>JAPFRF010000005.1:128269950-128869950 GCA_029282475.1 Phrynocephalus forsythii | reverse complement strand
CACTTGTTTTGTGGGTGACCTGAGCACAAAGGGAGGAAACA
Source organism: Phrynocephalus forsythii (assembly GCA_029282475.1). Taxonomy (NCBI): domain Eukaryota; kingdom Metazoa; phylum Chordata; class Lepidosauria; order Squamata; family Agamidae; genus Phrynocephalus; species Phrynocephalus forsythii. The sequence goes on along the minus strand of JAPFRF010000005.1, from coordinate 128,869,909 downwards.
AAGCAGAACCAAATGTTGTTGGAAAAATTGGCCTAGGGAACAGGAACGAAGCAGGAGGAGTCTAGGCAAGCTTCTAACATTTTTATTTGGCCTTAATTTCCTGCAAAGTATGTTGTACCAAGCTATTTGTAGACTGCTGGAAGCTGTTGTTGAAGCATGGTCCAAGGACTTTTATTAGCAACCCTGCTACAACTTATCCAAATTATAAAAGAGACATTTTTCTTCCACTTCCTAGTCTTGGTTTGTTTCTGGCTTAGTCTCTCCATTGCAAGTACAGTGGACCCTCGTATAACAAGCAGTTTGTTTAACAGAAAATCCGCCTAAAGGAAAACGTTTCCAGAGATAGGGGGAAATCACTTAACAGAATCGCCTATGGGGTGAATCTGTACAACAGAAAAAACAGTAGCAATTAGGGATTAATCCATTTTCAATGCATTCCTATGGGGAATTTGTACAAAGGAAAATTTGCTTTGCAGAATTTCATTTGGAACAAATTAATTCTGTTATACAAGGTACCACTGTATTTAATTGCTGTGGAATATTCCTATTCTGTATTTCACCACCAGAGTTTTAAAAAGCTCTTACTCATCATTTTTGTTAAAATGTGAATGGGTAATTTGTGTACAACAAGATAGTGAAACAGAGGAGAAATTATGTACAGGAAGCAAAGTGGAGTGGATATATCAAGCCAATACCTGTAATTCTGTTTTAGGGCTTAACACAGTTTCCTTGGTCTCTTCTAAAAAGTCCCATAAAACACATGAATCATAATTAAAAATATTTTCCATCAATATGTTCTTCCTGAGGGTTATTGCACTTCAGTTCACTTTTATGTTTTCCTGACCAGACTCGCATAATTTCTCCCATTTCCACTCAGTAGTAATTACATCAGCAAGCACTCACGCCAAATTTGAATTCCTAGAAGGCTTGTTTGCCTTGCAGGCCTGAGATCGTATAAAACTATGATGCAATTGTCCTAGGAACCATCCAGTGTGCTGTGATGAAGAGTGGGGAAAAAGAGCAGTTCAGGAATGAGATCATCGCTTGTTCTTAATATAGTACATGCCTCTCTCTCTCTCTCTCTCTCTCTCTGGTTTGGTTTCTAAGCTGCTTAAATTCCCCAGAAAGGATTAGATCAGTGGTTCCCAACCTGTAGGTCCCCAGATGTTCCTGGACTGCAACTCCCAGAAGCTTCCGCCACTCGCTGTGCTGGAAGGGATTTCTGGGAGTTGCAGTCCAGGAACATCTGGGGACCCACAGGTTGAGAACCACTGGATTATGTGCAATTGAAATCATACATTATAGTCAAGATCAAGATGATTGCACTGATCTTCATACAAAAACACCACATTGGGTGCTTTCCCAAGGTGAAAGGTGGGGTAAAAATATTCAAAATAAAATAAATAAATTTTCAAAAACCCATATCAATGACATCAACGTGGCATCCCTGGCTTCACAGCCAGATACCTAGCTCACTAAGCTATCCAGCATACTGTATCTTGATATTGATTCCAAAATAATAAAAAAATCCAGTCTCTGTTACAATGACATGTTGGGAAAATTTATTTCTACCCTACAGAGAGCTGTAGCATTTTGAAGCAGCTGCAAGGCAGCAGATGTGTGTTTACATCTGCATAATCATTAGCCTGATGTGGCTGTGGTATTTCTGGGAGAATGCCCTTAGCAGGTCATGAAAGATATTTATAGGACCTCAGGGAGGAAGCAGTGCCCTAGGTATCTTGAGAATGTTAAGACTAATTAGATATTGTTCAGGTTGAAAGGACCAAATACACCTGCATTTGATGAAAAGGCTGTAACTTAACTTTCTACTTAAATATGTTGTCCTTTGTTAATAATATTGCTTATTGTCTATTCTATGTATATTTACTCAGAAATATATCTCCCCAAGATAGGGAATACTTGGAGCCAGGTCTACAGAGACTCACATGCAGGTTTCCAGTCTGGAAAATTGAAAAAGACTGTATGACCCATTTTTCTCAGCACAACCTCTGTCATAAGAACATAAGAAGAGCCCTGCTGGATCAGGCCAAAGGCCCATCTAGTCCAGCTTCCTGTATCTCACAGTGGCTCCACCAGACGCCTCTGGGAGCGCATGAGACTAGATATCTGTCTCCTGATACCACTCCCCTGCATCTGGCCCTTGAAGTACCCTGGCTTTAAGCCTGGAGATTACACATCTCCATCATGGTTTGTAACCTGTGATGGACTTTTCCTCCAGGAATCTGTCCAATCCCCTTTTGAAGGCATCCAGGCCAGATGCCATCACCACATCCTGTGGCAGGGAGTTTCATAGACTAACAACACGCTGGGTGAAAAAATATTTTCTTTTGTCTGTTCTTACTCTCCCAGCCCACAATTTGAGTGTATGTCCCCTAGTTCTGGTATTTTGTGAGAGGGAGAAGAGCTTCCCTCTATCCACTTTACTCATGCCCTGCATTATTTTGTACGTCTCAATCATATCCCCCCTCAGGCGCCTTTTTTCCAGACTAAAGAGCCCCAAATGTTTTAGCCTTTCCTCATAAGGGAGGTGCCCCAGCCAAGTAATCATTTTAGTCGCTCTCTTCTGCACCTTTTCCAGTTTCACTATGTCACAAGGTTTGTTCAATTCATTAATATATTTTTATACTGTTTTTAGGTTGCAGAATCCTGAAGTTTACTGTATGGAAATTCTGAAACCATATAATAAAACAGAATCAAGTAAATTCCTTTTCTTCCTGTCTACCTCAAGTTTAATGTAACGTTTTAGTTATTTTGCTGGCTTACCATCTATTATCTTCAGATATTTTTATTGGATCTTACTGTTTTTTAATAATTGTTTGGTGTTCTGAGCTGGAACACCACAAAGATAGCATATAGGGGTTTTTTTTGCGTAAAAACAGTAGAGCAGTGAAAATGTTTCAGTTTAATTAATTGGAGTAACTGATTTGTGTCGCTGCTTGGGTGGATAGAAAGAAAGTAAAATAAGTGAATCAGAAACTGGGGAGCATTTCCCCCCAATATCATCTGCCTGGTCCAGAAGAACTTACCAGGCCAGGCTCCTCCATGCAGCCAGCTTGAGAGACACCTGGAAGTCATCCACTGGAGGCAGGGCCTTCTTGGTGGTGGCACTGATGTCAAGGAACCCATGTCTAGAGGAGCTGCACCCAGTCACCTCCCTGTACTCCTTTTGGAGGCAGTCAAACACATTACATTTCATGGAGGCCTTTCACCATGATGCTGGTCGGATGCCTCGCCTCCTGTTTCAGCTTCAGGCTGAGAATTGGTTTGCACCCTTGGTTTTTAAGGTTTTTGATTATGCTTTTGTTATAAGTATGATAATTTGGTTTGCTGCTTTGTTGCAGTATGTTTTAACTGCTTGCAAACCACCAAGAATAGTACTTTGGCACTAATACAAGAAACAACTCTTTTTCTTTAATAGCCCATTAAGTATTAGTCTCAGCTATATTGGTATAGTATTTGAAACTTGATAGAATTTAGGTGAGTAGCTAAAATATATGTGGTTGATGATGTTTATTATTTACTAAATCTTGTAGATTAGATAGGATATCTTAAAAGTCAAATTTGCTGTCTTCACTCTTTGTATTAGGTGAAAACAGATATAAATGTATGCTTATCATATATTGAGCTACGTAAATAGATGTTAAGCTGCTTAGTAAAATGAAGAATTATCGATAACATGGTTAAGATTAAATAGGCTAGCTTAATATTGTACTGTGTTATTTTCATTCTTTGTATTAGCAGCAGCTGGTATTTCTTATTGTGCATCATGTGTCAAAAATATTGCAATTTTCTTCTCTTGATGGTATTGAGGATTTCTAGCTTTTATTATTTTTATTACTGACTGTGGCTGTCCAAGGTATCTTCAGAATTCATCTGTACATCCACATTTCGAATGCTTCCAACTTCCAGCTTTATACGTCTGTAAGGGTCCAAGTTTCAACACCATAGAGAGGTATGCTGAATACACAGGACTGATGTGTTTGTGTATGAATTCTGATCGATAAGTCCTGGTTTGTCAAGAGTTTCCTCATTTTCTGAAGGAATTTCTAGCTCCTTCAGTTCTACAACGGATTTCGCATGAAAGCCACATCTGGAGGGACACAAATGGTCTTTTTGCTCCCAAAGGACAGAAGGTCCTGGAAGCCTGCATTGCTGGACCACACTGTAAGGGAGGACATTTGACTAATTATATATTTATAAATATATATGGCTGCTTCACTAACCACAGGTATGGACAAGCCCTCATGTATTCAACAACAATGTATTCTAAGCAATACATATATATATATATAGCCACACTAGTGACACGAATAATGTAGTTATATTCACTTAAGCACTCCACGTATATATATATAGATAGACATATATGTATCACATACACATGTATCTACAGTGTATTCTTGTAAACTTAGAATCTTTGGTCAAGCCTTTCCGGCTAGAATAGAGAAAGGAACTTCCGCAAAGTCAGCTAAGGCAATTATGAATTCAAGGATCCAATTAAGTTCCAAAGCTTTGAGGATCACACACTAGCAATTAACGTGTGTCCAAGGCGTACCAGGGAGGCCTTATCTCAGCGTCTGGTGTTCGTAACTGTCAAAATGTCCAAGGACATAAGGATGATCCTACCCTCCCTGGTTGTGAGGGGAGGAGATCAAACGTACCAGTTAGAACTTTTAGGCAAGTGTACCAAAGATGTCAATTAGTGTTTGATGCATGTAACAAATGTATATGACGTAAATTCGGATGGGCGGAGAGAAAAAAAATGCTGGAAAAACCTTATAAAAATATCTCCTTTCGTTTTCTGGGTGAACTTCTCACCACCAAAAAGTGTGGAAGTCCCTTGATTGATCAATCAATAAATTCTTTTCGTCTCCTGAGACTCAGACTGGTCTTTTGCAGCCCATGAAGCGCAGGCACGCTGGCACGGGACCCTCATAAATTTAAATTCCTTACATTTCTGGTGGAGATGCCGGGGAAAAGTGCCACTGCCCCAGCGCTCTTGGGAGTCTGACTTAAATCACAGTGAGGATTCATGCTGACCCTTGAACAAATCTAGTCCGGACCCTCTGATTTTGAGAGGAGACTTGTTCTATCAGCATTGGACACAATACTGTTATTTAAGGAGAAAACAAAGCCGGCAGAACAACGGAGGAACTGTAAGAGGACTGCGCAAAAGAAATCTGGTAAGAAGAGAAAACTAGTTGTGGGGTGGCGTGAGTTCGAATCTAACAGCTCTGTGGAGTGGAGAAGATTGCGGATTCTTATGAGTCGGCCCCGGGAGGGAGGAAGACGAGAAGAGACACTGTGTGTGTCTCTAGCATCCCGCGGACCAGGGTGGACTCAGAGTTGAGAGACTCTGAGGGCCCCGAGGGTGGAGGAGAGCTCCTCTCGAATAACCCTAGTGTCCCCCTCCCCAAGTGTTTGAAGAATTAGAAGCAGAGCACTGCTCTGGCTTCCTCAGAGGATTTACTGATGTTTAAATATATATGTGGGTGTTAAGTTGAATTCTTTTTGGGTAACCATAGGGAAGTGGCCATTCCCTGTGTCTTAAGCAGGGGCAAAGACTGGCAATCTTTGCCCCACAATACCAACGGAGTTCCACCATCTTCGTTTGATTTTAGAGAAGTTAGAAAGATCTATTCTTAGGCAAGGGATCGCAGTTAACTGGGGAAACAGAAATGTGGGAGAGTGGTGTATGGTTGCTGAATCACATGTTGGCGTGTATGATGGGCATTTGAGTGTTGAGGTGTGAGTCCGTTTGATGCTTGTGTGGGAGAAATCATAGGAACACAGTTAGACTTTTAAAGTAAGCCTATGGGGATAAATTAGTGCAGTTTATGCACCCCCTTTTTGATGTGCGATGTGGTAACATTGGAATTCTGCCACAAGAAGTAATGATTTTAGTATTAAATGGAACATGAGTAAGCTTTAAGAAGAACCCCTCTAACTAGGATGAGGCAGGACTTTACCATCTCAAATTAAGATTCTAGCCCTCAGGGAGGACAGACCAATTATGACCTGCTAGCAAGAGGTGTGTGAATGTACAAGGACGTGCTTAGTTAATTAATATAAGAGACTAAAAACTCTGCCAACTAGGAGACCCCTCCAGCAATTCTGATAATACCAGGGGGAATATGGGCAGTGAGAAAAATACTTTTGAATACTCAGGGATAAACAACATCCCACATATTTTGTGACTGGCTGGTCACGCAACAAAATTTACCAGCTGAAGGGATATTTTACAAGGAAAAAATCATAGGGTATCTGAGTAATGCATTTTTAGTACGTTATTTCTGAACTATTAATAGTCAAAAGCAGGGAAATCAAATCTTAGTATCAACTGTTGTGTGTGCTTGATGTGTAATTAATTGAGTGTGAGTCCGTTTGGTATGCGGGGGAATTTATGAGCATACTACTAAACCTTTAACAAAAAGGTAGATGGGCATAACTTAATTCAGCTTCTGTGCCCTTTGTTAAGGAACCCTGTGGCAAGATTGGCACATTGCCATAAGGAGACCTGATTTTGATATTGAATGCAACAAATGTAAATTTCAAGAAAGTCCCCTCTGACAAAGGCAGGACTTTAACATCCCAAAGATTAAGTTTCTAGCCCTCAAAAAGGGGAGGGTGGCAAGCCATGTATTGCCTGTTAATATGTCCAGAGGCAGTAAAAATCACCCAAAATGAGAAGACCCCAATTTTATAAACCAGGGGAAGTATAAACACTGCAAGAAGATATTTTGAATACTCAAGCCGCATGTTTTGTATAACTTAGCCTGGCTTGTGAAGAAATCATCACAGGGCGTTTGAGAAATACGTTTTTTTTTTTTTTTTTTTTTTTTTTGCGCGGCCGGTCCCATGGGTGAAATGAACATCCACCCCTTTTCAGACCGACTATGTGCTCTGAAAAGACAGCTAGCATTTTTGTACTCATAGCCCAGCAAGCTAGCAATTAAAAAACCAAGTGATAACATCATTCCTTAAGATTTTGCACCTAAAAGGCTTAGGGCAGCCTTTTCCCCCTTGCAAGTAAGCCCTGGCTGGAACCATAAGACAATTTAATTTGGAACAAGGAGATTCTTAGGAGCAACTGAAAAAAAAAAAGAATTCCCTCCCGTCTCCTACCTAGATCAGGACCTTGGAGATGCCATTAGAACGGGGAGAGGAAAGGAGAGAAAGAGACGAAGAGAGAAGGAGAGAGAGAGAGAGAGAGAGAGAGAGAGAGAGAGAGAGAGAAAAGGAATAGTTAAAGGAAACGAGGTAGAAGGAAAGTGTAAGTCAGGGACGAGAATGGGCAGGGTTCATGATGGGCAGACTGAGGCAGCAACCCACAGAACGCTCCAGCAATTGAGAAGCAGAGACTCTATTTGTATCCCATTACATTATTTAATCCAAGCTTTTAGACAGTTCCTATTTCCCCAACAAAATTTGTCTAAATCTCTGAATATGGAATCTTTATCCAAATCCCTTGTAGTACGTCAGCTCCATGAGGAAAACGAAGGGCCTGAGACTTCTGTGCTGGAAGTGGTCCAAAGCAGGGACTCCCTTCCTCTTTTAAAGCAGCTGCTAACAGGTTTTTGAGAGCAGGACAAGGTTTTTTTATTTAGAATACGAAGGGGTTCTTAAAAGCCGCCAAAAGGTAAAAATAACATAAAATAAAATCATTTTGCTTGTTCTCACACTCTGGCTGGAAACGCCTGTGACATTTTTTAAAGGCGTATCAATAACGCGGGGTCTCACACTCTGGCTCTTGTTTCTTTGTACGAGAGCCATGCATCCCAAATTAGGCTTAAGTAGATAACTTCACAAACCACAGGGATAATAGGTTGCCTTAATTAGTTTAGTGCCCTTTTTTTTTTTTGCACCTAATTACAGGGTAATTGAAGGGGCTCACCTTCCTGCCTCAGGCTGTGTAAAGCAGCCTGCGGGGAGAATTCAAAAGTCCATTGCCCCGCCTTCCTTTTTCTGCCTTCACCCCCCCTCCTTCCCCTTCACAAAGTTGACCCCATCCTCTTCCCTCAGGAATTTCAAGCATGCTGGCAACCAGCCTGATTTTTTTTTACACCTCTTTCACATCCTATATTCCTAAAAATCTCGAGCAGACGTTCTCCTTTTTGACTTAATAATGCTCACCTAGCCTTATTTCCGTCTGAGTTTTTTTTAACCCTTTCCTTTCCAAGTAGAACACCTGCTGGAAATAGACTCTTAGTTACTTGATAGCTATTAAACTACTATCAGCCTTTTTTCCTCTCCTTCTATCTCTGTGTGGTCAAGCAGTTTGTGCCATGGCATGTGTCACTCCTAACCAGCCAGCAGAGACACTAGGAGAGGGCTTCCTGCCTTTTCCCCCTCCCCAATTTTTCTCTCTATTGTTTTGTGGGGGGGAATGGGGGCTTTTGCAAGCACCTGACTTTTACTTTGAGGTGAGGCTGACAGGCCAGCAACTTCACCCTTTTTATACCCTTTGCGCCAGCATGGAGAACTAGCTGTTTTTGAACCTGGTGACATCGTCACTATTTTTAAATCCATGGCAGATGCCAACATGTGTGAGGCTGTGTACTCGTGGGTGTTTGCATGTATTTTTTCTTGAGTGACGAACCAGAAGAGCTCGTCTTGCCTCGCACACACACACACACCAGCCCCCGACACGCACTAGGACAGATTGGCGCCTTTGCAGCCTTGCAGAGAGACACTAATTCTCTTTACCATTTTTTTTTCTCGCCGTGCCCTTGGGGACTTGGTAGTAATATGAATGTGGTGCCTGCTCCTATTTTTCCCCAATCCTGTATCAGCCGTACTTTTTCCGAGACTATACCACGCCACATTCCAAGCCCATCTCCCCCTGGCGCATTTTGCTTCATGCTCAGAGATCACTTTGCGACCCTGGGACATTTTTGCCTGTTCCATTTTTGATTGTCCCCATGTAGCAGAGCTATTTGACTTTGGGGATGAGATCTATCTCAGGTGCCTGTTTGGGAACGCCTGAGCCCCTCGCTTGTGAGATCCTGCGAGATCATCTTGCAAGCACTCATCATACACGGCCGACTACAGATGCGTCCTCACCATAAACTTTGGCTTCCCCCATTCACAGACTGGTTCTACAAAAACGGAAGCCTTATCCTACCTTTTGCAACATTTTTTTCCTCTCATTCCTGTTTTTAAGACTGTCAGATAGACTGTGCCACCCTGCCTTGCAGCACAAAGACAGCTGCGGGGCATTTCGTGTGTGTTTGTGTTCTGTGTTTGTTTGTGGTCGTGTGTTTGTTCTTCCCTTACCCAGGTACATCCTGGAGGTCGGGTTTCTGCTCTGGGAAAAACGCCCACCCGTTCTTTATTTTTGGATCACGGAGTCGGTCGGGTTTGGAAAGCTGACGCCGCCGGTCGTAGATGCTCAGATGGGGACCCTCCTGCCCTCCATTCTGCCATCCCTCCTGGACCTCCCCTCCCGCCTTTGATGCCTTTGATGATGCCATCTTCATGATGACTTCGCTCCGTGGGTTCGATCGATGTGGGCTCCAGGATCCAGTGATGTCAGCCTTTTCACCCAGCCTGACCCGCACCCCGCGACCGAGAGGGAGTGAGGCCTGACCGGTGACGCCTTCTGCCCTCTGCTGTAGATTGCCCCTATGCCTTAGATGACTTCACCCTGAACGGCGGGCGACAACATGAACCTGACCTGTGGTCACCGCATCCTTGCCCATCCTTCCCCAGATGACAGCGTGTGTTTGATACTTCGGAGGGTCCCAAAGCAGCCTGCGGATTCACTTTCAACTCAGGTTGACAGATTAAAATCCTGTCGTCCTGTCTCTCATTTCCTTCTTTTCTTTTCTTTTCTGTTTGTTTATGGGGAGAGAGTGGGTCTGAAACAGCCACTGACTCTTGTTTTGGATTGCGGCCAACAGACTTCACGTCTGCAATTTAACCCTTTTTCACCGGGACAGAGACTTGGGGTTTAAATACTGCTTTCAGACCTTCATTGATGCCTGTGCGCGTGCCCTGGATCACCATGAACTTGTGTTGCCACACACGCACACACCAGCCTCCCAGCATCCGACAAGTGAGCGCTATTTTTTTTTTTCTCCTGCGTACGGTAGGCTCCAGAGCAACTTTAAATATTTACATTACCCTGGGCTCTATTATGATAGTGTTTATTGTTTATTATTGATAGTCACTGTGAAAACTCTTACTGAAGTGCTTCTCTGGATGTGCCGTTTTATGTAATGATCATGCTTGGCCACTGAAAATGCTTTTTACTCACAAAGCATTGAGTGCCAGAGATTATGACTTGCCTTTCTATGCAATTTGTATTGAATGAGAGACATTTTGGTGCCCATGGGTGTTCACGAGCCTTTATACCTAAGAAAAAAGTGGCTTTATGAAGTAGCTATATCTACATTATTTTCTTCACCAAAGACACTGATGAACTAATCTTGGCCCCCATGTTTACGAGGCAGATTTTTGTGTGTAAACTATCAGCCACAGAGACATTTCTGACCGGATTTCAACGGCTCATTCATGACTTTACCATGAGAATGTATGGCGCAAGGTGGGTTTTCTAAGCACCATCTAGATGTGTCTTATGCCTTTTTCAGCCTTCATGATATGTATATTACCTTTATTTAGTATCATTGCAAATGTCTATCAATTGAGAATGCACACACAACTGGGTGATTCTGCACAGCCTGCTATTATCTGAGTTTGAATGCACACCACACACACCTAAATAAGGTTGGAAAAAACCTAGCAAAGTAGCCTGGCCCACATATTTCCTTGGTGGGCTAAGAAGGGCATATTTTCCTTATAAGTATTTGGTTTGCAAAATGAACCTACAGTGTGGTGCTTTGTTAGAATTCAGGGTTCTTAGCCTGACTACCAAACACACAAACACGAAATCTCACATGTGCACTGCTGTGGCAGGCAAATTAATTTGGGTTTCATGATGGTCCTAAAATAAGGTAATGAACAAATCTGCTGTTTAAAGCATGTTTAATTATCGCTTTGGGACGGGATCGTGATATCCAAGTCTATCACAATATTAGCAAAAATCCTTATGCCAGCCCCCTTCAAAAGTTGAGAATTTGGGATCTTTGAGAAGTGTACAACATGGCCTGGGAGGTTACCTGATACTGCTGTGACCACGATGCATTTCTCCAATAGGGGAAACTTAAATGCTGTGGTCCATGGAACATATCCATCCATTGCAGTCTGTGGGTCCGACCAGGGGGAAGTCTTCTTACATCCCAAAGCATGGCAACACTTCATCTGTTAACTTAACATTTTACTCTAGAAAGTGCCCTAATGAATTAAGGGGTATTCCCTTGGCCTTCACCTATTTGATGCGTCCCCTGACTTGAGACGCCACAAATCATTTTATGATAATTCATTTTCTTGAACTGTGCCTATAAGCCCCTTGGGGAAAAAGGACTGAGAATGTTTTTCTGACTGCCCTGCCTGAATTTTTGTCAGGAAAATAGAAAGTCCTTCCATGAGCCATGAAGACCATCTCACCCCAGGAATGACATAGGGGGGGCTCACGCAATGTTCACACTTTTGTACATATACCTTTGATATGTTTTGTTCGTCCCTTACAAGTCCATGACGTTTTCTGGGAAATTTACTGGCATAAATTTCCAGAAATCCGTTCAGGGCCGAGTGTAAGGGAGGACATTTGACTAATTATATATTTATAAATATATATGGCTGCTTCACTAACCACAGGTATGGACAAGCCCTCATGTATTCAACAACAATGTATTCTAAGCAATACATATATATATATATAGCCACACTAGTGACACGAATAATGTAGTTATATTCACTTAAGCACTCCACGTATATATATATAGATAGACATATATGTATCACATACACATGTATCTACAGTGTATTCTTGTAAACTTAGAATCTTTGGTCAAGCCTTTCCGGCTAGAATAGAGAAAGGAACTTCCGCAAAGTCAGCTAAGGCAATTATGAATTCAAGGATCCAATTAAGTTCCAAAGCTTTGAGGATCACACACTAGCAATTAACGTGTGTCCAAGGCGTACCAGGGAGGCCTTATCTCAGCGTCTGGTGTTCGTAACTGTCAAAATGTCCAAGGACATAAGGATGATCCTACCCTCCCTGGTTGTGAGGGGAGGAGATCAAACGTACCAGTTAGAACTTTTAGGCAAGTGTACCAAAGATGTCAATTAGTGTTTGATGCATGTAACAAATGTATATGACGTAAATTCGGATGGGCGGAGAGAAAAAAAATGCTGGAAAAACCTTATAAAAATATCTCCTTTCGTTTTCTGGGTGAACTTCTCACCACCAAAAAGTGTGGAAGTCCCTTGATTGATCAATCAATAAATTCTTTTCTCGTCTCCTGAGACTCAGACTGGTCTTTTGCAGCCCATGAAGCGCAGGCACGCTGGCACGGGACCCTCATAAATTTAAATTCCTTACAACACGGGTTGATGGGGGAGGTCGTGGGTGGTTCTCGCACATGACGCCTCACTTCCGCAAGGACTCTTGGCCCGGGAATGTGGCCAGGCCTGGTGTGGGCTCAGTGGTACACATTTCATTTCCCAGAAGACACCAGGCCAAAACCATATTCCTTCAGGGCATTCTGGGATATCAAGGTGGCTGCTTGCAACCGCCTCCTCCTATGACAAGGGCCATCAGGTGAAGGGGGGGGAGAAGGGATGTGTCATGGGGGTGGGCAATTTGTATTTTATGTATTTATTTATTATATTTATATATAGTGGAACCTTGTATAACAAACAGCTTGTATAACATAAAATCTGTACAACATAAAAAATTCCGGAGATAGGGGAAATTTGCTTAACATAATCGCCTACGGGGAAAATCCGTACAACTTAAAAATGGGATTACTCCATTTTCAATGCATTCCTATGGGGAATTTGTATAAAGGAAAATTTGTTGAACATAATTTCATTGGAACGAATTAATTCCTTTATACAAGGTACCACTGGACTGCCAGATAGAAGGGGGAGTGTTTTAATGCCACCTCCCAACCTCACAGGGTTGTTGTGAAGAAGGCAACCTGGGAAGCAGGGAGAGAGAGCCACTGAAGCCCTCCAGATGTGTGTTTTTTTGGGAGGGGGGCGCAGGGCATTTGGCCTACAACTCCCACAATCCCCTGATGGGGGTGGAAGATGGGAGGTTTAAAAAAAGACCCCTCAGGAGGAGCAGCGCGGCTCAGCCCCAGAAAGGGCGGGGCAAGAGCCCCCGTGAAGTGCCCCCTCCCTCTCCCCCTCCCACCCCGCCAATTCCCCGGATGTGGGAGGCCCCGCCCCCACACACAGAGACACTCCTCGGCGAAGGGGGCGTGGCCGTCGCTAGAGATGGGCGCGCGGGGGGGGGAAGCCGGCGCCGTTGCTACGACGAGGCCTGGTTGCTAAGGAAGTGATGGCTTGGGGGAGGGCGGCCGCGTTGCCAAGGAAGTGAGCGGCGGCGGCGGCGGCGGCGGGAGGAGGTGAGGGGGGGGCCGCCCTCCCTTCACGTATCCGGCGCTGCCGGAGCGGCGGCGGCGGCGGGAAGGGGGCTCCATGGTGACGGCGCAGGTGAGGTGGGGGTGGGGGTGTACGTTATATATATTGGGGGGGGGGCTTTTCTTCTCTCGCAAAGCCCCCACCCCCACCCGCTTGGGTCCAGGGCTCGGCGGGGAGGGGGTCTCCCTCGTGCTTCAGAGGGGCTCCGTTGCCCTTAAGGGGTGGGGTGGGGGCGCTTATGGAAAGCGTGCGGGTGTGCCCCCACCCCACCCCACCCCGGCCGAGGGGAAGGGAGGGGGGGGGAGGGGAGCGTGCCCGCGGGTGCCCCCCCCTTCAATGGGTTTCTTGCTTCCCCCCCCCGCCTCTCCTCACACACACACACCCCGGGGCGCTCCCCAAAGAGAAGGGGTGAGGTAGGAGACCCCCACCCCCACCCCCACCCGACTCACGACCCCCCCCCCACCCTCACCCCGGACACAGGCACACGCCATGGGGAGGGGCTGCGGCTATGGGATGGGGGAGGGGATTGGGACCCGCCCTCGCCGGTTTGGGGGTGGGGGAGGTGAAGGAGGAGGGGGGGAGGGAGGGAGGGAGCGAGGGGCCTGAACGGCCTTCTTGAGGCGGTGGAGGGGGGGGACACACGCTCTCTCTCTCTTTCTCTCTCTCCCCCCCCGTCTTGGGAAGGCAGAGGCGCCTCTGGGTGGGTCAGAGAAGGTCCCTGGGGGGGGGGGTGGGGGGCGGGGAGGAGGCTTGGAACGGGATCGCCGGATCCACCCCCCAGCCCGTTGACTTGAGGGGGGGGGAGGGATTCAAAGGAGAGGCCCGGCGGCGGCGGTGATGATGAGGATGGATGATGGTGATGATGATGATGATCATGATGGTGGTGGTGGCGGCAAGAGCAGCTGCTTCCCCCCCCCTCACCCGCCGCGTGGTCTCCGGGGGGGGGACAGATTCATTCCTCCTCAGCCCTGCCCGCCCAGCTGTGCAAAAGGCACCAAGGAGCAGCTCAGGATTGGGAAGGCTCTGTAGGGTTGGGGGGGTGGGTTGGGGGGTTCTGGAGAGGTGATCTTGGGCCGTCTGGATGGGAGGCAGCAGCAAGCAGCCCCTTGACTGGGTGTGTGTGTGGGGGGGGACAGGGGGCATCTCTGTTCGGCTCCATCTCTAGCTCAGGAGGTCCTGGGGTCACCATGGGGCCAGTTGTGCCCCAAAAGGTCACCATTCTGTCCTACCTCCCCCTTGTCCACATCTGCTGCTTTGGAACCCCAATGGGGGCGGGGGGGGCTATACCTTGCTGAGTTCAGTAGGGTTTCCCTCTGATCCAACCTGCCCAAAAGAGGATGCTGGCAGACAGAGCGAAAGTAGGAGGAGAGGTCCATGAACTTGATCGATCATTCAGGAAGGAACCGCCCCCACACTTCATTGTAGCCTCTGCTGCTGTAGTTCTTTGTAGCAAAAAGGATTCCATTCATGCTAGAAACGCCCTTGCCTGCCTGCCTGCCTTGGACAGGAGGTGTGTGTGTGGAGGGGGAGGGGGGAACCCACACAAGTTAAAACCAGGACATCTTTTACTAATATTTGTATCCCCCCACCCGAATTAGAGCCTATTGTGAATTTCTCTACATCCCCTAGCCATGCAGTGTTCTATTTTGTTACCGAATTCAGCATGCCTGCACATAGGCGCGCACGCACACACACACACAGAGAGAGAGAGAGACAGACAGACAGACAGAGAGAGAAAGAGAGAGAGAAAGAGAGAGAGAGAGAGAGAGAGAGAGAGAATTTAGTGTTTATTAATTTATGACCCATTGTGGACCCCCCCCCCAAATTGTACTCGTTTTGGCTGTGATTTGTCTCTGTAGGCTGTCAGCAGATATCTCCCAGTCTGGTGGCTGGAGGGTCACATAAGGGTAGTTGCCATGTAATTTTCTGATAGCAAGAAGTGCAAAATAGGCTCTGGTTATTTCTGCACAACTTCCAGCGTGAATTTGTTGAGTTTAGGAATATGCAAGATTCTTCATGGAGTGATTAAAGCTGTCTCAAAATATACTGTAAAATGCAAAAGTGGAACAGGTGATACCATTAGCCTACTAGAAAAATAACAAAAATGTTGCTAATCTTTTGAGGGTGAAACCCTCTTCCTCAGAGTAGTACCAATAGGTTATAACATGGCAAAAGATGGATTTGCCAGGAGTTATTTCTTAGATGTAGAGTCCATGGCAAGCTGGGGTGGGAAAGCCAGGCAGTTTCTTAGTTGAGGCTCGGAGCTTGGATGTTCTTAGGCTGCATCCGAATTGAAGCCAGGGAGATGTTTTTATTGCCAAAGTCCTTCCAAAGACATGTCACGGCTCACATACACACATTCACACTTCTCCTCAACAGTGGCTCATCGAGGCGAATGCCCCCTGCCTTGTCAGCGAAGGGGGTGGTGGTGCAGAAGGCCCATGCATTTCATTTGAGGATTGGGATAAAATTTGGAAAAGTCCACCGGGTGTAGCCAATTGAATCAAATAAAAAGGAAAGAGATTACCCAGTCTTGCAGTCTTGTCATGTCCCCGTTGGTGGTCTATTTGCCTCCTCCTTGGTACGGGGGGGGGGGGTGGCGGCTCATTCCTGGTATCTCAGTATTTCCAGTTGAAGCAAAACAAGTTGAGGAGCCGACAAACACAGACTCAGATTTAGCTGCTTTTCTGTTTTAGCTGAGGAAGAACTATGTGCAATTACACACCTACAGAGCAGGCGTTTGCCCCGATTAAGAGTCTTGCCCTTGTCCTCGTGATTTCATGGGGATGAAATCAGAGCCTCAGGGGGTATAGATGGTTTTTATGCAGCTGGCTGTGACTTGTGTAGGAGAGGGAGGCATCTGGAAAAGTCGAACTGTGGGGAGAGATTTGTGGGTGAGTAGCTTACTGGAGTTATGGTAAAACTGAAGGACAGCAAAGGTGGGCTTCTTGAAGGGAAGCCAAACAACCATCATTCTGTGCTTTTTTATCCCACCCCCCCCTCAGGTCTTCTGCTTCCGTTTGGAGGTCTCTTAAAAGTAACATTGCAAAGGGTAGCGTCAGTCTGAGGCATGGTTGTATTTCTGGTTTCTTTCGTGCAAGTCAAATGACAGAAGGGGTAACTTAAAGCACATATTATTTTCTTGGTGTAGCTGGAGACCACATGAGTGACATGGCCTTGGCAGAATCAGTTCAACCTTAACATGTTTTTCGTACATGGGAAGGTCTGCTCTGGTGGGATTACCTATCGAGTAGGGTTAAGGGGCACACTAACTTTTTTATTTTTTTGATGTTGACCTTCAGCCCATTTTTCCACTCTCCTCTTTCACCCTCATTATGAGGTTCTTTAGTGAGGAGGAATTAAAGAACCTCTTAATGAAGATGAAAGAGAAGAGTGAAAAATGGGCTGAAGCTCAACGTTAAAAAAACCTAAGATCATGGCCACTTGTCCTATCACCTCCTGGCAAATAGAAGGGAGAAATGGAGGCAATAGCAGAGTTTATTTTCTTGGGCTCCTTGATCACTGCAGATGGCGACTGCAGCAATGAAATTAAAATACGCCTGCTTCTTGGGAGGAAACCAATGGCATACCTAGGTAGCATCCTAAAGAGCAGAGACATCACTTTGCCAACAAAGGTCTGGATAGTCAAAGCTATGGTTTTTCCAGTAGTGATGTATGGAAGTGAAAGCTGGACTATAAAGAAAGCTGATCGCCGCAGAATAGATGCTTTTGAGCTGTGGTGCTGGAGGAGAGTCTTGAGCGTCCCCTGAACTGTAAGGAGATCAAACCTATCCATCCTGAAAGAAATCAACCCCAAATGTTCACTGGAAGGACAGATTTTGAAGCTGAGGCTCCAGTACTTTGGCCACCTCATGAGGAGAGAGGAGTCCTTGGAAAAGTTCCTGGAAAAGTTGGGAAAGATTGAAGGCAAAAGGAAAAGAGGACGGCAGAGAATGAGATGGTTGGATGGTGTCATCGATGCAACCAGTATGGATTTGACCAAACTCCAGGAGGCAGTGAAGGATAGGAAGGCCTGGTGTACTCTGGTCCATGGACACGATGGAACGACTGAACAACAACAAACTTGTTGGTGAAACCCATTTTAACCTGCATTTTGAGAGTCATGCACCTTCAAAAGATAAGTTATATTTTAATGAAAGGAATGTGATGAGATAGTACGAGTAAGAAAACAATTAGATGGGATAATTGTAACAGCCAATTGATGCTAAGAAGAAGCATAATTATAGCTGCAGATTCCTGAGAAAGAAGAGTTTAAATATCAAGGATGGGGAATGTTTGTTTCTTTGACCCCACCTTGCAGGAGCTAATGCAGGTTCCTTGTTCAGTCTCCTGAAATAAAGCTACATAAAATTCCAATATATAAATATATACAGTGGTTAATGAGTGTAGAGGAGGGATGAATTAATTGGTCTCCTACTTTCCCAGGATCTAAAATTCTCTGATGATTGAGCTGCCACATCAATTTAGTTTCAAGCAGGACCAGGACTTATTTTTCAGGCATGACTTCATCCTGTACTCCAAGAAAAAAGGATTTGAATTGCTTTCCATCTTCCATGCTGCAGCCAATTGAAAATGCAATCTGAACCTCTGAGTATAGTGGATTAGAGTCAATTTGGGCTCCTGCCATATTGCTTGGGATTTTGTAAGAGTCTGTGCTGTTTGCAAACAGGACTGTGATCTAGAGTGTTGCCTGAAATTGGTTGGGAAAAACTATGCAGCACCAAGGATTGTGTCTGCTTAGGATGGGGTGATAGCTGCCTAGATGGCCTAAGCACTTCTGATCTCGCCTGATTTCAGAAGCTAAGCAGGGTCGGCCCTGGTTAGTACTTGGATGGGAGACCATCAGGGAATACCAGGTGCTGTAGGCGCCTGGAGTAGGAACTGGCAAACCACTCCAGTATTCCTGCCAAGAAAACTCCATGGACATGGGGTCACGAAGAGTTGGTCATGACTGTAACGCCGCAACACACACACACACACACACACACACACAGGATAGGGTGTTTAATTGCAATTAATATACCTATTCTGGTGCATTTTGAATTATGCAGCTAGAAAAGTCATCATGTCCAATCCCCAGTGAAGAAGGAGGGCATCTTAGATGGTACAGTAGGGCATGTCTGAGGAAGTGGACCTGTTCACGAAAGACACCACTACATTTCTTTTTTTATTATTATTTTTGCCTGATGAGATATTTTAAGGTATGTTTTGGCAGATGTGAAAATCCGTTCCTTAAACAAACTAACTTTGGATAGCTTGGGGAGGGGGGGGAGTCATCAAGATATTTGGAGCACCGTGTCATCCGTGTGTGGATAATATGCCCCTCTGTCTCTCCCTTAAATCATCTTTTAAGGAAAAAGGTTGGGTAAAAATATTTTAGATGAGTAAAATATGTTGTGAATGCCATCCAGCACTTAGAGGGGTGCCAGGAAGCAGTACTGGACCAGGCTAGGAGGAAGAAGCTGAAATTGAATCCATGCATGTTGGTGTGTTTGGAGGGGGGGTGTCTCCATGTCTGGGGTGTGTTTTCCCACATTGCCCTCCTGTTCAAGGATCAGGTACAGAGTTTGGGTGTGATTTTAGATCCAGCACTGATCTAAAATGTCTCCTGCTGTGACATGCACTGCATTTTTCAAACAGTGGTGTTATCGCCTAGCTGGCTGCCTTATCTGGACGTTAGGCCCCCTAACCCCATGGATCTATGCACGGGTTGTCACAAAAATTGACTGCTGTAATGCACTCTGTGTGAGGATTTCCTTGACACTTCTATGCCAGGTTTAAGATGTTGGGTCTGACATCTAAAGCCCTGAACGGTTTGGGAACTATGTAATAACTTGTCTGAACATCTCCCGCCAAGTTCAACTGCCCATCTGATGAGGTTCTCAGAGTCCATCTTTATAAGAATATTAATATCTTGAGCAGCCTGAATCTGGGCCTTTCCTGCTGCCTGACAGTTGTTGTTGTTGTTGTTGTTGTTGTTGTTGTTGTTGTTGTCGTCGTCATCATCTTCTTCTTCTTCTTCTTCTTCTTCTTCTTCTGTTTATGCCAGCATCTCTGAAGTTCAATTTTCAGATCCTGATATTGGGTAATTTTTTTCAAGTTGTTTCTCATTGACTCTACTATCACCCGATAAAGCAATATCAATGATCCACACTTTTTCTTCTCCACAATCATAATATCTGGGGTATTATGCTCCAAAACCCTGTCTGTCTGCATTCGGAAGTCCCAAAGTAATTTTGCGTGCTCATTTTAAATAACTTTTTCAAGCTTATGATCCTGCTACAGGCAGATGATAGTTGTGACACAAATTCCAGTGGACCATTTGAGCAGCTACATTGTGGCGCTGTTTGTAATCAATCTGAGAAATTTTCTAGCAACAACTCAGTATATGGTCAATAGTTTCATCTGCCTCTTTACAGAGTCTACATGTGGGGGACTCAGCTGATTTTTTTATTCTAGTCTTAACTGCATTTGTTTTACTAGCTTGTTCTGGAGCTGCAAAAATCAGGATTTCTGTCTCTTTTTTCACTGTTCCATTGGTGAGCCATAACCAGGTCTTTTCCTCATCTACTTTTCCTTTGATTTTTTTTCAAGGAACTGCCCATGCAGTGCTTTATTATGCCAGCTATCATCTCATAGTTGCATTATTGTTTTCCTGTATTGACCCTTTGTTCACTTTAAACATCTTCTTGTTCTTAACCCCCAATAATGCTGGCTCTATACTATTTTTTACATAGTCTGCCAACACATGCTTCTCTTCGTCAACTGTCTGCTTCACCTGCAAAAGACCTCTACTACCTAATTTTCTAGGTAAATACAGCCTGTCAACATCACTGTGTGGATGTAATGCATAGTGAATGGTCATAAGTTTTCTTTTTTTCCTATCCAGACTATCTAGCTCCATCTGAGTCCAGTTTATAATGTCCAGTCATCAGGTATACCCAAGGTATACCTGATGACCGGTACGGCCCAGCTATTAATGGGTTTGATGGTGTTACCACCATTCAGCTTACTTTTTAATACTGTATTTTTCTAACCCTTTGGATATATTCTTTACTAACCACATTTTTCACTTGCCCATGCTTGATATTATCTAATTGCAGTATGCCCAGATATTTATAAGCTTCAAACTGATTATACTTAATGGCTTGTCCATTTGGCATTTCAATTCCCTCACTCTGAGTGATTTTTCTGTTTCTCAGTGCCACTGTGGCACATTTGTTTAGTCCAAACTCAATACAGTGGTGCCTTGTATAAAGGAATTAATTTGTTCCAAATGAAATTATGTTAAGCAAATTTTCCTTTATACAAATTCCCATGGGAATGCATTGAAAATGGAGTGATCCCATTTTTATGTTGTACGGATTTACCCCATAGACAAATCTGTTAAGCAAATTTCCCCTATCTCCGGAATTTTTTATGTTGTACAAATTTTATGTTATACAAGCTGTTTGTTATACAAGGGCCCACTGTACTAACATCAGTACTGAAAATTCAGGCTGTGTTGGTCACTGAGTGTATTTCAGTTTCTGATTTTCCATGCAACTTTAAGTCATCCATATACAATACATGAGAAATTTTCCCTGAATTTTTAGCAGTTTGGTATCCTAAATTTGTCTTCTGCAAAATTATTGAGAGGGGAATCAGGACAATAGTAAATAGCAGAGGTGACAAAGAGTCACCTTGAAAAATCCCTTGTTTAATGCTAACCAATCCGTAGTTTTCATCCCTGACAAACAATTCTGTTTTCCAGTTCTTCATTGCATTTTCAATTATGGCACCAATATTTTTTAGATATTCTGATGGCATCCAGGCACTTAACTCAATTATGCGGTACTGAGTCAAAGGCTTTTTTTATAGTCAATCAGTATTCTTGACTGTGTGTTGAAGGTTAGAAACCCCCCCCCCTCTCAAAAGGATCATTTCAGTCTCGCCTTCCCCTTAACATTCATATACTTTTGTGTTTGTCAGCCATAGTCTTTTCACCTTATTAGAGAAGTGCACTGGGCCGTTTGCACTGAGTTCACGCTGTACGGCCCTCAGAGAGAAAACCTGAATTGTTGGATAGAAAACGAGCTAGTATCAGGTCCGTGCCGAGGTTCTTTTGCAAATAAGGTCAAGCCAGTTTGTAAGGCTGGAGGCAGGCTGGTGCATGTCGGGTTCGAAGGCAAAGGAGATAAGATCGCATCTTTCTACTAAAGTTGCAGCAAACTTTGCCAAACATATTCCCTTTCATTTCTCTTGTACGCCACCCAGAGAAGCAATTTGCTAGAGGGGTGGTATATAAATCAAATAAAGAACTGAATAAATACATTTAGTTGGGGCTCAGGGAGTGCCGTCTCGTCGTCCTCCTCCTCCGTGTTTCTTCTAGCAAGAGTATTGGAAGGGAAAAGTCTGCGCCGTGTTGACTCTTCCTTTTCCTTGGTTAGACTGACCGGCCAAGTGGAAGGGTCGGCAGCAAAACCAGAAGATGAGTCGGTTAATGGATTTGCATGGGCAATGCTTAATTTGTAGGAAAAGATGCCAAGCCTAGCCGCTCCCATCTGATCTGGAAGTCCTTTCACCTAATAACGAGGAACTGCAAAGAGAGCTGCCCTCATTCAGGACCAGCTCCCAATCCCCGAGACAGGCAGACTCTCCGGAGTTCATTGCCGGAGAAGGAAAGGCATCTCTGGCCAAACTTTTCTGTGAAAGCGCATGCCGGGCAGATCCTGGCACAATTAAACCCCGCAGATGGCCTGGGCTTTGCCATTTAATACGGAGAGCCCAGGAACTCTCCTCGCTAGCCGTTCCCCCAGCTGCTGATTCTGTGCCGGCAAAGAACGAAGCAATGCTTGGAGCAGCCGAGGGCGCCAGCTGGTGTCCCCCTAAGCAAGGCTTCTCTGTGACACATGCAGTGCTCTGTGTGTAGCAGATCCTCGTGCTGGAGGGTTTGACTGCCTCCCAAGCAAGACCCACGAGAGCGGAGGCATTGGCGAGGCAGCTTGGGAGGATATGGTCTCTGGGCGTGCCCTTCCCGGTGACAGCAGGAGGAGCAGGGATAAAGCACCAAGGAACGGCTCTTTTCAATGCCAGCCATTCCTTGTCTGTTCCATTTTTTATATCCCAGCCAGAATTTGCAGTTCTGGGGAAACCGCGAGTGCCCTTCAGGTTTTTATTAGGTTATTTAATTGAAACCAACAGAAGGGACTGTGGAGCCCATTTTAAGGGAGGAAGAGCAATAGCCTTCGGGCAACTCTCCAGAACTCCCAGACAGGAGGAGCTGCATTGGAGAAATGACCTCTTTCTTCCAGCCTCCTTTAGAAGAAGCATGCGTTTCAAAGACTACTGTTGTTGTTGTTGTTGTTGTTGTTGTTTTTGACACGGAGTAGATTGCCAAATAGCTTAATTGGCAAGTTTGCACTGGGGATGGGGTTGTTGGATGTGAGTCTAGGACTAAGTGGTGTCGTCGGAGTCTGGGGAGGCTGAAATGGGTGGCTGGCTAGTCCTTGGGCTAAATAGCTTGTGCTATAAAAATCAAATAAATACATAAATACATAAAAAGGGTGTTGTGGACACCTGGGCGATAGGCGTTCGAGCGGCAGGGCCCTGGGCCTGTGTAGGAGCAAAGGATGGACCAGTGGGGTTAGGCAGCAGGGCACAGGCATAATCTGTGCAGAGAGTACCGGAAGCATCAGTGCAAAATCTAAGCTCATGCATTATTTGTTTAACAGAAAGGAACTCTCTCTCTCTCTCTCTCTCTCTCTCTCTCTCTCTCTCTCTCTAACAATGGCTATTGAAAGTGCCGCAGAGGTTTTACTGCAGGACCTTAAAGCAAAGCTGCCTGTCTATGGCAGGCAGACACCCGCCCCCACCTGGGGGTTAAGGACCTGCTTGATCAGTTGACGGCACTGAGTTTCTGGAGATGGGCTGAAGGAGGCGCACAAATGCGCTAAAGCCGTGAAAGCAAGAACCAGCACATTTGGTTTTCAGGAAGTGTGATGAGGGACTGATAGGCAAGGGCCAGCTTTTCGCTGGTGCAGTGGGATCGCGGACTCCTTCATTTCCTTCCAAAGGAAAAGGGAACGGTAGAGGCTGAAACATGAGGCTCAGACAGTTGCTTCGTTGGAAAGGGAAACTGTCCCTGCCACAGCTTTGCTGTGCGTGAGGATTGCACCGCTGGCTGAAGCATTTTTCAGGTCAGGAGGTGGGGAGCAGGTGGCCTGCCTGATGAAGTGGGACTGCAAATCCCATAATCCCGCACTCTTGGCTGAGCTGATGAGAGCTGGTGGAAGCTGTGGTCCAGGGACATCTCAGCTGGAGAACATGGGGGCTTCTCAGCCCTGCTTGGTTCTGACCCAAGCAGCTAGAAGTTCTGGCATTGCTTGTCATCTCTCACAATGCTCCTGTGCTTAATAGAGAAAACAACATCTCCTCCTTGTGTAGCCCATCAATAGTTTGAATACCTTGAATATCTTTTTTTTCTCTCTTAGGGTGGTTAATTAAAGGAGGCCCCAATTAGTTGAATTGAGTAGTGGACATGATGTATTGAATAATGTCACATTCCGTGAACAGGGCATGGAACTTACCTTGTCCTCCTCATTCTGGGGCCTCTCTAATCATAAGCAGAAGAAAATGGCACCAAGGGACACACTGTTCTGTGCTTCCTCTGAAACATAGACCCATTTTCATCTACTGTGCTGCGTATACTGGCGTTACAACCCATCCCTACCACATGCCTTTGCACAGTTAAATTTATTTAAGGATGGTATATTAGATATGGCGATTCACTTATAGGTGTGTTCTGAATCACATAACCAGCTGGAGATGGCATGATGTTCCAAAGTGGTGCTTGCAATTTTTAACAAAAAGATCTTGGAAAGGGAAAAGGCGGGCAGGAAGCACGTGTGCATCTTCTGCCAAGTTTGACCGCCCTTCTGACCCAGATTTCAGAGACCTCACTGTGTGGACAACCAGAAAATGGTAGCCACACACTGGGCTTTCTCTGCTGTGGTGACAGAATGCTCTTCCGCTGGGATTACGACAGGTGCTCTCCCGTCACGGGTTCTGAAAGCTTCTAAAGGCAGAACTAGTATTTAGTGATGCCTTTGGAGAGAATCTCCCCAAATAACTGGGACATAGGAGATAGATAGATAGATAGATAGATAGATAGATAGATAGAGGGAGGGAGGGATAGTTAGCTAGCTAGCTAGCTACTTAGATAGATAGAGGGAGGGAGGGAGTGAGGGAGAGAGAGAGAAATAGGAAGGTAGGTAGGAAGGGAGGGAGGGAGGAATAGATAGATAGATAGATGGAGGGAGGGAGGGAGGGATAGTTTAGCTAGCTAGCTACTTAGATAGAGAGGGAGGGAGGGAGAGAGAGAGGAAGGGTAGGAAGGGAGGGAGGGATAGATAGATAGATAGATAGATAGATAGATAGATAGATAGATAGATAGATAGATAGATAGATAGATAGATAGATAGATAGATGGAAGGAGGGAGGGATAGTTAGCTAGCTAGCTAGCTACTTAGATAGATAGATAGATAGATAGAGGGAGGGAGGGAGAGAGGGAGAGAGAAATAGGAAGGTAGGTAGGAAGGGAGGGAGGGAGGGATAGATAGATAGATGGAGGGAGGGAGGGAGGGATAGTTAGCTAGCTAGCTAGCTACTTAGATAGATAGAGGGAGGGAGGGAGAGAGAGAGAAATAAGAAGGTAGGTAGGAAGGGAGGGAGGGATAGATAGATAGATAGATAGATAGATAGATAGATAGATAGATAGATAGATAGATAGATAGATAGATAGATAGATAGAGGGAGGGAGGGAGGGAGGGATAGTTAGCTAGCTAGCTAGCTAGCTACTTAGATAGAGGGAGGGAGGGAGGGAGAGAGAGAGAAATAAGAAGGTAGGTAGGAAGGGATGGATGGATGGATGGATGGATGGATGGATGGATGGATAGATAGATAGATAGATAGATAGATAGATAGATAGATAGATAGATAGATAGATAGAGATAAATCTTTATTATTGTCCTGTGCAGAACAACGAGATTGGAAGAATCTGCATCAGCTTTTACAGGACCTAACAGTACAATCATACATAAATATCTATCCTCCACCCCACATACATACATTTAACCCATTAACAACACACTTAAAAACTCTTTTAAAAAAGGAAGAGAAATAATGCAGTATTGTAAAGTGATCTTGAAAGAGTTTCACTGACTGTTTTAGGCTATGATTTATGTTTGGAAGAGTTTAATGTTTATATTACTCTGTTGTATAATGTACATTTAATTTGTTGTATACTTGCCCAAGAATAGCAATTTATTTGCTTTATGGCTGATATAATGGATGGATGGGTGAAATATATGCTGTCTATGTGGGTGGGAGGGAGAGAGGGAGGGAGGGAGGAAGGAAGGAAGGAAGGACTTAAATCTGTGCCCTGTTGGTATCTGTCCTGTCCAGAGCAACAGTTGTGGACTGGACGTAGGTGCAGCATCTCTTTGTACACTACTAGCACCTTGCAAAATAGTTGCTTCTGTGATTATAGATCTACACAAGGGATATATATACCAACAGGATGTTAGCTTTAACTTGTAAGCCATTTGCTTTGTATTGTTTGATCATTCTCAAGCATGGACAAAACAAAAATACCTTCTGACATGCAAGAAACAAAGGTATGTTCTGTCATGTCGGTAAAATATTTCTCTTATACATGACCCTTTCTTGCTGTTAAATAAACCCCAGGTCGGAAGTTGTAGCTGGCTTTTCTTCTGCAGCTGGTCATAGAAATTGTGATGGACTGGCCCAGGGTTATCCAGGAAACTGTTTGGGTACTTGACACTGTTTTCAAGCCTTGTGTTTGATTTTTTTTTTCAGGTCTGGAAAAAACCTTGCCCCCCCCTCGGTTTTGCAGTCAGTTGAATCTGCGGGGAGAATAACCTGCAGCCATGTCGAAGCTAAAGTGCTCGGAGTCAGTCCGGGTCGTGGTGCGATGCCGGCCGATGAACAGCAAGGAGAAGGCCGCTTCCTATGAGCAAGTAGTGGGTGTGGACGTCAAGTTGGGGCAGGTGTCGGTGAAGAACCCCAAGGGGGCTTCTCACGAACTGCCAAAAACATTCACTTTTGATGCGGTTTACGACTGGAATTCCAAGCAGTTTGAACTGTATGACGAGACTTTCCGGCCGTTGGTGGACTCGGTGCTGCAGGGGTTCAATGGGACCATTTTTGCCTATGGGCAAACGGGGACAGGGAAAACGTACACAATGGAAGGGGTGCGTGGTGACCCTGAAAAAAGAGGGGTCATCCCGAATTCCTTTGATCACATCTTCACTCACATCTCCCGGTCCCAGAACCAGCAGTATCTTGTCAGGGCTTCTTACTTGGAGATCTACCAGGAGGAAATCAGAGACTTGTTATCCAAAGATCAGTCCAAAAGATTGGAACTGAAGGAGAGGCCGGACACGGGAGTGTACGTTAAAGATTTGTCCTCTTTTGTCACCAAGAGCGTCAAAGAAATAGAGCACGTTATGAACGTGGGGAACCAGAACCGCTCCGTCGGAGCTACCAACATGAATGAACACAGCTCCCGCTCACATGCCATTTTTGTCATCACCATCGAATGCAGCGAGGTGGGGCTCGATGGAGAGAACCACATCCGTGTTGGGAAACTCAACCTCGTAGACCTTGCCGGCAGCGAGCGCCAGTCTAAGACGGGAGCCCAAGGGGAGAGGTTGAAAGAAGCCACCAAGATCAACCTGTCCCTCTCCGCTCTGGGCAACGTCATTTCGGCTCTGGTGGACGGTAAAAGCACCCACATTCCCTACCGGGACTCAAAGTTAACCCGGCTGCTTCAGGATTCGTTAGGGGGCAATGCCAAGACGGTGATGGTAGCCAACATTGGCCCCGCCTCCTATAACGTGGACGAGACCCTCACCACTCTGCGGTATGCCAACCGTGCCAAGAACATCAAGAACAAGCCCCGGGTGAATGAAGACCCGAAGGATGCCCTACTGCGGGAATTCCAAGAAGAGATTGCTCGGCTCAAGGCCCAACTGGAAAAGAGGTCCATTGGGAAGAGGAAGAAGAAGGAGAGGAGAAGGGACGGGGGTGCCGGCGGGGAGGAGGAGGAAGATGAGGAGGAGGAGGAGGAGGATGGGGAAGATGGGGTGGAAGATGGAGCCAACAAAGACGACTACTGGATGCAGCAGCAAGAGAAGCTGGAGACGGAGAAGAAGGCCATCCTGGAGGATCACAGCTTGGTGGCCGAGGAGAAGATGCGGCTGCTGAAGGAGAAGGAGAAGAAGATGGAAGATCTGAAACGCGAGAGAGATGCAGCTGAAAAGCTGAGTGCCAAAATCAAGGTAGGACATCCTCCGAAACATGTTATTTTCTTCCCGTCCCAGGAATTGAGGGAGCAACAAGCTCCCAGGGGAAATTACTGTATTTTTCCATTTATAAGACTACATTTCCCCCTAAGGCAAAGCAAAAGCAAAGCAAAGTGTTCTGCTTATATACCGTCCCGTACCACTACAAGTAGTCTCTGGGTGGCTTACAATTTTAATTACAGTGTGCAGGCTACACATTGCCCCCCCCCCCAGCAAGCTGGGTACTCATTTTACCGACCTCGGAAGGATGGAAGGCTGAGTGAACCTTGAGCCTGCGACCGGGGATTGAACCCCAGGTCATGCGCACGGTTTTACCTGCAGGACAGGCATTTAACCACTGCGCCACGAGGCTCCTGTGAGACTAAAAATTTAGGGTCATCTTATAAATGGAAGACTAAACTGTTAGACTAAAAATTTAGGGTCATCTTATAAATGGAAGTAAGCCAATGAGAGAGCTACACAGTAGAGCAGGGATCCTCAAGCTACGGTCCGTGGGCCAGATATGCCCCATGGGCTGCCAGCCATTGCAGACCCCCCCACTCCCCCCCCACTTGAGGCAAAAACTCACCATACAGCAGCAGCAGCAGCAGCTGTCGCCTCAGCCACCAATGCCCACTGTTGCCTGTAGCATTTTTTTTGGGGGGGGTGAGCAGGATGGACCCTCCCCTACCCCACTTGGAGCCGTGGGAGAAGTGGGGCTGTTGTGCTGGCCAGCAAGCACTGGGCTGGGGTGTGGGGTGAAGCAGGTTGGGCCTTCCCTCTCCCCCCTCGGAGCCATGCCGGGGAGCTGAAGGGTCCGGCCCCCAACAGTGTCTGAGGGACAGTGAACTTGCCCCCTGTTTAAAAGGTTTGAGGACCCCTGCAGTAGAGAAACTGTTATTTCGGGCTGGAACATGGAGGTGTCTTGTAAACGAAAAAATACGGTATGTTTTACAGATTAAAAACACAGGGCATATAGAAGAAGCTAAAAATGAAATTGCCCCCCAGTTTGTGCTTGGAATTGGTGTCCCTGACATTCTCCTTGAGAACTTTGTTTTCCCAGTTGATCTTATGGCTGGAAACGCTGCAGCTCCACTGTTGTGCTCTGCAGCCATTGCATCGTGCTGGAATGCTGCTCTCGCTTTTGATCTGTTATCCACACCCATGACGAAAATATCCCTGCCTGGTTCATGAGATCCGTGTGGAACATGTTCCCATGTTGGTACGTACCATCCAGGGATGTTGAGTCAGGAAAGAATAAGTCTTTCTTCCTTTGTTTAAAGCAGGGGTCCTCAACCTAAGGCCCCGGGGCCGGATGCGGCCCCCCCAAGCTCCTGAATCTGGCCCCTGGGACCAATTGCAACCCCGCCCCCCACCTACCCCCTGTTTTGTGAGCAAGCAAGCCTCCGCAGCTGCTTTTGGACTGTGATCCGGCCCCCAGTGGTGTCTGGGTGGTGGTGGACCGGCCCGCTGTTTGAAAACTTTGAGGACCCCTGGTTTAAAGGGATAGAAGTACCCTGTTTCCCCAAAAATAAGACATCCCCGAAAATAAGGCCTCCCGGATAATAAGATACCGGTAACAATAAATGTGTACCGTATTCTTCTTCATGGAAAAAAAATAAAACATCCCCTGAAAATAAGACCTAGCGCATCTTTGGGAGCAAAAATTAATATGACACTTATTTTCAGGGAAACACAGTATCAGATTAAAAAGAGGAAGCTGTGTAGGTGTTGATCTGATGTAGCGATTAGGTCAGGCATGCCCAAAGTTTGGCCCTCCTGATGTTTTGGACCACAACTCCCAGAATTCCAAGCCTGTATTGCCAATGGCAAAGGACCGCGGGAGTTGTGGTCCAAAACATCTGGAGGGCTGATGTTTGGACATGCCTGGATTAGGTGATGGAGCTTAGAAGTTTGGAGTTTAGACTGTAAGGAAACAATTACAGGGAACTAGCTATTTACAAAATAGCTAGTTCCCTGTAATCGTTTCCTTATATTCATAAGGGCCAATTCTATTATGTTACAACAACAACAACAACAACAACAACAACAACAACAACAGGAAGTTGACTCATGGCAACTGGACTTCTTTTCTTGAGAGATTGAAACGTTTCGCTGCTCACCCAAACAGCTTCGTCAGTCTGAGGAAAGCTAGTGGTGAGTCCTCCATCTTTATAGTTCACTTTGGCCACATGTCACCCTGGTCTGAAATAGGCTCATGAGATGGAGGGGCAAAAGCTCAGGACCAGAATCACCAGTACACTTCCAGTTGAAGGACAAAGGGCACGCATACAAAGATGAGGATGTACACGTATTAGAAAAGAGAGGTGGTTTGAGAGAGGGGTCAGAGAAACCATTCAGGTGAGCACTGAAACTCCCTCTTTCAACAGAGGTGAGGGGCTCAGGCACAATCTGTTTACCACTTATCAAGTGGTAAGTTCATCAGTTCCCAGACAAATTACAAGCACGTCACACCTCCACCACCTAACGACCCATACTTTATGGGTTTCAGCACCTTAGGCCATGGTCCACCTAATGAGCCTATTGAGACTGTTGTCCACCTCTTCAGGCCATCGTCCATCTTATGAGCCTATTTCAGACCAGGGGCAAAATGAGGTCAAAGTGAGCTATAAAATGGAGAACTCACAAGTAGCCTTCCTCAGACAGATGAAGCTGTTTGGGTGAGCAGCGAAAGATTTCAGTCTCTCAAGAAAAGAACTCTAGTTGACATGACTCAACTTCCAGATATACTCATCTGGATGACTGAGAATCTTCACAGAAATACTACTACTACTACTACTACTACTACTACTACTACTGCTACTACTACTACTACTACTACTACATCATATGGCATATGGCGACCGCTAATGCTTTTGTTTTTGTTTTGTTTGATGTTTCTGCCCTTTAGCTGGTTTAGTAATTTGTTTATTTGCTTATTTTAGTACTTAATGTTTTAATCTTTGATTAGCCCAGAGTTCCTTCTTTGTTTGTACAAACAAACAAACAAACAAACGGCATCTGGCAAAAGGGCCAGAGCTCCGTGGTAGAGTCAATGTTTTTGCGTGGATAAAAGTCTCAGTTTCCTCCCAGTTTAAGGATAGTCCTGTTCTATGTGCCTGAGAACACAGTACTTTTGATACAGAGAAACCCAGGATTATTAAATTCCATACTTAAGTACGGTTCATTTGGAAACTCTGGGAGAGGAGATCTTTAAAAATATAAGGATAAACCAAGGTCATAACTGAGAAGGTCTGGAGGAATCTAATACCCTTTCCCGTCATCTCCATCTCCATTACTTGTCTTTGTGTTTTTTTAGGCCATGGAGAGCAAACTCCTGGTTGGAGGGAAAAATATTGTTGATCACACAAATGAGCAGCAGAAGATTTTGGAGCAGAAGCGGCAGGAGATTGCTGAGCAGGTGAGATGGGCCTGGGGGAGCGAGCTCTGTCGTGGCTCTCTGGGGTGTGGAAAGAAAGCAAAAAGCAAAGTGTTCTGCTTATATACCGCCCCATACCACTTTAAGTAGTCTCTGGGCGGTTTACAATTTTTAATTACAGTGTGCAGGCTACACATTGCCCCACCCCCAGCAAGCTGGGCACTCATTTTATCGACCTCGGAAGGATGGAAGGCTGAGTGAACCTTGAGCCTGCTACCTGGGATTGAACCCCAGGTCGTGAGCACAGTTTCACCTGCAGGACAGGCATTTAACCACTGCGCCACAGGGCTCTTGTGGGCACGGGAGACTCAGGGCAAGGGTGGTGGTCTCCCTCCTGATCAAAAGACCATCTGTGCAGCACCCAGGACAAACTCCACCAGGAAATTTCCTGGGCAAGGCTTTTGGATGAGGCGGGCTTTTGGTTTCACCTGCCAAGGCTCTTGTTGCATCCATGGTAGAGCACTCCATTGATGTTCTCTTCCATGGTGGTAACAAGAGCCTTGATAGATTACACGCCCAAAGCTCCACCTCATCCAGGTAAAATTATATCAGATATTAGCAAGGTTAGCATAGGAGCCCCTCAGGGCTGTGTGCTTTCTCCATTTCTGTTTTCCTTATATACTAATGATTGTACCTCAAAGGATTCCTCTGTTAAAACAGTGAAGTTTGCAGATGACACTACAGTGATTGGTCTCATTCGAGACAATGATGAATCTGCCTATAGGCAAGAGATTGAACAACTAGTTTTATGGTGTACTCAAAATAATCTTGAATTAAATACATGCAAAGCTGTTGAAATGGTGGTGGATTTTAGGAGGACTCATTCTATACAGCCACCTCTTATGATATCAAATAACTTAAGTGTCAATAGTGGAGTCCTTTAAATTTTTAGGTACCATTATATCTCAAGATTTAAAATAGTAATCTAATATTGAAAGTATTATTAAGAAAGCACAACAAAGAATGTTTTTTCTGCGTCAACTTAGGAAGTTTATACTGCCAAAAGAACTGTTGATTCAATTCTACAGAGGTGTTATTGAATCTACTATCTGTTCCTCTATAACTGTCTGGTTTAGTCTGCGACTAAGCAGGACAGATATAGACTTCAAAGGATAATTGGAACTGCAGAAAAAATTATTGCTACTAATTTGCCATCTATTGTGGAATTGTATACCACACGAGCTAAAAAGAGGGCGATGAAAATATATACAGATTCCACACAAGCTAAAAAGAGGGCGATGAAAATATATACAGATTCCTGGACATAATCTGTTTCAGTTGTTACCCTCAGGGCGACGTTTTAGGGCATTGCATACTAGGACAACTAGATATAGAGATAGTTTCTTTCCAAGTGCTATCAAACTGTTGAATAATTAATTTTTACATTTCTTCTTCCTTTTTAAATAATGGGTTATATTGTAGTATTGTACTGTGTTTTTATTGTTGACTATATGATTCTTATATTTCCTTTTATATAGAGAGAGCATTTTTACCAAAACAAATTATGGGTGTGTCTAACCACACTTGGCCAATAAAAGTATTCTATTCTATTCTAATTATGTTGGCCCATTAGATGCCTTTCTAAAAACCCTATAGACAGATCATGAGGGCTAGGGTCCTTTCCCATTGTTTTGCAACTGCTATTTAAAGGCATACCATTTTGAAGATGGATGTTTTATGCAGGCATGCTAATTTCTGTTCCTTCCTTCCTTCCTTCCTTCCTTCCTTCCTTCCTTCCTTCCTTCCTTCCTTCCTTCCTTCCTTCCTTCCTTCCTTCCTTCCTTCCTTCCTTCCTTGGTTGGGATGAGTCCCTTTAATTTCAGTGGTAATTGTACCAGGAATGATCTTAGATGGTAACATCTCCTGCCTTCTCTCTTTTTGTGCTTGTCTTATACTTTTCATGACTTTATTGCCTGAATCCCTTGTCACCAATAGAAAACCACTAAAGTATAAACATTGCATGATTTTGGAGAGTCTGCAAACACCTGAACTTGGGAAAGGCATAACCATGGAATGGTGTACATTATTTTGATTGAGTCTCTTGCTAGTTTGCAATTGAATGGAACTATGAAAAGCGTTTTATTTTTGGATAATATTCTCCTTGAATTATTGAAATATTGAGTTTCTGGCAAAAGCAGTTCAGATCTTGACAATCGAGTCCTAGGTGGAATTTGGATGGAGCAGCCTTCTTTGTCACTTCCTGCAGAAACGCCGAGAAGCGAGAAATTCAGCAGCAGATGGAAAGCCGTGATGAAGAGACACTTGAGCTGAAGGAGACCTATAGCTCCCTGCAGCAAGAGGTGGACATCAAAACTAAAAAACTAAAGAAGGTGAGCAGGCTTTCTTTAAACTAATGGCATCTGGACTTTAGTAAGGCCTTCGATAAGGTTCCCCATGGTATTCTTGCTAAGAAGTTAGTAGAAAGTGGGATAGATAGTGCAACTGTTAGGTGAATTTGTAATTGGTTGACTGATCGCACCCAAAGGGTGATCATAAATAGCCTCTCTTCAGCTTGGAGAGACGTGACCAGTGGGGTGCCCCAGGGTTCTGTTCTGGGTCCAGTACTGTTCAATATCTTTATTAATGACTTGGAGGAAGGAATAGAGAGTATACTAATTAAATTTGCAGATGATACCAAATTGGGAGGGGTTGCTAATTCCCTAGAGGATAGGATGAAAATCCAAAAGGACCTTGACAGATTAGAATGCTGGGCCAAAGCTAACAGAATGGATTTCAACAGAAGGAAATGTAGGGTGCTACATCTAGGTAAAAAGAATGAATTGCACAGATATAGGATGGGGGACACTTGGCTGGAAAATAGTATCTTTGAAAGGGATCTGGGAGTCTTGGTGGAAAACAAATTGAACATGAGTCAGCAGTGTGATGTGGCAGCCAGGAAAGCCAATGCAATTCTTGGTTGCATCAACAGAACCATAGTGTCTAGATCAAGGGAAGTAATAGTACCACTCTATTCTGCTCTGGTCACCCCACCTGGAGTACTGTGTCCAGTTCTGTGTGCCTCAATTTAAAAGGGATGTTGACAACCTCGAGCGGGTGCAGAGGAGGGCAACCAGGATGGTTGAGGGTCTGGAGGAAATGTCTTATGAGGAACGGCTTAGGGAACTGGGACTGTTTAGCCTCTCTAAAAGAAGGCTGAGGGGGGATATGATAGCTATGTTTAAATATCTGAAAGGATGTCATATTGAAGAGGGAACAGGTTTGTTTTCCATGGCTTTGAAGACTAGGACTCGGGGAAATGGTTTCAAATTACAGGAAAAGAGATTCCATTTGAACATGAGGAAGAACTTCATGACAGTTAGAGCTGTTCGGCAGTGGAATATGCTGCCACAAAAGGGTGGTGGAGTCTCCTTCTTTGGAGGTTTTTAAGCAGAGGCTGGATGGCCATCTGTCGGAAATATTGTGATGGGGGTTCCTGCATGGCAGGGGGTTGGACTAGATGGCCCTTGAGGTCTCTTCCAACTCTATGATTCTATGATCCATATCTAATCAAAGTTGAAATGTTGCTCATAGTTGCTATGTAAGGAAAGGCTGCAGAGATAGAATCAATAAGGACAAAATCTATTTGGAATGTTCTCCAGACACAAGTCCTATTTATTTATTTATTTATTTATTTATTTATTTATTTATTTATTTATTTATTTTATTTTATTTATTTATTTTTCTATACTGCCTCCTTAGTGCAAAAGGCACTACCGGGGCGGTTTACAAAAAAGTCATAAAATACAAATACTAAAAAGATAGAGGTACAAATAAAATGCAATTAAAAAACAATTTTGCAGTTAAAATTCAGTTAAAAGGTCTTATAAAACACATTTAAAACAGCCACTAACAGACTCTGCTGGATGGCAAACACCTCATCTTCCCCAATTTTTTTGCTGGGTGGGGATGCAAAATAAAAATAATAATAAAAGATGTCCCCTGACACAGATGGCTGGTGGAAGAGGGGGGGGAGAAGAACAAAACAAAACAACAACAAACCCCACTAGCCGGGGAAGGCCTCTGCATATAAATAAACCTTTAAAAGGAACAGGAGCTGTCCCAGGTTGCCAGAGTTTCCATTCATTCTTTAGGACTCGGGGTGGTGGAATTTCTCATAGATCAGTGGTGTCCAAACTTTGGCCCTCCAGATGTTTTGGACCACAACTCCCACAGTCCTTTGTCATTGGCAATGCAGGCTTGGAATTCTGGGAGTTGTGCTCCAAAACATCTGGAGGGATGAAGTTTGGACATCCCCTGTCGTAGAGGGTGCCTGTAATCTCTGCATGGAAGCCTTGGACTGGCAAAGACTGGTGATCAGCAGTAGCTTTTTTTCCTTATTGTGTGAGACAAAATTCAAGGTTCAGGAAGTCTGTAAATCTTCCACCGTAAACAAGTGACATGCTGCCAGCCTTCCTCCCAAGCAGAGAGAAGGCGAGATTGTCCCAATTGTTGGATGGTGATTCTCGCTCACTTCTCTAGCGCCAAGCTTGGGAAAGACTGATTACTTAGCAATTGTGCAGTAAAGGTGTCTAGCACGCAGGGCTGTGAAGTCGGTAGATAAATGTTCTGACTCCCCGACTCCGACTCCTCTGTATTAATATGCGAATGTATTTTATACATTCCTTGAACTATTGACCCTCCGTTCCCTTCACTTATACAAGTGTCTCTAGTCCTGCAAAAAACATATTTTACTTAATCCCTTATCAGTGAGAGGCTAGGTTACCCATGGGTGCTGCGTAACAGCAGAACACAACACTATGGAAAGTATAAGCATTGCCGCTCCTAATTGTGCGTTGCGTGCCATATAGTGAAGCGCATGAAAAGCGTGCTTCTTCACGGTCACTTAACGTGTTCGTTTTGCGGTTACGTGAAGCACTGCATGCATGGGTCTTTATCCTTACAGTAGAGAAGTCATTAATTATAACTTTTTGTGAATTGGGACATTTAAACTTGCTTTTTTAAAATTCCAATCTAAATTGAGTCGGAGTCGGAGTTGGTGCATTGTTTGTCGACTCCGACTCCAGGTACCCAAAATTTCCTCCGACTCCGACTCCACAGCCCTGCTAGAATGTCTGCAATTAGGAACCCCTCCCTGACCTCTCCTGTCCTAAGAGATGAAATGGGGGCTTGTAAGCAGGTGCCTAGCAGTGGCAGCCTGAGGACCTCCAAAGCTGTCCCTATTGAGACACTCTCTTCTTTGCAAGGGAGGTTGTGCTGCTTCCGCAGCTGCTTCCGAGTCAAGGTGTCCCCCTTCACTTTCTTTCACCATCAGCTCAGCTGGCAAGGAAAAGGATTTGCTGTAATCCCATAACTCCTGGCCTCTCTTTCAGCTCTTTTCTAAGCTGCAAGCCGTGAAGGCTGAAATCCACGACCTTCAAGAGGAACACATCAAAGAACGGCAAGAACTGGAGCAAACTCAAAACGAGCTCACGCGGGAGCTGAAATTAAAGTAGGTCTCTGCCCGCTCTGGTTGTGTTAATTGTTTTCCACGGAAAGCCAGCCCTTAGGAAGGGGTTTCCCGCCGGATGGCCTGTGGGATGAGAATGAGCTCACCAGCAGGATTTGCTTTCCCCGGCAGGGATGGGGATTGGAGTCGCAGGATTCAAGTCAGACTTAAACAGACTTGGACTCAACTTGGGTTTTTGTTTTCCTTGATTTGGACTCAACTTGGAACCCACCCACACCCTCCCCTTTTTCTGGGCAAGAAGCTTGCTTTTTACATGGAATCGTACTTGGGGGTTTTGGACTCAGGACGTGGCACCAAAGACTCACACTCAGACTTGCTGGCATCCCTGATACCTGGAGGGTGTGCCTTGGTGGATTGGAGTTGATTGTCACGATTGTACTTCTCCGTTTGTTGATCTCCACAGGCATCTGATTATTGAGAACTTCATTCCCTTGGAAGAGAAAAACAAGATCATGAACCGATCCTTCTTTGACGAGGAGGAGGACCAGTGGAAACTACATCCCATCACCCGGCTGGAGTAAGTTGTTCCAAATTAAAAATAAGGATACTTATTAGGAGACCCATTCCTCTCAAGCTGGAAGCATCTGCAGGATGTGCTGAAACATTTTCCTAGGTGCTCCCTTTTGCCCTTCCTTTCTCTGTCAAACAAAATTAGATCTACCGTCAGGGAGAGTGGAATCGGCACTCACCACCTTATTAATGCAGGATAAATGTCACAGTTAATGGCAAGCGCCTGGGTGCCTGCATGGCAACTGTGAGAGGAATGCAGGTACAAATCCCTGTTGATTCGGGAAGCTAGCTATTTATTTATATGGCTTATAGGCCACCCACTACCTGAAGGTCTCTGGGTGGCTTACAATACAAAATTGAAATGAACAATTAAAAGCGATTAAAACATTAAAATACAGTACAATGCAATGCAACTAAAATAAGTTAAAATGCAACACATTAAAACCGCCACCAGGACGCACAATCTGTTTTATATCAGTTAAAGAACTTCTGGAAAAGGAAGGTTTTTTCCTGGTGCCGAAATTTCATCAACGTCAGCGCCAGGCGGGTCTCAATCAGGAGGGCATTCTATAGCCATGGGGCAGATGCCGAAAAGGCCCTATATCTACAGGCCATCACTCTCACCTCCTTGAGGGATGGCTCTTTCAGGAGGGCCCCATGGCTAGGTCTTAACTGCCAGGTAGGCTCATATGGAAGGAGGCAGTCCTTCAGGTATCTAAGTCCTAAGCCAGTGATGGCAAACCTATGGCACGGGTGCCAAAGGTGGCACTCGGAGCCCTTTCTGTGGGCACTCGACATCGCCCCTTCATAGCCACCTGTATTCAGGCTAAATTACTGTATTGGCACTTTGCAAAAAATAATAATAATAGTGGGTTTTGAATTGCAGTTTGGGCACTCGGTCTCTAAAAGATTCGCCATCACTGTCCTAAGCCATTTAGGGCTTTATATGTTAACACAAGCATTTTAAATTGGGCTCGGGCAGCAACTGGTAACCAATGTAGCTGGTAAAGAATCAGCTTTATTGGTTAGATCTCTGGCGGCACTTACCATCCATTCCACACAATTCAGGACCATTTGCAATTGCTGGACCATTTTCAAAGTCTGCCCCACATACAGCACATTGCAGTAATCAGTATGGGATGTTACCAGTGCATGCATAACTGTCATGAGGCTCTGCTCATCCAGGTAGGGGCACAGTTGGTATAATTTCTGCAGCTGAAGAAAGGCACCCTGGCCACCGAGTCCACCTGGGCTTCCAGAGTTAGACCGGGGTCCAGGAGCACCCCCAAGCTGCGGATCCTGTCCCTTAGGGGGAGTGCAATCCCACCCAGGACAGGGTAGTGGCCCTCTAACCTGTCCGGCGAAGCACCCACTAACAGCACTTCCGTCTTGTCTGGATTGAGTTTCAATTTATTAACCTTCATCCAGTTACGTACTTGCTGTACCCAGAGATTTATTAGCAATTTAGAGCTTCCTGTATGTTCACCACTGACTATCTCGACTCCTTTCTTTTCTCTCTCGAAACATCAGTTCAAGGACATGTTCAGCGTCTGCTAAGATAGAGGGAAACAATTCATGTAGAGTTTCTGCAATATTGTCTTGCTCCTTTATTACTCCGTTGGTTTCATTGTCATCCAGAGGTCTAACAGCTTCTCTAGCTAGTTTCCTGCTCCTGCGGTATTTAAAGAATATGTTATTGTTAGTTTTGAT
This sequence comes from Phrynocephalus forsythii, assembly GCA_029282475.1. Classification (NCBI taxonomy): domain Eukaryota; kingdom Metazoa; phylum Chordata; class Lepidosauria; order Squamata; family Agamidae; genus Phrynocephalus; species Phrynocephalus forsythii. The sequence goes on along the minus strand of JAPFRF010000005.1, from coordinate 128,830,902 downwards.
GCTGTTAGCAGTATAAAGGGGGGGCAGAATGCTGCTTATATTTACCACCCAATAGCACTTAAAGCCACCTCTGGATGGTTTATAACTTAATTATGTAGGCTACACATTGCCCTCCCACCAAGCAGCTGGATACTCATTTTCCTGACCTCATAAGGATGGAAGGCTGAGTGAACCTTGATCCTGCTACCTGGGATTGAACCCGAGGTCGTGAGCACAGTTCTAGCTGCAAAACAGCAGTTGAACCGCTTTGCCAGTGCAGACCTCAGAATTCTTTCCCCCTCAATTGTCTGCTTTTGTTTCCTTGAGGCAGCCTTGTGTTTGTTTCTGTTCACCTTCTTTGGGTTTGTGAAGGGAACTTTTCGTCTCTGGTTGGTTCCTTCATTCCCCACAATTAGTAAGAATGGGTGGGTGACTTCAGAGTCTTAGCTCCTCTCTTGTGGCCTGTGGCCTGGGTGCTTGCTGTGCCTCCATCGTGGTTTTTCCACAGCCTCCAAGCATTCTGGAGAAATCAGACCCTCTTGGCTTTCCCTTTTGCCTGGGATGTTATTGATTCCCTCTTTTTAAAGAGGTTCCCTCTTCTGCAACGAAACAGGTCTGTGTTGGAGTTCCTTGGCTCTGTTGCCTGCAGCATGTGCATTAAATTTGACTGCACGGTGGTCACTGTTTCCAAGTCAGTTCACCCACACTTGCATCTGCCACAAGATCCCGGGGACACTCTTTCTGGCTTCTATCCCATCTCACCTTTGATTTGGTCATTTCTTCATTCAGCTGTTTTGCAGGACAGACATTTTAGAGTATCTTGATGTTTCATCTCTTTGTTGAGACTGGAACGAAAGTTTGTGCAGTCAGTATGGTTGTTCAGTCGTGTCCAACTCTTCGTGACCCCATGGACCAGAGAGCTCGCCAGGCCTTCGTATCCTCCACTGCCTCCTGGAGTTTGGTCAAATCCATATTAGTTGCATCAATGACACCGTCCAACCATCTCTTTCTCTGCCGTCCTCTTTTCCTTTTGCCTTCAATCTTTCCCAACATCAGGGACTTTTCCAAGGACTCCTCTCTCCTCATGAGGTGGCCAAAGTACTGGAGCCTCAGCTTCAAAATCTGTCCTTCCAGTGATCATTTGCGGTTGATTTCTTTCAGGGTGGATAGGTTTGATCTCCATGCAGTCCAGGGGACTCTCAAGACTCTCCTCCAGCACCACAGCTCAAAAGCATCAATTCTGCGGTGATCAGCCTTCTTTATAGTCCAGCTTTCACTTCCATACATCACTACTGGAAAAACCATAGCTTTGACCATCCGGACCATTGTCGGCAAAGTGATGTCTCTGCTCTTTAGGATGCTACCTAGGTTTGCCATTGCTTTCCTCCCAAGAAGCAGGCGTCTTTTTATTTCGTTGCTGCAGTCGCCATCTGCAGTGATCAAGGAGCCCAAGAAAATAAACTCTGTCATTGCCTCAGTATGGAGGGTACTTAAAATGCTAGCTCCCTTTAAGATGTCTCCCTGATTTCATTCTGCCTTTCCAGATGACCCTGAACATTTTGGGCCAGAGAAGAATAAAAATGTCCTCAGTGAGAATTCATTTCTATGAAGCTGTAGGCATTTTCCCGTTGGAGTCTTAAAATCGTAGGAACCACCCAGTTATGGGGAGCTGTTTGCAGAGAAGATGGGTACTGGTTTTCTTACTGTCCTGTGTCTCTCTCCTAGTGTGATAGGGTAACCAGAACTTTCACAGAGGCAGATGCTTGGATAGGGATTGTTGGAATTGGGTCGGGGTGTGTGTGTGTCAGGGAGTGTTGAGAGATGGGATACTTGACAAGGTGATTGGAGGTTTACCAAGTTCTCCCTTGCCAGGAACCAGCAAATGATGAAAAGGCCAGTGTCTGCAGTGGGATACAAGAGACCTCTCAGCCAGCACGCTAAGATGTCCATGATGGTCCGTCCAGAGGCCCGATACAGGGTAAGCTCCCACGCACCATTGCCTTTGGCTTATATGTCAGGATCTGCGTAAAATTGGGAGAGGGGTAGAGAGTGATTCCACACTATGTGGTGGGTTGTTGTCGTCACCACCACCACCACCCCATTGCTGTTACCGTTCTTTGCTTATTTTTACGTCTTCTGTGCCATAATTTTGTCTGGAATGAATTAGCACAATCTGGTGTGGTACAAATATTTCAAGGAATGAGTTCACGTCCCTAGAGATGTTGTATGCAGAGATCTCCTTACCTGTAATGGTCACTTGTCCAGCGGCACAGCTCACCTGCTGTCACAAAGAATCCCTGCTTTCTCTATCGCTGAAATATATGTCTGAACACCATGTTCGGTCTACAACTCTACGTATTCTCCCTCACTTTCAGCCTTTGCCGAAGACTTACTGTTTCTAAAAACCTTTTGATGTAATGACCCCGTCCCTCACCGCAGTGACACTAAAACTCTGGGTTGACCCAACAACACACCTTGTTTTCCTGTGCCACACCTGCCTTCATTCTCCTCACCTGCCTCTGTAGGTGGTCCTCTTCCATCACATGGTGGGCTGAAACCAGGAGAGGGATTGGGCTTCATAGTAAATCCTGATTCTTTTTTAAAATCATATATATACAGTGGACCCTTGTATAACAAACAGCTTGTATAACATAAAATCTGTACAACATAAAAAATCCGGAGATAGGGGAAATTTGCTTAACATAATCACCTATGGGGAGAATCCGTACAACATAAAAATGGGATCACTCCGTTTTCAATGCATTCCTATGGGAAATTTGCATAAAGGAAAATTTGCTTAGCATAATTTCATTTGGAACGAATTAATTCCTTTATACAAGGTACCACTGTATATATACACACAAACATACAGTGGTACCTTATATAAAGGAATTAATTCGTTCCAAATGAAATTATGTTAAGCAAATTTCCTTTATACAAATTTCCCATAGGAATGCATTGAAAATGGAGTAACCCCATTTTATGTTGTATGGATTCATCCCATAGGCGATTATGTTAAGCAAATTTCCCCTATCTCCCAAATTTTTTATGTTGTACAGATTTTATGTTATACAAACTGTTTGTTATACAAGGGTCCATATATATTTATATATATATATATATAAAAATACAAAACTAGCAAATAAAAAAATTACGTATGTACATATGTATGTACAGTATGTCAAAACTCCTTCTACCAGGACCCTTTGAAAACCTGCAGTATTTTATTGATGATGCTCTGTTCCCCTTCTAAAATGGCATTGAATGATTTGAGAGGAAATGACCGTTCCATTTAATAGATACTCAGCAATCATTCCCCATATACAATATCTCTAAAGATATTTTTGTTTATCAAGCCCCTTTTAAACTTAATGTCACAAGATAGTGTGTCATTAATAGTAATATTCCATATTTCTTTATACCATTCATTTAATCAAAATTCATGCTTTATGCTCCGTCTCGTAAAAGAGGGTAAATGAGTATCCAGCTTGTGGAGGAGGGGGGAATGTAGCCTGGATAATTACTTATAAACCACCCAGAGAGTGCTTTAAGTGCTCTGGGGTGGTATAGAAGTGGCACACTTTGCTTTGCTTTTTTGCCTTTAATTTCCAATATTTAGCTATATTTAATCTTGCTGCAGATACTAAGTTGCTTATCAATTATTTTACTGTTTGGTTCCATTGTTCCTTAACAAAGATTGATAAGAGTGATATTCTCAGTGTAAACTCTATATTTAACTCCAATATTTAATTACTTAAAAAAAAACAGCTCCCAAAATGTCATGACATTTTTTACATTCCCACCCAATATGAAAATATGGTAGGTACCAACATAAGTATCACTTCTCCAGCATAACTATAAAAGCTAGAAAAGATATATTGAGGTATACAAATTATTAATACAAGAGGAATATAAAGGGGACAGGTTAAAAGACATATGGCAAGGAGATATTAATAAAAGAATAAAAATGGGAAAATGGGAAAATGTGGAATAAAAGAATATTGAGAAATGTGTAAGAGTAAAAGAAAACTGTTATAAAGTATACTGGAGATGGTATATGTAACACCTGTGAAGTTAACTATTATAAATAAAAAAAATCTCCATATGCTGGAGGTATAAGAAGGAAAAGGGGGCATATTTGTATATGTGGTGGTTGTTTGAGATAAGAATGAAGGCATGGACGTTGATTTTTAAGGAAATTCAAGAAATAATAGGGGAAAGGGTTGAAATATCCCCACAAATTGTATTGTTAGATATGGTTGTAAACACACAATTGAAGAAGTGGAGTTGGTAATAATAACAATGGCAAGGTTAAATTTCGCTAAAAATTGGAAATCAGATAATAAAACAACATTGGAGGAATTGTAGAGGGAGTTATGGAACATGGCTATTAATGTTAAATTAACTGCCCAGAGGTTGCTAGATGGCACAGTATATAAATCTAATGAATAAATAAATGTGAAATTAAAATTAGGAAGGGACTAAAAATAATCTAATGATTTTAATGGAATATGGGATAAATTGTTGGCATATGTATTTCAAAAAGTCCAAGGATACACACCAGAAGACTCAATGTACTTTTGGAGAGAAATGGTTAGTATTAAAATAAAATCTATTTAATATGAAACATTTACCGTTCATACAATTCAATTTTACAGGTGCTAAATATCATTTCCAAACTAGTTCATAAGAATAGTCAGTCCTCATTCTGTGGAGCTACATAACCACGTGCAGTCCCTTTAAAGCAGGGGTGCCCAAACTTTTTGTAAGGAGGGCCAGATTTTTCCACCCCCCAAGCTCCCCAGCGGTGGCGACGACTCGCCCACCAGCCCACCCCAAAGCTCCTTGGCGGTGGCAGAGGCCCGCTAGCCTGCCCACCCCCACACATTCCCCTGCGGTGCTGGTGGCGGCAGACCACCCGTCTGCCCAGCCGCCCAAGCTTCCCAGCGGTGTCAGTGTTGGCAGAAGATTTAAAAAAAAACATGGGGCGAAGGGGGGGGAGGGGCGGGCCAGCCAGCTGCGGGCCACTCAGAATGGCCTGACAGGCTGGATTTGGCCCCCGGGCCGGACTTTGGGCAGGCCTGCTTTAAAGTAATATGCAATAGTTTACTGGTGTCTGTTTGTCAGCCGGTGTTTCCATGGGTGTCTTGTGAACTCTTTTGCTTCTGATTCCATAGGCAGAAAATATTGTGCTCTTGGAGCTGGACATGCCTAGCCGAACAACACGGGACTATGAGGGCCCAGCCATTGCCCCGAAAGTCCAGGCAGCTCTAGAAGCAGCTTTGCAGGAAGAGGGCGAGATTCAGGTGGACGCCTCCACCTTTGAGAGCACGTCAAACAAGAAGCCAAAGTCCAGGTGAGTTATTTTGTTTATTTTATTTATTCTTGTACTTATTAACTGCCCGATTTTCCCATAGGGAACTCTGGGCGGTGTAACGACACGTCACCCAAACAGTGACTGCCCAACTACAAGATAAACCCCAGCAATAATAAACAATAAAGGACTAGCAAAATACAATCAACATACAAATACTTATAAGAATACCAAAAAAATTCAGATAAAATAGACATAACACCACTGACCATGACAGAGTCAACGTCAAGGTGAGATCCGGCAAGAACTGGTAAGACAAACTGGTGCCAGCAGTAAAGGGGGGGGGAAACCTATTACCGTGTGCTCAGATGGTCCCGTAGCATTGCCTGAAGGGCCAGGTCTTCAAGGCCCTTCTAAAGGCTGGCAGCGACTCCACCTGCCTAATCTCAGCTGGCAGCTTGTTCTAATCAGCCCGGCCAACCACCGAAAAGGTTCCAGTTCCAGATGCAAAATCCAGATGACCTCAGATTTTTAGAGAGGAGACCACCTACCATTGGGAAATTCCCATCCCGAGCCGATCCAACTTTGTAAGCAAGCTTCAGGCCACAGTGCCTTCCAGAGACATGAAGGTTTTCCTAAAATGTTCAAGGTATATAGGCAATAAAAGATCGTTGCTAGATTTTGTAGACAAATTCCACTTCTTCAAGGCAAGTACAGTAAGTCCATTCATGGCAACATGTGGTTCGTCAGGAGGTTAATCTTAGATGGAAAGTTCTTTGGGAGCAGTAAGCACAAACTGTTTGGTGTGGAAATCACCTTGAAAAGAAACTTGGGTGATAAAGAAGCAGTAGCTTATCGATGTATTTTCGAAAGCTTTCATGGCCGGGATCTGAGAGCTGTTGTGAGTTTTTCGGGCTGTTTGGCTCAGGGAACTAAGAGTTCTGTCTGTGCTCCTTGCCCTCTGAAGATCCCGGCCACGGAGTCTTGGCGAAATGTCAGGAAGAAAACCTTCCAGAAAACAGCCAAACCGCCTGAAAAACTCACAACAGCTATCAATAGCCTATCATTTTGATCTGGAAAATAAAAGGCTTGTATTTTTCATTTTCTGTGCCCTAACAAAGACACTGCAAGAGTTCTGGTTGTCCTTTAGTCACTTTGGACCACCTTGAGGAGAAACGTGGGGTATGAGTATTTTAAGGAAGTACAGTGGTACCTCTGCCTACAAATTTAATCCGTTCCAAATGCATGCTTGTAAGGAGAAAAATTTGTAAGTAGAGCAGTGGTCTCCCATAGGAATGCATTGAAAAATCAATTCATCTGTTCTGGAGGGAACGGATTAATAGATTTTCAATGCAATCCTATGGGAAGGCTGTTCCAATCCCCCAGTTATCAGTGCACGTTTGCGAGGCTTGGGTGGGTTGGTAGGGAGGCGTGCCTTTCTCCCCCCCTCCCCCCCGACTGAGCCGCGTGAATAACCATGCATCCCAGGGATTTTTGCATGTTCACGCAGCTCTGATGGGTTGGCAGGGGTACGCGCCTCCCCCCCCCCAGCTTGACTGAGCTGCACAAACATGCATGCATCCCAGGGATTGGGGAGGAAGTCACGTGGGTGAGTGGGGGGGTAGGTTTCAAAGGGCCGGAGCCGAACTGTCATCAGCTCTAGCCCTTTGAAACCTACTCACTGGCCACCAAAACCCCCTAGCGGTTGCAGGGGGGGGTTCAAGGGGCTAGAGCCGAGCTGTCATCAGCTGTAGCCCTTTGAAGCCTGCCTGCCCGCCACCGTGAGAGGCTCCTCCTCGTCCTCTTCACCCGAATCTTGCTGCAGAGACCTGAATGAAGAGGAGGTGTCTGCCCCCCCAATCAAGTGCAGCCGAAGGACTGACCTTTCAAAATCAGCTGTTGTGCGGAGAGGAGAGCAGCTCCTCGTAAGTCGAATTGCTCATACGTAGAGCCGCTGGTAAATAGAGACACCAATGAAAATAAATAACCATGCATTTCTCTGATTTTTGTGTGTGTGTTTTTTTGTAGACCTAAAACTGGAAGGAAATCTGGAGGCTCTTCCTCGAGCACCTCGGGGTCTGCGTTCTATCCCCAGTCTCGTGGGCTGGTCCCCAAGTAAAACGCTGCTTCTTGACCAGGGCCTAGCGCACGTTTCAAGAGCTGAGGCGAGGGAGAACCTGCGGGGAGTGCGTGGGTGACCAAATTGTGAAACCGTTCCCTTTGAGGAGAAGCTGCGACCCTGCCTGCATCCGAACGGATTGGCGACGAGCAGGGAGAGTTGCGTGTGGACCTCCACCTCCACCTGTCGTGGCTCCCCACCCTCGCCCCACTGACCATCGCAAAGGGGGAAGGGACTCTAGTTAGGAAATCAGAAATACATGTGGTATATTATAGTATATGTTAAAAGCATCAAGGACCAGGGGCATTTCCTCGGCACGTGGCCGCCACTATGCTTGTTAGGGTGTTCTTATAGCCCTTGGCTTTTGTTGTCCTTGGGAGAACAGGCTGGAGCCAAAGGGCCTTCTCAGCAGTCCTGAAAATTTAGAGAGGTTCAAAAGTCACACGAGGATTTACCCAGCAACAATGGATATTCCTTTTTCTTCTGTCAAAAGACTGGCATCTTTGGATTTATTGTGCGAGAGGGCTGTGTATCAACTCGGGAAGAGAGGAGATTGAGAGGTATTCCACCCCCACGCCCCCACCCCGAATTAGATGTATCTTTTTTAAGAAATGCAGGCCAAAGGAGAGCTTTGATACCCCCTTCTCTTCCTCCTTCCTCTGGAATAGAAGCAATAGAAGCCCAATCACGCCTTTACCTGTTGAGAAGGAGGGGGAACAGTTGTCCTTTCTAGGTGGATCTCCTAGAACAGTGGTGGCGAACCTTCGGCACGCCAGATGTTTTGGACCGCAACTCCCAGAATCCCGAGCCTAGATTGCCAATGGCAAAGGACTGTGGGAGTTGTGGTCCAAAACATCTGGCGTGCCGAAGGTTCGCCCCCACTGGCCTAGAGGCTTCAGCCACGACCAGCAGGGCCTGCTCCTCCCAACAGCTCCCTTGAACACGAGTGGAGAGCTCTACGTTAGGATCTTTTCTGTACACAACATTCCACTCCTCGTGGGATCCACTGGGTCCTCTTCCTTCAGGGCATATTGCCAAGGCCATGGCTTTTCTTGTCTTCCACTCTCACCGTGGCCTGTTTTCGTTTACCTTTTCTTGGGAAAAGGGACGGAAGGAGAAGCTTTTGCGCGACCAGGCGCTCCTAGAAAACTCTTGATCCTTTGGGAGCAGAGGATAGGTTCAAGACCAGGTTTGCCCCCCCCCCTTCCTCTTTGTGTGAAATATTTCAATAACATCGCGTCCCGAGTCTTCCCAGTTGAACGGGGATCCTGGTTAGGTCTGAGCCGAGTTTCAAAAAAGGGGGGAAGTGGGCCAGATGGTGGAGATCAGGCTATATCTAGGAGCCCCTCTTACCTCGCCCTTCCTTTAAACCTGGCCTGAGTCAGGCCGCCTGCTGTGTGGTGCGTGGGGGTGGGGTGGTGGTGGCGGGGAAGCAAGATGCTGCTCAGCTGGCTGTGGATCGAAAGGCTGAAGACGATGCTCCTTTGCGTAGCCTTTGACAGTTGGGTTTTGTATGTTTAAAATGCTTGTACTGTATATTAAGAATCGGGTTGTTAATATTTTGTTGGGGCATGGGAGCTTGGTTGTTAACCGTCGTACTGTGAATAGTTTCCCACTGGCTTCCGCTTTCAGCCGACGAGTGGGCGTTCCTGCTCTGTGCGTGGGTGCACGCGGATTCGGCCGTACGAGCGAATGAATGAGAACGGGCTTGGCTTTAGAAACGCTCTCCCCGTGTCTCATTGCCTCTGCCCTGTGTGCTCGTTTAGCGTTCGCTGAGCAACCCTCTCCGGGGTGCACTTGAATTCCCAAGGACCTGACCCCTCTCCAGGAAAGACCACTCCAAGAGGCATCTTGCTGGCGTGGTGCCTCAGTCAGCCCAGAGTTGCTCAAACAGGTCCTGCTGCTTTGAATTCATGGAGTGTCTTTCGGTGATGGGTCTGGCCGGTGGCTTTTAAAAGTGCTATTTCTTTTGGAGGAGGAGGGTGCCTCTGGCTTTGTGCCAGGCTTGGGTAGGGGGCAGAACCCAACTGATCTGGAGTTTCGTTGGTCAGAGGAACCTGGGCTGACCTTCTTATTTGGGTTCGCAGGACTATATCTGATAAGAGCATTTTTCTTTTGGCTCTTAACGGCATGAAAGCACCTGCCAATTCCTACCCGACCGATGGCAATCCTCTCTTTTCCTCTGTTGATGAATCCCTTTGTTGGGAAAGAAAAGGGTTATCTAGCTTGTATACAGAAGTACAGCAGTTGTGAGACAAGGTACAGAAAGGTACAGCTGTGGATCTGCTGATTCTGTCATTTCTCTCGGACCCCATGGGGAAAAAAAAGAACCAATTTTGAGAAAAGGACTGGCGGATGCCTTTTAGTTGGAACAGGCAAGGCCAACGAGTGCCACGTGGGCTTAGAGAAGTCACTTGGCAGAGCCTGCAGGGAGATGCCAGAGGAGTGGACACCAGGGGGCCTCTTTATTTATAATTGGAGATATCGTGATGCACCTCCAGACAGGTCCTGGTTGGCTGATGTCTCATTATTGTCTTGTGGAGGACTCGGTGAGAAGAGAGATCTGTTCCAGCCTATGAAATGTCTGTACAACTAGATTTCCCTCCGAAGCTTGTTTGCAATCTATTTTGTCTTGATTTTGCTACATATAATTGCATTTTCTCTCCCCTCTGCTCCATCTTTTCCCCAAAGTCATTCTTGAGGTTCAGAGTGAAATATTACCTGATGCCGAATCTATGGCAATTGAAGCAGTTTCTTAAAATAACAAAAAGGAATTGAATGCTCCTTTTAAAATAACATGGGGCGCATCTCTCCATGCCGGCGTTTTGACTGGTTGGAGTCTGAGCAGAGACTTACTCCAGCAGCTGCCCTTCAACACCTAACAAAGACCCGATCATCAGGAACCGAAATATTCCTTGAAAACAAACCCTCTGCAAATATGTGTGCTTGTTCTGTGGTATCTGACTGTTCATCTCAGGCTTTTCTCAAAGGGTTTGGAAGAAACGCTTGTGACAACTGCATTCCTGGGCAGTGGTGGGGATTTTCAGGAGTTTATAGATTTTCTCTGGATGGCTCAGCAATCCAAGGCTGAGATGCTTATTAATGGGGATCCGTCCTGGTTTCACACCACAGGTCGAAACCCTGAACAAGCCCACTTGAAATTATTTGTGTCTGTGCTCATTTTAATGGGGGGAGGGGTTGCGCAAAGGAGCCTCACCTTTTAGATCGGACATGTTGGCACAATGATCTTCTGCAAGTTTCCTCAGCTCATTGGGAACACCTTGAATGGCCTAACCTTTTTTCTTGGTCTGTACATAAAGAGCAAATATGTCAATAATTTTTTTTGTCTATAGGTTTTACAGCTCGTATCTGTAATCATCTCTCTTGTCTAGGAATGTAAAAGTGAACCTAAAAAGAGGTGAAATAAAAATCAGTTGGATTTATTGTAAGTAAAATATAATAATAAAGCCTCTTCTGCACCTTTGTTTTAGTTATTTCATTTTTCTCAGAACTATTTGTAAAGCAATCTTTCAGTGCCATGCCTTCATAAAGTGGCATACGCTGCAGAAGAGAAATAAATATGTTTGGAACAGCTGACAATGCGGATATCTCTTCAGTTCAGTATACAGATATACTTTTTGAAACACATTAAAGAATTTATAAGCCGCCTGAGAGACTTATACTTACACCTTTTTCAAAGAGAGATGTCTGAATTGCTAAGGTAGTTTTGCTCTTACTGCAGTGTTAACAAGATCTAAATTTACAGCATTTTCCATGTATAAGACTATACTTTTGTCTAAAATTGTTAGACAAAAATTGTCTTATATAGTACCACTACTACTATTATTATTAAGTTATCACATAGACAAGATAACTACACTGAATTTTGTATTACAAATCACTAGTCAAATGCTTTGGTGAATTATGCGAGCAGATCCCAGTAAAGTGGCTTTCTGCAGCTGACTGATGGTGACTTTGTCAACTCCAATTTATTCTAAATATTTGCTTAGCTCTTTAGGCACTGCACCCAGCGTGCTGAATGCCACTGGGACCACCTGTACCGGTTTATGCCGGAGTCTCTGAAGTTCAATTTTCAGATCCTGATACTGGGTAATTTTTTTCCAAGTTGTTTCTCGATTACTCTTATCACCTGATATAGCAATATCAATGATCCACACTTTTTTCTTCTCCACAATCATAATATCCAGGATAAAAAGGTAAAGGTTCCCCCCGCACATTTGTGCTAGTCATGTCCGGCTCTAGGTGTGGTGCTCATCTCCATATTCAAGCCAAAGAGCCAGTGTTGTGCAACTCTGTGGCCATGTGGCCGGCATGGCTGCAAGGAAACACTGTTTTACCTTCCTGCTTTTTACGGTGGTGCCTATTTATCTACTTGCATTCTGTATTCGGAAGTCCCAAAGTAATTTTGCTTGCTCATTTTCAATCACTTTTTCAGGCTTATGATCCCACCAGTTCTTTGGGCAGATGATAGTTGTGACACAAATTCCAATGGACCATTTGGGCAACTACATTATGACACTGTTGTTTTTCTTCTTATTATTTATATACTGACCATCTAGCAACAAGGCCACTCTGGGCAGTTTACACAGAAGCCAAGGAGAGAACTGTGTGGTTGTGAGACTGTAATTTGGGGTAGAAACGTAGGGGTCATCTTACACATGGGGGCATGTAATATAGACCGAAAAAATATGGGCCTGTTTCATTATCAGCTGGATTTTAATTATTGGGGCACTGAAGCTGAATCAAAGGTGGTATGTTTTATATTTTGTTTTATTTTTCATTTCGAGATACTCTTGTCATTGCTTGGATTTTAGATTGCTAACTGCCTGGAATATCTTATTGCACCTCTCTGTCTCTTTCCTGGGGGGGGGGAGATGTTGGGGTGAAGTCCCATAAAGATGTTTTATCTTTTGTTTTATTGCACCAGTGTGTGTGCACTGGTGCCTCTCTCCTGGGGGGGGGGGGTGACGTGTTGGGGTGAAGACTCATAAAGATATATGTTATCTTTTGCTTTGTTTTTCATTTCAAGATACTGTTGTCATTGCTTGGATTTTAGGTTGCTAACTGCCTGGAATAGCTTATTGCACCTGTCTCTTTCCTGGGAGAGGTGGAAACATGTTGGGGTGAAGACCCATATATTTTATATTTTGTTTTATTGCACCTGTGTGTGTGTGTGTGCGTGGGTGTCTCTCTCTCTCTCCTGGGGGGGGGGAGAGGACGTGTTGGGGTGACGACCCATAAAGATATATTTAATCTTTTGTTTTATTGCACCTGTGTGTGTGTGTGTGTGCGTGGGTCTGTGTCTCTCCTGGGGGGGACATGTTGGGGTGAAGACCCATAATCCTGGGTGTGAGAGTTGTCAAGGGCGCAACGTCTCTCTCTCTCTCTCTCTCTCTCTCTCTCTCTCTCTCTCTCACACACACACACACACACACACACACACACAAACACACACACAAACACACACACAGAGGAAAGTTATCCTGGCCCCCTCCCTCCCGCCCGCTTGGCCCACACCGCCCCATCATGCACCGCGGGGCTTTCGGCGCTTGGTTGGCGTTCCCTGCTTCGCGGGTGGGGGGGGGGGGAGAGAATAGGCGGCGCCGCGGTGCGCGCTGGGAAGAGTACTCCCCACCCTCGGGAGGCTCCGCCCCCCTCCCCTCGCGCCGTTTCCCCTCCCGACGTGTCCCCGCCCCAATTCTCCCGGCGACCACACTTCCCGGCGTCCCTCGCGCTTTGTTTCCCTTCAAACCGCCGCCGACTCTTCCCCGCCCAGCCTGGCGTCCATTCCTTATCAGGATCGGAGTCGGGGGAAGGAGGGAGGGAGGGAGGGGGGGGAAAGGGAAGGAGGATTGTCCCTCCGCGGCCACCGTCCGGCCTTCGCGCGCCTCCTCCGCCACTGGCCTGCTCCCTCGCTCCCTCCCTTTTCCTTTTTTTTTTCCCGCCCGCCCTTTCGAAGACCTTTGACCCCGCCCGTTGTTATGTCGGGCCTGAGGAGCCACCGCCGCATTCCGTAGCCGCCCTCCGCCTCCCTCCCTCCCTCTCTCTCTCTCTCTCCCGCCCGGGAAAAAAACAACCACCACCACCACCCGCTTTGAGGGGAGGGGGGCCCTTCTGAGTATCCAACCCGCCCGCCTTTTTTTCCCCCGCCTCCGTCTCCTCACAGGCCCGCTCGCCTTCGCCCCTCCCCCCCTCGGCGCCTCAGTAACGGTTGTTCCCCCCCTCTCACACACACACACACACAACCCTCCCGCCCGCCCGCCCGCCCGCCCCCCCGCCCGCCGCCCCCCCGGAAACCTCGCGAGCGCGCGCCCCCGTCGCTTCCTTCCTCCCTCCCTCCCTTCTCTCGACGTCTCTTCAGCCTTCCTTCCCCCAAAAAAACAACCACAACCCCACCTCACAGCCCCTTGTCGCGCCTGCCCGCCCGCCGCCGCTTCCCCCACCCCCTCTCTGTTCTGTATCGCCCACCCACCCCCCACAAACTCGCCCCCCCCCCCCCACGCTCGAGGAAGATGAAGGAGATGAAGCAGAGGAGGAAGAAGGAGCGCACGTGGGCCGAGGCCGCGCGCCTGGTGAGAGACGGGGCGGCCGGTGGGGTGGGGGGTGAGGGGTGAGGGGCGGGGGAGGCCTCCTTCTCCCCCCCCCCAAAAAAGAAGGGGGGGGTTCTTCACGTATTTTCTTTTGGGAGGGGAGGGGGGCCCCCCTCTCTTCGTGGAGTGTTTGGGGGCTCAAAGGAAGAGGCATGTGGCGCCTTCCCATTTCCACCCCCACTGCCCTCCCCACTTCCCGCTCTTTCTTTGGTCGGGGTTTACTTGTGTGTGTGTGTGAGGGGGGGGTTGGTTGGTTAAAAAGGGGGGGCCTCTGCATGGACGGCCCAAGGAGGGTCTCCTCCATACAAGCCCTTCTCATGGGGAAGGGCGGGCGCCTGGGGGGTGGGGGGGTGGGGGAAGGGAAGGCAACACGCATACACGCGCGCGCGGGCTCGTTTCTCCTTCTCCTCCCCCTCCAACCCCCCCCATTGACTCCAACCCCCCCCCCAGGCGCGAACCACGTGAGCCCCATGTGTGGAAGGAAGATCTGCCAGAGAGGAAGCAGCAGCAGAAGCAGGGATTCCTCAGCTCTGCCTTTGGGGAGCCCTGCGCCCAAAGGTCCTTTAGGACCCTCTTGTTGTTGTTCTTGTTGTTGTTGTTGTTGTTGTTGTTGCTGCTGCTGCTGCTGCTGCAACAGCACTGGACGATCTTCGAGCCTGGTTTTTGGATTCCAGGTTAACCTGGTCCCTGGAATTTCACAAGTCCAGGCAGAGTCTGGACCCGTGGTTTGCCTTCTCCCGCAGCAGAGAATTGGAATTGGAATGGAATTGGAATTGGAATGCAATTTACTGTCATTGTATAAATACAACGAGACTAAAAGTGCCATCCAGTCAGTCATTCACACACCCCAGCATAAAAATCTGAGACGTAAAACTACAATTTAAGAACAAACCATCTATACACATACTCCAACATTCCCATGCCGAACATCATTTACACTCATTTAAAACTGACATAAAAACCAAACATACACACACAGCCCTACACTTTTTCACCTGGCAACATTCATACCCAATCCATAAAAACTACAATTTAAAAAACAACAACAGCCATACACAATCCCCCATACAATATATGTGTAACACATTCAACACTAATATTATATTATAACAATTACCCGCTTGTCTCTCTATGTAGAGACTATTGAGAAAGCACAACACTTGGGGCAGTGCCTCCAACCTTTCAGTGTGCCTGATGGGCTGTTATCTTCTTGCAGGGCTTAACAACAACCGGTAAGCTCATGTCATTGGCACCCCCCTGTGTGTTGGAGAAGGTGGAAAGGTGCTTGCTTAACTTGACTGTGTTCAGTGCAGAGAGGGCTTCCCGCTTTGCCCATTTCTGAAGCACCACAGCACGTTTAATAAATACATCTGGCAATTTCCACGCAGTTACGAGAGACATTGTGATCATTTAGATTTAGAGCATCAAACCTTTTATACTACATGGTGAGGGGTAGACAATGCATTGCTACTTCTCTCCATTTACAAATAATTGAGTTTGTGTGAAAACAGCATTTTCTTATGTTCACAATGGTTCTGCCAGCTCAAGTCCATGCCTTCTAATTAGCGTCCTTTGACTAATGTAGTTCTCTAATTGGGACCTTGACTTCCATAAAGTCATAGAATCATCGGGTTGGAAGAGACCTCAAGGGCCATCCAGTCCAACCCCCTGGCATGCAGGAACCCCATTACAGTATTCCCGACAGATGGCCATCCAGCCTCTGCTTAAAAACCTCCAAAGAAGGAGACTCCACCACCTTCCTTTGGGGCAGCTAAATCCACTGCCAAACAGCTCTAACCCTCAGGAGGTTCTTCCTAATGTTCAAATTGAATCTCTTTTCCTGCAGTTTGAAACCATTGTCTTGAGTCCTAGTCTCTGAAACCATGGAAAGTAAACCAGTCCTCTCTTCAATATGACATCCTTTCAAATATTTAAACGCGGCTACAATATTCCCTCTCAGCCTTCTTTTGGGAAGGCTAAACATTACCAGCTCCCTAAGCCGCTCCTTGTAAGACATACGTTCCAGGCCTTTAACTACCCTGGTCACCCTCAACATCCTTTTTAAATTGAGGCGCACAGAACTGGACACAGTGCTCCAGGCAAGTGGGGTCTGACCAGAGCAGAATAGAGTGGTACTATCACTCCCTTCCTTGATCTACACATGATGCTTCTGTTGATGCAACCAAGAATCACATTGGCTTTCTTGGCCGCTGCATCACACTGCTGACTCATGTTCAATTTGTGGTCTGCCCACATTCCGAGATCCCTTTCACAGGTACTATTCTCCAGCCAGGTGTCTCCCATCCTATATCTGTGCAGTTCATAGACTCATAAAATAACGGTGTTGGATGAAGTCTGTCTAGTGGTCCAATCCCTTGCTTATTGCAGGAATCTGAATCAAACAATATTTGACAGATGGTTGTCTAATTTTGCCTTGAATGCTTCTAGCTTTGGAACACTCACCACCTCCTGAGGTAATTGGTTCTATTGTTGAACTGTTCTAACATCGCTATCATACTGCTCTTTTTTCTGATATTCAACTGAAATCTGACCTCCTTCAACTTGAATTATGCAGCCTGCCCTCTGGGATGCTTGAGAATCCCGCCCCTTCTCTGTATGACAACTTTTGGGGGTATTGGAAAACTGCTACCATCTCTCCCTCCAGTTTTCTTTTCTCAAAGCTACACACTCCCTGTTCTTTCAGGCTTTTTATTTTCATAGGGCTTGGTTTCCAGTCACCTGATCATCCTTGTTGTTCTCTTCTGAACCAGTTCCTTCTTAAAATGTGGTGACCAGTACTGGACACAGTACTCGAGATGAGGCTTAACCAGTGTCAAATAGAGGGGAACTAATGCTTCACTGAATTTGGAGACTATACTGATGTTAATTTAGCCCAAAAATCTTTTTTTTTTTTTGCATTCACATCACACTGTTGGCTCTTATTCAGCTTGTCGTTTACAACAATTCCAGGATCCTTCTTCTTTGTTTGTAGTATTACTGAGCTATTAGCTATCTAGCCTATTAAGATATTTTTGAATATTGTTTCTCTCTTCTTTAGCTATCCCATCCAATTCTATGTCACCTTCAGGGTTGAGAAGCATTCCCTGCACCTCCCCATCCAAATCATTAATAAAAATGTTGATGAGCATTGAGCCCAGGGCTGAGCCTTTGGTATCCCCCATTTGAGAAAAAGCTGTTGATAAACATTCTCAAAGCACTTTGAGTACAATTCTGGAATCTATGGTGTGTTTACCTGACATTTTTCTGTCTGGTCCACACCTAGTGGACCTCGACGGGTGCCTGGAGGCCGTACTGACCTGGACCAGGGCGAACAGGCTTAAGCTCAACCCCGAGAATACGGAGGTTATGTTCTTTGGGAGCTCGCTGTCGGGGTACGGTGGCCCCCTCCCCTGTCTGGGGGGAGTTTCCCTCCAGCTCGCGGAGAGGGTGCGGAATCTGGGTGTGCTCCTGGACCCGGCGCTCTCCCTGGAGTCCCAGGTGGCGTCGGTGACCAAGTCCGCCTATTACCATCTCCGTCGGATCGCCCAGATCCGCCCGTACCTGGATGCGAACTCTCTGAGAACAGTGGTCCAAGCACTGGTGATCTCGAGGCTGGACTACTGTAATGCCCTCTACATGGGGTTGCCCTTGACTCTTCTCCGGCGTCTGCAGGGTACAGAATGCGGCGGCCAGGCCGGTGGCCGGTGTGCGTCGTCATGAACACATCACACCGGTCCTGGCCCACCTGCATTGGTTGCCCGTTGCAGCCCGGATTAGATTCAAGGTCCTGGTTTTAGTTTATAAAACCCTTCATGGCTTGGGACCGGACTACCTGGCAGAGCGTATCGCTCAGCGATCCACCTCGGCCCGCCCCGTTTGGCAGGCGCGAGCGCACTTGCTGCGGGTCGCCACTCCCCGAGAAGCCCGGAAGACGAGTACTCGGACCAGGGCATTCTCAGTGGCGGCCCCTAGCCTTTGGAATTCCATCCCTATTGAAGTGCGCTCTGCAGAGTCCCTGCTGGCCTTCCGGAAGGCTCTAAAAACCTATATATTCCAGGAGGCCTTTGGTGACTCATAACTTTTTTTTTTAATTCTTCTTTTCCTCGCCATCTTTATGCGTTATGCTTTAATTATTGAGGTGCTTATAGGTTTAACTGTTTTTAACTGTTTTTAAAATTTCTGTTGTAACGTCGTTTGTTTACCTCTGTAATTTTGTGTGGCTAACATAGCCTTTCTAAGCGGGGTATAAATCCAAAAATAAATAAATAAAATAAATAAATAGTTAGCTTGCTAATCAGAATATCAAAAACAAAGCCTGTTGCTTATATACCACTCTAGTCCGCTGAGCCACCATGCCCCTCGATATACCACCCCATAGTGTTTAAAGCACTCTCTGAGTGATTTGCAATTTAGTATTGTCTTCACCCACTGTAAGCTGGATACTCATTTTACTTGCTTTGGAAGGATGGGAGACTCAGTGAACCTCAAGGTGGCTACCAGGGATTCAACCCAGGTCTTGAGCAGAGTTTTGGCTGCAGTACTGCAGTTTAACCACTGCTACAGGGCACTTTGTGAAAGGTTTGGCTGAAATCAATATAGTTAACAGTGTTTTTCAGTGCATAAGACTATATTTTTTGTCTTTAAATTGTTAGACTAAAATTTTGAGAGTTGTTTTATACATGGAACTAATCCAAGGAGATAAACAAACAGTTGCAAAACTGTAATTTTGGGTTGGAAAATGGATGTCATCTTATACATTTAGGTGTCTTATAGACAGAAAAATGTGGTATTTTATTTATTGGATTTTTGTACCACCCACCTGGACGTGAGGCCACTATGGGTAGTTAACAACAATATCTCACAAATACAATAAGATAATAAATAGTAAACAAAAACAAACCAATCAAAATTAAACAACATTTAACAAGGACAGTTAAAAACAATCTATAGCATTTTAAAACAGGGGGGCAAGTAATAGTAAAAAATCCAAATACAGTGGTGCCTCTACTTAAGAGCGGCTTGACTTAAGAAACATTTGACTTAAGAGCAGAAAACAGTTGGCGTTTTAACTGCTGCCTTGCAAATTTTAGATGCAGTCTGCTCTACTTACAATTTTTTTAAAAAAAATCAATTTATTTATTTGTTTGATTTTTTAAAAGATAGGGCTGCTCTACTTAAGAGTTGTTTGACTTAAGAGCATGTGTTCGGAACGGTTTAAATTCGTAAGTAGAGGAACCACTGCATGTTATTTAGGCTTATGTGAGATGCAAAGCAAAAGAGCCGGAAGGGGCACACGACACATACAAAGGCATTGTTGCTACATGCCATCAAGGAGACACTCCCAGCTTATGGGGACCCTATGAACTATTGGCCTCTACCATTAACAGCCCTGCTCAGTTCTTTTAAATTCAAGGCCAGGACTTCTTTTAGTGAGTCAATCCATCTCCTCTTCAGTCTTCCTTTTTTTCCGGTTGCCATCACATCTTTCCCAGGATTGTCTTTTCAAGCGAGTCTTGTCTTCTTTGTTCCCAGAGTGTCAGATTCTCAGCCATTTTTATTTCTAGTGAGAAGTTGGCTTGATCTGAGCCAACCCCCACCTGTTTATCCTTCTGGCTGACCACAGTATCTGTAAAGTGACATGTAACGTGGCTGTTCCAGCAGGCTTTTCCTGACCTGGTGTGCCGTGGGAAAAATTGAAAAATTACTTTATATAAGTCGCCATTTTCAGTCAGCTAATCTACCTCCAGTCTGCCATCTTAATTTATTGCAATGTTATTGTTATGTTTTTATGTCATATAATTTTGTTATACTAATTGTGTTTTATTATGCTCACTTATACTGTATTGCTGTTTTATTAATGTTGTAAGCTTCCCGGAGTAGCCTTTAGGCTAGATAGGCAGGATAAAAATGTAATAAAAAAATGCTGCTGCTACATTCAGGTCTGGGTGAAAGCCGGGTTTTTAAGGAATACTTAAAAGATCCCAGAAAGGGTGGTGGGAGGAGCAAGCATATTTCAGAAGTGTGTTCCATAAGCACAGGGCCACCTCCAAGAAGACAGACTGTATTAAGTCGGCAGCATTCCTGCCATTTGCCAGGGAAATTGCCCATTCAAAAATGAGATAAGATTCGTCTGGCAGGTTTTGTTCTTGACAAGTCTGTGTTGTTTTCTATTTGTCACTCCATTGTTTTGAATGGGCTTGCAGAGTGGCTGCTTTATATAAACTGCTCCAGAAGTTTATCTGGGACATCATCATCATCATCATTGGCATCCTTCAGTCTTGAAAGACTATGGTATCGTGCCTGGAGTAGAGATCCTAAAGCAACACCTAGTGTGGGTAAAATAGACCAATCCGGGAATGGCAGTCTGGGATAAATGTCAAGCTAACTGCCTGTAGCTCCCAGGCTCCCCCTTTTGTTCTTTTTTGAAGACAGGGGCAACATTGGCCCTTCTGCAGTCACCTGGTACTTCACCCATTTCGCTTAATTTCTAGAAAATACTGTAATAGACATTGTTTCTCAGCTCTCTTCAGCCAGTTCCTTCAATGCTCTTGAATGCAGTTTGTTGAGCCCTGGAGATTTGAACTTGAAGTAATAAGGTATTCCTTTTTATTAATCTCGAACTGCAATCCTGTCCCCTCACCTGCACAATACATTTGCCTAAAGGCTGTCTTTGGGTAGAGAGGAAATGGGCTAAAGTAAGAATTGAGCACTTCTGCCTTTTCTTTTTCGCTGTTACCATTTCCCACTTCTCTGTCTAGAGTAGCTGAGTTTCTTTTCTTGGTCTTTTGCTATGCACGTACCTGCTGAATGATTTTTTTTGTTGCTTTTAGCATCCATTGCTAACTTCAGCTCATTCTTAGGTTTTGCCTTCCTTATGCCATCTCTGCAATTCCTTGCTCCCTGTCTGTACTTTTTCTTTGTGTCCTGGCTTCCATTCTACTTTTTACACGAGTTGTTTTTTCTTGCTTTCATTTCCTCTCTGTGTATTTTGTGAAACTCATTGGTCTTTTTTTTAGGTTTCTTCTACTTTTTCCCTTGTTGAGCTTGTTTGTAGTTGTGCTTTAGGATTTCCTTTTTAAGGAACTCCCACCCATCTTGGACTCCTTTTCCTGTTAGGATCTCCTGCCAGGGAACCTTAATTATCCTTGTTCTGAGTTATAATTTTAATAAACCCACAACAAAGATTATTAAGATTTCTTAAAATCCAGCATACTCAGAACAAAGATTATTAAGATTTCTTAAAATCCAGCATACATGTAGCTAAATTCTGCCTTTGTTTCATTTGAAATCAAGAACTCAGGTAGAACACGGTCACTTTCCCCTAAAGTTCCATTGTTCCAACTTTTTCCAACACATCATCTCTTTTGGTTAGCATCAAGTCAAGGATCTCTTCTCCTCTAGTTCCTCCCTCCAGTTTTTGTAGTAGTTAGTTGTCAGCCACATATGTCAGGAATTTCCTGGGGTTTCATCCATTTTGAGAGGCAGATAGTGGTAGGTAAATATTAAACATTGGGCTTCCTGATTAACAACTATGTCTTGGCCGCAAAAGGAATTCCTACTTTTGGAAGAGGAGAGTGTGTCCGGGAATTAGACACATGTTTAGCCTTTTACGGATTAAGAAACTCCTTACTGTACTAGAGATGTATCCTGTCTATCAGTTGTTCACATGGTGAGAAAAGACTTTTTGAACGTTCATCTTGTTGTTTGTCCTGAACCTTTTTTATGGCAGTTGATGTAAATTGTGTAGGAATCATCCATGATGTAAATCATAGGGTAAACAGTCTAATGCCTTTTAGGTATTTTGTACTACAGTTTTCCCCCTGCCACATCACGGTCCATATAGTGCAGTCCCGGCATATTACGTATTTTTATTTGGAACATTGTTACTGTACAGTACTGTAATTAGTAATTAATCCAGGACCCATTGCAGATACTGAAACCTGCGGATAAGCGCGAGTGCTGTTATCTGGGGGTTTCGGTGGCAGCAGGGGTGTTGGGGTGCTGAGGGTGAAAGCTTTTGCCCCGACACCCCCCCCCCAAATGCTGGGCAGCACGAAGGACCTCTGCCCTGCCCTGCGAGAGTGGGTAAGTGCAAGTGCCAAGGGGTTGAAAGCTGTGCCACGTGGCTTTCGCCCTCCCAGCACCTGAGCGACCTGCCCAGCGGTAGTGGGTAGGTGCAAGTGCCGAGGGGGTGAAAGCAATGCAGCCCAGCTTTCACCCTCCCAGCACCTTGGCGACGTGCCCAGCTGTTGCTCCAGCTGGCTTGCGCTGCAGACAGGTTGCTTCCACTGCACAGGTGCAGCTTTCACCCCCAGCACTTATACTGTACATATGGTACAACTGGAGGGAACATGTCTGGCCAGTCAGAATGCCACGCTACCACCATATCCCCTCACGCGCCCACTCGCTTGCCAGTTTTCTGGTGTGGTGGCGTGGCTACTGGACCCCTTTCCCTCAGCCAGCTGACAATCGAGGGAAGGAAGGTCTCTGGGTGTAGCTGCAGCCACAGTCCAGGTCTCCGGATCTGACCCAATATGCAGGCACCATCACCGCGGTGGCTTCCACATACCGGGGATTTTCCTGTGTTGCAGGTGGTTAAGGAATCTAACCCCCGCGATAAACGGGGGACTGCTATATCACTTCAATGTGCCCCAGGCGGTATGATAAGGGATTATGGGAGTGACTCTCCACAGCAGCTGGAGGAAGCCCTGCTGTTTGCCTGTTGCACAGGATGGAGTTGTCCATCCTAGAGACTAGATGTCGTGCGGCAAAAGGGAAGAATAAGCTGGAAGGGTTTGTAGAAAATGCCATTTCATTTGGGTCATTGTGTGATAATAACTTTCCCAATTTAAAACAATCTACTGCTCTTTTACTAATAAAAACTTTGTTTAAAAATTGCTCATTTGTAAAATAGTATTGGCAGAAATATATAAGAAATAGTATTTAAATTAGTATATAAAATAGTATTTTGGAAGAATGTGCCAAGGTTTCTTATGTTCTTGTAGGAATTGCAGGAATGGGGGGGGGAGAGAGCTAATGGGTGAGACCTGGGGCACGCATGTTACTTTCCAAGCAGGTGTGGTTGAGTAGTTTTACAAATTGTCAACAAACTTAAACCCACCAGGCAGAGTAAAATCATCCATAGTCTATTGTTCTTCCAAGTGGTTGTGGTTTCTCATTTTACCAGCTCATTGTGATCTATGTTCTTGTGATGTGAATCCAGATCACATAAGATTTGTAGGCACAGAACCATTTGTCTGTGGGAAGAAGTGTCTTTTGAAATCTGCACATATACCCTACGCTCTATGTATAAGTGCAATTTCTCCTTGGTTGTAATTGTGTATGTACAAATGACATGACTGTTTCACTGAAAGAAGGCAATGACCATACATTTGCATCTCCAGCCTGACTAGAACTTGAGAAGGTACCTGAATTTCTGTATCACATATACTGACAAAGGGAGGGATAACTTCTGGTGTAATTCTTACAGAATTTCTCATCCCTGCCAGAGAGAGTGGCTGAAATCTAGCAAGCAAGTCATTACCAGAGTAGATCCATTGAGCTAGTGGGGATTGTTGAGTCAGTTCTCCTGTAGTTCCGTTAATCGATTGAGCCTACTCTTATTGCAACTCATTGCTGGATTTTAGTCAGTGACAATTTAGAGGAAGGTATATGTCATAGGAATTATTCCTTCTTTGGATGCTCTTTCATTCTCAGGCTATCATTGGTAAAAGCAAGGGTGATTAATTCACTTTCACAACTGCTGTAGGAGCAAGGTGAAGAAATGGGGCTCTAGCAAGACTTGGTCGGCTCCTGTGTTTAAGCAGAAGGATATTCTGTGTAAAACACAACTGAAGTAGGAAAAACTCTTTTTCACTCTTAGAAGAGGAAATGCTGTATGAAGTAGTGGCTTTTTTCTTGTTCTCTTTCCCCTTGAGATATGTATCAAAATAGATGACTTTGTTCATTGTGGTTGAAGGAGGGTCTCTGTCATTGGTGTTTTATAGCAGTGCTCCCCAACCTTTTTGTCTCCACGGACCGGTATTTGTTTGATTATTTTCCCATGGGGGAGGGAGGAGGGGGAGGAGGAGGTGCGGGGGGCTTGGTGTGTGTGTACCTTGGGGCCACGGGAGTGGCGGCGGCGGCGGCGGCGCTTGCCGGCTGGGGACGTCGGGCGTGCGCTCCCGGGCGCACGGGCGGGGAGCCCGGGGCTCCTGGGCGGGTGGGCCCCCGCTTCCTCCTCCTGTCGGCGGCCGGAGGCAAGCGGCGCGCAGAGGTGCCCCAACTGAGGCGGGCCGCCGTGGGCGCGGCCACGGCAGCCGCCTGGGTTCGGCTGTGGCTCCGCGGCCGGTGGCGCGGGGTGCCCCGCGGCCGTTGCCGCCGCCCGCCTCGGTGGGGCACCTCTGCGCCGCCACTTGCCTCCGGCTGCGGCCTTCGGGCGGGCGGGGGGGGGGAGGGAGGAGGCCGGTGGGGGGTGGCGTCTCCGGCCCGAGGGTGCCACTGGGACCGCCCGAGCCGGCCGCGGTGGCGGCGGGGCGCCCCTGCCGCCCGGCCGCGGAGTCGCGGGCCGAACCCGGGTGGCTGCCGTGGCCGCTGCGGCTGCCGACAGGACGAGAGGCGGGGCCGCCCGCCCAGGAGCCCGGGCTCCCCACCCCGCCCGTGCGCCGTGCTCTGCGGCGGCGACTCCTCCTCCGGCTGCCCGCGGGAGAGAAGAGGAGGAGGAGGAGGGCAGCGGAGGAAAAGGGGAGGAGCCTCCCCGGCCTCCCCAGGCGGCCCGGTGCCAACCGGTCCACGGACCGGCACCGGTCCGCGGCCCGGGGGTTGGGGACCACTGTTTTATAGGGAATAGGATTCCTGCCAATATGAAGGAAGTCTCCTCTTTTACTCAGATATATTTTTTTCAGAGGGAACTTCAAAGATAGAGGGTCATTTTTCAGAAAAAAAGCCAACTCTCCCCAGCTCTGTAGTCTTTTTTTTTTTTAAACTAATAGAGGGTATATTCGTGGCCACGAAGGTCAAATTTACTCATGTAATGGTTGAGAGAATGAGGTGTGTATACGCTCTTAGAGGATGTGCAAAAATGTGTGTTTCCATTTATGGTGGCGAAAAGAGAAGGCGTTTACCCTGAAAAAGCTGCCGACAGCTAGTAGGCGTTGATTAGCTTTCTCAATATGTGTTCTGAAATATCTCCCTGTAGATAAGGACAGAATTTCTCGCTTGATTTGTCAGAGGCTTAAGGAATTAATTTTGTAGTATCACTATGAGTAGACAAGTGAGTTAATCTTTTTCCCCTGGGGGAAAGCCATCAGCTTAATTCCTCTAGGCTACAATCGTATCATGATCACTTTTCTGGGCAACAGTCCCATCTACGTTCTTCCAAGTAAACTTGCATAACTTTGTTTTGCATTAATCTGCAAAAGTCCCTGTCACTCCAGGATTCTTGCTTTCTTTGTTGCAGTCTATTTTTCATTCTAGCATTTTAAAAAAAATTAATTTGGGGAATGTTTTGGCAGTAGCCTCAGGTTGCCCACAAGTTTGAAGTTGTCAAATATAAAATGGGATATGGCCGAAAGCCCTCCTTGTGTAAATAGAACTAAAAAACTGAATAACCCTGCATTCTTGGCATGAGATGAAGAAACACTTATTTTCATAACATACTTAGGAGTTATAGTAGCAAAAGACGGCCCAAAGGAATATAAACTGTAAAATCTAAAGAGGGTGGCGATGCTCTGTGCATTGTCCTTGAAACGCAACAAACCCTTCACTTTCTCTTCACTCTAAGCAATTCTAGGTCTCTTTAGAGGGCAAATTTCCCACTGATTAACACATTTCCTTCTGATAATGCTTTTCCCACATGCAGAGTAGAGATGAAGGTTGACACTGCAAATGGCACGCTCAGCTTTTTGCAGGCTGTGGATTACGCAGCTGTCTGCTTTTACTGCTACTTTCAGATCCTGATTTCAGGAAGTAGTGCTTCTTTTCTGCTTAAAAGAATCCGCAAAGCTGTACAGACCACATATGGCTGTCATTTGAAAGATCTTCTCCTTAAGAGGAAGCTTGTTTCTTAGCTGGTTATTTCTTTTCTGTGAGTGTTCCATGGCTTTGACTTTTATCTGACTGGTACAAGGGTGCTCCTTAGCTCACTGCAAAGATTGTTAGTGATCTTTTTTTTTCCTAGTTGCAGGGTCGTCAAAAACAATTGCCAATTCTCTTGTGGCTGTAAACCAAATTCTGATGACGACTCTGGTAGTGCTCTGTGTGCATCATGGAGAGTCTCTTTTCATTAGTTCTCTGTGCACCATGGAGAACACACTGGAGTTATGTTCTCTTTTATATCTCCCCTGCCCCCTTCTTTTGGATGTGCAAAGATCCCAGGGAAGAGGGGTGGGGAAATGTGTTCTGGTCTCTCACTTCATACCAGGTGTTGAAGGAAGAAGTGCAGGGCTTTTTTTAAACTCTCCTTGGTGCTGGCACAGAAGTGTCACTTTTCTCCCAGCATAGAAGGAGGTGGTATCAGCAAGAGTCTCTTAAGTTGCTTAGGAATTCCTCAGAGGACTGCTTGAACAAAAAGATAAGGTGCCACAGCAGCCCCCAGTTGTCAGTGTGAGTTCATTTCTTTGTTGTCATGGATTTGATTCATTTTTGGTACATTTGTACCTTACCATGAGATGTTTAAAATTTTTTTTTTTCAGATTATTTTTGGTCCACCCGTTTCTGAGATATTGCATTTTCAAAATTGCAAAAAAAGAAGCCAAAATTCACTCATCACCCTAAATTCAAATGTCATTTAATAGATACCTGTGATAGTTATAGACCTGGAACAGGTGTCATTTTAAAGGGTATGAATAGGGTTTTATTTGATATATAACATGGTCTAATTGTGCATTTTCAAAAAAATTACATATTTAAATAATCATAAAATTTGAATTTTTGGAAAAAAATTTTTAATTTTTAAAAAACTCACACTTAAAAGATACATATCTTGCAGCCAATCACTCCACATTTCAGGTTGGTATCTCAATGGTATCATATAAAACTTAAATTTCTTTGTTGCAAAGTGGTTGAGGGAGTTCGGCTCCAGTCGCTCCTGGAGGAGAATCTCATATTGGATCCTTTCCAGTTGGGGTTCAAGCCACAACACGGGACTGAGACTGCCCTAGTCATAGAATCATAGAATCATAGAGTTGGAAGAGACCTCAAGGGTCATCCAGTCCAACCTCCTGCCATGCAGGAACCCCCATCACAATAATTCCGACCGATGGCCATCCAGCCTCTGCTTAAAAACCTCCAAGGAAGGAGACTCCACCACCCTCCTTCGTGGCAACATATTATTCCACTGCCGAACAGCTCTAACTGTCATGAAGTTCTTCCTAATGTTTAAATGGAATCTCTTTCCCTGTAGTTTGAAACCATTGCCCCGTTTCCTAGTCTCTGAAGCCATGGAAAACAAACCTGTTCCCTCTTCAATATGACATCCTTTCAAATATTTAAACATAGCTATCATATCCCCTCTCAGTCTTCTTTTAGAGAGGCTAAACATTCCCAGTTCCCTAAGGCGTTCCTCATAAGACATCACACTGCAGGATGACATATTGAGGAGGGCCGATGGGGGTTGCTCTACCCTGTTGGTCCTTCTCGATCTGTCAGCAGCCTTTGATACCGTTGACCACGGTATCCTCCTGGGCCGACTCTCTGAGGTGGGGATTGGGGGTCCAGCCTTTGGCTCGCTCCGCTCTGCTCCTTCCTGGGTGGGGGGCTCATGCTCAGCGAGTGAGCTTGGGGGGTGATTTGACATCTCCTTGGACACTCTCTTGTGGGGTGCCTTGGGTTGGCAGTTTCCCCCATGCTCTTTAATATCTATCTGAGGCCGCTGGCTGAGGTCATCCGGAGTTTTGGAGCTTGCTGTCATCAGTATGCTGATGACACACAGCTCTCTCTCTCTCTCCTTTTCCACATCTGCAGTGGAAGCTGTCTAGACCCTTGATTGCTCTGCCTGGCTGCGGTCATGGAATGGACCAGGACTAACAGGTTCAAGTCAATCCCGAAAAGACCAAGGTTCTGTTCTTCAGGGGTGTCCCAGATGGGTACAGTGGCCCTCTCCCCAGTTTGGATGGGACAGTTCTCCAGCTGGTGGATAGAGTGAGGAGTCTGGGCGTTTATATTTATTTATTTATTTATTATGGAGCTTATATACCGCCCATCTTCCGGGGGGGGGGCTCTGGGCGGTTTACAACAAATTAAGAAGACAACAAATTACAATAACAGCCAATAAATTAAATTAATAAAATACACAGACAAAACAGCAATACCAGGAGATGCAGGAGATGCAAAAAAAAAAAAAATCACCCAAACGCCTCCCGGAAGAGAAAGGTTTTCAATGCCTTCCGGAAGGCAGGCAGGGACTCTGCTAGGCGCACTTCTGCTGGGAGATGATTATCGGGCCAGCCACAGAGAAGGCAGGCGGGTGGAAGTTCTCAGCCTCTCTTTTAAAGCAGCATGTGCATGACAACCTAGGGCTTTGACCGCTTCGATCCGCTCTGTCAGGTAGCCAGGTCCTAGACCATGGAGGGTTTTGTAAACCAAAACCAGGACCTTGAATCTAATTTAAATAATGCAGGCGGGCCAGAACTGGGGTGATGTGCTCAAATCGGCGCACATCCGCCACCAGTCTTTTTGGACCCGCTGCAGTTTTTAATGAGAGTCAAGGGCAACCCCATGTAAAAGATGCAATAGTCCAGTCTCGAGATCACCAGCGCCTGGACCACTGTTCTGAGGGAGTCCCCATCCAGATACGGGCGAATCTGGGCGATCTCAAGGTAGAAAAGGCAGCCCTGGACACAGCGGACACCTGGGCCTCCATGGTGAGCGCCGGGTCCAGGACTACTCCCAGATTCCGGACAAAGTCCGATGGCCTCAGGGAAACGCCCTCCAAGGTGGGAAACGGGCCACCGTAGCTGGATGGGGAAGCCCCAAAGAACATGACCTCGGTCTTATCGGGGTTGAGTCTGAGCCTGTTAGCCCTGGTCCACTCCATGACTGTGCCCAGGCACCGATCGAGGGTCCGGACAGCCTCATCTGCAGCGGTAGAAAAGGAGACATAGAGCTGCGTGTCATCAGCGTACTGATGACAGCAGACTCCATGTCCCCTAATGACCTCAGCCAGTGGCCTGATGTAGATGTTGAACAGCATGGGAGAGAGAGAGACGACCCCTGTGGAACCCCACAAGGGAGTGTCCAAGGGGCCGACAGCTCGCCCCAATGCTGAACCTGCTGGGGACGGTCCCCCGAGGAAGGACCGGAACCAACTGTGAACAGTGCCTCCGATCCCAACCCCGGAGAGCCGATCCAGCAGGATACCGTGGTCGACGGTATCAAAGGCCACTGACAGATCCAGGAGGACCAACAGGGAGGAACACCCCCTGTCGGCCCACCGGAGGAGGTCATCTTGCAGAGCGACCAAGACTGTCTCGGTCCCCCGACCGGGCCTGAACCCAGACTGGAATGGACCCAGGATATGCTCGCCCTCCAGATATGATTGAAGCCGGATCACGGCCACCCTCTCGATCACCTTGCCCATAAAGGGAACATTAGCAATTGGGCGATAGTTGGTTAAATCGCCCGATGCTAGGTTGGGTTTCTTCAGAATGGGCTTTACCACAGTCTCCTTCAGTCGAGAGGGAAAGATCCCTTCCCTGAAGGAGGCTGTGGCGATGATAGACGCCCATTCGGACATGTTCCCACCAACGGCTTTCATGAGCCATGATGGGCAAGGGTCGAAGGGGGTGGACGCAGGCCAGCAGTGGGCAATAGCCCTGGAGGCCTCAAGTGAGGTAACAGGCCCAAACTCAACCATGCGAGGAGACCGGGGGCGCAGCCTTCTTTTAGAGTGGGCTATGGCAACAGGGTTCAAAACCGGTGCGGATGGCCTCAATTTTTGATCGAAAAAGGCTGCAAAATGCTCACTACTAAAATCAGTAGGAGGAGGCCTAGACAGCCCAGGATTAGTGAGGTCACGAACCACACGGACAATTATTGGCAGTTCGAGGCCTCACTAATTCTCAGGGTGTTATAAGATCTTCTAGCCACCCTGATCGCATGAACATAGCGCCTGGACTGTGCGATGACTGCAGCCTTCTTAGTCGCCGACCGGTTCTTCCTCCAGCTGCGTTCCAGCCTCTTCCGTTCTTGCTTCATCGCTCGAAGCTCTTCCGTGAACCACGGTGAAGAACGAGCTCTGCAGCGGATGAGGCGCCTAGGGGCGATCTGGTCGACAGCCCGAGATGTTTCATCAAACCATTGATCTACCATGGAGTCTACCAGATCGTCAGCCAGTCCGCCAGGAGGCCCTCCGAGGACTTCCCGAAACCGGTCAGGGTTAAGGAGTCTACGGGGGCGGGCCCAAACGGTCGGCCGAGGGTCCCCGCGGGGTGGGGCAGCGATTGATACAGAGAAAGACAGCAGGTGATGGTCTGACCATGACACGGGGGTGGGAACAATGTCCCACACCCTCAGACACGAATCCTCAGACGTGGAGGAAAATACCAGATCCAGGGTGTGTCCAGATCTGTGAGTTGGGCATAAAACATGCTGGGACAGGTTCATGGAGGTCATGGACTGCATGAATTCCAGAGCAGCACCAGACAGGTCATCGCCAGCATGCATGTTGAGATCGCCCACCACCAAAAGGCGGGGGGTTCTCAACAGAGCAGCGGCGATGAACTCGGTGAGCTGTGGTAGGGATTGTGCTGGGTTGCGGGGAGCGCGGTAACCGAGCACAATGCCAAACCTGTCCCGCTGCCCAACCAACAAATGGACACATTCCAACCCTGGAATCACCAGCGTCGAGGCCCTACTGATTTGAATAGTATCCCTGTAAACAATGGCCACCCCACCCCCTTACGACCCTCCGATCTTCCCGCCCCCTGCACCAGAAACCCAGGGGGGCACAGCTGGGTGAGGGACGCCCCCCTCTGCACCCACCCAGGTCTTGGTAATGCACGCCAGGTCGGTCCTCCCATCTGCGATGGTATCATGAATGATGGGTATCTTATTATGGACCAACCTGGCATTCAACAGGAGGCAAGAAAGATCGGAGGCACTGGCGGAGTGGCTCCGAGGCACGTGACAGTGAGCTGAGGGGTCAGAATGGGGGACAGGCGCAAGATGCCTGGCCCGCGTTCTTCTTAACCGACTAACCCCCCATCCCCTAGCGTACCGACCACGGCCCGACACGACAGGTATGGTGGTCCCTGCCTGCATGGTGACAGAAAAAAAAAACCTACCGAGCAATAATCAACACAACCACAACAACAATAAACAAAATACAACTATACAGTAAGGGTAAAAAAAATAAATAGCAGTACAACAATCAATTTCAAAATACAAACAAGGGTGCAAAATACAACTGAGAAATAGAAAGTACAAAGTAAAATAGGCAAAAATAAACTAAAAAGTACTGGGCTCACATAAGGCTGCTGATGGATAGCGGGAGGGGGGAGGGGGGAGGGAGAGGGGGGGAGAGAGAGGGTCAAGCCGACAGCAGTGGCCATTAGCAGAGGCTAGTCCGCAGCCTACAAAGGCTGTCGGAGCCTCCCAAAAGCCAAAGATGGCGGCACCTGCTCGATTCTCTCTCCAAGGGAGAGAGTTGTCCTGGATCCGGTGCTGTCTCTGGAGGTGGCTGCTGTGTCCAGGTCGTCCTTCTGCCATCTTAGGCTCATCGCTCAGATTCGCCTGTACCTTGATGGGAACTGTCTGAGTTCCCTTTTGAGGAAAATCAGATTGCCGTATACAAATAATAAATAAATAAATAAATAAATAAATAAATAAATAAATAAATAAATAAATAAATAAATATATGCATGCATGCATGCATGCTGAGGTTGTCCAATCTTGATTCTAACAGAGTTTTAAGTGTTTTCAGTTGAGGTCATTGGGATATTTCTAGTTTCGCTATCATAGTAGGTAGAATCACTGACACTGTTCAGTTCAAATTTTAATTGAGGTGATCTGGCATCCATTCAAAATGAATTTTACTGTATGAAACAAAAAAAAAATTCTAGAAATGGAAAAGCTTTTGCTTCATATCATTGGGCCTCGGCTTATAAAATGATGACTGAGATTATGGTGGTGAAACTCATTTTGCTTAGCATAGTAAATTACAGAATTACATAATCTGTGGGGATCTAGTGACTTATCTTCATAAGTTCCATTGGTTTAAGTGGGCCTACTTTAACTATGACTTACTACAATATTCTCAATGGCACATTATAATCAGCGTGATTTACAGCAGAGTTGATTCACCAAATCACCATTGATTCTATGGGCATACTTTAATATAATCTCATACACTAAGCAACATGGTTTTGGCCACTGTGGGTCCTAGATCAGATCAAACCTGAACCCTCTCTTGGTGCAATAACGATGAAACAAACTGTTATACTTTGGGTGCATAATGAAAATACAAGGCTCATCGGTAAAGAAAGCAACTGTAATAGTATGCTCTCTCTCTCTCTCTCTCTCTCTCTGCAAGTGAACTGACTTACAACACCAGTTTTGCACTATTTGTGAGGCTTGCTGATGCAGAGCATGTCTTTTCTATTTATGGCTTGTTGCTTGTTCAACCTTGGGTTGGATTATGTACTTAGAAGCTTTCTTGTCCCGGCACCTGGTCTGTGAGTTGCTTCTTCAGCTGACTATTTTGGATTAAGGTTTCCGCATGCCACATGGTAATTTTTAAAGTTTTGACTTGGCCGGTTAGTATAAGTGGTAGCTCTTGTTTCCTCCACTGAGTGTATGTTGCTTTTCTAGTATGAAAACAGCTTCTGGACAAAAGGAATTTGAAACCACACACATGGAATGATAATCAACCCATGCTAGGGTTAGACTGTCAGTCTTAGTAGAGTACTAATTGGAGGAGAAATTGTCTAGGATTCTAATGTGGTCTGGTTTGGTTGAACTGTGTCTCTTAACTCATAACTCTGTTCTGATGTTATTTTCCCTGTGAATTAGTGGAAGAATTTCTTTAAAAAGGTCTTTGTGGAGTAAAATATGCATAGAAGCAAATATAATTCCTAGATGGTACAAATGCAGTATCCAGTAAAGAAATCTCATAGAATATTCACTCTTAGCTCATTTATCAAAAATTATTTCTTTAGCAATAAGAGTTGGTTGAAGCTGTTTTTCTTTGCAGTTTGCAGCTGTTTCAGAGAGGAAGTGCATGTTCCTTTTTCTTAAGAAGCAAGAAGCCACGGTTATTCTGCTGGGTATTCGTTTGCAATGACGTATCCATGAAAACCATACGGATTGCTTCCTGTGTTGTTGTTGTTTTTTTACTAGTGTTGACTGCATCTAATGCCTAGAGGCATACATATGATGTATGATATCTAGTTTCCAACTGTAATGACACCAACCTTAATGCCTGTTAAGGTAGGTGTCATTACAGTAGGAAGCTAGGTATGACACATTTCCTGTTTGCAATATGTGGGGCCCCTTAGAAACACATTTTCTGTATTTTGATATTTATGTAACTGTTTATTGGAGACATCATACATATTATTGGAGACATCACATATATGATATGACATCAAGGCTCCCTGTAAGGCATACACTCCTCCACCTGCATTCACACACAGGGCTTTCCCACCCCACTGCACTCGTTGCAACCATTTTTCGTATGGTCATGATGGAGCCTGCACAGGGAGGATTTTTGAGCATGTGCGCCTTGTTCACATGGTAAAGAGCCCCACACAGCACGGATGAAAATTAGAGGGCACGTTATATGACATTTAATTTATTTTTAATTAAGCTTCTTCTTAATTTCATCTTCCTAAAGATCTCATTCCTGTGATCTACATACGCAACTGCCAGCTACATTTCTTTTCAAGTTATGATTAGAAGTTTGTTACTTTCTCATGGGCACAAATGTTCGGTTTGCATCATAACTTGGGCCTTGCATCAAGATCTTGTCCCCTCCTCCCCCTGCTCCCTTAAAGAAACCTATCTCTCTTGAAGGGACTGTCCTAGCGCTGACTTATCCTTCATCCTTGAAAGAGGCTGGGTCACTTAACTGTGCTTTAGCAGTGTCTTTAAACAGGAATTAGCAAGTGTCATGTGACTTAACACCCTTTCTAGATCACTTATGCAGATCACCTTGGAGATTTAATCGCAATTAGCTATGTGTTCTGCAATTTCTAGTTCCTAGTCGCCTGCCAAATGAAATTCAGTGCTTGCTGTGCCACTGATTTGGGATTGCTTCTCATTGAGGGTGTAATTCGTGTTTTACTTTTCCTGGGAAGTGTGAGTAGAGTCATAGTTGCAATATGACAGCAGGTATGTGTTTATCAGGTAGAAGTTTTTCTTTATTTGCAGAGGTAGGGATTTACCCATGGTTAGCTACCAGCATTCCCTTCTACAATAATGTCCCACTGATGCCACTTCATATCTCTTATGCACCACCCTCCAGCAGGTGCTCGTAATGCACTGATGCAAACAGTTCTTCCCCTGTGTTCTTACATGTATTACTGCATATACAGTAATACCTTGGCTTAGAAGTGCCTTGGTTTAAGACTGTTTTGCAAGACAAGCATACATTTCTTCTAAACTTTGCCTTGATTAACAAACAATGTCTTGCAGTACAAGAACTCAAGCAGGTCACATGATCACAAGTGGGCTCTCCCCCCCCCCAGCTGGATTGTGGGTGATTGTCTGGAATGTTCCCTCTCACGCAAGCCTCAAAAGCAGAGGGAGGACAAAGGAACAGAGGTCACCCTTGCACCAGCCATGAAGGTTTTCAGAGAACAGTGCAACTTAGGGGTTAGTTTTGTTTTTCTTTATACAGTCACCCCCCGCCATTTCACGGTTCAGGTCCTGCGGTCCCGCTACATCGCGGGATCGCAGTACCTGCTCCACGGGGGCATCTGGTTGCTCCGTGTGCCCCCCTCCGAGAAGCCTGGCGGGGGGTGGGGGCGGCGGGGGCGACAGCATTGCTCTCCGTTGCCCCCCCGGGCACCGCAGCGCAGGAGGGCTGCGGGTACGGACGGCGTCCCTCTCCACAGCCCCCCCCAGGCACCTCCGGAGGGCCTCGGAGCCGCGGGGGTGGACGGCGTCCCTCTCTGCAACCCCCCTCCCCCGGGCACCTCCGGAGGGCCTCAGAGCCGCGCGGAAGGGCTGCGGGGACGGACGGCGTCCCTCTCCACAGCCCCCCCCCAGGCACCTCCGGAGGCCTCGGAGCCGCGGGGGTGGACGGTGTCCCTCTCCGCAACCCCCCCCGACACCTCCGAAAGGCCTTGGAGCCGGGTGGTGGGGGCGATCCGGTCGCTCCACGCCGCTGCCCCCCACGCTCGTCCGAGGCTTTTGGGAAAAGCGTGTGATCACCGCACCCAAGGCCCCCCCCCCCCGCTTCCACATATCGTGGATTTTCGTGGGTCGCTTTTGGGTTGGGTCCCTAACCCCCGCGATCGGTGTGTGGGGGTTACTGTATCTTTCTTTAATTTTTTTTTCAACATCCTTTCTTAGTTTTCAAACCATTTCTAGTCCTGCTGTAGCTGGTTAAGTGTATACATGGCTACAATCTGCACTTTCTTTTTCTGTGCCGCTGCGAGGGTCGACCGCCGGGGACGTTGGGGGTTGTTAGGTAGGCCGCCGACTGTTCAGAGTTGGACAGCCCTGATATAAAAGACACATGAT
The DNA here is from genome assembly GCA_029282475.1 of Phrynocephalus forsythii. NCBI lineage: Eukaryota > Metazoa > Chordata > Lepidosauria > Squamata > Agamidae > Phrynocephalus > Phrynocephalus forsythii. The sequence goes on along the minus strand of JAPFRF010000005.1, from coordinate 128,795,195 downwards.
AGGTAGTCCATCATTCAGGGAAAGCTTGCCTGAAGAGAAAGGTCTTTGCCTGTGTCTGGAAAGACAACAGAGATGAGGCAGTCCTGGCAACTAGTGGGAGGGAGTTCCAGAGTCTGGGTGCCGCAGTCGAGAAGGCTCTTTTATGGGTTCCCATGAGGCATACCTGTGAGGGTGGCGGGATGGAGAGTAGGGCCTGTCCTGGTGACCTTAACACCCAAGCCGGTTCATACTGTGAGATTCGATCTTTGAGGTAGCTAGGACCCAGGTCATACAGTGCTTTGTAAGTCAAGGTCAGCACCTTGAATTGTGCCCGATAGCTGATTGGCTGCCATTGAAGCTGCTTTAACAGCGGCGTAATGTGATCTCTGTACCCTGCCCCAGTCAGCAATTTGGCTGCTGCATTTTGGACCCGTTGAAGTTTCCTGAGACTTTTTATTGGCATATTAAAAATCCAGTTGTTAGTCCCAAATAGAGTAGATTCCACAGCCAGGTATGGAAACCCATGGTGTGGACAAGGACTTCGAGCCAACTTCTTTTTGTGAGTTTTGGTATTTTGTGTGTACACTATGTGGTCTATGGGACCCCAGAACAAATCATCCGAGTTTCCATTATTATCTTATGGGGAAATTTGCTTTGATACAAGAGTGCTTTGGTTTACAAGCATGTTTCCAGAACAAATTATACTCGTAAACCAAGGCATTACTGTAACAGCTTCTAGTGTTTCCATCTTAGGGGCCTGTTAAAAGGCAGGGCTGAAGTTCTGAGGCCTTAAAACCAACAGGCCAGAATCCTGTTGCATAGGTTAGGCTGATGTAGGGGAAATTACATCACCTGTGGCAGTGCAGTTTGGTATCTTAAGTGGGGACTCTTTAATTAGCCACCATTAATTAAGGTTCTTGCTGTGATCCCTCATTGTGCACAGGTTGAGTTCCTTTAAAGACAACCCGCACACCAAGGTGTGTCACCTGTGGAGCCATTCAATTTGCCAGCAGTGACAGGTCACAATGAGAACTCGAATTAGCAGCTGCTAATTAGAAGACTAGGGTGAAAGGGAATTGCAGGTCGCATCAAGAACAGCATCCCTGCCTAAGGGAGGAGAGCCCTATTATAAAGCATCTCTGAGAGATAATAATCCAATCTCTGTTTACACACCTCTGACACTGGAGAATCAACCACTGTACAAGGCAGTCCATTGCACTGTCAAATAGTTCTCACTGTTCAGAGTTTCTTTGTAACGCTGAAGTTGAAATCTCTTTTCCTGTAATTTAAGCCCATTACTTCATGGTCCCTCTTGAATGATGATGGCTAAGATGTTTTCACAGTGGAGAGAAATGAAAAGTTGTGTGCCGCAGGGATCTCTCCTGGGACTCATGCTTTTCGGTCTGTTCATAAATGACCTGGAGACAAGGATAAGCAGTGAGGTGGCCAGGTTTGGGGCTTTTTAGTCTGGAAACGGGCCGTCTGAGGGGGAGATATGATTGAGACGTACAAAACAATGCAGGGCATGAGTAAAGTGGATAGAGGGATGCTCTTCTCCCTCTCACAAAATACCAGAACTAGGGGACATCCACTCAAATTGAGAGTTGGGAGATTGAGAACAGACCAGAGAAAATACTTCTTTACCCAGTGTGTTGTTAGTCTGTGGAACTCCTGCCACTGGGTGTTATGATGGCATCTGGCCTGGATGCCTTCAAAAGGGAATTGTAAAAATTCCTGGAGGAAAAGTCCATCACAGGCTACAAACCATGATGGAGATGTGTAATCTCCAGGCTTAAAACCAGGGTACTTCAAGGGTCAAATGCAGGGGAGTGGTATCAGGAGACAGAGATCTAGTCTCATGCGCTCCCAGAGGCATTTGGTGGGTCCACTGTGAGATACAGGAAGCTGGACTAGATGGCCTTTGGCCTGATCAAGCATGGCTCTTCCTACGTTAGCTGGGTATATTTTGTAAGAGAAATGTTCCAAAAAGTATTTGAGCTTCTAAATTGCTGATGGTTCCAACATAAATAAATCCTTCAGTCCAATGAGCCCTCTATTTTTTTGTCCCCATGGGGGGTGGAGCTCTTTTCTCTGTGTGCGAGCAACTCCAACACCACCACCAGCAGCATTCTGTCGGAACTGAACTGGAAGAAAAATGGTCACACGGTGGGTGTACGGAACTGGAAAACCCCTGCTTGGGTCCATTTTATTTAAATCAAATCAACTTCAGATTGGCGAGCCTGGCCTGCGTAGGTCTCATCGGTTCTTGCTGAAGAAAAAAAGAACTTTCTGATCTCTTTTCTCAGAAGTTCTTTGTGGAGGACACATAATATTATCTATTTATTAAAACTGTTACAGTACCTGCTTTCTAACCCATGAGGGCTCCATAGTGGTGCAGTACCATTGGGTGAAAAATATTTCTTAGCAATTGTTAGAAGTTGTCGTTGTTTAAAAACAGATAATCCTCTCTGAAAACCGGCTAGAGCCCTCTTACACACCGAAATCTATATGAAGCCATACAGTCTTATAAGAATGGGGGCGGGGACGCAGCCTGACTTCTCTTAGGGGGTGAATTCCACTATTGAGATTCTCCTTGAGAGAAAGCCACCCTGTTCCATGTGCTCAGCACTGTAGCTTTATATGGTGCTGAGATCTACAGTATGACCTCTGTGGTAAGGCAAGAGAAGGCAATTTTTTTTCCAGTGACCCTAGCCCCAAGCTGTTTAAGGTTTCTTACAAGCCAATGGCGGCAAGGCCATTATGAGACGTCACCTTTTATGGCCAGTCTTACTTTCTTCCTTTTGTGGTCTGTGTTCCTCCTTAGGCCAGACTCCCATATCTAGACGTGACAACATTTTCCTTCCCTCTTTGCTGTTTCTCTTGCCCCTGCACCCCCATCCCTTGAATAAACTCACCCTTTAATAGGATGGGTTGGGGTAGTATTTTGGACTTGGATAGCTGGTGTGGTGACTTGAGTTCAAATCCCTGCTTGTCTCTGAGTTCAAATCCCTGCTTGTGGGAGGTGGTAGAACTGGTAAAAATGTTTTTTAAATACTTCACTTACCTTGAAAGCCCTATTAGAGGTTCTGCGAGTCAATTCTGACTTGATGGCATACAACACGTCAAGGGGTTTGGTTTTACCCATTCAGTTCAGAATGTTTCTGTCTTTTCAGGTGCTGGAGAACTACTCTGATGGACCCATGACCCCAAAACAGATTCTGCAGGTCATTGAAACAGAAGGCCTAAAGGAAATGAGGTTAGAAGAGGTTTTCTTGTTCTGAATTGCAGCGTGGGGTGGGATGACTTTTACTTCCTTATTTTCTTTAACTTCTATCCCTGCCTTTAAAGGATCTGCATGTGTTTTGAAAACATATCTTACAGTATATGGTCCCTTAGCTTCAGTTGCAGGATATACTGAATCTCTTGCTACCGTGTTTTGGTCCCTCATAGAATAGGCTGAGTTTGTTCTACCATTGTACTTTTTCTAGCAAAGTTGGTACTAGCGCCATAGTCCCTGTTGGTATCCAGTGTTTTGGTGCCGTCCCTGTACATGCACACACATCAATTTGTGCCTGTGCGGAGCCATTGTTTGGAACCTTCAAGGCAGAGAGAGGTTGCCTTGACTGCACAATCTATAGCACATGTGCTGGGAGATTGTCCATCATTTCTACAGTGGTTCTCAACCTTCCTAATGCCGTGACCCTTTAATGCAGTTCCTCATGCTGTAGTGACCCCTTGCCCTGCTTTGGAAAGGGCACAAGCCCCCTTTGGCAGGCCAGTCCTGCAGGGGCCATAGAGAACGTCCTTCTACAGGCACCCTCAGCCAATCACAGTCCCCAGTGCTATTGACTGACATCCTGTTCCAACCTATCAAGCTGTAACTCACTATTTCCCCCTTCCTCCCCCTCCTTCTTCAGTCCCAAGCCGTTAGTGCCTTTTTCTTCACTGGCTCATGGTGACCCCTGTGAAGTGGTCATTCGACCCACCCCCAAGGGGTCCCGACCCACAGGTTGGGAACCACTGTCTTAGAAAGAGCTAGAATTAAATTGTCACTTTGCAATATTTCCTTTATTAATATTTTTCCTTTTAAAATGTATTTGTTCCCTTTATTTTGTGCAGTTTTTCTTGTTTCAGTCATCGTTCTCTTTTACTTTTATTTTTCTTTATTATGTATGTATTTAAAATATTTTCTCTACCAGTATTAAAACTATAGATTTCAAACAAATGTTCAAATGTTTTTTTTTTTTTTTAAAAAACTGAGGCATCAAATTAGAAACTAGCAGATAAAAACAATTAAAATCATTCTATAAACAAAGTAAAACAAGCAAATAAAACACAGCAGTCCAAGAGTTGGGTCATGGCCACTGCATTTCTTTTCTTGCGGGATCGAAACATTTGCTTCTTGTCTAAGTAGCTTCTTCCAGTAGAAATTCCTACTTGGACGAGGAATGAAACGTTTTTATCTCACAAGAAAAAAGGTCCGGTGGTCACAACTCAACTCCTGGATAACCTCACTTGACTGAGAATCTCCACAGACGGAAACATAGCTGCCATGTTTCTTAAGAACATTGCCTCAGGCAACCAGTGAGGTCTTTTTCTCCTCCAGGACCTGTGGCCTGAGGGGCATTTCTTTAAGCACTGTTCTACTTGTCTAGTTTAAAATTCTCCCCACAGATGAACAAGATAAGTGCCTTATGTGTCTGGGTGTATGGAGCACAACCCCTTGACCTGCAAGGTTTGTCAGCCTTTTTCTTGTTAGACCTGCATCAGCTGTAGCGCCCCATTGACATTTTTTATCCAGGAGAAGGTAACAAGTCACGCCTGAGCAGCATGTTGTATTCTACACATGCTCTAGTCCAGGACTGCCCAAAGTCCGGCCCAGGGGCCAAATCCGGCCCTTCAGGCCATTCTGAGTGGCCTGCGGCTGGCTGCCCCCCCTCCCTCCCCCCCTTCTTCACCCCATTTTTTAAAAAATCTTCCACCAACACTGACATCACCGGGAAGCTTGAGGGGCTGGGCAGGCCGGCTGGCTGGTGAGCAGAAGCTTGGGCTGGGCGGGTGGGCGAGGGGGCGGGCCACCACCACCAGCACCGCCGGGAAGCTTGTGGGGCTAGGTGCCTGCCTTCCTTCCTGCAGGTGGGGTTGCAAGGGGTCTGTGGGTGGGGCTTGCAGTGGGGTGGCAGGGTCAGGGAGCAACCGGTCCCTGACACATTCTCAGCCACCAAATCTGGCCCTCCTTACAAAACGTTTGGGCACCCCTGCTCTAGTCTATGATTCAGTTGTTCCTTTTCTTCAGTAGTCTACAATTTCTACTCACCTGTCCTTTTTGTGATCCTGGTAGATTATATAATTGGGTTTGTGTTTAAGTAGAGCTAGTCTGAGAAAATTTCAGAGCGGAGCTAGCTTTTTTGGTGGAAGCTCTACCTTATTCCTCATCATGCATGACCAGCATTCTCCTAATTGAACTCTTCATTTTCTTTTCACCCATCAGAGCAAAACCATCTAGGGAAATCCTTTGTTGAGTATCCAATCATTCTGACTGTCTTTGATCCTATTTAGGTAGTTTTTTTTTTGTTTCCCTCTCTCATTGCATCCAAAGAAGATGGACACGGAGGAAATCCCAGCACAGTGTCTGGTTTCTCGAGTTCCTGGCAGTCCTCAAGCTCTGGAGAGCCCTACTGCTACTATCCTGCAATATACTAAAGCAGTCCTGTAGTCCAAATTTCCACTGACAGTTCCACTGCTGTTTGGTATCTTGAACAGAGCAGTGCAAATGGCTGGCAAGAGAAGCCCTTTAGCAGCATTCCTAAGGAGATACTGCCAAGTCAATGTACAAGAGGGAACTTCATCCTCAGCTCTCCAGTTGACTGTTCATAATGGGTGGTCAATCCCCCATCCACCTACTTTGCTGTCATACTGGGAGCTGCAGAAGTACTTCAATTGAATGTGGACTTGTCCTGGCTTGCAAGGTGATGCCTTCCCCCTTTCCTGGTGGGACAAGGCTTTGTATGTTTTCCTACCTTTCCCCAACTTTCCAGAGCTGCTTCCAGACTTTGTTGGGATTGGTGACCACGGCTGCCATGGTTTCCCCCTCTTCTCAAGAGACTCAGCATTGGCCTTCCAGCCATCCTGACATCTCCATGTTCAGCCTTACAGCATGGAGGATTTAACCCTAGACAGAAGGATTCAAATCAATTCAAGTTATGAAAAGATCCTCCACATGTAACTCCTGTGTGTGCTCTGTTGCTTTGCCAGTGGTCATACTTTTGTCCTGGGCAGTTCACTTTATTGAGTTCTGCTGTTCCCACTTTCCCTATCAGTAAAAGAGTTGTCATTTTCTTCAGGAGTTTTACTGGTACACTCTGCTCCACCTTCTGTATTATACTCCTTGGTTCTGATACTACCAGAAATAAGAAAACGTCTTACGTGGAGTGGCACATCAGTTTCTCACACCTGCTCTACTGATTCTGCCTTAAAGCCTCTTATTGGTAAACTCACAAAGCCTCTAGCCACTTCTTTACCATAATAGATTATCTTGTGGCCATTACTGCTGCACATGGTGTAGAAAGATTCTGCACATTAAGGATGAATCAACCTCATCTTTGTTTTATCGCCTGGATAAGAATTGGCTTTCCTTGACCTTTTTCCTTCCTTCCTAAAGTTATATCAATCTCTTTCATCACCGCAGTCTTCGTTCCATGATCTTTCTTAATAATCTTAGAACTGCAGAGTTGGAAATGGATCCTTCTCATCCTACCCCTTTTTGCTAGTGTTTCTCTGCAAGTGTAGGTCCTGCTCTTTGGGTCCTGAAATGTCAGTTCTCTGAATCCACCGCATCTTCAGGGTGCGAGTGAATGATTTGCACGTCCTTTTTGACAGTCTCCTGCCGTCTCCGGTTTGGTTGCCCACGTGGCTGTCAGCTTTCAGGTGCTGAGCAGTTTTGGCAATGGTGGAAGGTGCTGATCTGAGGACATGCCCCGTAGCAGAGATGCCGGCTTTCTCTCATGTTCTCTGTAACTGATACTACATGGAGTTGCTGTCAGATAGTATCATTTCTGATCTAGTTGAATGGGGAAATGCCCAATATCCAACAGAGTATACACATTTCCATGGCATGGAGATTGCTGCCCTGCAATCTGTGCCCTACAGTCATCTTGTAGGTCATAGATTTAGGATGAAATAACATTTGTCTTATCACAAAGCACACCAGTGAGTTCTTGTCAACGCAAGTAGGCGTTCAGCCTTGCTCACATGTTGCCACTGATGCCACCATTGCCTTGGAGAATGGGAGCCAAGGTACTGGAAGACATCCACCTTCTTTAATTTTTATCCATTTATTTGGAGCATTCCATGGAGATTGATTTGGAGCATTCTAGAGAATCCGTTTTCTTCATGTTTAGGTGGAGTCCAAAGTGACTGAGGTGGTCATTCCATGTCTGAAATGGCCAGTGCAGTTCATTCCTAGTGATAGTAGCAAGCGTGACATGGCCTGTGTAGACGAGCATGTCCTAAGGAGCATTCTGCTGCAGGTCTTGTGTGATGGTAACCATGACTCATATCAATAGGAAACGCTGCAGAGCCTTGTTGCATCCCAACTCTAACTGGAAAACTATTAGAGAGGCCAGCTGAGCATCAGACACGGCTGCTGGTGTTCTTATATTGCATTTTGACCCAGCCGATGAGTGGTTCCAGCAACCTATGATCATGGAGGGCATACCAGATCAATTAACGTGGGACATGGTCAAAAATGCCTTCTTTGGGTCTGGGAATGCCCCGTACAATGGTTGGGTCTTCTCTCAGGGTTTCTCTATGGGCTGAAAAGATGGCATTGGTCTTCTCACATCCTTTGACAAAGCCATATTGGTTGATTGTGAGTTGAACGGTGTTGCAAATATGCTGATCCAGAAATTTCTGAAGATCTTCATAGTGAGGAGCAGGAGGCTGTTTAGGTGATAGTTGGCACGGTCAGCTGGATCTCTCTTGTTCTTAAATATACGGACTGTTAAGCTTGTTGAGTGATCAGTCGGTAGATATCTGCTGTTCATTATGACATTGAAGAACTTGGTCAGCCAGTCTATCCCTGGGGATCATCAAGGAGGCATAGTGTTGAATTGAACTCCCGTCCTCTGGCCCCACAACCAGAGACCTCAACCCCTGAGCTGTCCTACTTTACCATTTGAAAAAGGTCTGCAATTTGTGAACGGCTCCATTTCAAAAAACAAAACAAAAAACAAAAAAACAGCTGCTTCTGGCTCCTTCTGACCCTAAAAAATGCCCCCAGATATAATCCCACTCTTTTGGCAAACATGGTTTTTTTCTGTCATGGTCCAGTCACGGTAGGTTCATACCCCCTTGCCTCCTGGACTTTTCTACAATCTCTACGGTTATGTCTGTGTGAACATCCCCAAAAAGGTTGCTGGCCAGTGTATGGTCAGTGCATTTTGGTGAGGGGGCAGATTAGCACTACATTGCACTTTGCAGTATTAATGTTGTTGTTGAATTCAACATTAGCATTAATTATTATTTGAATTTAACTTGGACAGACACCAAAGTCTTGAAACAAGTCTATGTAGGGAGTTCGCAAGAAAGCATTCACAAGGTAATGTCTGTGAAGATTCTCAGTTGTCCATGTGAGGTTATCTGGCATTTTTTGAGTCATGGCAATTGGACTTCTTTTCTTGAGAGGTTGAAATTTATAGTGAACTACAAATTGGAAGCCTCGCCACTAACTTTCCTCAGACTGACAAAGATGCTTGGATGAGTAGCAAAATCTTTTGATCTCTCAAGAAAAGAAATCCAGTTGCCATGACTCAAATTTCAAATTCACAATGTAATCTTAAATTTTATGTCATGATTAATTGATACAAAAACTTTAAAAAGGGGGAACAAGGGGATTAATTAAACATATCTGTAATGCTTGTGTCCATTTAATTCTTTAATTGCTTGATTTGCCCTTCCAATATAAAGTACTCCAAGATGACTACATTGTCCCAGGTTTTTTCCCCTTAGTAATTTGTCTACAAATGCAATTTTTTTGTTCTGTGTTAATTCCATTCTGTTTTGTTTTGTTTGTTTTCATTCCTTTTTATGGCTGTTTCCCCCGCTCAAATGTAATTGGCACTGCTATGGAACCACTCGGTGTTCACAGAAGGTAAACTATTTTCTGGATAGCAGTAGAGTTTACAAAAAGCCTGCTTCTGGGATTTAAATTACTATCTTTTTGCAAGCCAGGTTACTGTCCAGATCACCTCGGATAACAACTGCCCTGGATAATGAATAATTCGGATAACAACTGCAAATTTCCGGGTATAGGGCTGCCTCTGATAACGAATTTTTCCTATGGGCTGCCTCGGATAACAAATTGCAGTTCCTAGGTATAGGTCTGCCTTGGAGAATGAATTTTCTCTATGGGCTGGCTTGGATAACGAATCTTCCTATGGGCTGCCTCGGATAACGAATTTTCCCTATGCACTGCCTCAGATAATGAATTTCCAGCATGCATCAGTAAAAAAGTTAGCCCAGGTGGCATTGCATCTGTACTTTTAAAGTGCACTTTTTAAACAGTTTTGAGCAAAAAAGCAGGTGTCTGTGCCTTTATCCTAGGCTCCAGAATGGATTAAATGGTTTCCCATTCATTCCTATGGGAAACTGCGTTTTGGATAACGACGTGTTTCAGATAAAAACTAACCTCGGTGAACGAATTACAGTGGTACCTTGTATAAAGGAATTAATTCGTTCCAAATGAAATTATGTTAAGCAAATTTTCCTTTATACAAATTTCCCATAGGAATGCATTGAAAATGGAGTAATCCCATTTTATGTTGTAGAGATTTCCCCCATAGGTGATTATGTTAAGCAAATTTCCCCTATCTCCAGAATTTTTATGTTGTACAAATTTTTATGTTATACAAGCTGTTTGTTATACAAGGGTCCACTGTACCGTCGTAATCCGAGGCACCACTGTACTGTATTAAGTGTGCTGTCAACATACAATTATCCCAAAAGAGTTGAGGCCTGATGTCGGTGCTCTTCTTCCTTTTTGGCTTTCAAAAAGAGAAGGCCATCTTATAACACTGGGTTGTACAAATCCACCTTCGGGCGATCTAGGGAGCTTTGACTCTCCTTTCTTGCAGTGCTCCTTGCCACATCAAGGAGCTGAGATTGAAACCGGGAGCAGTGACTGGCCGGCAGCTAAACCGTAAACATGTTTTCAGGGCATCTTGAGATGTCACGGTCGCTGCCGATGCTCAGGTTGCTGCTTCCGTTCATAAGAAGATCCGCGCAAGGCAGACCCAAAGCGATCTCCAGCTCAGCATTCCTTGCAAAACGGGCCAGACAGTGGCCCATGAAAAGCACACCAGCAGGGCATGCTCGCAGAAACCCTCCACACCATCAGGTTCCCAGCAGGCGAAGGGAATACCTAGCAATTGTGGCTAGTGGCTCTTGGTAGGTCCCTCCCCCTCCCCCTCCCCCGGTGAATATGGCCCCTTTTAAGGCCATCCAAGTTGGTCACCATCTCTGTATCCGAGGTCAGTGAGTTCCAGAGGTTACCCAAACACGATTCAATGTGCCTGTCCTGAATCTCCCACCGAACTCATTCTGCGAATGTCTGCTCTCTAGGATGGAACCACCCCCTCCCCCGTTTTTTAAACTCCATACTATGAATAATTATCCATACCTCTTGCCTTGCCCCTTTAGTCTCCTTCCTCGCACAAGCTAAAATACAGTGGGCCCTTGTATAACAAACAGCTTGTATAACATAAAATTTGTACAACATAAAAAATTCTGGAGATAGGGGAAATTTGCTTAACATAATTGCCTATGGGGAGAATCCGTACAACATAAAAATGGGAACACTCCATTTTCAATGCATTCCTATGGGAATTTGTATAAAGGAAAATTTGCTTAACAGAATTTCATTTGGAACGAATTAATTCCTTTATACAAAGTACCACTGTATATATAGAGTGTTGTCTTTTCTTGTAGGAGAATCCTTCCAGCCCCTTCACCACCACCACTTTTTCTGCTTCTGAAGTATTGTGACCAGAACTTATTTATGTACAGTATTTCTGGCCCACCTTTCTCCCTAAAAGGACCCAAGGTGGCTCACATCATTAAACAGTATTTAAAAGCTATCAACAAGGAATGCACAAATATTAACAAAAAATGAAATAAGTATTATATTAAAATAGTCAAATAGTACTGTTTTACTATTAACTTTGCAGCGATCCAAATCTATCTGCCCTCTAGTTTTTTCAAGGCTTACTGGTATGGAGGCCACTATCCTATTGCAAATGGCTGCGCACACTAGCTATCCTAGAAGTGGCTTTGATGAGCTCACAAGGTACCTGTTGTTGCTGGTCATGCAACCAGGGACCTTGTCAGGTAGCCAAATCCTCTCCTGGGGCTGCTGCTGCGCATGTGGTCATGGTCTGAAAGTGTTAGTTTTTATCTTTTTTACTAATTAAGTCAAAACTGGCTGGATAGCTCAGCGGTTTATGTATCGGGCTGCAGAGACCGGTTGGGTGTTCGATTCCCTGTGGTACCTCATAGAAGAGGAGGCTTTTAATATTTAAACTAAGTGTCCCCAGCCCCAGTTGATGATGTTAGCTGCTTCCACCGCATAACTTGACATAAACGGGATTTTGCCACCTGTTTTTCAGATTGCTCTTATCCACATTTATATTCCCACTTGCAAATAACTGAACGGTTGCATTTTGCTCAGCAAAAGAGCTTGTGGTTTTGATTCGTTTCCCTTTTTGTTTTAGCAACTCAGCTGAGGCTTATCTTGCTTTCACGTTGCTGTGAGTTGGGCGGGGGGGGGAGGCTTCCTTCACAGGAATAAACAAATTTGCCCTAGTAAATTTTTCTTCTTCATGTGCCATTCGGAGGCTCTAAAAACAGAAAACACCGTGGATGCTGGTATTCTACAACATAAAAACAATATGTTATTTTGAATGCCTTTTAGATAATAGTTACATATTATTACAGAAAAACTCTTCCCATCTCTCACCTCCAAATCTAAAAAAGAATGTAGAAAGAAGATTTGCAGCCACAGAACTATGTTTTGTACTAGAAATCATTCTTGCAACACAACCTAGAAACCCGGGTTTTTATTTCCAAGACTGAAAGACTTACAGTGGTACCTTGTATAAAGGAATTAATTCGTTCCAAATGAAATTATGTTAAGCAAATTTTCTTTTATACAAATTCCCATAGGAATGCATTGAAAACGGAGTGATCCTATTTTTATGTTGTACAGATTCTCCCCATAGGCGATTATGTTAAGCAAATTTCCCCTATCTCCGGAATTTTTTATGCTGTACAAATTTTATGTTATACAAGCTGTTTGTTATACAAGGCTCCACTGTACTTAGAACAGTTTTGAGTTTTGTTTATATGAACATTGTCATATTTAGATTTAATTTTTTTTTAATCTCCAAGTGCTGTAACATTTAGGGAGCCACTTTTTAAAAAGCAAAATGATTTTTGTCAGCCACAATGATGACATATACAGGAATGAAATCTTTATGGAAGAAACTGCAGGAACATGATTTTCTAGTTTGAATGCTTTTTCTTTCTAAGCGGAGGCTACAGAGATCTGTCCTCCTCCCCAAAATTGGGGGGAAAGGTGCTGAAATAGCCCTTTGCTGTTAAAAGAACATTTGAGGACCGCTTGATTAGAAGATTCCTGGCTGGATGATTAGAAATTATATAATGTGAGGGATGGAACTAGCACCTCTTAATAATTTGCTGAAAACAACTGCCACTTGTGATCCTGAAGCAGATGCTTGGGTTGTCAGTAGATTGTTCTGTGTAAGGAAGTTGATGAACAGGATGTGGTATTTGTGTTGGGTCTAGCCTACCTGAAAGTCATTTTTTGCAATGTTGCTATGTTTATTATGATGGTGGAGTGCCAGCATTTGCTCCAGTCTTTCTGTTGGTTAAGAAGCGATGTGGGCCTGAATCGGCCATGACAGTTGTTGCGTATACTTCTTTCTTCAGTGGCACATCCCCGCTGGCCTGCTTAAACGCGATGCTTCACTCCAATTCGAGGAGTTGTGATGGGCTTTTTCACAAGCTTCCTGGGCGCATCAGCCTTTTCACTCTCAAGGTAAGACCAGATAGCTTGTCCTTTACTCTAGAGATGAGTGAAGGCTTAGCGGGCTGATGCATATTGCATGAATGTGGCACCTGCCACATGATAGGGTCTCAGGTCTAGAATTTCTTCTGCACCAGCCATTGGGCTGGTACACTCATTTCAGTGAATCTCTCTAACTTCCGTTTCACTGTCTGCCACACTCATAAACACTGGGTAGTATTCAAGAAACAACAGAAGACACGCCCTGAGGAACAGTTTTCTTTTTGGCAGTTAGAAACATGTTGTTTATCTTAGCAGACCAAAGCATCTGGAGCAAGGAGTATGTTGTTGTTGTTGTTCAGTCGTTCAGTCGTGTCCGACTCTTTGTGACCCCATGGACCAGAGCTCACCAGGCCTTCCTATCTTCCGCTGCCTCCCGGAGTTTTGTCAAATCCATCTTGGTTGCATCGATGACACCGTCCAACCATCTCATTCTCTGCTGTTCTCTTTTCCTTTTGCCTTCAATCTTTCCCAACATCAGGGACTTTTCCAAGGGCTCCTCTCTCCTCATGAGGTGGCCAAAGTACTGGAGCCTCAGCTTCAAAATCGGTCCTTCCAAAATCTGGAAGAACAGATTTTGAATCAACCCCGAATGTTCACTGGAAGGTCACTGGAAGGAGTATGTATTTGCTAACAAAGTCATGAAGTCTTGAACTTGGAGGTTTCCCTGATCCAGTAGGACCCATGCGATTCCTCTCTTTGGCTCATGAAGGTCTGTCATGGGTTCTCACTCATCGTGCCACTGTTGCTTGTGCCTTCTAGAAGGACGCGGTGCAGTGGTCTCAAAACCTGTCGGCCCCCGAGGGAGAAGATCTAGACGATGCTGTAGACGCCGAAAGCAGCGGCTCCAATGAAGCTGCCAGTACTGTGGATGGTGACGGTAAGTGGCCGGCCTGCCCACCTGCCCACCTAGTAGTCCACTCCTTGTTCGGATGTTGACAGAAAGCTTAATCTCCTCCAGTGTCTCTCGACGAAACATCCTCAAACGCTTCTTGTTCCACCGAGCCTCAGACCAGGAGCGGATCTGCTCTTCGGGAGAGCCACAGAGTCGCCTCGCAGGTAGGAAGAACAACTAGAACCGGGCAAAAAAAAAAGGGGGGGAGCTGCAGCATGTCTTTCCTTTAAACTACCTTTTGTTTATTAAAAAAAATAGTGGTTTGAGCCGTGTGACCAGAAGAACAATTCCATATGTAGGCTAGGCGATACCTTTATTGGTCACTGCTAAAACAAAAAAAGCTAAGATTTCGATAGCAACTTGCTATCTTTATCAAAGCATTGTACCAGAAATGCAGTCTTGATAGAGAGGATGTTGTCTATCAGGCGCTGAGAATCTTTGGGTTGAGATGGAACACACCAGATGATGGTATCAGGAGGCAAGCTGGTGCTAAGACTGCTTCAAAGTCCTGGATACAGCATATCAAGCAAAGCAGCACAGTCCTTGACCACCCCTCTTCCCTTCTTCCCACCCTCAATTTGGCTGTTTCGAGACTAAAAGTCCCTGCTCACCTGAGGGAATGGGGGGGGGGTTTGATGCAAAAAGCATGTGTTCCATTTGAAAGTTGGGAAAACGTTAGCAAAACTCACTAGGAATAGTCAGGGCCAGATTAAAGAGAAGCAATTAATCTGCAGTCCAGGCCTCTGGTGGCAAGAATGTGCCTCTTTCTTCATGGTACATAGGCAGAGCGCCTCTTTACTTGGTATCTTCATCAATCCATTAAAAAAAAGGTGGTTTGAGCCGTGTGACCAGAAGGACAATTTCATAAGTAGTCAACTTTCCTGCCTGTCTCATGATTTATTTCCCGAAATGTTTTATTTGGCTGAGTAATACTTTGGTTCTCCATGTAACAAAGGAAATAGACCTAACATGTCACCATAACAGGTGGAATGGAGGGAGAAAGTTGCAGGCACACCTGGCTAGCCTGTTGTTGTGTTTCGTAACTAAGCTACAAGCCCTTCCCTATCGTCGGTCACAGATGGCATTGATCCCTCAGTGAGTCTCTGTTGGGGCGCTCCATAGCAGGAGGGGAGGTGCTGCTTGTCAGTTGAGTGTGGAACTCGCTTGGCTGGTGACCTGAATACCTGGCGGAGTGGATCTTCCAGAGGTCAACTGAGGCCCGACCCACCAGAATGTCCCAGGCGCTCTCATTTCGGGTGGCCACATCTAGGGAGGCTAGGAAATCGATCACCCGGGACGGAGCCTTCTTGATGGCTGGCCCCTCGCTCTGGAACCACCTGCCAAGTGAGTTGCACCTAGCACAGTCCCTGCCTGCCTTCAAAAAGGCGCTTAAGTCCCGCCGTCTTGCCGAGTATTTTTATCTGTTATTTTTCATTTGTTGTATTTTGTGTTTGTTTTTGTTTGTTATTGTTGCTGTTCGGGAAGACGGGCGGTATAGAAATGAATAAATAAATAAGCTCTTGCACAAGAGCAGATGCACTATGAGTGGGCGGGTGGGTGTTTAGGGGACATAGACCGCAGTTTCTGCATGAGTTATTCACACTCTTCAGGGTTGGCAATTAGGGTTTGCTGAGCCAAGTTCTTTGTGTGCCTTGACAAGGCAAATGATTCTTGTTTAGTAGTCAACTGCCCAGAGTGACCTCGCTGCCAGGTGGGTGGTATAAAAATCCAATAAATAAATAAATAAATAAATAAACAAACAAATAAATAAATCATATAGCAGAGACCAGTGATTCTCAGCCTTTCACCTTCCAGATGTTTCATAATTGGGTGGTCAGAACCCCTGCCTGTTGTGAGTGGGATTTCTGTTAGTTCTAGGAAGCTTTGCAGGTATTTGGAGACTGCTCTTGTAGGATCATCCCTTCAGAATTCTTCCAGCCAAACTTTTCTAGTTCATTCAGCTTTATTTTTGTTTTATTGTATTTATTTTTGTTTATTAGGCTTTAAAACTCATCCTATCAGCCTTTCCTCATAAGATTTTTTTATGTGCCCCTAATCACTCACATTTCTTCCTCTGAACCTGCGCTAGTTTTTCAGCATACAATGCAGGGGGGTCAGAGCAGAGTGTGGTGCTCCACATTAAGACTGCTTGACTTCTTCTTTTTGCCTTTTTACAATTTGACTACTTTGCTGTGTTACCTGTTACAGCAGATGTCTCTAATCTGTTCCCTCCAGAACTACTACCGTCCCCGGCCACCATTGCCAGTGCCTGCGGTGGCAGGGAATGATGGGCCTTGAAGTGAAAACTGAATTGGAGGGAACCCTAGTAGGGAATTCTGAACCTCCTCTTCATTTTTAAACCACTCTGTTCTTTGTACCAGTTCTGTTGCTTGGCCAATGTTTCTCCTTCATGAGTTTTCTTCTGTGAATATTGAGCCAGGTGTTCAAGGATCCATAAATGATGACTAGCTTTCATAGGCAGACCAACATTGTGCTTATAAGTGTGATTATACCTGTGGGGATTTGGAACTTCTTGAAAATCATCTGGAAGTGGAGTCATGGCAATGGGACTTCTTTTCCTGAGAGATTGAAACGTTTCACTACTCATCCAGGCAGCTTCGTCAGTTCTTGGAGAGCAATTGCAGTCATAAGAACATATGAGAACATAAGAAGAGCCATGCTGGATCAGGCCAAAGGCCCATCTAGTCCAGCTTCCTGTATCTCACAGTGGCCCCACCAGATGCGTTTGGGAGCGCATGAGACTAGACCTTTGTCTCCTGATACCACTCCCCTACATCTGGCCCTTGAAGTACCCTGGTTTTAAGCCTGGAGATTACACATCTCCATCATGGTTTGTAACCTGTGATGGAGTTTTCCACCAGGAATCTGTCCAATCCCCTTTTGAAGGCATCCAGGCCAGATGCCATCACCACATCCTGTGGTAGGAAGTTCCATAGACTAACAACGCGCTGGGTGAAAAAATATTTTCTTTTGTCTGTTCTTACTCTCCCAGCCCTCAATTTGAGTGCATGTCCCCTAGTTCTGGTATTTTGTGAGAGGGAGAAGAGCTTCCCCCTATCCACTTTACTCATGCCCTGCATTATTTTGTACGTCTCAATCATATCCCCCCTCAGGCGCCTTTTTTCCAGACTAAAGAGCCCCAAATGTTTTAGCCTTTCCTCATAAGGGAGGTGCCCCAGCCCAGGAATCATTTTAGTCGCTCTCTTCTGCACCTTTTCCAGTCCCACTATGTCTTTCTTGAGATGCGGTGACCAGAATTGTACCCAGTACTCCAGGTGCGGCCTTACTATCGTTTTGTATAATGGCATTATAATGTTGGCTGTTTTATTTTCAATCCCCTTTTTGATAAGCAGTCTCACTGCTTTCAAAGTATGTTTGTAGTGCAACAGTTATGGGAATGAACTCCTCTCTTCTTGGCCACTGTGGTTGCCGGTTCAAAAGCAATGGTTTCCATGAGCAGCACAGGACACAGCATTTCGGCCTGAACTGAATTTTGCTTGCAGAGACAGCTCAGCGAAGTTTGAACAGTTCAGTGCTTGCCTTTCCTCGTCTCTTTCCCAAGCTGGCACCTGACATCTCATATTATAATAAGTGTCCAGACGGAGGATGTGGAAAGAGTAGCTTCGTCCCTTGACGCTTTGCCAGTGTTTTCTATTACTTGGCTCTTTGGTTCGTTTCTTACATGTAGGCGAGCAAACAGAAGAAAAAAGCTGGCCTGATGCTTCCCCGTGTGGTTCTGACGCCCCTGAAAGTCAACGGTGCCCATATGGAAACCTCGTCAGGTGAGTGGTCTTCCTTTTTCCCTTCATTGGTGGTCTCTCCCATTCACTGACGAGGCCATCATCTCCCATCTCATTCCAGCCTGGGTTCTTGACCTGCTGCTCCCAAATGCCATCCACGTTAAATCTCCTTTGGTACTCGTCACATTTACCAGCTCTTCTAACTGGATTTTTTTTTTTTAAAAAAGAACCTTTGCACTGTACTGGGATTTGATTTTCTGAAAAAAGCAAGAGTTTCTGTCTCCTAGGCTTTGTGTTCCCATTCCTGTTCTCACTAAATGCAGTTCTTTAGGCGGGGGGGATCTTAAGAAAGAGAAGTATCATTCACCACGGCAAATGAAAGTGTCACTCCTCCATTTGCAGGCAGTTTGTAGGGTCTGGACAGGCAAGTCCTAGTTCTGAGGCTGAGCAGCTCAGAATCTGTCGTTCTCTTTCCCTTAATCTCTCTTTGTATGGCTACCATATAAGGCGTGTCACTGAAAATCTGTACGCCCCTGTGATCTGTGGCCTGTTTACCACAAGCCCAGTGATACCCATCCTTAGCTAGATTGGGCGCGCGCGCACGCACGCACGCGCGCGCACACACACACACACACACATATTTTATAAAAAGATTTTATACCTCTTGGCTCTCAGAATCAGATACGCTTGTAGCACTGAAAGAAAAAAGATTAGAAAAAAATGAATTAGAGAATCAGTTGTTTCACCCAGGCCATCCTCTGCCTATCATTCCTTCCAACACCAAAAAGACAAGTCTCCTTTTTGAGAGAACATCTTCTCCATTAAAGGTAGGAATCAAAACCATGAGTGGCCTACTCTATTTTTGTGGATTTTATCGGGCACCTCTGAGCTACACATCAAGGCGGTTACGGGAGGCCGTCTGCTGCCGGCAGTCTCACAAATGTATTGCCAAAGCCTCCAGCTCTCCTCCTCCTCCTGTGAATGGCTTTCCAACAGCCTGGGGGTCTTCGTAAGTTACTTGAAAGAGCTGTCCTCAAACCGCTAGTCAACTATGGTGATTCCAAGCTCCGCAATGACTCACGTGGGTCTTTTTCTAAGAATGCCACCTGGCAAGAGATAATATATTAAAAAGAACAGAACCCACTGCCCTGCAGTCTGTTTTTATGGCCCTGAGTGCAGATAACCAGGATGGCAGCATGTAGCCAGACTGACAGCTGCCCTGTGTCAGTGCTTCAGGAATCGCCAGTCTGCAGTCTTGACAAGGGAAGAGGAACAACCCATAGTTCAGAACACGGCCGCCTGAGTTGGTTTGTTGCCCTTTTGGATAGAAGTAGGACCTCATTCTCTAGGAGGGGGAGGGGAGAGGGGGAAGACTGATTTTTATGGACTTGGCACCCTAAGGCCTCGTGGCCTGTATGAGACCCATCGCCCTTCCACCCCAGAGTCCCCTGCCCTCCGGGTGCTCCAACGGCCGCCTTGGAAACAGAATTTTTATTCCGGGAAGTGGACAAGGTGGAAGTCAAAACACCTTACCATAACATATCAGTTTTTCTGCTTCACTAGTTGTTTTATTCAGTGTATTAGTTACTGGTAGTGTGTGTGCACTGGTATCTTAGCATTGTATAAAAGAAAAGTCCTGCTGGTAGATAGGGGAGGCACGGACCCACCTGAGGGAGGGAGCGCGCAAGCTATTCAGTGCAATTAGGATAGGAAAAGGGAGAAAGGGAGACTCGCGAGGACTCCATAAGGTTTCCCTGCCCTGTGTCTGCTGCTTATTGCCTCCTGTTCTGGTGTGTTTTCTGTGGCTTCCCTCCACGACAGGTGGTCCTGGCACTTGGAATCAATTGCACTGAAGGGACACAGTGGAACTTGGATAGCCAGGCCTCTGTGCACCAGTCACAGCTGATGGCTAGCAATCCTGAATGATATGGGGGCAGCACAGAAGAATGTTGGGAGTAGCTAATGTGATCCAGCGGGGCTCTTCCTACTCTTCTTTGGCGTTTTTTTTTTTTCAGGGTTTCCAGGGAGACCGGCAGGGGGCGAGGGCAGCAGTAGCAGTTCCTCAGCCCTGGGCACGAGCGCTGTGCGCAGCAGGACGGAAGTAGCCAGAGACCCTCCTCAGCTGTTCCGGGGACTCCGAAAGACCTCCGGAGGTAGGCACAGAGGGCCAGTCTCCCTGTCTGGGCTCACCTCTTGGGCAGCTGCTTTGAAAGGGTCTGCGTCAAAAGTCTCTCGGCCATCCTGTGTGGACTGTTAAGTAACTGGGGCTTCTCAGCTAGGACCGGGCTGCCCTGAAATACTCCTGGAAGGACACCCATTCCTAGAGTGGTGGGCGGTCCATGTATACTTTTCACATACTTCTAAGCAGGAAGGCACTTTGTTGCATTCAGGTTCTATTTTGATAATTTTGGGGGTTTTAAATAAATAAGAGGCAAAGCAAAGCAAAAGCAAAGTGTTCTGCTTATATACCGCCCTATACCACTTTAAGTAGTCTCTGGGCGGTTTACAATTTTAATTACAGTGTGCAGGCTAAACATTCCCCCAAGCAAGCTGGGTACTCATTTTACTGACCTCGGAAGGATGGAAGGCTGAGTGAACCTTGAGCCTGCTACCTGGGATTGAACCCCAGGTCATGAGCACAGTTTTACCTGCAGGACAGGCATTTAACCCCTGCGCCATGAGGCTCTTTTTTTCACATGGTTGTGGCTGCTAAATATGTAATATTTTCTCCTTTAAGCTTCCTCTGAGGCTCTCTGAACAGAACAGTGCTGGTGTTAATAATAATAATAATAATAATAATAATAATAATAATAATAATAATAATAATAATAATAATAATAATAATAATAATAATAATAATGTAAGGAACCGGGTTCAAGATATTACCGCGCCCCTGTGGTGAGGAAGGAAAAAATCTTCCAAGGCTTTTTCGGAAGCGGAGAAAAGTTTATTTTACACTGCAAACGATACTGGCACTCAGCCGATAGCTCGGAAAATACTGAGGCAACGAACAAAGGAGACAGGAACTTTTATCTACTATGGCATTGCTCTTTCCCCCGCCTCCATGTAAAAAGATAACATGCACCTGCAACACATATTTTAACAAAGAGAAACAGTTCTAGCTTTAAGCTTATTCACACAGGATATTTGCTAGTTAGAAACAATTAATCTTGCAGAACATCACCCCCTATCATAGTCACGCTTGCGTCAAGACGCTCCCGCTCGCTTACAGCTTGCAACAGATCATACAGGATTTCATTGTTCCAAAGAAAGATACATTTAGCGGTTCTGGCTGCTTGCTATTTCAGTATACATGGGAATGGAATTTCAAGGCAGGCACTTGTCTGTGTCAGCCTTTTACTTATCGGAGTTGGGAGGGGAAAGTGCAACGGAAAGACAGAGACTGAAATGCTTTTCTTGAGCCAAACTCCAGCCATTTCTTATGCTTTATGGCTTATTAAAAGGTATACATGTGTGTGTGTGTGTGTGTGTGTGTGTGTGTGTGTGTGTGTGTGTGTGTGTGTGTGTGTGTATATATAGAAATTATAAAGAAACAAGACCTACAACCCAATGACCTACTCGTGAGCTTCGATGTTGTTTCGCTCTTCACACAAGTGCCCATTCAAGAAGCCTTGACAGCTATCCACAACAAATACAACCCCCCCAAACACATCCTAGATCTGACCAACCACTGCCTAACCAACACATACTTCATCCACAATGGACAAAGATACAAACAGATAGAAGGAGCACCCATGGGATCACCCCTCTCACCGGTCATCGCAAACCTATATATGGAACACTTTGAAACCAACGCGTTACAGAAGTCCGAACATAAACCCAAACTCTGGCTCAGATATGTTGACGACACCTTTGTTATCTGGCCACACGGGAAAGATAAACTGAACAACTTCCTCACACATCTCAACAGCCTACACCCCAAAATACAATTCACTATGGAAATAGAAGCCAACAACCAACTTCCCTTCCTGGACGTCCTAATCTACAAAAACCCGACGGCTCCTTAGGACATACCATCTACCAGAAAAAAACACATACAAACCGCTACTTAAATGCACAATCATACCACCACCCTGCACAGATCAACTCCGTAGCAAAAACCCTCATCTCCAGAACCAAACGCCTCGCTGACAAAGACCACCTAAAAACTGAATTACACACTCTCTCGAATGTTTTAATTGCGAACGGATTCCAAAAAACACCATCACCAAACTAATCCAAAAGGAAACACCCCCAAGAACCAAGAAACAGAAGAGAACAACGGCACCGCCCTCCTCCCTTACATCAAAGGCACCACAGACAAAATCAGCAAAATTCTCCACAAACACAATATCAAGACAGCCTTTTGCACCGACCAAAAAATAGCCAACATTTTAAGAAACCCCAAAGACAAGATTGAGCTAGAAAACCAAGGAGTCTACGAAATACCATGCAAAGTCTGTCCAGCCACATACATCGGACAGACAAACAGGAGAATAAGCGCACGCATCGCAGAACACAAGAACGCAGTCAAAAAGAAGAAAAATCTTCCTCTCTCTTCCAGCACATAAAAACAACAGGTCATGAAATTGACTTTGAAAGAACCAAACTCTCCTCCAAAACTGAACACTTCAACAGTCGAATAATCATGGAAGCCATTGAAATAGAGAAACACCCAAACAACATGAATAAACGTGATGACACCTCCCGCTTGCCTGACATCTGGAAACTAGCCCTGGTCAACAGACGAGCCTCTGTCACAAAGATTGACACCAGGTCCAAAAGAACACAAGATGCCACCACCTTCCATCCACACCAAACACAAACCCAGACCCTTCCCACAGATGAAACGAAACCACCATCCAATAACAAAACCACGACTGCACCATCTACTGCGGCACCCCACTCCAGTCACCACATGGAGCACACTCACACACCCCCAAAAACATTGGGAGACCACAGACACGTAGCCAGACCAAAATGAATTCACAAGACACAGGACCCCACTCCACCAAAGCCCAGGATACTGCCAGAACCCACCAGCCATCTAACCCACCAGCATCTAAACAGCCATCTAAACAGCCACCAGCAGTTAATCCCTTAACGATCGCCTCAGCCACACAGCAGATCACAAAAGAACAAAGGAACAAAGGAACCTGCAATCAGCAACAAAGCAAGCAAACCACACACCCCAGCAGTATTTATAGAAGGACTTCAACTGATACCACGCTTTGCTTCAAGAAGAAAGAAGCCAGAACACCAGCCTGAAGATGACGAGTGAGACCTCGTCGAAACGTCGCCAAAACAACCAGATTTCTACACGGGAAGAAACCCGAATCCACCCTAACATGCATACCTATACCCGTGAAAATCTACGAAAACAAATATCCGACCTCTACGGGAGGAAACCTTCCAGCTGACCAGAACCTACGAGAAACTAGAAGTCCGAAGAGCCACCATCTTATGTGACATTGCATTCCTACGCAACTGCCGAGACAAAAATGTGATCCCCACAAGCTTCCAACTGAAATTCCACTCAAAACCCCATCCAGCGAAAGGATCCTGAAAAGAACAGAACTAGCCCTAATCAGAAGCGAACTACACAGGAAAAGATACCTACTAGATCAAACCAACAGAGACCTACTCACTCTCCACCTCAAACTCAGCAACAAAATCCACCCAACACTCTGGAACAAATCCAAGCAACTTGCCGCCTGGAGAGCTGAAACAGAGACCTCCCACAAGACAGACACACACCAACAAACTCCACAAACTGGAAAACGCCAGAAGCCCAAACCCCCCACAACAGCCCATGAAACAAACAGTTCACAACATATCAGACAGGACACTCACCATCGCAGAGACCAAAGTCCTTTCCAAAGGATTCAACTTTGCAGTCGCCCCCAGACACATCCCCACCGAAAACATCATATGCGGAGTGGAAGCCAGCCTAACCAAAATCAACCCAGATGAAGCCAACAAAATCAGACTCGAAGTCACCAATGTCCTCTGCTCCAGCAAACCACCCAGAAGCAATTTACACAAAGAAGAACAAAAGCCCTCTCCAACCTGAGGAAAGACAACAACATAATCATTCTCCCAGCAGACAAAGGCAATGCCACAGTGGTGATGAACACATCCGACTACCAAGCCAAACTATCCAACCTACTACAAGACCCTGCTTACATACCTTTGAACACAGACCCCACCACCTACCTGGAAAAAATCACCAAAGCCAAAATAAAAGCCTCTCCCTTAAGTGAAGAAATCAAGCCAAGCATCATCCCCAGAGAGAAATCATCCAGATGCCCCAAGCTCTACGGCCTCCCAAGATTCACAAAGAAGGAACACCTCTCAGACCCATAGTCAGCTCCATAGGCTCACCTCTACAAAACCTCGCCAAATTTCTTGCCAAACAACTCCAGCCCTATGCAGAATCCATCACTTCATACGTACAAAACTCGTTCCACTTCATAGAAATTATAAAGAAACAAGACCTACAACCCAATGACCTACTCGTGAGCTTCGATGTTGTTTCGCTCTTCACACAAGTGCCCATTCAAGAAGCCTTGACAGCTATCCACAACAAATACAACCCCCAAACACATCCTAGATCTGACCAACCACTGCCTAACCAACACATACTTCATCCACAATGGACAAAGATACAAACAGATAGAAGGAGCACCCATGGGATCACCCCTCTCACCGGTCATCGCAAACCTATATATGGAACACTTTGAAACCAACGCGTTACAGAAGTCCGAACATAAACCCAAACTCTGGCTCAGATATGTTGACGACACCTTTGTTATCTGGCCACACGGGAAAGATAAACTGAACAACTTCCTCACACATCTCAACAGCCTACACCCCAAAATACAATTCACTATGGAAATAGAAGCCAACAACCAACTTCCCTTCCTGGACGTCCTAATCTACAAAAACCCGACGGCTCCTTAGGACATACCATCTACCAGAAAAAACACATACAAACCGCTACTTAAATGCACAATCACACCACCACCCTGCACAGATCAACTCCGTAGCAAAACCCTCATCTCCAGAACCAAACGCCTCGCTGACAAAGACCACCTAAAAACTGAATTACACACTCTCTCGAATGTTTTAATTGCGAACGGATTCCAAAAAAACACCATCACCAAACTAATCCAAAAGGAAAAAACCCCCAAGAACCAAGAAACAGAAGAGAACAACGGCACCGCCCTCCTCCCTTACATCAAAGGCACCACAGACAAAATCAGCAAAATTCTCCACAAACACAATATCAAGACAGCCTTTTGCACTGACCAAAAAATAGCCAACATTTTAAGAAACCCCAAAGACAAGATTGAGCTAGAAAACCAAGGAGTCTACGAAATACCATGCAAAGTCTGTCCAGCCACATACATCGGACAGACAAACAGGAGAATAAGCGCACGCATCGCAGAACACAAGAACGCAGTCAAAAAGAAGAAAAAATCTTCCTCTCTCTTCCAGCACATAAAAACAACAGGTCATGAAATTGACTTTGAAAGAACCAAACTCATCTCCAAAACTGAACACTTCAACAGTCGAATAATCATGGAAGCCATTGAAATAGAGAAACACCCAAACAACATGAATAAACGTGATGACACCTCCCGCTTGCCTGACATCTGGAAACTAGCCCTGGTCAACAGACGAGCCTCTGTCACAAAGACTGACACCAGGTCCAAAAGAACACAAGATGCCACCACCTTCCATCCACACCAAACACAAACCCAGACCCTTCCCACAGATGAAACGAAACCACCATCCAATAACAAAACCACGACTGCACCATCTACTGCGGCACCCCACTCCAGTCACCACATGGAGCACACTCACACACCCCCAAAAAACATTGGGAGACCACAGACACGTAGCCAGACCAAAATGAATTCACAAGACACAGGACCCCACTCCACCAAAGCCCAGGATACTGCCAGAACCCACCAGCCATCTAACCCACCAGCATCTAAACAGCCATCTAAACAGCCACCAGCAGTTAATCCCTTAACGATCGCCTCAGCCACACAGCAGATCACAAAAGAACAAAGGAACAAAGGAACCTGCAATCAGCAACAAAGCAAGCAAACCACACACACCCAGCAGTATTTATAGAAGGACTTCAACTGATACCACGCTTTGCTTCAAGAAGAAAGAAGCCAGAACACCAGCCTGAAGATGACGAGTGAGACCTCGTCGAAACGTCGCCAAAACAACCAGATTTCTACACGGGAAGAAACCCGAATCCACCCTAACATGCATACCTATACCCGTGAAAATCTACGAAAACATATATATATATATATATATATATATATATATATATATATATATATATATATATATGTGTGTGTGTGTGTGTGTGTGTGTGTGTGTGTGTGTGTGTGTGTGTGTGTGTGTGTGTGTGTGTGTTTAAGTGATTAGTAGCCAGTTACTTTATCTACAGTGTCTGCTCATTGATTACACTTAAATTGCTATTTTATCTACAATGACTTTGCTTTGCTTGAGTGTTAAGGCAGGATATATGAGTGTATTGGATATATTGATTATAACCACTTTATTGGCAGTGGCTATTTAAACTATATTTGAATACAATACCTATCAATAATAATAATAATAATAATAATAATAATAATAATAATAATAATAATAATAATAATAATAATAATAATAATAATAATAATTTTAGAAACTGTCAGGCATCAGTGAAGAACCCTTCTGCTTTCTCCACACCTTCAATTAATTGGGGAGAAGCTCCCCATAGGTTCCTAGGGGGAAAATTAATAGCAGAGTGCACCAGAGAGCATTAAAATGAAATAAATGAGACACAAACATGCAACACCACATTTAACAATCTTAATATACAGTAATACCTTGGTTTACAAACATAATCCATTCCATAAACATGCTTGTAAGCCAAAGCACTCATATATCAAAGCAAATTTCCCCATTAGAAATAATGGAAACTCAGAGGGTTCGTTCTGGGGTTCCATAGACCAGTGTTCCCCAACCCCCGGGCCGCGGACCGGTGCCGGTCCGTGGATGAATCGGCACCGGGCCGCCTCCGCGCCACCCCCCCCAGAATCACCCCCCCGCAAGCGACCCCGCCCCGCCGCCGCGACCCCCCTGCAATCGTCCCCGCCCCTGCCGCCGCGACCCCCCCGCAATCGCCCCCGCCGCCGCAATCCCCCGCAATCCCCCGCCACCGCGACCCCGCCACCGCGACCCCCACAATCCCCCCGCCCCGCCACCGCCGCCACACCGCCCCGTCCCGCCCGCCGCCGCCACGACCCCCGCATCGCCCCGCCCCACCGCCACGCCCCCGCACTGCCCCCGCCTGCCGCCGCCGCGATCCCCCACTGCCGATCGCCCCCACCCCGCCGCCGCCACAACCCCCTGCCGCCGCAATCCCCCGCATCGCCCCGCCCCGCCGCCGCCGAACCCCCTGCAATCGCCCCGTCCCGCCGCCGCCGCCACGACCCCCGCAATCCCCACCGCCGCCGCCGCAATCCCCCTGCAATCACCGCCGCGACCCCCGCACCGCCGCCCCGCCGCCACCGCCACGACCCCCCGCACCGCCCCGCCCCCGCCGCCTCCGCCACAACGCTCCCGCCCGCCGCCGCCTCCCGCACCGCGCCCCGCAATTGTCCCCACCGCCGCGCGCACCGCCCCGTCCGCCGCCGCGCGCGCGACCCCCCGTCGCCCCGTCCCGCCGCCGCTGCGACTCCACCGGCACCCCCCCGCACCGCCCCGTCCCCACCGCCGCGACCCCCCGCATCGCCTCCGTCCCACCACCGCCGCCGCGACGCCCACACAATCTCCCCCGCACCGCCCCCCCCCACCATCGCCGCCGCGCCGCGACCCACACAATCTCCCCCGCACCGCCCCGCCCCACCATCGCCGCCGCCGCCGCTGCGACCCCCGCTGTCGCCCCACCCCCGAAAGAAAGAAAGAAAGAAAGTAAGGAGAAGGGAGAAAGAAAAAGAAAGAAAGAAAGAAAGAAAGAAAGAAAGAAAGAAAGAGAAGGGAGGGAGAGAGGTAGAAAGAAAAGGGAAAGAAAGAAAGAAAGAAAGAAAGAAAGAAAGAAAGAAAGAAAGAAAGAAAGAAAGAAAGAAGGGAGGCAGGGAGGGAGGCAGGGGGGAAGAAAACGGAAAGAGAAAGAAAGGAGGGAGGGAGAAAGAAAGAAATAAAGGGGGAGAAGGAGGAAGGGAGAGAGAGAGAGAAAGAAAAAGAAAGAAGGGAGAAAGGAAGGAAGGGAGGGAGGAGAGGAAGAGGAAGGAAGGAAGAAAGAAAGAAGGAGGGAGAAGGAGGAAGGGAGGAAGAAAGTAAGTAAGTAAAGGAAGGAGGGAGGGAAAGAAAAAGAAAGGGAGAGAAGGAATGAGGGAGAGAGAGGAAGAACGAAAGGAGGAGGAGGAGGAAGAAAGAAAGAAAATGAGGAAGAAGGAAGGAAAAAGAAAGGGAGGGCGGGAGGGAGGGAAGGAAGTAAAGAAAGAAGGGAGAGGAGAGGAGAGAGGAAGAAAGAAAAAAGAAAAGGGAAAAAGAAGAAAGGAGAGTGGGAGGGAAGGAAGGAGAGGAGGAGGGAGGGAGAAAGAAAGAAAGAAAAAGAAAATGAGGAAGGAAGGAAAGAAAGAAGGGAAGGAAGGAGATAGAGTAGGAGGGAAGGAAGGAAGGAAAGAGGGAGGGAGAGGGAGAGAAATAAAGAAAAAAAAAAGAAGGGAGAGGGAAGAGAGAAAGAAAGAAGGAGAGAGGGAGGAAGGAAGGAAGGAAGGAAGGAGAGGGAGGAGGAAAGAAAGAAAGGGAGGAAGGGAGAGAGAGAAAGAAAGAAAGAAGGGAGGGAGGAGGGGAGGGAGGGAGAAAGAAAGAAAAGGGAAAGAAAGTAAGGAGGGAGGGAGGGAGGCCTCATGTCAAGGAAGGACAAAGGGTCCCAAGACCTCACGGCGGCTGGGTAGCCCCCGGGGGGAAATGCGAGGAAGTAAAAACAGTGTTTCCTTGCAGCGATGCCAAGGACTCATCGCACAACACTGGCTCGTCGGCTTGAGTACGGAGATGAGCACCGCCCCCTAGAGTGGGAAACGACTAGCACACATGTGCGTCAGCGGCCGGGGGGGCATTTACATTTTTTATCTTATTAAATCAAAACAAGCGGGCCAGGGAAAAATTATCAAGCATTTACCGGTCCATGGTGATAAAAAGGTTGGGGAGAACTGCCATAGACCATATACTGTGCACACAAAATGCCAAAACTCACCAAAGAAGTTGGCTAGAAGTCCACGTCTACAGAATGGCTTAGATACCTGGCTGTGGAATCTGTTCTGCTTGGGAAGTAACAACTGGATTTTGCTCTGTGTTTTTAATGTGATACTAATAAAGTGCAATTTGTAGCCTTATAGGCAATTGACTAGCTGCCTCATGACTAGAAATGCGTTGAAAAAATAAGAAAGAATGTTGAAAAGAAATAAAGAAAAGCAAAACAAACCCCTAACCCTGCACTCCCCTTTGAAGACATTCCTGGCTGGTGCAAGGGAGATCTCAGTTCCTGTTTGCACAGGAAGAAGGGCTCTGCTCTGATTTGATTGCCCCACGCC
This sequence comes from Phrynocephalus forsythii, assembly GCA_029282475.1. Lineage (NCBI taxonomy): Eukaryota > Metazoa > Chordata > Lepidosauria > Squamata > Agamidae > Phrynocephalus > Phrynocephalus forsythii. Next base: position 128,765,804 of record JAPFRF010000005.1, on the reverse strand, counting down.
AGCAGTCCCACCCCACCCCACCCACCCCGGGTGTTTAGAGCAGGGATGTGCAACATTCTTGGCTAGGGGCAGAAGGCCGATGCATGTCAGTGCGTGCGATTGTATCCTGTGCGTGTCTGTCCGGACATGTTCCAGCACGTTCCACTCTCCTGGAGATGGGCCACCCCACTGTCCCTGCAGGGCGGGGGACAGTGCTCACTGGGTGCGGGATGGGTTTTGAAAAGCCCAATGGTTCAGGTCTTGAGGCTGTTTGGTAAGAGAGCCAGGCTTTTTTCTGGGCTACCTTTCTCTGCCTCGTCTGGGCTAGGGTGGTTTTTAGAAACCCTGTTGGAGAAGGGGAGCCTTCCGTGGCTTTGGGCTGCAGCTATATAGAATCATAGAATCCTAGAGTTGGAAGAGACCGCAAGGGCCATCCAGTCCAACCCCCTGCCATGCAGGAACCCCCATCACAATATTTCTGACAGATGGCCATCCAGCCTCTGTTTAAAAACCTCCAAAGAAGGAGACTTCCACCAGCTCTAACTGTCATGAAGTTCTTCCTAATGTCAGAATAGTTGAGAGTCTCTCACTGTCAAACACCGCGCCTTCTCTGTGGTGGGGCGCTGGAACCATCTGTCATGAAGTTCTTCCTTTAAAATGTTCAAATGGCCCTACTGTTTGCCGCCATCTTTTTCTATTTTTAGCTTCTAGTTTGAAACCGGGAAGATTGATACAAGTACTTAAATAAATAAATAATAAATAAATAAATAGTTTGAAACCATTGTCTCTGAAGCCATGGAAAACAAACCTGTTCCTTCTTCAATATGACATCCTTTCAAATATTTAAACATAGCTATCATATCCCCTCTCAGTCTTCTTTTAGAGAGGCTAAACATTCCCAGTTCCCTAAGCCGTTCCTCATAAGACATTTCCTCCAGACCCTCAACCATCCTGGTCGCCCTCCTCTGCACCCGCTCGAGGTTGTCAACATCCTTTTTAAATTGAGGCGCACAGAACTGGACACAGTACTCCAGGTGGGGTCTGACAAGAGCAGAATAGAGTGGTACTATCACTTCCCTTGTTCTAGACACTATGGTTCTGTTGATACAACCAAGAATCGAATTGGCTTTCCTGGCCGCCCCATCACACTGCTGACTCATGTTCAATTTGTGGTCCACTAAGACTCCCAGATCCCTTTCACAGGTACTATCCTCCAGCCAAGTATCCCCCATCTTATATTTGTGCAATTCATTTTTTTTACCTAAATGTAGTACCCTACATTTCCCTCTGTTGAAATCCATTTCATTAGCTTTGGCCCAGCACTCTAGTCTGTCAAGGTCTTTTTGGATTTTCATCCTATCCTCTAGGGAATTTGCAGCCCCTCCCAATTTGGTATCATCTGCAAATTTAATTAGCATACTCTCTATTCCTTCCTCCAAGTCATTAATAAAGATATTGAACAGCACTGGACCCAGAACAGAACCCTGGGGCACCCCAGTGGTCACGTCTCTCCAAGCTGAAGAGAGGCCATTTATGGTCACCCTTTGGGTGCGATCAGTCAACCAATTACAAATCCACCTAACAGTTGCACTATCTATCCCACTTTCTACTAACTTCTTAGCAAGAATACCATGTGTGTGGAGAGCAGGCGGCTCGTCCCGTTCCCCCCCCCTTTCAAGGTTCACTGTGTAAATATTTCTCTTTTCTCGGGGCTCTTTGGAAACTTCAGGACAGATGAAGAGGAACAGAGGCGATGACATAGACTTTGAGACGCCAGGCTCCATCCTGGTCAACACCAACCTCCGAGCCCTGATCAACTGCAGGACCTTCAACGCGCTGCCTCTGCACTTCCAACAGCAGCTCCTCTTCCTCCTCCCTGAAGTGGACCGGCAGGTACGGATTCCCACCAGCCTTGCCCTGTCTTCCTCTCTGTGGTTTCTGGACCCTCCTCCACTGCTCCCCATCCGCTGTGCTTTGTTTTTGTTTTGTTTTGTTTTGTTTTTCCAGACGGGGGCAGATGGATCGCTGAGGCTGAGCGGGAGCGCTCTGAATAATGAGTTCTTTGCCCTTGCAGCCCAGAGCTGGCGAGAGAGACTGGCTGATGGTAGGTGGGCGAGGAGAACGTGGGCCGTTCTGAGTTAGGGGAGAAAGTGTGTGTGTGCATTTTGGAAGCCATGGGAATGCCTACTTAAAAGAGAGGCCAGGAACCACACACTCACACAAAGCTACTTTGTGCGCTGTATCTTCTCTGCAAAGCTCCGGGACCTTGATTGGCCTATTGCCTGGTCTTCCCTGGCTTCTGGGAGGGGGCTGTCAAAACCTGTAGGAAGGAAAATAAAATGAGTGGCATGGAATATTTATTTTAAAGGGAAAAAAAAACTACTGCCCTTGGAGGCCTCCATAAGCAGTGACTGCCTTCTAAAACAAGCCGTACAGTCTTACTTTTGTGAAAATTACCTTTTGGAAGTGAGGGTAGGGATGTTGCAACCCACCGCTGATAATGGAGGGGGGGATGAGTTGTCCTTCACCACAGGGGGTGGTAACAATGACTTCCATGCCTCGTTTCAGCAAGCACTAACTATGCCTGCTTGTGGGCAACAATGGGCATCTGTGATTGTCCCAGTTTGTTTTTTTGGCCAAACAAGTGTTTGGTGCTTCCCCGCCCCACTTCTTCCAGTGAGCACCCTCTCAGAAGGGGAAGGGCAGAGAAGCGCCTCTTTTTCTTAAATTGCCCATCTTGACGGGCCCTGGTCTTTTACGGAGAGAAGACCTGCTCAGAGCTTTGCATCCCATCTGGTGGAACCCAGAGATGGTCCCTTCTCGGGTCTTGGCTTGGTTGGGCCCAATTCTTGGTGCCTGCTTCCTTGCGCATCAGAAGGCTTCATGGTCTCGTTTTTGTTTTTGCAGGAGAGTTCACTCATGAAATGCAGGTGCGCATAAGGCAGGAAATGGAAAAGGAGAAGAAGACCGAGCAGTGGAAGGAAAGGTTCTTTGAAGACTACTATGGCCAGAAGTAAGTCTTGTATCTCCTAAACGTAGCCTCACGCTGTACCCTTCAGTGTACAACAGCTGGAATATTCCAGCCTTCTTTCTCTGCGCAAGCAGATTTTGTTTTGGTACTAAAGTAAATACATCTTGAGGAGTTTTAACGATGGAGGCGAAAAAAAATGGTAATTGCGTTTGCTTAGAAGCAAAACTCTTGTGTGAGGACAAAGCCACTGGCATGATTTGACACATGCCACTTTTTAAAGTAGGTTGAAGTTTGCTATAGAATTGTTTTCTCCCTGTCCTGGAATGTTATGGCCTCCTATGCCAACACAACATTCTGTGTGATGGGGTTGACTGTGGTCATGGCAGATATCGAGCAAGGGGGTTGGAATTGACTAGAGTTTTCATAGTGTAAGCCACGTGGAAATGAAAGACAAAATGGAGGGTCTGTCGCAGCAGGTGCTTCTGGAAAGATGATGGCTGGTAAGCAGGTAAAGAGTGTATGTAGCTCTGCAGATGGAGTCGGGCTCCAGTCATGATAGGTCAGGCAAGGTGTAGGTAGCAGCCAGGCTTTTAGTGGTCTGGCTTTGTTCTAATCACCCAAAGGCCGACATTCTCCCTCTCTGGGTTAGCTGCCTTCTAACATGATTCTCTCGCTGATTTCTGTAGGCTGGGCTTGGCCAGAGAGGAGGAGGCCCAGGAGCAAAAGTCGGCGCGCAGAGATACGGAAAAGCAGAGTGCGTCCACCTCCCAGGAAGAGCCCGCCAGGGTGTCGCCTGGGCCTCTCACGCGGCAGCGAGACAGCCATTTCAGGAAGCTCTCCCTTCGATGCCAAACCCGAAGGAGCTTGTACAAATTGTGCGAGGCAGAGCCAGCGAACGCCGCCCAGGAGGCCTTGCCTGTGGAGCCAGCCCCTGCCGAGCGCCGGGACCCACCGCCAGAAGCAGCCTCGCGGGAGGCCAGCCAGGCGTCGTCTCCAAAGAGGGAGATCCTGCCCGAGGCCACTGTGGTCCCGAGCCCGGGGGAAGCTGCCGTGGCAGTGGCCGAGAGAGTTCCCTGCTTGCCCCAGGAGCCCCAGGACCAGGAGTCGAAGGAGCAGAAGAGGAAGAGCTTTGAGCAGGCGGCTGCCGCCTCCCCCTCCTTCCCCGAAAAGAAGCCCCGGCTTGACGACCGTCAGTCCTTTCGTAACACAATTGAAAGTGTTCACCCAGAAAAGCCACAGCCCACCAAAGAGGAGCCCAAAGTCCCACCCATCCGGGTAGGAGAGCTGCTTCTGTGTGGCCTGTGGCCCTTCCTGCTTGCTCTACTGCCAGCAGCCAGGCTCTGAAAGAACAGGAAGAGGGGGGGCGGAGTCTGGGAAGCTTCCTGGGTGGGGAGGGTCTCAGGTCCTGGGGAGGGAGGCCACTCTGGGCCTCGTGGCACTACGTGGTGGGGAGAAGGAAGCCCGCGAGAAAGGCCACCTGGCTACCTTCATCTGGGTCCCCCTTCCCTATTTACACTTAATATTTTCACCCACCCTTTCTGCTTGGAAAGGACCCAAGGTGGCTCCAGTAACTGCCCCGTGTGTGACACTGTGTGTGTGCTTTTCATTTTTAAAATGCCCTTGCATTTTATGTTGTCATATCTGGACATGGCCCGCCCCCCGCCGCCGCCGCCATGTTCCAGTGAAGTTGCCCAGCCTGGCTCACTCAGCATCCCTTCCACCTGGCACCTGTGGGTCCAAGGCAGATCCTGCTCTTTTGGACAGAGTATCCAGCACCCTCAAAGCACAGGAACTGAAGCTCTTAACGTGCAATATGATTTTTTCCCCCAAAAGGGAAAAAAGAAAAGCGGTCTAAGGACCATTCCTTCTTCCCAGGTGGTTTCAAGGGTTGTGTTTCAGGGAGGATGGGTCAGTCTGAGAGGGAGAACCCAGTGTGAAGGCAGCCACCAGCCTGGAAGCCCAAGCATGCGGTGGGAGGTGACTGTGGTGCTTAAACTGACCTCCTTGCAGTGCCTTTAGAGGCCTGTGGTGGGTTCCCCTGCCCACCCACCCCCAGCCCTTTCTTCTAATGTATGTGGTGGTTCTGAAGGGACAGAGCTGTTGAGAGGCAGAGCTCCCAGAGAACAAGGTGAGGCTTTTGCTTATCTTTTCTTGTCTGGTTTGTCTTTCAGATTCAACTTTCCCGCATCAAACCACCCTGGGTGGTTAAAGGTCAGCCAGCCTACCAGATATGTCCTCGGATTATCCCCAATACAGAGTCCTCCGGCCAGGAGCGAAGGGGGCCCCCAGACTCTGCTGACTCTAAGGCCTGTCCTTTGCAAGGCAGCCTCCAGCGAGAGGCTGCTGCTCCTGCCGCCGCCGCCGCCGCCATTGGAGGTGGGGGTGGGCCAGGAGGCGGCGGCGGCAGGAGCACCGACAAAGGTGGCGGCGGGGCGGTGGTGGTGGTGGCGGCGGCGGTGGCGGCAGCGGCAGGGTCCGGCAGCGCAGTCACCACCCCAAGTACTGGCGATCGAAGAGAACTCGTGGGAAGCGTGTGCCACATCTACAGCGAGCACAGCTACTGCCGCCTTCCTGCCTAGCAGAAAAGACAAGCCCAGAGCCAGCTGAAAGACGCTCCCCCGCCTCCCCTCGGGCAGTTGGAGGAGAGCCTGCATTGGGACCGGCTGCTGATCTGACTCCACTGGGCTCAGAAGGTGCTGCCCAGGCTGTGGAGGGCAGCTCTGTTGTTAGCACTGTGGCCAAGCCGCCCGTTGGCCCCGTAGCCCCCGAGATGCTTGTGAGCACTGCTGGGAATCTACCAAGAGATGTAAGCTGTGAACAGTCTCACTCCATTCCTTCCCAGGAGGGCCGGGATGACAAGGAGAGGAAAGATTTTCCTCCAAACTGCCAGCCAAGAGACTCTTGGCCAGAGGATTCTACTACAGTGAGTCTCTTCAGAGGTGGAGGTGATGCGCAGAGTCTTGATGATGGCAAGCCTATGGACTGTGTCTCGTTTGTAAAAGAAGCCCCCATTAGCTACAGTTATGCCACTGCTTTGGCACTGGAGAAGGGCCAGGAAGGTACAGTTGATGGACCTGGCTCTAGCGAACAGGGTCCTAGCTCTGGATTGCAGGATTTGACCCCACCACGGCCGTGGCACGGAAGAGAAGCACAGAGCGGGCTACAGGACAGCAGGAAGGAGGAAACGTCTTCATGGGAGCCTCTTGCGCTCTCGGGCAGCTTAAATGTGTCCCATGGCAGATACGCCCTCAAAAGCTGCCTTCCTTCCTGGAAGACAGCCTGGCAGTCAGGAGAGAGGACATCTGGCCAGCCGGCAGAGGCCGTGCCAGCCCCCACCCCTTTCGTGGACGAGGAAAAAGGAGCGCGGGTAGCGAGACAACGGAGACAGCCTCTGAATTGGAAGCTGAGCTCACCGATGACAGCGCAGAGCTAAATGACGATCAAGTGGCGGCAAAAGAAGCCAGTCCCTGCAAGGGCCAGCTCGAGGGATCGGCTCGGACCAGCCCTGAACGTTTGTCTGGAGATGGCCTTTCCCTCCACGCAGGGGACTTGCCTCCTGAAAAAGAGGCCTCTGTCATCCGTTACCCGCGGAGAACACCACTGCCCTCGACTCTCCAGAAGGCATGTCGAACCTCTCCCCACGCCGACCTGGGAAGCCAGGAACGGCCCGCCGGGGTGGCTCCCAAGGCCTTGTCGGTAGAAGCAAGCAACCCTCTTGTGGTGCAGCTGCTCAAGGGAAGCCTGCCTCTGAAGTCGGGTCTTCCGGGGGCTCCCAGTCGCACCCAGGGGGTGGACGGGGCCTCGGCCGAGGGTTCTCTCCCAGTTGGAGGCCAGAGCAGTGGGTGCCTTTCCCCAAAGACACACCGGGATGAGGGCACGGGCGTGAATGGCACCATGAGGAATGGCTACTGCCGGCCAGGATCCTTGCCAGGCTGGACTGCCAGGCAACACGCAGGCGGCAGGCCGGAAGAGGAAGGTCAGGGCTTCGGCCAGAGGTTGGAGTTCCGTTCCGGTTCCTGTGCTCCGGATCCCGCGGGGAGCCCCTCCCAGGAACTCAGTCAGCCCCCAGCAGCCCTGAGAGGGAGAACTCTCTCTTCCAGCCCCTGCCAGGGTGGAAAAGATGCCTCTGCCCCACCGCCTGCCGAATCGACGGCTGAGAGGAGCCCAGAAGGGAAGCCACAAGCTACCCCTGCGCAGCCCACCGCCTGCCCTCCCAGCGGAAACCCTCTGGCGGCCGACCAGCTGCGGGCAGGCTCGGCCCGTCCGAACCCGGCTCTCCAAGCCAAGAAGGTCTTTGGGCCGAGCGGCCTCTGCCGCGCAGCCGCGAGAGTCCAGCATCCCAAAGGGCTGGAGCCCTTCCCTATGCTCAGCATGCTGTCCCACAGCAAGCCAGGGCCACTGCTGGCCAAGAGCCTTGCCGCCCCCGGAGATGGCGTGCAGGCCGGAAAGGGAGATGGGCCTCTGAAGCAGCAGCAGCAGCAGCAGCAGCAGCAGCAGCAGCGTGTGCCTGTGGGAGGGAGCGGCGGAGGGATTGAGAACCAGGGGGTCCTTGCCTGCCCCCTCTCAGCCCGGAGGAAAGAGGCCCTGCCCAGCCCGGGCGGACGCATGGAGCAGCTCCTGCCACGCCACCCCCTGGGAAAGGACCTGCCCTCCTTCAAGTGGCCGAGAGAGCCGGGGAGGGGGCTCCCTCAGCCTCTGGAGCCCTCCTCCATCCCTTCGCAGCTCAACATCGAGCAGGCCTTCTATGGGAAGCTCTCCAAGCTGCAGCTGAATCCGGCCAGCCTCAGCTACGCTGCCAACAGCCCCGCTTTTTCCAGGAGCCTTGTGGGCAGCATGATGATGCCGCTGGGGTCCAAGGCCAACTTGGCCGCTGCCCGGGGGGTCTCCCGTTCTACCCAGATGTTTGCCGACAGCAGCAGCAGCAGCAGCCTCGGCGAAATTTCACTCAAGGGCTCCTGCAGCTTGAAAGCCATGATCATGTGTAAAGGATGCGGGGCCTTTTGCCACGACGACTGTATCGGGCCCTCCAAGCTTTGTGTGTTGTGCCTTGTGGTCAGATGATGAACTGCCGCCCCAGAAAGACAGGCGGCGGCACCACCGTTGGTGTGTCCCTTTTCTCTCTCTCTTTTTTTGGTAATGAGGATCTGGAACTTCTACATAAAGCATCCCTCTGGTCTTCACAGAGGGAGGGTTAACGGAGTATTGTTTTTCTTTCCCTTCTGGGACTGGTTGTGGGGACAGCCCTCTCTTCCGGAGGCTTCGTCTCTCTTGCAGAAATTTTTGGCGGTGTTTTTTCGCCTGCTGAAGGCCTCCTTTCCCCTTGGAGCCTCTTTGGGAAGGCAAGGGGAGGGAGGGAGGACGGACGATCGGCCTGCCTGACCGCAGGCACTTCACGGCTGGCTCAAGAATTTTGTCTTCCATTCTCTCCACCTGGCCCCTTCTGGCTGGCCAGCGCCCTCTTCCTTCGCCCGAGGAGAGCAGGAAGCCAAGGGTTGTGGCCTTCCAGATTTGCAGGGCAGGGGGAGGGGTGTCCACCAGAAAAAGCCAGCCTGCCCCCCCTCCCCAAAATCAGGATTGCAGCTGTGAGCAGCTACTCGGTCAACTCGTGTGGCACCCGTGGGCTGGAGAACGTGGGCCACCTGGGTGTGTTGGCCTGCCTATGGCTTTTTACTTTCTAAGCAGTCATTTTTTTAATTAAAAATATATATATATATATAAATATATAAATATAATTTTAAACTTTTTTTTTGTTCTCGGGTGTAAAAAGTGAAATGTTTGGCTCCTATGTATCCTCTATGCATCTGTTGGATCATGTATTTATATATTGTACACAGTTCTGGCTGATTCTGTAAATTGATGTTGTGTACATACAGGGTTGTGTTTTTTTGTGTTTTTAATTTCTTTATTTTAACGGCTGCAGCAGTATTGCATTAAAGTGGTGTTGGTTACTAATTTGCTGTCCCTAGTCAGAGCGGCTGTGTTCCGTCTGTCCCGCCTCACATCCGTCTGGCTGGCTGGCCCACCTGCAGCCCAGGCGATGACGCCTGCTAACCTTAGAGGGCCATGGGTAGGTTTGGGGAGAGCCATGTCCAGCCAGCGCGCGGGCCTGGGAAGTGCCACTTCCTGCTTTTCCCGTTCCCCTTCCACAATTCGAGAGCAGGGCACACTTTTTGGTGCCTTGCACTGGGAAGGTGGCCACCGGCGGCAAGTTTTCCCTTGGAAGAGTTGGGGGAGAAGCCAGTTCCTCGTTGCTTCTCAAGCGCAAGGATGGGGCCCCTGGGGCGGCCTCCCCTTCTCCTTTCTTCAGTTTCTACCTACCTCTTTCCTGACCGGGCTTCCCCTTTTCCCGTCATTCTGGCCCTCCCTGTTCCCAGAACTATACAAGTGTTTTTTTAAAAAGTAGGACTTCATCTCAAAGGTGGTTTTACTCTCAAGTCAGTGGCAGCTTTTTAGTAGGAAAAGCAAGAAGGAAAGAGGAAGGTGATGTGAAAGGCGGCGTTAGGAGGCCATGAAGCTGACCGTCTGAAACCTGCTTACCAAAGATGGGGGGGGGAAGGCACATCTGGGAGGGGGCCTCACTCTGCATCTCCCCCACCCCCAGGGCCACTGCTGTATAGAGGCTGACGCTGGTCTGGTGGGGAGGGGGAACGTCCTCCCCCAACATTGTATGTCCCTTGTGGTATTGGAAACGAAATAAAACATTTTGAAAACTTGAATGTGTTGTGTCGACCATCTTCCTTGTGCAATGGCTTCCATCCCTCTCGGTCAGGTGGGGCAGGTGAAGCACCCGTCTTGAGTCATGGGGCTTCCCCCGGGGGAAGGGGCTTCCTCCACTGCTTTGGCAGACACTTGGAAGGTGCAAACTGATCAGCTCATCTGGGAAGGCAGCTTTTGTGAAGCAGGAGAAGCCCAGGAAACCTTTTCCCCTACTTGTGTTCTGTTCCTGGGACCTTCTCAGCCAGCCTGTATCGGGGCTGGTGCTCCGTCCTTAAGAAAGCGGTTACAGCTTTTGGGTGGAAGACCAGACTGGATGGAACTTCTGTCTAGACCTGCCTCTCCCAATGCAACGCCAAAGTTCCTGTGACCGCAAGTCTGTTTCTTAAGAAGACACTGGCCCTGAAGCCGTGTGGACCACGTTGATCCCGAGGGCCCTGCTGTGTTGAGGGGGCCTGTTTGAGCTTGCAGGATGCGGCGAGATAGCAAAAGAGCCAAGGGCTGCGTGATGAAATCACGGCCCCCTGGAGCAGCTTGTGGGGCTGTTTTCCCTTTGGTCAGCTGGAGGGGCCATGTGCTGTGCGCAGTTTGGATTTTTCCCTTGGAGATGAACCAAGGGTTGGCCTTGATGGGAAAACAAGGAGGCGGAGGAACAGCATTAAGGATGAAGTGGCTCTCTCCTGCTGACGGTCACTCCGGGGCTATCAACTACCCAACTGCTGTGAGCTATGCCTCAGCAGGCTGCCGTCCACGCGGTGATGCTGCTTGCCAGTTGTCTGTTCCGGCAAGTGTAGGGTGAGGCCAGTCAAGGAGGGATTGGAAAGACATTTGGGGACAGGACGCAGGCGGCTGCTACTCTGGCTGCAGTTCTACTGAAAGCTTTTGATATGGAGCTAAAATCCTGGTGTACAGCTTGTTTACAGGCAGCTGGATGCAACCATCCTGAACCTGCCTTGCTTTTGGAAAATCGGGGGTGGGGTGGGGTTGTCGGCCCCTTTGGGTGAAACGAAGCTTCTACAAGGGGCTTGATAACCAAGAGACGGTCACTGCAGCCATGCTAGGAGGTGGGAGATAGCTTCTGTTTGTTATACAGTGTTTATTAAGTAGATTCAGTCTTATATGATATACAGACTCCAAAAAAAAATCCACATACTTAAGAAATCAGTGCATTTAGCAAGTAATACCATGGATGGAAAGAACCGCTCGATTTAAAAACAGCTCATTGGTCTTTGAAGGAGGTTGGCCTGTGCTACTCATTTCACAAACAGAACAGAATTAAGTTGCGTCACATAGAACAAACACACGTTCTAAGAATTAAAATATTAAGCCACATTTACTGGAAAAAAGATTCTCACTGTATAGAACACAAAAAAAAGGTTAATTCCATCTTACATGGAGGAAGGAAGCGCCCGTCTGCTTAGAAGAGCCACTGAGAGTTGCATAGGTGCCTGGCAGGGAGGCTGTGTGTTTTGTTTTGTTTTAAGCCATTCAACTGATTCCAGCCATGGGGAACTTCCCCGTGTAGCGGCTCCAGGAAACGACAGATGCCAACGGTACTCCCTTGTCACCTGGTGTTTAGCACTGGGGTGGGGGTGGGGTGGGGTGGGTGACTTGAGTTCCTTGGCCAGCGTTTCCCCTCCTTGGTCCCGCTTCCCAACTCCCGCCTCCTGCCTTGAGTGCTCGGAGAAGCCGAAACGAGCTGGCCAAGCAGTTAAAAACCCTGCGATTTTACTGGCAGGTGAAATGGGTGTCGTTTTTCTCTTATTCAAGGCCCTGGTGCTCAACTTGTCACTTCAGGGAAAATCAAAATCATCTTCTGGCATTACCTCCTCCCAGGAGCTCGGTGGGTGCGCGCGCGCACGCACGCACGCCACTTGAGTTTGGGTACAGGGACAGAGAGGGGTGCAGATGGGAGAGCCTGTGGCTTTTGCTAAGCAGGCGGGACACGGGGGTGGGGTGGGGTGGGGTGAGGTGGATCTTCCTTGCCAAGAACAAGTCTTGCAGGACATGGGGGTTTGGGGTGGGGGGTGGGGAGGGGTGCTGGGAGTTCTGTACATGTAAACAGTACACTTCCACTGAGTCCAAAGTCAGGAGCAAAGAAGTACAAAGGTTCACATTGGTCTTAGGTACATACAGGCGAAGAACTGAGCCGTACAGCTCTGAAACGACAACCAAACCAAACGTTCTAAAGCACCACTAAATTATATAAAAATCAGACCATTGGGCAGATTGTAGTTTGTATTCTGGTGAAATTGCTAGCCTACCTTGTAAAAAGTTTTACAAAAAATTACAAATCAAAACTTATTTAACCCTCTGAGTTCAAAGCAGCATTTCTTAACAGATGAACTGGTAGTAAGAGTTACAGCCACCTAGGAGGGAGGAGAATGGCCTTAAAGGGGGGTGGGGTGGGGTGCCCTCTTCTGCTCGTCCAGTGCCTTTGCCCCAGGCCAAAAGTTGGCCGAGGGGGGGGGAAGCATTTGGGACAGGGAAAGGGGAAGCAAGGGGGGAGGCTTTCCACTTTTTTTGGGGGAGGCCTGCTGACCCAAAGGATTCTTCTGCTTGTGGAAAACCAGCACCAGCCCTGCTGGTTAGGACCAGGCAGGTGGCCTTTGGCAGCCAGTGTTCCCCATTCAACGGGTCTGTGGAAAGACCACGGGGGTGCCTGGAGACAACGGCAGGTGCAGCTCACCAAAGGGAAGGGGCCTATGACCCAAACGGGGGGGGGACCACCTAGAAGCCATATGCACACCCGAGTCTCCCACAGCCCAGCTGCAGTGTGTGGCCCTCGCTTGTCTTGGCTTTGGTTTTCTCGGCCCCTTTTCGATTTTGGCTGGGCAACCAGCGTTGCAAGATTGAAGCAGCGACGTGTGGACGTTAAGCCAAGATCCCGAGTCAGCTCCGCGGAGAGGACGCAGGAACAAGGGATGCCGAGGGGGCTTCAACTAGGAGTCAGGGGGCCTGTGTTCTTTTTTTTTAAAAAAAATAAAGTCTCTTGGGAAGCTGCCTCCTTGCTCCTGGGCTCCCATCGCATGGCTACGTGGTCCCCGGCTGGCCTTCCAGCAAGGCAAGGCTCCCGGCGGGATTCGAAGGGCCGCCGCGATTGTCTTGACCTCCCTTCCGTGCCTAAGGTTCTCACACTGGGGGTTTGGCAAAGGGTTCTCTCCCTTGCACAAGGGCTGCGGCTTGCTGGCGTCTCAAAACAACAACAACAACAGATCTACAGAAAAGCAGAACTCGGGGAGGAGGAAGAGAAAGCCCTCCGCGCAGGGTGTGCGCGGCGGCGGTGCTGACATCAAAGACGGAGCAAAAGGAGCTGCTGGAGGACATTCGGCCCAAAAAGTGTGTGTGGGGGGGTTTAAACTGGGCCTTCCTAGAACCTCGAGGATTCCCACGGCATCTCAAACGAAGAAACCGCGAGGGCATCAAACGAAAGACCGTGGCCGCAGGGGGCGACAGGCCCAGGCAGTGGCGCTGGGCTAAGAGTTGTGTGTCACGAGAGAGTCTGCTGCTGCGGCTGGTTCCTGAGAACTTCTGGAGTGTTAGTAAGAGGTGGCTTAAAACAGGCCGGGAGGACGAAAGGAAACCCTGTTCAAACAGGGCTCGCTTTCACATGGAGTGGCCGAGTCGTCCCCTTGTGGAACCAGGGGTCTCCAAGAGCCTCGGCGCGGGGAAGGAAAGGGACCCCCCCCTCCAATGCACCAGGCTGAGGAGGAGGAGGAGGAGGTGGAGGAGGGCCAGGAGTTCCCAAGACGACGGACGTGTTTGCCGATTGCGCTCGGGTGGCCGCTCTGCAGCCTGTTTCCCGGCCGAGGGGTGTGGACAGAGAGAACTTGGGGCGCTCTCGGAGCCAGCCCACCGAGGAGGGAGAGGCGATGGAGGGAAGAAAGGCTCCCAGGCTTCGGGGCTCGGCCGTTTCCCCCCCGTCCCTGGCTGCTGTGACTGAGAAGGTGGTGCGGCTGGACCTGCAGCTGTCCGAGCTCCTCCGTTTGGGATCGTTAGCAGCGCAGGCAAATATTGCACTGAGCGAACGCAAGTGCATTATACAAAAGGTGACCCGGGGTGGGGGTGGGGGGTTGAGGAGGAAAAAGAACAGCTCAAGTCTCTTTCCACACATCAGACATGGAGGGGTGGTGGCGGTGGCGCACAACACGCTTTTCAGCAGCCTTTTGGCCCCTTTCGGCTGCCAATTGTCTCTTTTTAAAAAAAAAAAAACAAATTGTGCAGAAATGAGAGGACGGCCCGCTTTGCCTCTATTTTGTCCCAGGCAAGAGCTTCCACCACCACCACCAACCACCCCGCAGGGCCACCCACCCCCTGTTATTTCAAAAGAGACAGCTCCCGCCCAGACTCGCAAGGGAAGCAAACCCCCATATGTGTGTGTGTGTGTGTGTGTGTGTGTGTGAGGGACGGGGGGGGGGGAGCAGCCAAAGAGGTTCCTTCCCTGTTACTCAAGCGCTGGAGGACGAACAGGGGCCACAATCCAGAGTGAGGTAGAGGGTGGAGGAAAGAAGGGAGGCAGGCCGGGCTCCAGGGAGCAGCCCTTCCTTCCAAGTGACCAGGACCAGTCCTTCCACCCAGAAGGGGCCGAGGCTCCAGTGGGGTTCGGCTTGGAGCCAAACGGCCGCCGGGGACTGGGTTGCAAAATAAAGGTGTGTGATGGGGCGGGGGGGAGAGCAAACTAGAGAGGCGTTCTGGAGCTGCCTGTGTTTAGTCCCAGGCCAAGACCATGGGGGCAGCGGGGGTGTGTGTGTGTGTGAGGTGTTTGATCCCTCGGTGGCACCACCGTGAAAGTACTGGCCTCCTCCCCACTGCTTCTCTCCGGAGCGCAGAGGTGCGGGACGGAATGTGCGATAGTGCAGGATTGAACCTCTTCCTCCTCTGTCAGTCAGACAGACAAAAAAAAAAAAGTAGCAAAAGGAGGGCACGACTTCAAGAATCTATTTTTCTGAAGAAATAAATTATGGGATGGGTTAGAGGGAGGGAGGGAGGGAGGAAGAGAGAGAGGAGATCCTGAAAGGCGGAAACCTCTTTCTCAATAAATATGCCATTCCTAGGACGCGGCAGAGGGCCGGGGTGGGTGGGTGGGTGGGTGTTAAAAGGGAAGAGTTCAAAAAGGTTTCTCTACCATAGCTGGGCTCCACAAAAGTAAACTTGGACTGTGCCTGAAGTGCCATCCTATCCGGCTACCCCCCTCCCCTCCCCTCCCCTGCCCTCCCCTCCAACAAAGAGTCCTACATCTCTCCCGGGTGCAGGATCAGCTCCTTCGCCTCAGTGGCAGGCATGGGTGAAGACGTCTGCCCGCGGCCGTCCCTGGCCTGCCTCAGCTCCTGGTCCGAGAAGGAACGGGTCGTTGGGGGGTCCCCTGTGCCAGGGAGGTAGCGGCGGTGGTGGTGCTGGAGGGTGGCGGGTGGGAGGCGAAGGAAAAGGCCAGCCCTGAGCAGATTAATCCCCGAGAGCCTCACGGGAGGACGGCCGTCAGTCTCTTCTGGCACTGGAGCTGCAGGAAGGCAAGCAGTCAGTTCTGTTGTAAAATGAGGTTTTCCAGTTCGTCTGCAGAGCGGAGCAGGAAGGCCGCGGACTCCCGGTAGCCGGCAATCAGCTGCCGCACTGCGCTGATCTCGGTGGGACTCAGTTGGGCGCCCGGCGCCCCCCGGTTCGTGCTGTTGGCGGGGGCGGCAGCCGCAGGGGTGGTGGTGGTGGTGGTGGTGGTGGAGGCGGCGGCGGCGGCGGCAGGAGCGGCGTTGGCGTTGGTACTGGATGCTCCGCTTTTCATGCTGAGGTCAGTTGGGCCTGTGGGTGAAGAGCAAGGGGGTGAGGTGAGGAGAGGCCAAATGAGCCTGGCTGGTGGCCCAAAGCAAAACTGACCCCCTTCTTAGCATGCATAAGAACATAAGAAGAGCCATGCTGGATCAGGTCAAAGGCCCATCTAGTCCAGCTTCCTGTATCTCACAGCGGCCCCACCAGATGTTTGGGAGCGCATGAGACTAGATATCTGTCTCCTGATACCACTCTCCTGCATCTGGCCCTTGAAGTACCCTGGTTTAAACCCTGGAGGTTACACATCTCCATCATGGTTTGTAACCTGTGATGGACTTTTCCTCAAGGAATCTGTCCAATCCCCTTTTGAAGGCATCCAGGCCAGATGCCATCACCACATTGTGTGGCAGGGAGTTCCATAGACTTACAACGTGCTGGATGAAAAAATATTTTCTTTTGTCAGTTCTTACTCTCCCAGCCCTCAATTTGATTGTATGTCCCCTAGTTCTGGTATTTTGCATTATTTTGTATGTCTCAATCATATCCCCCCTCAATCGCCTTTTTTCCAGACTAAAGAGGCCCAAATGTTTTAGCCTTTCTTCATAAAGGAAGTGCCCCAGCCCAGTAATCATTTTAGTCGCTCTCTTCTGCACCTTTTCCAGTTCCACTATGTCTTTCTTGAGATGCGGTGACCAGAATTGTACACAATACTCCAGGTGGGGCCTTACTATTGTTTTGTATAATGGCATTATAATGTTGGCTGTTTTATTTTCAATCCCCTTTTTGATAATCCCTAGCATGGAATTGGCCTTCTTCACTGCTGCCACACATTGGGGAGACACCTTCATGGAGCTGTCCACCAACACACCAAGATCTCTTTCCTGATCCGTCACGGATAAGTCAGAGCCCATGAGTTGATAGATGAAGTTTGGATTTTTTGCCCCAATATGCATTACTTTACATTTGGTTACATTAAAACGCATTTGCCATTTCTCAGCCCATTCCCCCAGTTTGGAGAGATTCTTCTGGAGCTCTTCACAATCTTCTCTGGTTTTTACCACACGGAAAAGTTTTGTGTCATCGGCAAACTTGGCCACCTCACTGTTTATCCCTGTCTCCAGGTCATTTATGAACAGATTGAAAAGCACCGGTCCCAGGACAGAGCCCTGGGGCACACCGCTTTTCACTTCTCTCCATTGTGAAAATTTCCCATTGACACCTACTCTTTGTTTCCGGGATCTCAACCAGTTCTCAATCCATAAGAGGACCTGCCCTCTTATCCCCTGACTGTGCAATTTTCTCAGCAGCCTTTGGTGAGGGACTGTGTCAAAAGCCTTTTGAAAATCCAGATAGACTATATATATTTTCTCTAAGAGGTTTTCAGACAAGATTTATGAAGCCATGCTGATTTTCTCTCAGCAAGGTTTGTTCTTTTATGTGTTTTAAGATTTTCTCTTGGATGAGGCTTTCCACCATCTTCCTGGGACAGATGTAAGGCTAACCGGCCTGTAGTTTCCTGGGTCCCCCCTCCTTCCTTTTTTAAAAATTGGTGTGACATTTGCTATCCTCCAGTCCTCCGGCACTGTGGCCGTTTTAAGAGACAAGTTGCATATAACCGTTAAGAGATCTACAATTTCATTTCTCAGTTCCCTAATAACCCTTGGGTGGATGCCATCTGGGCCAGGTGACTTGTTAATCCTCAATTTATCAATTAGTCCTAAAACCTCCTCTCTTTTAACCTGTATTTGATTTAATTCTTTAGTCAAGAGGGGCGGCTCAGGCAGCGGAATCCGCTCAAGGTCCTCTGTCGTGAAGACAGACGCAAAGAACTCATTCAATTTCTCTGCAATGTCCAAGTCTTCCTTAACCTCCCCTTTTCCTCCCTCACCATCCAGAGGGCCAACTGGTTCTCTGGCAGGTTTTCTACTTCTAACATATTTAAAGAAGCTTTTATTATTACCCTTTATATTGCTAGCCATTCGTTCCTCAAAGTCTTTCTTTGCCTCCCTTATCATCTTCTTACATTTCTTTTGCCAGAGTTTGTGATCCTTTTTATTTTCCTCATTTGGGGAGGATTTCCATTTACAGAAGGACCTCTCCTTGTGCTTTAGAGCCTCTCTAACTCCACTCGTTAACCATGCCGGTTTCCTCTTGGACTTAAATGAGCTCTTCTTTCTTTGTGGTATGCACTTGTGCTGGGCCTCTATTATTGTTGTTTTAAACAGGCTCCATGCACTCTGAAGAGATTGGATTCTTCTAACCTTCCCCTTCAGTTTCTCTCTAACTAGTTTCCTCATCTGAGGGAAGTTTGCCCTTCGAAAATCAAGGGTTTTTATGTCTGATTTGGTTGACACTCTTCCTCCGACATGCATGGCAAGGGTAATTGCAGCATGGTCACTGTTCCCCAGAGGCTCAGTGACATTCACACCTCTGACCAGGTCCTGAGTATCACACAATATTAGATCCAGAGTTGCCTGTTCTCGGGTGGGCTCCGTGACAAGTTGCTCT
The DNA here is from genome assembly GCA_029282475.1 of Phrynocephalus forsythii. NCBI lineage: Eukaryota > Metazoa > Chordata > Lepidosauria > Squamata > Agamidae > Phrynocephalus > Phrynocephalus forsythii. The sequence goes on along the minus strand of JAPFRF010000005.1, from coordinate 128,747,875 downwards.
AAGGCACAGTCATTCAGCAAGTCGAGAAACCCAGTTTCTCTTTCTTGCCCGGAGCTCGCATTGGCCCAGTCAATGTGGGGATAATTGAAGTCCCCCATGATTACTATCCTATCCCTTTTAGCCACTTCCATGATTTCTCTCCTCATTTCAAGGTCCCCCTCAAGTTTCTGATCTGGTGGACGATAGAATACTCCAACTATCACATCACTCCTTGGACCTGGTAGTTTAACCCACAGTGATTCTATGGTGGAGTCAGACCCTCTGTCAATCTCCATTCTGCTGGATTTTACCCCTTCTTTGACATAGATGGCCACTCCTCCTCCAACCCGCCCCCCTCTATCTCTTCTATAGAGTTTATAGCCTGGGATTGCTGTATCCCACTGGTTCTCCGCATTCCACCAGGTTTCTGTTATGGCTATTATATATATGTTATCCTTAGCTGCCAAATGTTCAAGTTCTCCCATCTTTGCTCGGAGGCTTCAAGCATTGGCGTAGAAGCACCTGTACAGTGGGTCCCGCAACAACAGCTGCTGCCTTGTTCTATTCGCCCCACAGCTTTTATTTTCAGTAGATGAACTGTCACATTCCGTTATTCTCCCGGTGCTAATACCTATACCTGCTATGTCATCTCTATGTGATTCTCTACCCTCTCCAACCTCGTTCCCCGAGGATGAGGTGTTCCGAACCGGATGCCACTCAGCTCCTGTCGGCTTTCCCCCAGTTATCAGTTTAAAAGCTGCTCTGCTGCCTTTTTGAGGTTGAGTGCCAGCAATCTGGTCCCATCATGATTCAAGTGCAACCCATCCCTCCTGAACAGGTTTGGCTTGTCCCAAAATGTTCTCCAGTTCCTGACAAATCTAAAGCCCTCCTCTCGACACCATCGCCTCATCCACGCATTGAGCGCACACACACACACAAATGGCAGATCTCTGTGATGCCCTGGCCCTTCTTCAGCAGAGATCCCCCAACCCATCTTTGTTTACCTTGAAACCAAAGGAGTTTGTGGGCTGTGGTGGTGTATCACCCATTGATGCACGAAGGTGGGCAGCTAGGCACAGCAACCCTCTCAGGCACCTGCTGCTCTCAGCTCCGAGCACCTCAGTGCAGGGGTGGCGCTTAAATGCACCTATGTGCATTTTCCGCACCTCCAGCTGTGGAAAATATATTAGCTACGCCCCTACCTGGATGAACGGAGCCTCATGACAGTTACTCATGCACTGGTAACATCCTGTATTGATTACTGCAATGCGCTCTACATGGGGCTGCCTTTGAAGACGGTTCGGCAATTGCAACTGGTTCAGAATCGTGCGGCGCGGCTAGTAAGTGGAGGGGCCGCTAGGGATCACATCACACCGATTCTATGTAGCCTACATTGGTTACCAGTTGCTGCCCGAGCCCAATTCAAAGTGCTTGTTTTGACATATAAAGCCCCAAATGGCTTAGGACCTAGATACCTGAAGGACCGCCTCCTTCCATACGAACCTACCTGGCAATTAAGATCGAGCCAGGGGGCCCTCTTGAAAGAGCCATCCCTCAAGGAGGTGAGAGGGATGGCTTGTAGGAACAGGGCCTTCTCGGCAGCTGCCCCCAAGCTATGGAATGCCCTCCCAAGTGAGATCCGCCTGGCGCCAACACTGATGACATTTTGGCGCCAGGTAAAAACCTTCCTGTTCCAGAAGTTTTTTAATTGATACAATTTAGATTGTGGGTCTTCTGATGGCAATTTTAGTGTGATGATTTTAGTATAAGGTTTTTATTATTGTTTTAATTATTTATTGTTGTTTGATGTTTTTAACTGTTTTAATTCTTTGATTGGAAGCCGCCCAGAGACCTTTGGGTAGTGGGCGGCATATAAGTTGTAAAAATAAATAAATAAATAATGTGTGCCCTGCAACCTCACAATCAGGCTTGGGGAGGACAGCGGTGGAGAGAGCAGCCTGCCAGATGCCACAGCCCTGAAGATGCCGGTTCCTGAAAGCCCAAGGGAGCTCCAGAACAGGTAGTCAGCATCTTCTGAAAGGCATCTGCTAACAACTAAGCAGCTGTTTACATAGGGGTGTGTGTCCGGGGCTGTCAAGTCGGGACTGTCTATTAGTAACCTGTAGTAAGGCTTTCAAGGGTGAGAGTGATATTTAAAGAATGGTTTTACCAGTTTCCAGTGGGGTGGGGTGGCTCAGCAGGCTAGAGTACTGAAAACTGCCAGCTGCAAAGCTGGCAGCTTGGCGGTTTGAATCCCGGGTGCCATGCAGCACAATGAGCTCCTGCTGTTAACCCCAGCTCCTGCCAACCTAGCAGTTCGAAAGCAGATAAATGCAAGTAGATAAATAGGTACCACCGTAAAAAGCGGGAGGGTAAAACAGTGTTTCCTTGCACAGAAACGTTTGTGTTAGTTATTTTGGAGAAGCAACATTTTAACAAAAATAATGCCACTGTACACTGCTTTTTAAGTCTTGGCATTATAACCATAATGAATTTACCTTGAAAAGGTACAACTTGCCTTGTCAGAAATGAAACGCAATTTTAATTTTTTTTAATTTTAAAATTAAAAGAAGAGATAAATTACCAACCTACTCTAAACTGAATTTATCGTGGTTTGGTAGAATAGCATTGGTAAAAATGAAAATACTTCCTAAAATCAATTTTTTTTTTAAAATGCTACCGGTCCAGTTTCTAGAAAAGGAACTTAAAATATTCCAAGACATGATAAATAGGTTCTGTAATGCAGGGGAAAAAACCAAGAATAAATAAAAGTTTGTGGTACAGATCCCAAAAAGAAGGAGAAATAGGTATATCTAATATTAGAAATTATTATATAGCTAATCAAATTAGTTGTTTGGGGAAAATTTTATTCAAACCGGAGAAGTTAACATGGTGGGAGCAAGAGTCATCGGATATAAAGGGGGAAATAAACAAATTCCTATTTACTGATTTTAAAAACAAAGTAAAGATTGACAACCCCCTTATGAATGGTTTAATGACCACATGGAGAACATATAGGAAAATTTTGTCACCGAAGGGCTCCCCACTAGGTTGAGTTACAGACCTGGAAAATTTTCCTACAAATTTGACACATTATTTAGAGTTATTTAAAGCTAAGAAAATAGCTAGATTAAAAGATTGGATGGCCAAAATTAGATCAATTCACGATATAAAAAATATCCTGCAATCTAGTGACCTAACATGGTTAAATTACATTCAGTTAGGAAAATGGACAAAGGACTGGGTCAGAAGAAATAGTCAAATTAGAGAGTGTACAAAATTTGAACAGTACTTACTATCGCTGGAATCTGATCAGGAGAATATAGAGAAAGGAATAATATGTAAAATATATAAAAAATAAGGGGATTCATTGGAAATGAAGGAGTTAGATTCTCTGAGAAAGGTCTGGAATCAAGATCTTAATCTAGAGATAAAAAAAGAAGACTGGGTGAAAATTTGGAATATGAGAATCTTGAGATCATTATCAGTTAGGATAAAAGAAAATTATTTTAAACTGGTTTCTAGATGGTATTTAACACCAATTAGACTGAATAGAATGAATCCTGATTACTCTAAGGGCGTTTATACACGACCCCTAAGCTCCGCTGCAAATGGCTCCCAGCTCCGGAGCTTAAAAATGTTTCCCCACCAGCTCCGGAGTTTGCAGACAATTAAGTGCGACCCCGCCCACTTTAGCGCGACCCAGCGCATTTTTCATGTACCTGCTCTCTGGAGGTGAAAAAAAATTTGATGCGGAGAGTGCCGGGCTCTCCTCGCTTCTTTTTGTTGGGTTTTTTTTGCCTCCTGCCCCTTTAAGAGGAACCAGGAAGTAACCAGTGCTTGGAGCAACTTCCACCGGCACCAGAGGTAAGGCTTTATTCTTTTGTCCCTTTTTAAGGCTTTTTTCCTCCCTCCCCTCACGCAGACAGGATCAAGGAAATGCGGAGTGGTGGGGAGGAAGGAAGAGCGACAAACCCTCAAGATCTCTGGTCCGAATTTAAGGGACCAGCGGATCTTAGGGGTCGTGTAAAAAGGCCCTAAGATATGCTGGAAATGTGAAAAAAAGCTTGGTACAGTGGAACCTTGTATAACAAACAGCTTGTATAACATAAAATTTGTACAACACAAAAAATTCCGGAGATAGGGGAAATTTGCTTAACATAATTGCCTATGGGGAGAATCCATACAACATAAAAATGGGATCACCCTGTTTTCAATGCATTCCTATGGGAATTTGTATAAAGGAAAATTTGCTTAACATAATTTCATTTGGAACGAATTAATTCCTTTATAAAAGGTACCACTGTACATATATGCATCTTTGGTGGGAATGTGAAATAGTTCAAAAGTTTTGGAAAAAGGTTTTTTTAGAGCTAAGTAACATGATTAACTTAGATATAGACTGTAATCCAGAGATAGCATTATTATCATTGTTAACTAGTAAAGATTATGATGTTACAACAAAGGAGCTAATAGCAAATCTTATGACAGCTGCCAGATTAATTATAATCGTAGTATGGGAGAGAACACTCTCAGGATGCTGATAGGAAGTTTATTAAAAGTTTATTAAAAGAGCCCAACGCGTTTCGGCCCAAATGGCCTTCTTCAGGGACTTTTTCACTATAAAAAAGGGTGACATTTAAAAGACATAGAGTCAGAGAATATTATATATGAACAACAAACAGAAGCACTAATAATTAAATGCATGATTAACACTTAGAATGCTGAAACAGTATGCATAATGGTCAACACTAAGTATTGTGGGGATACTTTGTAAGCTGACTGACTTGCTGTCTCAGACCACTAACTATCTGCACCCATATCATTCTAGGCTTTTTTTTAAAAAATACTGTTCTAAGGAAACAATCATGTAGAACATGGTGTGCACATATTTCATATGATTCCAAAGGTACAGCTTTAAAAGGAAGGGTGATATTGACAGGTACATGAACCTTTTAGCTGTTTGTCCCATTGCTTTACATATGAGATAGCATGCATATGCTTGCATGTGTGTAGGTGTTATTCACAACTACTTCCAAACATACAGAAACATTTCATATCAAATACAGAAAAAACTTAGGATGCTGAAACAGTATACATGATGGTCAATATGAAAATCACTAAGTGTTACAGGTATACTTTAAAAGCAGTCTGGCCTGCTGTCTCAAACTCCTAACTAACTTACATAATAACATTCTGGAGAACAACCATATAGGGTGTGGTATGCATGTGTATACAATCTCAAAAATATATAGCTTCAAAAGAGAAGTGATGATAGCAGATACATGGGTATTTTACTGTTTGCCCCACTATTTCCATATATAGGGTATCATACATCTGCTTGCATGTATGTGGGTGTTGTCCACAGCTATTTCCAAACATCTTATCTAAAGCTGAATTTTCAGGCATTTATCTGTGTTCCACTTGTTGCCAAACATACTCTTATCTTTCTTAGTATTCTCACTTCATTGTTTAGTAGGGTAAAGAAACTATTTTTGTTCAACATAACTGCAATATTATACTACAATACACACCACTAACCTGTGCTCAAAGAAACTCTGGAGACAGTTTAATGTCTTGCTTCTCAGTCTGTTGCTAGCTACAGCTGAAGACTTTTATAATTGCTGGTAAGGTTACCCAGCTGGTGTAGCATTCGAGTGAAATCCATTTGTAGTTGTAGCCTTGACCAAAACTTATATTAATGGTAAAAAGTCTATTTCTTCATTCAAACCCATAGGGGATAAGGTGTTTAGCCTAATGATCCAGTCTATTTCTTTTTTTAGAAGGATTTTTTCATTATTTTTCACAGTTTCTATTGCCCAAAATTTAAGATCTTTTTCTGAATGCTTGTATTCTATGAAGTGGTTTACTAAAGGAGTACCTATCCTTTTATGTCTGATGTTGCTAATATGTTCCCCTATCCGTTTTTTTAAGGGTCTGGAAGTCTTTCCTACATACAGTTTAGGGCAAGGGCAGCTGATGACATATACGACACCCTGAGTATTGCAGTTTGTGAATTGCATTAAAGTATATTTCCTATTTTGTATGTCTGTAAAATCAGTCATTTTAGTGGTATGTTTACAATAAATACAATGCCCACATGGGTGATGGCCAGTAGGTGGCTTTTGGTCTTGAGAATGTTATCTTTTATCTGATTTTTTTCTTTTTTGAATTCACTCCTGATTAAAAAGTCAGCTAGGTTTTTTGTTCTTTTAAAAGTAATTAAAGGTTTTTCTGAGCACCCAGGTATGTTATTGAGGATGTGCCAATGTGTTCTAATGCTATTTTGTAGTTTGTTGGTGATATGATTATATGTCAACACACAACTAATGCGGTTATGGGTATCTCTCTGTTGACTTAAAAGTAGATCTTTTCTTCTAGAGTTAATTGCTTTATAGAAATTTCTTTCAATGATGTGATTTGGATAGCCTCTATTAGACAATTGTTTTTTTTAAAAGATGAGATTCAGATAGAAAATCATCTGTGTTGGTGCAGTGTTAATCATGCATTTGATTATTAGTGCTTCTGTTTGTTGTTCATATATAATATTCTCTGACTCTATGTCTTTTAAATGTCACCCTTTTTTATAGTGAAAAAGTCCCTGAAGAAGGCCATTTGGGCCGAAACGCGTTGGGCTCTTTTAATAAACTTTTAATAAACTTCCTATCAGCATCCTGAGAGTGTTCTCTCCCATACTACGATTGTCTGTGGATGCTCCAGTCCTTTTACCTTGGTCCTCACCTACTGGCCAGATTAATTATAGCAAGAAATTGGAAGTCAAAACTTGAATTTAAGATGGAAGATTGGTACAATGAACTTTGGAATATAGCTATAAACGATAAATTGTCCTGTAGTCTGAAAGTTAAACAAGGAGAAATGAAAAAAGACATTTTTTATCATATCTGGGGAAAATTTATAGACTATGTATTGGTTGAAGGGAAGGGGAAAGAGCCAACGACCACTTCACGACAATTCTGGAGAAGAGGACTTTAAGAAGATTACTAGAACAACAGAGGACGGAGCAACTAAGAAGAACTCATGGATGGTCCCGGGGGGGGGCTACACCTGTATTGTATTGTAATTGTTAATTGTAGTTTGTTATTCTGTTTATGTTTGTGTAGGTAGTTTAAAATTTAATTTAAAAAAAAATTAAAAAAAGAAAGAAATGAAACGCAATGACATAAATGGCCAGGGGGTCTGCAGGCGACCAAGAAGGGCTTTTTTTCTGTCCCCACCCCCCACACACACACCTCACCCACACCCCTTCCATGGGCTGCCATGACCAGGGGCTGGCACCCTTCCCCCACTGTGCAAAGGTGTGTGAGATAAACGTCCCACCGTTAGGTCTGCTCAGAGTTCCCCTGAAACAGGGGGGAGAGGCAAGCCCGCCCACCCCCTCTCAGGCCTGGCTTCCCCTGCCCCCCCCCGGCCCAGCTGCCAGCAGGGTCACGGCGCGGGGAAGGCCAGGGACTCGACTGGCAGTGAGTCGACCCATTTCCCCCTCCAGCCTTTTGTCATTGGGGGTGGTGGGGGGGGGGAAGGCCTGCAGTGCTCTCCCCCCACACGCAGCCACTGCCATCAAAGCCCTGACCAGAACACAAACAAAGGCCCTCCCCGTTCTTTCCTTACAATAACGGGAGCAAGGTCTCGCTGGAACGGTTGGCAGGAGCTCCCCGCGCAAGGAGGAAGTGGTGGATTTGCACGCCTCTCCCTCCCCCCCCGGCACTCCACGCACGCACGCACGCACGCACGCACGCACAGAGAGAGGCCGGAAAGGCATCCGAAAGGGAGGCCCCCGTTGGCGCAGGGAAGCAGAGGCATTGCGTGGCTGGCACGTGTCAAATTGTCTCGTGCGAGCACCGCACTGGAGGCCAAGGAGGCCTGCGCGCGCGGGCTTTTTGCAACCGGGCGGTTCCAGATCTCGGCGTCCTGGCCTTGAAAAGAAAAGAAAAAATAAGCTGTTCGCCATACAGTCGCTTCTATGGATAATCAAACCGAGTTTTATAGATGGAACAAAAGGAGGCGCGCGCGCACACACACACACACACACACACACACACACACACACACACACACACACACACACACACACACACACACACAGCCGGCAGAAGAATGGAAGGAAGAGCCAAGTTGGCGAGAGAATGGCAGGTGCTGGTGTTGTCTTTGTGCACCAGGGAGAGGGAGGGAGGGACGGATTGGGCCCCTCTCCCTCAAGAGAGAAACCTCGTCTCCTTTCGCTTGCTCCTGTTCCTGCCCATCGTTTAGCCTCCGCAGACGGTTAATCTGGCAGTAAGCGAGAAAAGAGCATGTACAGCCCACGAGGTAGTGAGTCAGGTGAAGCCTCACGGCTGGAAAAAAGGCGCCTGAGGTGGGATAGGATTGAGACGTACAAAATAACGCAGGGCATGAGTAAAGAGGATAGAGGGGCGCTCTTCTCCCTCTCACAAAATACCAGAACTAGGGGACATACACTCAAATTGAGGGCTGGGAGAGTGAGAACAGACAAAGGAAAATATTTTTTTACCCAGCGCGTTGTTAGTCTGTGGAACTCCCTGCCACAGGATGTGGTGATGGCATCTGCCCTGGATGCCTTCAAAAGGGGATTGGACAGATTCCTGGAGGAAAAGTCCATCGCAGGTTACAAACCATGATAGAAATGTGTAATCTCCAAGCTTAAAACCAGGGTACTTCAAGGGCCAGATGCAGGGGAGTGGTATCAGGAGACAGATATCTAGTCTCATGCGCTCCCAAACGCATCTGGTGGGGCCGCTGTGAGATCCAGGAAGCTGGACTAGATGGGCCCTTCTTGGCCTGATCCAGCAGGATGGCTATTCTTTCTCGATTACAAGAACTGATGTGGGAGAATTGGTGTTTTGTTTTTTGTTTTGTTTTGTTTTGTTGGTATTCCCGTGGATTGGGCAAAGGGCTTCAGGCCACACATCTGGCTGAATTTGAGCACCTAGCCCAAGCATCCATGGGAGAGAAAGCGTCCGCAGGAAAATACAATGAAAGCTGTCAGAAAATACATTTCAAAACCATTTGATGTTTCCATCTTCCCTTCAGACGAGGGTCTAGGCCTCAGGGAAGGGGCTTCCAGAGATAAAATAGCCAAAATCCAGAATTGAAATCCAAGGACAGGGCAACGGCAGATGGTAGAGAATTTTCACACCCAGAATGAAAGGCTAAAACATTTGGGGCTCTTTAGTCTGGAAAAAAGACGCCTGAGGGGGGGATATGATTGAGATGTACAAAATAATGCAGGGCATGAGTCAAGTGGGTAGAGAGAGGCTCTTCTCCCTCTCACAAAATACTAGAACGAGGGGACAGACAAAAGAAAATATTTTTTTCACCCAGCGCGTTGTTAGTCTATGGAACTCCCTGCCACAGGAGGTGACGATGGCATCTGGCCTGGATGCCTTCAAAAGGGGATTGGACAGACTCCTGGAGGAAAAGTCCATCACAGGTTACAAACCATGATGGAGATGTGTCATCTCCAGGCTTAAAACCTGGGTACTTCAAGGGCCAGATTGCAGGGGAGTGGTCTCAGGAGACAGAGATCTAGTCTCGTGTGCTCCCAGGGGCATTTGGTGGGGCCGCTGTGAGATACAGGAAGCTGGACGAGATGGGCCCTTCTTGGCCTGATCCAGCAGGATGGCTCTTCTTAGGTTCTTATGCTTTGGAAAACAAGGCCCCTCTTCCAGCAGTACCAAGAAGAGGGCCGCTTCCTCAGCCCTGGGGGACATGCGGGTCAAAGAGATGTGGGCCACGCCGGGTGCCACGAGGGGAGGGGGCGCGGGAGCAGGTCTGTCCACAGTGGGATCCCAGCTTGGAGAAAGAGACGACAAGCCAGAGGCGTCTTTCCCAGCCCTCCCTGGCAGGGAATTGGGCAGCCCAGGTGGGCAAGCCCCCTCGGCAGAGCCCAAGCAGGGTGGGAAGCCCTCGCGTGGCACGGGGTTCCCCGCCGAGGGTGTGTGTGTGTGTGTGTGTGTGTGTGTGTGTGTGTGTGTGTGCCTTGGATGGCCTGTCACATTCTACTTGGAAGGGATTAGACTTCAGCTGCTGGAGGCCCGTGTGGGTTAAGAGGCATTACGGATGGATGAGAAACCTTAATCCCAGAGAGGTATCTTTCAGGACTCCGGAAATCGCATCCATCCTAGCAGGGCTGACAGGGTGGCACCACTTCGACCCAGTGTGCCCATGGGTTCAGGAGCAGGGGCTGGGGGCTGGGGGTGGGGCAGGAGGAGCCCCTATGCCTGGCAGAGAAGGGCTACAGCAGATGCCGGTCAAGAGGGCTGGAGGCCGCCTTCCATCCGTCTCGGGGGCAGGTGGCATGCCTCAAAAGAACGGTTGGAAAACACCCCCCAGGGGTCGGAGCCATTTCACTCATGGCCAGCGTCTGCCTGGGGTGGCCACACTGGACCCCCCGGCGGGCTTTCGTGCTGAGCATCCCCTGAGGGGCACCAACACAGGACAGAAGCTCAGGCGTGCGTGGCCTGATTTAAATAGCGAGCACGGACTTAGCAAATCCTAATTCACTCCTGCTAAGAGGATGACCAAACTGGAGACGGACCGAGTCCCTCCGAGAAGCCACAGGCTTGAGGTTGCAAGCGCTGAGCGGGGGCAGCTGAGGACAGGAGGGATTTTTTCGGCGGGGGGGTGGCTCGTTCACAGGGTGGTTTTGAGTCGGGGGCGAGCGGACTGCACACAACAGTAGTGACGCCCAACTGCAACGACAACGGCCGATCCTCCCAGGCTGGTCATTACCGCATCTGCCCCCCCCCCCAAGCTAAAGCTGTGGCAGAGCGGCAAGGCTGCCGGGCAACCGTGCTTCGGGGGTTGGGGGGGGCGCACCCACCCTTTGCCGGCCTGTGGCTTACCATTACTGTGGTTCCCTGCCTGGAGCGAAGGGGTGGGCTGCAGGCTGCCCCCCAGGGTCCCGTAGCTCCGGTAACTGTAGCTGAGGCTCCCGTTGATATAGGCGGGTTCTTGGGAGAAGGAGGAGGCTGGCAGTGAATAGGAGGAGTGAGTGACGGCGGCCGAATCGCGGCCGTGCTGCTTGTCCAGGGCCGTCGGCTCGTCCTAGAGTGGGGGGGAACCAAAGGTTGAGAAAGGGGTGTGTGTGTCCCCAACACCCTCAACTGGCTGGGAGCCCAAATCCAGGCGGCTTCCGGGGGGGCGGAAGAGTGCAGGAAGCCCCATGGGAGGGAAGGCGGCCTTTGGCCCCACGACGGCCAACCTCCTGGGGGGCAAAACACAACCTCTCGCCCACCACTGGGCAAGCCTGGGGGTGGGGGGGGGGGGTCGCTTTGGCTGCCTCGGGACCTCTCGTGGAAGTCCGAAGGGGTCTCTGCGTGCTCCAAAGAGCAGATGGGACCCAGAAGCCCCCAGAACACCCGTGCCTTTCTGCAAAAGCATTGTTTGTCCCAGGTAAAGTGTTCTGCTTATCTACCGCCCCATACCACTTCAAGTAGTCTCTGGGCAGTTGACAGTTCTTAATTAGAGTATGCAGGCTACACGCTGCAAACCCCCAGCAAGCTGGGTACTCATTTTACTGACTTCAGACGGATGGAAGGCTGAGTCAACCATGAGCCTGCTACCTGGGATTGAACCCCAGGTCGTGAGCACAGTTTTAGCTGCCAGACAGGTATTTAACCATTGTACCACGAGGATCATCATGCCGGCAGTGGGGGGGCGGGGGCGGGAGCATGAGCAGCCGGGGGCAGTGGTGCCCCCGCATATCCTGCCCGGGGTGTGTGTGTTTCTCTGTGGCCCCTCTGGCTGTCCACAATCTGCGCAGGCCCTGCGGGAACAGAGAGGCCCCCGGGCTGATCCAGCCTCCGGGGTCCACCTGGGTCCCTTAGACAGAAAACTCACTCACCCCAGGTCTGACTTCTGTCTCCCACGGTCCACCTTGGACCAATCCTGCCTATTGGCCTTGCAGGCTCTAGCACCAGCCCCCCCCACCCCACCCCCACCTAGAGAGACCCTGCAGAGAATAACAGAATGATGGTTTTGGAAGCAGCCTCTAAGGCGGTGGTTCTCAAGGTGTGGGTCCCCAGATGTTCCTGGACTGCAACTCCCAGAAGTCTTCATCACTAGCTGAGCTGGCCAGGAGTTGCAGTCCAGGAACATCTGGGGACCCACCGGTTGAGGACCACTGCTCTAAGGCCATCAAGTCCAACACACATACCCCTGCCCCGCGCTCCATGCAGGGAATAAAGACCCAATTAGATTTGATAGGTGGTGGTCCGAATTTCTCTTGAACGCCTCCAGCGCTGGAACGCTCACCCCCTCCTGAGGACAGGGGTCCCGTCAATGTACTGCTCTACCGGCTAAGCAGCTCAGCCTAAACCGAGCTTCATCTGGTTTGAGCCCATTAGAGGAGGAAGGGCAGAAGGGACTTCACAGCACCTCCTGGCTCCGCAGGAGAGCCCAGCAAGGACACCACCCGGGAGCCCCTGCCTGCCCTCTGGGTGCACGAGAGCCAGCCATGCCGAGCGCTGAGACTCCTCTCGCCCTCGGCCCCTGCTTCCTCGGCTCCTCTGCCCTCCCACCATTCCCCCATGGGCTCTGCCCACATGTCCGTGGGGCCCCGGAGTTAACAATCCTTGAGCACAAGACTCCCCCATCGGAAGAGGGCTTCCCGGAGTCGGAAGGATCACCAGACGGCCAAGGCACCCCCACCCCCTACGAGATTCCCCACCCTGGGTTAGAACCGGCGCACCTCCAGGGTGCCCGTCGCACAAGAAGTCCAGGGCCCTACCTGGGACGCCTGGTAGATCTCCAGCCGCATCCTCTTTGCTGCTTTCCGCGTCTCACTCTCGCAAGCGGCTGCCAGGATGTTTTCGGCCATGGCTGAGGTCAGGTGGGGCGGGGTGGGCCTGGTCTGGGGGGGCGGGGGGCAGGCAGGCGGACAGACAGACAGACAGACAGTCAGGGAGGGAGTTCATGGTAGCCCAAGCAATGTGAGAACCCCAAACAATTCTCCCTCCCTCCCTCCCTCCCACGCCAGGCTTAGAGGCAGGAATCTTCACAAGGGAAAAGCCCACCGGTGGTGAAACTTCCCTTTTGCTCTCTGTGGCTTAAGTCCCTTCCTGCAGAGACAGAGGTTGGGAGTTCCAAGTCCCCTCGGTGCCTCCCTGACAGAGGCGGCCGGACTCGATGGCCCACAGGGCTCCCTGGCCAGCTCTGCCGTTCTAAAGTTGTTGTTTGGGTTGCTACTGCTGTCATTCAAAAACGCCAGGCACCATCGATCCGAGTTATAAAAAAACCGACCGGTGCTAGGGGACAAATGTCGCTGCTGTTGTTAGGTTTACTCTCCAGCTTTTTTTTTTTGCCTCCACGGTGGCAAATGGCGACAATCAATAAACCTTAAAGTTATCTCCTTGTAGGTGAAAAAGAAAAAAAACAGAGACTGAAGGAAGCCGCGGAAAGGGGTAAAAGAGCTACAAGCAGGTGAAAAAGAAGGTGGCCTGCCAATGGGAAGAAGAGCCCCGGCCAGGCCGGAGCCCACCGGAAAGGAGGAGGTGGGGCCCAGTGGGTGCAAGCATGCCAGCTGGCAAAACCCAACAGCAGTGAGGACAGCATGGGAGATAAAAGGGTGGCCATGGGGTGCAAAGGAGAACGTGGCTCTCCGTGAAAGGGGAAGAAGAGGCCAGGAAGGGGGAGGGAGGGAGGGAGGGAGGGAGGGAGGGGCTGATGATGGATGGATGGAAGGAAGGAAGGAAGGAAGGAAGGAAGGAAGGAAGGAGCTGAGGATGAATGGAAGGAAGGAGCTGAGGATGGATGGATGGATGGATGGATGGATGGATGGATGGATGGATGGATGGATGGATGGATGGATGGATGGATGGATGGAAGGAAGGAAGGAGCTGATAATGGACGGATGGAAGGGAGGGAGGGAGGGAGGGAGGAAGGAAGGAGCTAATGATGGATGGATGGATGGATGGATGGATGGAAGGAAGGGAGGGAGAGTGGAAAGAAGGAAGGAAGGAGCTGATGATGGATGGATGGATGGATGGAAGGAAGGAAGGGAGGGAGGGAGGGAGGGAGGGAGGGTGGAAGGAAGGAAGGAAGGAGCTGATGATGGATGGATGGATGGATGGATGGAAGGGAGGGAGGGAGGGAGGAAGGAAGGAGATGAGGATGAATGGAAGGAAGGAAAGAGGTGAGGATGAATGGAAGGAAGGAAGGAAGGAAGGAAGGAAGGAAGGAAGGAAGGAAGGAAGGCCCAAGCGCCAGGGTCGCGGGGGGAGACTCACCATCTCGAGGCCGTTCTTCTTCATGCGGCGGCAGGATTTGAGGTAAGTGCGGATGCGTTTGCGAGCTCGTTCCTGGAATTCGGGAAACTGCCTGCTGCAGGATTCAATGATGGCCTGGATTTTCTCTTTGGGCTGCTTGGAGATGGGAACCATGCGGTCCAGGTTCTCATCCACAAAAAGGCGGACAAACATCTGTGGAAAGGCAAGTTTTCAGTTGACATTCAGGGAAAACTTCCTCAACTGTTCGAACGGTACGACAACGGGGCCAACAGCCATGGGAGGGGGTGTGCGCTCCAACACAGGAGGCAGGGCAAGAGAAATTCAGGCACCCCACCTGGCAGATCTCCCTTGATTTGCATTCCTGCTTCGAACAGGGGGATTGGACTCAATTGGCCTTGCAGGGCAGCTTCCAACTTCCAATGAGGGAGGGATACGGAAGCCGCCTGGGAGCAGGTCAGGGCCAGAGGAGTAGCTAGGGTTTTCAGCGCCCAGGGACAAAAATCAGTTTTGGTGCCCTCCAAGGGACGGGGAGGGGCTAAGGTGCTGCGTAGAAGGTGGCAGCGGTGGCCGGGGAGCCCTCCATGCTGGCCCTGGCAGGTCACCCACAACACACCATGGGTGGGGAACTGTTTGACACCCAATTTGGTCCCTCTGATGCTGCGACCGGGGACAAGGCCCCCCCTTTGCCCCCCATAGCTATGCCACTGGTCAGTGCGCACCTGCACCGGGCCCAGTAGAACAGCTGCCCAGGTTGCTGGCTACGGACATATGGGTCCCATATGGGTCCCACCTCCAGCTCCTCTTGGGGCGTTCCCCCTGGAAATGGGGAATTGGCTGGAGGCCTTCTGCACGTGCTCAGTTACTGAGCGCTGGGCTCTGCTCATAGAAGAAAGCAAAGTGTGGGGTGCTACGGTGTGGCCCCACCCCCACCCCCTCGGCACCGCTTCCGGCAAAGTCCGGCCCCCCTGCTCGGCGCCCTTACGTTGAAGGCCTTCAGCCGCTCGGGGTCCATCCCCTCCGTGTCGTTGATCTTGTCGTTGTCCTCGTGGTCGTCGTGGTCGTCATCGTCGTCGTCCGCCGTGGGGGCCCGGCCCACCGTGAGGTCTTCGGGGCAGCCGCTGACCTCGGTCTTGACGGAGTCATAACTGCCGGAGCTGTACGGAGGCGACTGCAGGAAGAGACGGGGAGTCACCGCGCAGCACCCTCTGCTCTACCCGGCCGGCCAGCTGGGAGCACTGGACACACCACCTCCCTTCCCCAGAGCGTGGGTCTCCCTCCTGCCCCACAGCCCCTCCGGCAACCTCAGCAAGGACGTTTTCTATCACGTCTGCTTGAGGGCTGTGGCCCAGGTAAGAAAAGCAGGGCGCCCCTGTGGGCTTGGCCTGGATCCAGCCCTCGGGCAAGCAGCCTGCCTTCAAGAGGTCTGCAGCATGGACTACATGCTGGCTGCCCCCCCCATCTTTTCCCAGAAAGACTCACGACAAAGTCAACGGGCCAATTTCTGTCGGGCTCTTCCCTGCTTCGGCCTTGGGGTTGGGCCCGCATATTTTCTATCCAGGGACAAACCCCACCCCCCTAAAGGCCAAGCTTTCTTTTCTGCTCCACAAGGAAGGAACTGCCTCCTGCTAGGGACAAATGAGGCCCTGGGCAACCCCTGAAGGTGCTCCCTCAGGCCCTGCCAAGGGAGGGGTCAGCTAGTCCAGCTGGAGAAGAAGGGCAAGACACGGGACTTTCTCTCTCTCTCTCCCCCCAGCAACTCCTGCCATCCATGGCTATGCTGGCTGCGGATCACAGGAGGTGGGGTGCAACCCTACCTGGAGGGCAGCAGGTTGGGGGGTTAGTCCCCTCAGAGCTTTCTCTGAGCATTGAGTGGACAACTGACCCCAAAGTGGCTGCCTCGCGCTCTGCCCCACGAACCCCAGCCACCTTCCAGCCCCTGCAACAGGACCCGGAGGGGCCTCCTCCTCCTCTTACCTAAGGCTCCTCCACCACTGCAGGATGCTAGTCCTCCGTGAGTTTCCACGGCTTCCCTGTCACAGGCCTCTTCCTTCCTGCTCCTGCCCCTGCCCCTGCCCCAGACCCGCCTGCCCCCCCTCCGCACTCACCTCGGCGGCACTTTTGGCTCCGTACTTGGCCCGGCTGCGGAGGCCATCCGCGCTGCAGCCGTCCGACTGGTACGAGGGGGCGACGTGCGCAGGGGCCAGCTTCTCGCACAGGTTGATGGGCTGGTCCTCTGCTGAGGCACTGAAGTCCATGGGGACCGGGGCTCCATTGCCATTCACCTCCGGGTAGGCGGCGTCCCCCTGGGTGCTGCTGGAGGTGGAGGGGTTCAGGGTGGAGGAGCCGTTGCCGCTGCAGCTCTCCGAGGAGGAATCATCTGCAAAGAGGGCACAGGGTCACCCGGAAGCCCACCACGGCTCAGCCCCCCCCCCAGCGCCGGGCCACAGCCGTCCTGCACGGGCAGAAGCAGGCGCGCCCCACGGACACACAGGCACAGAAGGCTGCCTTAACTCATGCCCCTTGCCCACCCCCGGGCTCTCGGAGGTCAAGAACTGCCCTTTCCGTCTGACTCAGCCAATGGTGCTTTGAGGGCCGATAGGGATGGGCATGAAACGAAAATATTATGTTTTCTTTCCTTTCCTTTCCTCCCCCCCACACATTTTTTTCGTTTCGTTTCCTATAATTTTTTTCAAAAAAAAAATCGTACGAAATGAACCACTAATGAAGTGGTTTGGGGTGGGGTGGGGGTGGAAAGTGGTGGAGGGACAAAAAGTTTTTGTAAAAGCCCTGGGCTTTTTTTTAAAAAAAACTTATTTTTCCTCCCCCCAAGCCCCACCTGCCAGCTGATAGGCATTGATCACCTGGCAGGCAGGGCTTGGGGGGGGGGGAGAGGGAAAACTTTTTTTTTAAAAAAAAAGCCTGGTGCTTTTTAAAAAAACCTTTTCCCCTCCCCCAAGCAGCTTATAGGTGGAACGAAGTGGTTTGTTTCAAAAACAAAACAAAACAAAACAAAACAAGCAGCATTTTGTTTTGTTTTTGCTGCTTCCTCATGTCATTTTGTTTCATTTTGTTATGTAATGACATGGCGAAACAGCATTTCGTTTTTTTGTTTTGTGCCCATCCCTAATGGGCAACATTTCATTTTATTTTATGTACAGCCGATCTGGGTACAAGGAAACTCGGGGAGGTTTGCAGCAGATAAAACCATAGCAACATGGGCTAATAACAATGTCAACATCACAATTATATATATATATTCAACACAAAACGTGTTTCATAGAAGCAATCTGGATGGCAGGACCGCTGGCTTAAGAGCGGGTGGAGGTGAGGCTCGGGGATACTTCAGGAGGCCTCTCTGAGCAGCCAGGTTTCTGATCATTTCTTAAATGTCGTCCGTGCGGGGGGGGGAGGGGGGGAGCCCGGTGGCCACGTAGCCCCTTGCTTCTCGGACCGCAAAGGGACGCTAAGAATGATGCTGCCTTTTGCTACCAAACACGGGGAGCTCCCGGGGGCATGGGCGGGGGGGGCGCTGAGGCCCTTTTAAGAAAGAGCAAGCATTCCTGCAACACGGGGGGGGGGAGGAGGCCACCCACTCCCCCCACCCCCATGCAAGCCATTCATGCCCACCGTTTCTGTCCCTGGTCCTTCACGCTCCCCACAGCTGTAGCCACGTGACCTCTTTCTTGGGGCTGCCCCCCACTGACATAACGGGCAACACCCGGTCCCAAATGAGGAGAGGGCACCTTCTCCCAAGGACAGTCAGGGTCAATCCTCAAAACAGGTGACCTTTTAGGGAACGGGTGCAGAGACGAGGAGCCCCAATCAGTGCCCCTGGGCTGGCTCGGACGGGTCTTGGGTGGAATCCACAACGCCTCCTCTTTGCAGGACAGAAGGGGCAGTGACTAACCCCTCGGGGGGGGGGACGGGGGAACCCCGCCTGGCCGGGGGCTCGTCTGGGGCAGACCCCCCTGCACATCCTCCCAGAAGAGCCGAGAGGCTGGCGTTGCCTTCTATCATCAGCCACCAAAGCGCTGGTCCACTTCTGCCACCACCACCACCCCAAGGGGGTGGGGAGGGACAGCCAGCCTCCCCACCACCTCCCCTCCGACCTCCTCCCCCTCCAGTTCTGGGTGCTGCTTCGGGGACCCCCTCCCTCTGCGGCTGTTGCCAGGCGCTGCTGCTTCCGTGGTCCCCATGGAGACCGCCGCCTACGACGACGACGTGCGTGAGCCTTCCTCCCCGCCCCACCCAAACCTGGCATCCATCACACCGGAGCAGGTCTCTGCCTGCACCCGCCTAGGAGTGTGTGTGTGTGTGTGTGTGTGTGTGTGTGTGTGTGTGTGTGGATGGTGGGGGTGCTGCGTCTCACAGGTGCTGGGCTCTGGCCCTGCCTCCTGCGTGCCTGTTCTCCCCCCAAGGAGCAGCACAATTGAGCTCTTTCCTCTTTGGAGGCATTTTTCCAGCCCCCCCAGTAAGCCTCCAGGCTCACCATTCCAGGCATTGCCTTCATCTTTGGGGGAAAACCCACGGCCTTAGCCTTGGCTGGGAGGCCTGCTGGCCCCCTGCCCTCAGCTCCCCCGCAGGAGGGGACGGGGGGCCTTCTCACTGGTGCTCTCTGGGAGCCCTAGGGTGGGACGCCAGCCCCTTCCCGCACACGCACGGCCATTGTTCAGCCCTCCTGCACAAGGCTCCAGCCAGACCCAAATCTTCCGGGGGGGGAGGAGGGAGGGAGCTGCACAATTCTGCACAGCAAAGCCTGCGGGCACTCTGGCCTTCTCCCCGCCCCGCCCCGCCCTGCCTCCTGCCCTCTGCCCCACATCAAATCCTTGGTTTCAGGCGGCTCTGCACGCTTGCTGGCTGGCTCGCTCGCTCGCTCGAGAGGGGAAGGGGCGTAGTAGGGCTTGCCCAAACCTCCTTCTTCCTCCAAAGGAGAGCTGGGCGCCAGACAAAGGAGCTGCCGTCCGAGGCCCCAGCTTCCTCTCGCTGGCTTCCTCGCCCAGGCGGCGGGAGAACTGGTGGCAAAGGAGACGATGGAGCAAGCCCCCCCCCCGTGCCCTCTGACAGAGAGAGGCAGACGGATGGACCGACCAGCATGGTCAGAGAGAGGTGGCCACAGCTTCTGCTCCTCCTCTTCCTCTCCTTGCCTCTTCCGCCACCCCAAGACCCACAATCTCCCTTCTCAAACACCTTCCCTTGCCTTGTCCCCCTCCCCCCCACCCCCCCCGGCTAAAGTGCCCCCCCCTCCGCCAGGCTGCAAGCATCCACCAGTTCCTCTCTGCCTGCCCCAGGGGCCTGACACTACCCTTCCCCTTTCCCCCTTGGCATCCGGCTCCTCTCCCCTGCGTCAAGCAGACACCACTCTGTTGTGCATTTTTATCTGCTCAGTCCAGAGGTAGGAATGGCACCGGGGGTGGGGGTGGGGGTGTGAAGTCCTGTGTTGCTCAACTGAGGATGTAAAGAAAATCCACTTGGATGGGAGTGTTTAAGAGGATGGGATGAAGGGTGCTGGAAGAGCGTGAAAGCAAGTGTTCTGCTTATAGACCGCCCCATATACCACTTCAAGTAGTCTCTGGGCGGTTTACAGTTTAATTACAGTATGCACGCTCCACGTTGCCCCCCCCCCCATACACACACACACACAGGCAAGCTGGGTACTCATTTTACTGACCTCGGAAGGACGGAAGGCTGAGTCAACCCTAAGCCGGCTACCTGGGATTGAACCCCAGATCGTGAGCACAGTTTTAACGGCAGGGCAGGCATTTAACTGCATCATGAGGCGGCGGGGGGGGGGGACACACACACGCTAGGTGATCCTGGGCAGGTCTCTGGGCCTCCATTCCTCCAGCCTACATCCCAGAGTAGGGTTGAGGGGCAGCCGCATTCAAGGTCAGAGAGGGGCAAAGCAAGGGTGGTTGATGAACGGCTGGCAGCTTGTGTGGGCCCTGTGCCTATGAAACCCCCCCCACACACACACGAGACATGCTCTCTGCAACCCCTCCAAATAAATTCCTTAAATGCACCCACACACCCCGTCCCCGTTGAGAAACTCAGGGTCCACTCTGCAGACTGTAGCCTACTGTAACAGCCACCCGGCAAGCAGGGCTCAGAGGCTGCAACCAGGGACTGAAACATTACCCAAGGGAGCTTCTTGGCATTAAAGCAGAGCGCAGGGTGGGCCTTGGCGCCCACCCCCTCAGCCTGAGATCCGGGACTGCCCTCCAGAGAGGAATGGGTGGGAGGGAGGGAGAGCAGGCCAAGGCAGGCTCCCACGGAAGGTGGGCAGACTCACCGGGGGGGGTGCGTCCCTTTGGCCTGGCCAGGGCAGCCAAGGACGCAGAAGCCAGGGAAGGGGTGACCTCGTGAGACCGTAAAAGCCAAGCCACGTCCCACCCCAGCTGGCCACCTGGGCCGCCGGGGTGGTGGTGCTTGGGGTTAGGGGAAATGGAGCCTCCTCTCTGCCCTGGAGCTCCGACACCTCTCATGCTGTGCCCAGTGGCATCCCCTCCTCCCACCTCCAATAGGGTTGGGGGGGGGCAGGGAGGGAGGGAGAGGCAGACTGACATTTTGAGGCGTGCCCCCCCTCCCAAACTGTTCCCGGCTCAGCTCCTTCCCGGTGGTGGTGGGGGGAGGCTCCCAGATTTATCCAATGATGCCTCTCTGAAGGATTAAGGAGAATTATTCCAGGCTGTGGAGGTGGTGGTGGTGGTGGAGGGAGGGGGGGGAAACGGGAGGGAGGGAGGCATGAGCGGACGCACACCAGGAGGCAGCTCCTGCACCGCCAGCCCGGGCATCATTGCCACAGCAACAGAGCCCCCACCCCTCCTGCCCAGACTTTGCATGTGGCCAATGGCAGGCTTCCTTCCCACAGGCCAATGGGAGCATGTGGGCTGGGTGGCGGCCGCTGCCGACACCTTGGGGGCCGTGGACCCCCATGCTTTTCTCCGTGCCTTCTCCCTGGATTAGCAGCGGCCTCCAACTGCCGGATTTGGGGGTAGGGGTGGGGGGAGAGAGAGAGAGAGAGAGCAGAGAGAGTGGGCAGTGGGAGGGGGTGGCAGCATGGCATGGCGGCCACGGAGAGTGCCACCTTGCCTGACCTCTCGGTGGGCACTGCTCGGTGCAGAGCAGAGCTTCCCCGGCAACCTCTCCGTTCGGATCTGTCTTTCTCTGATGCAAGGTGCCATCAAGGCACACACTTGGGGGGGGGACTTCTTTTCCCAGGGAACCAGGACCTCAGAACCCACAGAAGGCAAGGATGGCGCTCCCTGGAAATTTCTGGACTTCAAGGTCCAGATGCAGGGGAGTGGTCTCATCAGGAGAGAGATCTAGTCTCGTGCACTCCCAGATGCATTTGGTGGGGCCACTGGGAGATCCAGGAAGCTGGACTAGATGGGCCTTCTTGGCCTGATCCAGCAGGGCTCTTCTTAGGTTCTTAAATAGTGCTCTCACCATAGTTTTGGTGAAGGAGTTCTTGTTGATTTTGGGCTTTAAAGCCGTAACCAAGCCCTGGAAAGAGGGTGGGACGTGCAAACACAGCCATGAACCTCCTTCCTGCTTTTTCACGGCCCGCTTTAATTATAAAGGGGGATCCTAACTCCTGTTTTGTTTGCACGCAGCTACGGTTGGAGAAGGACATTTTTTAAAAAACGATTAAGTAACAACGATGAATCGAATGGTTCCCCAAAGGGTACTGCTCTTCAGAATGGCCCTCATCCATCATCCGCATCACCCTTTGCATGGCACCGTTTATGCACAATTTACACTGCCTGCATTCGGGTCCTGCCAACGAAAAAGCAAAGCAAAAAGAGAAACCCAGCTCCTTATGAGCTGACCGGGTAAATCTAGATGGGAGGAAGATGGGAGATAAAACGGCAGCATTTGCCTCCCCCCCTCCCCATTCTCAGCCTTGCAAACGGTTGTGGGCGAGGCATTCGCTGATTTCGGTAACAGAAGATATTCTTTGCATTCATCACTAGAGATGGGCACAAAACGAATTTTTATTCGTTTTGTCATTCATTATTCATTTCGTGAGGGAACGAAACAAATAACAAAAGGACCCATCAAAGAAAAATGAAACGGAAATTTCCATTGCATTCACTTTGTTTTTCCTTTTCCCATAGGAATGCATTGCTCCCCGCCCCCCAGCCACCGCTGATCAGCTGGAGCGCGGGATTCCCCAGGAATTTAAAAAGCCTGCGCTTTCTGGCGCCCACCTGTCATGGGCTGGATCCCTTTTAAAATGGCCCAGTAGCCACCGGGGGTCCCCCCCAAGTGCCGACTGAGCCATTTTTAAAGGGGTTCTGCCCATGCATGACAGATTGACAGGATCCCACTGAAAATGGCCTGGTGGCCAGCGTGGAGCTCCTGCATTGGCAACTGGGCCATTTTTAGAGAGGTCCTGCTGCCCTGTCATGGGCTGGACCCCTTTAAAAATGGCCCAGTCGCCACCAGGGGGTCCCCCCAGTGCCATTTTTAAAGGGGTCCTGCCGAGGACAGGGCGGCAGCATTTGTCTCAAAATGGTTGGGAAGCCAGTTCCCCAGCTCTTCCGCTGGTGTCCCGACCATTTTCAAATGTCTCCTGCCGACCTGTCTAGAGAGTGAGACCCCGTTCTCCCCTTCGCATGCGGAGGCCAGAATGGGGGTCTCTCTAAAGGGATCTTTCCCGCAGCGGATGACAGCGTGCCCAGCGCTGTCATCCACTATGGGGGAGAAATGTCTAGAGAGACCCCCGTTCTCGTCTCTGCATGCATGCAGAGGCGAGAAAGGGGTAAACGAAACGAACCAGAACGAACAACGAAACATTTTTTAAAAAAATCATTTCAACGAAACAAAACGAGATGGGCAACGAAATGAAACGCCATTTTTGCGTTTCATTCCCATCTCTATTCGTCAGTTCGAAACAACCCTTTCGCATCTACAAATTGGCCTTTTTCGGGGGGGGGATGGAGTCTGAACAGGAGAGGGGTTTATAAAAGGCTGCATCCTTCAGCCAAGGGCTGACATGGAACCCGGGTAACTTGCACAGGTCAAGGAATATGCACCATTCTACACCTTGGAGAGGTGCACTTGAAGTCCTTGGATCAGGGGTCAGCCTTATCCACACTTAATATGGATTGTGGGAACCTGAGCTGCCTAAACTTAAGAAAGTCCCCTCCCCAACTCTCTCTCTCTCTCTCTCTCTCTCTCTCTCTCTCTCTCTCTCTCTCTCTCACACACACACACACACACACACACACACACACACACACACACACACACACACACACACACACACACACTTGCGGAGCCCTTTCAACTCTGCCTCTTCCGGCAAACAGTAAAGGATTTTTTATTTTTTATTTTTGGCCCTTCTCTAGTCAGTTCTTCCTTTCTGGCCAGCTGCAAAGTAAGGTGAAAAATCCTCCTGACCGCTGGCCAGGACAAGGCGAACGATTGGCCCACGAGCTTGGTGGACAGTGGTTGGCATCAGCTGACATGTCCACAGGCAAATGCAGGGCAGGAAGACGACGCGCTCTTGGAGAAACAGCCGTTGACAACTAGGCAAGCTCGGGGCAATCAAAACAGTTCCTCCAAATGTTTGGGGGGTGGGGGACACCCTCTGAAAGTCAGGCTCAGCTACAAAAACCTAACAGGCCAAGAGAAGAAAAGCCTGTTAATGAGTGGGTGCAAGGAATGCCAATCAAACTGGCACACAACTGGGTGGCATCGCAAATACCCTTGGAAGACAGAATTGCAATTTCAAATGATCTGGACAGGCTGGGCTGAAGCCTACAGAATGGCATTCAACAGGGATAATCGAGGCCAAGTGCTGCACCTCGGAAAAAGAAGCCAGGCACGCACAGATGCAAGATTGGGGGATGTTTATACCTGGCTCAGCAAGACTACGAAGGAGAAGGATCTTGGAATCCTGGTAGATCACGTATGCTGAATACGAGCCAAGAGTGTGAGGCTGCTACAAAAAAGGCAGATGCGATTTTAGGCAGCCTTCACAGAAGTATCCTTTCCAAATCCCGTGAGGTGCTCCTCCCCTTCCATTCCACACCGGCTGGACCTCACCTTGAGTCCCGGGTCCAGTTTTGGACCCCAACACTTCATGAAAGAGGCTGACAAACTGGAACCATTCCAGACAATGGCTGGAAACCAAGTCCTATCAGGAAAGAGGGAAAGAAATGGGCCTGCTTAGCCGTGAGGAAAAAAAAAGACCAAAAGGAGACAGGAAATCGCTTTTCAAAGACGTCCTTGAAAGGCTGTCCTAGAGAGGAAAGGCTGCTGACTCCGTTCTCCCTCAGTCCTGAGTGCAGGACATGCAACAAGGGGCTGAAGTGACAGGAAGCCCAATTCCGGCTGAATACCGGGGGGGGGGGGGAACATCTCAAGTGTTTGAGCACTATGACAATGGGAGCCAAAGCCCGAAAGAGGTGGTGAGGAGCACCCCCAACGCTGGAGGCCTTCAACAATAGTAAGGCCCCACCTGGAGTATTGTGTACAATTCTGGTCACCGCATCTCAAGAAAGACATAGTGGAACTGGAAAAGGTGCAGAAGAGAGCGACTAAAATGATTCCTGGGCTGGGGCACCTCCCTTAGGAGGAAAGGCTAAAACATTTGGGCCTCTTTAGTCTGGAAAAAAGGCGCTTGAGGGGGGATATGATTGAGACGTACAAAATAATGCAGGGTATGAGTAAAGTGGATAGAGGGAACCTCTTCTCTCTCTCCCAAAATGCCAGAACTAGGGGACATACACTCAAATTGAGGGCTGGGAGAGTAAGAACTGACAAAAGAAAATATTTTTTCACCCAGCGCGTTGTAAGTCTATGGAACTCCCTGCCACAGGATGGGGTGATGGCATCTGGCCTGGATGCCTTCAAAAGGGGATTGGACAGATTCCTGGAGGAAAAGTCCATCCCAGGTGACAAACCATGATGGAGATGTGTAATCTCCAGGCTTTAAACCAGGGTACTTCAAGGGCCAGATGCAGGGGAGTGGTATCAGGAGACAGAGATCTAGTCTCATGCGCTCCCAGAGGCATCTGGTGGGGCCACTGTGAGATCCAGGAAGCTGGACTAGATGGGCCTTTGGCCTGGTCCAGCAGGATGGCTCTTCTGATGTTCTTATGTTCTTATGTTCTAAGAGAAACCTGGACCACCACCTGGCAGGTCTCCTTGGGTGTGTCTTCCTGCCTGGAGAGCGGTGGGGGTGGGAGGTGGAGTCGGTGGCCTTTGAGGCCCCTTCTTCAGACTCCATGATTCTATGGTTCTATGAATTACTTCCTCACGGGCTAAGGCCCTGAGCGGGCAACAGGCCTGAGGGCCAAGTCACTTACACAGCTGGGAGTAAGAGTGCCCCTCAAAAGGCTGAGTGGTCAATGCCCACCTTGGAGACAGAATATGACAGGGAACAGGAGTTGACCTGGAGCCAGCGTGGCCGCTAACAGCACGGGTGGAGCCTCAGACTGATCTGTTCTGGCTTCCAAGAAAGAAAGAAAATATTCCCACTTTTACATAGAATCTGCTAAGATCTACAGTGGGGCACCTTTGGCCCTCCAGATGTTTCAGGCTACAACTGCCCCCCCCCATGCTTTATCATTTGCAACGTAGGCTTGGAATTTTGGGAGCGGCAGTCCAAAACATCTGGAGGGCCAAAGGTCCCCCCAGGGCTGTCTCAGATGTACTGTATAGACCCCAGGGAGACACACGGCATCATGCAACAAACTGAAAGTGAGAAGCCCTCCCCCCGCCCCGACATTTGCAGAAGTGCCTGCTGAGCTCCTTGGTGGTGGTGGTGGGGGTGGGGGAGCGTTCAGCCGATCATGTTGGGCCAGTTGGAACATCGCTCCTTGTGTTCTCTCGCCAACGGCTGTTACCCGCCATCGGATCACAAAGTCCAACCTGTGTTGGCAGAGGGAGGTGCACCAGGCCGGGCAGAGACATCCCCGCTGCAGCCCTGCCCTGCCCCAAGAGAGAGAAGAATGTCGAGGAAGCACCACCGAAAGGCTCTGGGGAAGCCAGGAGGAGAACCAGGGCTGGTGACCAGAGGACGGCAGTCACTTATTTGCACCATTACCATTATCCGGAAGAGCGGGGGGCCCTCCCTTTGACAACAGGCCCAAGATTCACAGGGATCAGGGAGGCGTGGAGCGGGGGAGGGGCGGCACTCTTTGCCAGCCCCCTGCTCCTCCTGGGCTATGGGAGGAGGGCAGCCGTGGGGCTGGGCCTGCTGGCTGAATAGAAAGCAGCGGGGTGGGGGAGACCAGGGCCTCGCCGTCTCAAAGGGAAATAAAAGGATACTCTGGGGTGTGTTGTGTCCCCCCCCCCTTGTCCCCAGGCCAGCAAGCGGACAAGCGCCACTGCGGACTCTGCAGAACAGTGAATATAAGCAGCCCCCCCCCGCGCCCCATGGAAGAGAGCCCGAGGGGTGGATCATAGCAGAGATGAAGGCAGTGGCAGGCAGCAAGAGCCGCTGGGCTGCAGACCCTCCTTCAGCAGCAGCCTCCCTGCCCCGCCCCCATGCCTACCATCAGCCAGATTCATCAAGAGCCCCAGGAAAATCCTTGGATCAGGGGTCAGCCTTATCCACGCTTAATATGGATTGTGGGAACCTGAGCTGCCTAAAACCTAAGCAACTCTGTGTGTGTGTGTGTGTGTGTGTGTGTGTGTGTGTGTGTGTGTGTGTGTGTGTGTGTGTGTGTGTGTGTGTGTGTGTGTGTGTGTGTGTGTGTGTGTGTGTGTGTGTGTGTGTGTGTGTGTGTGTGTGATCCCTCCTCAAGAGGACCCGCGGCCTTTCATAAAGGCCACTTCACCAACCGCACTGGACTATTGTGTGCACCTGGAGTATTGTGTACCGGGGTCCTTCAAGGACCAGATGCAGGGGAGTGATATCAGGAGACAGAGATCTAGTCTCATGCGCTCCCAAACGCATCTGGTGGGGCCACAATGTGAGATACAGGAAGCTGGACTAGATGGGCCTTTGGCCTGATCCAGCATTGGCTCTTCTTATGTTCTTATGTTCACACAGGGCTCTGTGTCAGATGCAAACACCATCAAGGGCCACAGGAAAAAGACAGCCCGGCTGGATCAGACCCCGAGTCCACCTCGTCCGGCTTCAAGCGCTGGACAAACAGATGCCTCCCAGAAAACTGGACAGGACGGCTCAAGTCTGGTCTGGTCCCCCCACCCCCAACCCTGACCTCCTGAGCTCCTGGAATTCAAAGGGATGTTGTCAGGAACAATCCCTAAAATTGCTGCTTTGTTTTTAAAGTGAGTGGGTGGGTTCTGAGCTTGCTCAGAACAGGGTGCTAAGCCAGGCGCAGGCTGGGAAGGCAGGCAGAGAAGCAGGCAGGCCACCTGGGGCTGAGGCTGAGCTGCCATTTGCTCACCACCACCACCCCAGTCCTCCTCCTCCTCCTCCTCCTCCTCCAGCGGGCCCTTCCCTTCCGGAGTCACGGCTTCCTTGCTTCCTCTTCCTTGGCCTAGTTCGGGACTTTTTGTCTGGCTGGGGAAGGAGACGGAGGGGCCTGGTGCGCCCACAGCATCCTGCTCACCTTTCCCTGTAACAGCAGCCGGCAAGATGCAAAGAACCATGAATTATTCACAGGCAGAAAGAAGGGCAGAGCAGGCAGGCGGTGGGGGGGGGGGGAGAGAAAAAGAGAACCAGGAACGGAATGGACAGAAGGCCATCCATCCCGGCCGAACTGTGCTCTAGCCAGCCGAGGGAGGCCTCAGATTGAAAACAGAAATGGAAGCAGAGCAGTAAGCAGCAAAGAGGTGTGTTTGCCCCAAGGGGGTCCAGATATGGAATCAAAGAAGGATCAGTGATGATGCAAACCCAACTGATTGATGGATTGTCTGTATATCATAGAATCGCAGAATCCTAGATTTGGAAGAGACCTCAAGGGCCATCTAGTCCAACCCCTGCCATGCAGGAACCCCCATCACAGTAGTACTCCCGACAGATGGCCATCCAGCCTCTGCTTAAAAACCTCCAAAGAAGGAGACTCCACCACCCTCCTTTGGGGCAACATTTTATTCCACTGCTGAACAGCTCTAATCGTCATAAAGTTCTTCCTAATGTTCAAATGGAATCTCTTTTCCTGTAGTTTGAATATGACATCCTCTCAAATATTTAAACATGGCTATCATATCACCTCTCAGCCTTCTTTTTGAAAGGCTAAACATTCCCAGTTCCCTAAGCCGTTCCTCATAAGACATTGGCCCTTTGTACACGACCCCTAAACTTCTTTTCTTCCTTGTTTTCTTCCTCCCCTCATGCAGCCAGCAGCCAGGAGTGCGGAGGGGGTGGGAAGGCAGGAACAGCGACAAACCCCTAAGATCTCTGGTCCGGATTTAAGTGGCCAGCGGATCTTAGGGGTCGTGTGAAAAGGCCCATTTCGTTCAGACCTTCAACCATCCTGGTCGCCCTCCTCTGCACCCGCTCGAGGTTGTCAACAGCCTTTCTAAATTGGGGCACTTTGATTGGTTGACTGTATTTTACTCCGCCTCTCTCCTTCAAAAAGGACCCAAAATGGGTCACGATATTATGCTATTAAAAAGACAACATTAAAAGCTGAAAATATAAAACAATTAAACAGAAGAATAATTAAAAAGAAAGAAGACAAAAATGTAGCACCTTAAAGGCCAACTGCTATATTTTAATGTGAGGCCCACTTCTTCAAGTTTTTGTCTTGTTTTGTTTTGTTTTGTTTCATTTTGTTTTTGCTTTTGCTTGCTTTGGTACAACAGATTAACACAGCTACTTCTTCTAAAACTTTGAATATTAAAGAAGAATTGACAACACAATCTTTACAATGTCAGGTAAAAGCATTACAAAGAAAGGTTTAGAAGCAACAAAACATTAGACCCTCCTGATAAGACAGCCCGTCTTTCACTAAAGGGAAGCCTGTCTGAAGAGAAAGGAGGGGCAGCAAAGGTGGGGCCAGCCTGGGTTCCTGTGGGAGGAAGTTCCAAAGTCTGGGAGCAGCAACAGAGAAGGCTCTCTAAATGTCAGCAAGTAGAAATAAATATAGTGTGCAATGCAGAAGGTGTGCCAGAGCTAGCATCTTCCTCCTCACCTCCTCGGCTGATCTCCCAGTCGTGAGCAAGAGAACAGACTTCTGTGCCCTGCTCTTTCCTCTGAGTGGGAGATCAGCCAAGAGGGCAGAGCAGAGAAAGCCCGAGCCGTTGCTGGGATTGGAAGATCAGTTGAAGATCACAGATGCTGGGCCTGGGGAGTGGTCGATTTGAGCTAGAAGAGATGGAGGAAGGGAGCAGCAGAGCCTGCACTGCGAACTGGGTGGTGGTGGTTCGTGCCCATCTCTCAATACAGTGCTGTCCTTTAACAAACCCTACCTGTCAAAGACTTTTTCATGGCAAATCAAAAGTATTTCAAATGAAAGGTCACAATTCTTCACTCCATCATAATACCCTTGAGCGACACTCCCCTCCGGACCTCAACCAAACCAAACACACACATCCCCCTGTGTATTTATCTTGCTTCCACAGAATGATTCCAAAGGGAAAGTGCTTGGACTTTTGTCACCTGTCCCAAATAAAGAGATAGGCCTCACCTGGGGCTCAGATTTGCATACTGGGAGATGCAGCAGACAGAACACTCCTCGTAAAAGATTCAGAATTAGTTCCTTTTTGCAATCCAGTAATGGAGACTGGAAGAGGGGTGGGTGTTAGATGAGACCTTGACCAACATCTACCTGGGCCAGCAAACACTACCTCCTCCTCCTCCTCCTCCTCCTCCTCCACTCACCCCACCCCCAGCAACCCTGTTTCTTTTCCTTTGTCTGCAGCAACCGTTCTTGAAAGATAATAGCTTCATGCTATTTATGTCTAAGTAAAATGGTTTAAGCAACATGATGTGCTAGGCACAGGCACCAACTCTCCTGGCAACTATTATGGACAAGAGCTAATCGAAAGCAAGGCATTCCATGGGAGGGTTTCCAAAGTGCATTGGGGGGGAGCATTAGTTGGCTGAGGCCCTTTGTACACGACCCCTAAACTCCGTCGCAAATGGCTCCCAGCTCCGGAGCTTACAATTGTTTCCCCACCAGCTCCGGAGTTTACAGATAATTAAGTGCGACCACGCCCACCTAAGTGCGTCCCAGCGCACTTTTCATGTATCTGCTCTTGGAGGGTGAAAATCACCAAATCCAGATGTCATCTGGTGAGTGTGGGCTCTCCTCGCTTCTTTGTTGTTGTTTTTGGAGGTGAGCCTGCATTCTTTTGTCCCTTTTTTCTCCCTCCCCTCACGCAGACAGGAGCAAGGAAGTGTGGAGGGGTGGGGATGCAGGAAGAGCAACGAACCCCCAAGATCTCTGGTCCGAATTTAAGTGGCCAGCGGATCTTAGGGGTCGTGTGAAAAGGCCCTGAGTTAAGAGCTCCAGAAAGCTAACCCACACGAGGCATTTCAGGGTACCTGACAGCCAAGCTTGTCCCTGAGTGGAGAGATGATGGGCCACTGTCTTCCACAAGGCTGTGTAACCTGTGGGTGCTGAAGGGGAAGGGGTGCCTTCGAAAAACATCTGGCAAACAGAACTATTCAAAACGACGGCTAACTAGAAATTACTGCTGTGAATGCTTTGTTGGCTGGCACTTACTGTAATAATTTCAATGGCAGTTTAAGGCACAAGGATTAATTGGCCTTCGAAATCTTGGGTACCCCCCCACCCACCCACCCCGCAAAAAAAAAAAAGCCTAGATCAGTGATGGCGAACCTATGGCACGGGTGCCAAAGGTGGCACTCGGAGCCCTTTCTGTGGGCACCCAACATTGCCCCTTCATAACCACCTGTATACAGGTTAAATTACTGTATTGGCACTTTGCCAAAAAAAATTAGTGGGTTTTGAATTGCAATTTGGGCACTCGGTCTCTAAAAGGTTCGTCATCACTGGCCTAGATGATCTCTGGGTTCCTCCCACTTCAGAGATCCAGCTCACTGGCGGGAGGCACCCCCTCCCCCAAAAGCTTGTTCCACAGGCATCACCACCCTTCTCATACTGAAAATACCTTCCTCTTCAGGCAAGTTTTCCCTGAATGAGAGTCTATTTACTATGTGACTTTTATATTGATTATCATACATGATTGCATTGACTGATTTCATAAGAACACCAGTGATTCCCATGTTAGCTTCCACCCCTCATAATGGATTTTTCTTTTTGTGTGCTCTTTGTAGCTTTAATGTTACATTTCAATGTCCTATGGTGCCTCTCCTAATTCCCTGTTCTTAATTTGAATATATCTTAAATAATCTGGGCTGTATATTTTCCCTCATTATTGTAAGCCACCTTAGGTCCTTTTTCAAGGAGAAATGTGGGGTAAAAAATATTCTAAACAAACAAACAAACAAACAAACAAACAAACTCCAGCCAAGACTTGTCTGGGGTTTGACTAAGCCTTTGGTGGCTTCTATGTCTTGGTAACCAGATGGGCAGTAATATAAATCAAACCAACCCACCAAAACAAATGAATTCCTCTCCCAACTGTGTGACCCAACTGCTGTTTCATGACATGACTGAGTGCTTCGTTTTGTATGGTTCCGGACTGTGCACTACTGGATTTACTGTTACTAAAGTTCTTCTCATCCTCCGTGGCTTTTAAGTGTGTGCCAGTAATCAGTGCTTTCACGCCTGGTGAATAAAGGTGGCAGCAAACACACTCCTATTTCTCATGCCCTATTTGGCTCACCCAGGCACTTGGCCTTGGCACCTGCTTGGTGGCTGTTCCCTGCAATTAAGGGCCTTTTCACACGACCCCTAAGATCCGATGGCCACTTAAATTCGGACCAGAGATCTTAGGGGGTTGTCGCCGTTCCTGCGTTCTCACCCCCTCTGCACCCTTGGCTACTGGCTGTGTGAGGGGAGGGAGAAAAAAAGGAAGAAAAGAATGCCGCTCACCTCCGTTCTGCCATCTCGCTTTGCTCCTGGCACTGCATTCAGATCTCTTAAAGGGGTGGGGGGCAAAAAAAGAACAAACAGAAGCAAGGAGAGCCCGGCAGTCACTACTGTTATATCCGCATCAGGAATTTTCACCCTCCGAGAGCAGGTACATGAAAAGTGCACTGGAACGCGCTTAGGTGGGCGTGGTCGCACTTAATTTCCTGTAAACTCCGGAGCTGGTAGGGAAATAATTTTAAGCTCCGGAGCTGGGATCCAT
Organism: Phrynocephalus forsythii; assembly: GCA_029282475.1. Lineage (NCBI taxonomy): Eukaryota > Metazoa > Chordata > Lepidosauria > Squamata > Agamidae > Phrynocephalus > Phrynocephalus forsythii. The sequence goes on along the minus strand of JAPFRF010000005.1, from coordinate 128,715,479 downwards.
TTGCCGCGGAGTTTAGGGGTCGTGTGAAAAGGCTCTAAGTCAACCAGAGGACAGGATCAGGATGGTGGTGGCGGCCTTTTCCTAGGAACCCTGTCCAGAGGAGCGGGGAGAAGAGTGAGGGGTGGCCCCAGCATAGGAAACCACCTTTGAAGTCAAGGACAATGTCTTGGCCCTGAGGACCCTTAAGGCCATGCATGACCAGAATAATCGGCCAAGCAGCAGGCCAAACCCCCCACACACACACGGAGGTGGCAATGTTAGGACATTGGATACTACTAACTCCCTCCCACAGGAGACCATCTCTGATCTCCTTCCACAAGCAGGCAAAGGCCGTTCTCTTCAGGCAAGCCTCTCCTTGATGGGAGTGGCAACGAATGGACTGTGTTACCTGACGGCTGACTGCATTTTTGATATTGCTTTTGTTTTAGTGCCTATTAGTGTGGCGTTTGTGTGATCCTTTTTAGTATTTGCATACTAACTGCTTTTAGCTTTAAACGTACAGTATTTTAATTATGTAAAGCCACCCTGGGTCCTGTTTAAAGGAGAAAGGCAGGGTCAAATTTCTTTAAATAAATTATAGGGAAGGAAGGAAGGAAGGAAGGAAGGAAGGAAGGAAGAAAGAAAGAAAGAAAGAAAGAAAGAAAGAAAGAAAGAAAGAAAAGAGGGCTCCAGCCCGGGCAGCACTGAGTGGGAGGCAGCCCAGGGTCGGATGTTACTCGGGGCATTCTGCTGTCGCTTGTCGTGAATGCTGCATTCAGGTTCACGGCCGAACACCCACGCAGGAACGTGGAGCATTTGCCCCTTTTCGTTTGAATTCGCCTTTATTCTTCACTAAATTTTACAGACTCTTCCCTGTTGACAACCTCGAGCGGGTGCAGAGGAGGGTGACCAGGATGGTTGAGGGTCTGGAGGAAATGTCTTATGAGGAACGGCTTAGGGAACTGGGAATGTTTAGCCTTTCAAAAAGAAGGCTGAGGGGGGATATGATAGCTATGTTTAAATATTTGAAAGGATGTCATATTGAAGAGGGAACAGGTTTGTTTTCCATGGCTTCAGAGACTAGACTCGGGGCAATGGTTTCAAACTACAGGAAAAGAGAGTCCATTTGAACATCAGGAAGAACGTCCTGACAGTTAGAGCTGTCCGGCAGTGGAATATGCTGCCACAAAGGAAGGTGGTGGAGTCTCCTTCTTTGGAGGTTTATAAGCAGAGGATGGATGGCCATCTGTCAGAAATATTGTGATGGGGTTCCTGCATGGCAGGGGTTGGACTAGATGGCCCTTGAGGTCTCTTCCAACTCTATGATTCTATGATTCTATGATTCTATCCTAGGAGGGCACTTTGCTATTCTGTGTGGATTTTGCCTTCCTCTGTAAACATTTGTTGAAACTCTTTTTTTTCATGACTTATTTTGTCACATTAGCAATGATTGCTTATTGAACGTAATAATTATAACAACTATGCTTCAACTATTTGACAGTTACTGCATGTACTGATGGTAATGCCTTTAATGACTTCTTTGGCCTAACAGGCTTCTACCGGAGGCGTTCCTCTATGGCAGTGGTGGCCAAACATCAGCCCTCCAGATGTTTTGGACCACAACTCCCACAGTCCTTTGTCACTGGCAGTAGAGGCTTAGAATTCTGGGAATTGTGGTTCAAAACGTCTGGAGGGCTGAAGTGTGGCCACCACTGCTCTATGGGGATGAATTACGATACCCAGCTGAGTATTGTAATCTGTTGCATTCGTTGCAGAAGGCTCTATTGCTTTGTTTGCTGTCAGCTTTCTTGAGAACAATTGCATGGTGCCAAGGTGATACACAAATTAATGAATTAGGCTTTGATCTGATTACCCAAGGAGAGTCAAAAGGAGCTCCCAGGCCTGTCACCGGCATGAGACGCGCCAAGCCTTCTGGGGTTGTTCCAACATCATCAGTCAGAGCCACGCACCAGGTTAGATCATCTTTGCCTGCCCTATAGAGCAGTGGTGGCGAACCTTTCGCACTCCAGATGTTTTGGACCACAACTCCCAGAATTCCAAGCCTGTACTGCCAATGACAAAGGACTGTGGGAGTTGTGGTCCAAAGCATCTGGAGGGCCAAAAGCTTCGCCACCATCGCTATAGGGTGAACCAGAGGTCCCGTCGCTGCCAGATTTCATGGGCAGTGCCATGCTGGTGGGAGTTGCGATGCAACAGGCCTGGTTAACTATATGTAAACCTTTTGGAGTTGCTGTTCGGAGCTGCAGGAAGTGTGTCAAACTAGGAAGAGCTGGGTTCGAATCCTTACTCCTCAAGGAAAGCTCGGCTTCGTGGGACACAACACCTCTTTTTTGAAAAAAGTAAGGTGGGGGAAAAGACTCGTTGTGCAGGGCTCCCCCTTCTTGGGTTAAAGGTTCCCTCCCAAGTGGGACTGACTAGGCTGGCCTCCCAGAGCAAGCTTTGTATCAGGCACTTCCTCAGCCTCAGACATTGGGGGGGGGGGTTTACCAGGGGAGGAGTAGCTCCGTCATCCCCCCCCCAATCATCCCTTTGAAACTTTGTTCAGGAGGAAAAGACACAGAAGCTGTGCGGAGATGCTCGATCCGGAAGCACCTTTCGTTCAATGGCACTTGTTGCCCCAACAAGCTGCTGGCTTGTAAGAAGACATGGGCTTTTGTTGAACTTGAGACCAAACTTAGCTGGTGTTGCCTCCCCACTTCCTTTCCTGATAAGATGGGGGGAAATTAAGAAAAGCACAAGGGGAGGGGGTCAATTTCATCAGCTGAGGATCCATTACAGAGGGAAGCGGGCAGCATAACAGTAAAACTTATTCTAATGCACTCGTGTTTATCTGTGCATGCAACCACTTTCGGAGAGGCTGGGGGGGAGGGTGTCGTGCTATTTTTTGCCAACAGGGACTTGCCTCCCCCTCCCCACTTCCTCACCACAGCTTTTACCCCAGGCAATCATGGAAACCTTTTTAAAAATTTCCTTTCAAAATCGTACACTTTCTCTTGATTCCATTGCCGGTCATACTTTCAGGCCGTATTGCTGTGCCTGGTCTTTTTACCCTCCTCTTATCATCTTTCCAAAGAACTTATATTACCAGCCACTACAAAGAATACTGAAAAAAGAACAGAACAGGTTGTTTTCACCACGTTGAACGTCAAACACAGACAGAATCTTTACTCTTGACATTCCTCCTGGGAAGCAGGAACTCGTGACCTCCCCAGTGATGGTAAAATGCGGTAAAATACACAGCTTCGGGTCTATTTTATCAAATTTAACCACTCAATCTGTAAAAAAAATCTTATGATGACATGGCCCATGGTACGCTCTGCCCGACATGCAGTAACTTAAGAACATAAGCACATAAGAAGAGCCACGATGCTGGATCAGGCCAAGAAGGGCCCATCTAGTCCATCTTCCTATATCTCACAGTGGCCCCGCCAGATGCCTCTGGGAGCGCACGAGACTAGATCTCTGTCTCCTGATAGTCCACTCCCCTGCATCTGGCCCTTGAAGGACCCTGGTTTTAAGCCTGGAGATGACACATCTCCAATTCTCCATCATGGTTTGTCACCTCTGACGGACTTCTCCTCCAGGAATCTGTCCAATCCCCTTTTGAAGGCATCCAGGCCAGATGCCATCACCACCTCCTGTGGCAGGGAGTTCCACAGACTAACAACATGCTGTTCTCTCACTCTCCCAACCCTCAATTTGAGTGGATGTCCCCATTTCTGGTATTTTGTGTGAGAGAGGGAAAAGAGCATCCCTCTATCCACTTTACTCATGCCCTGCATTTATTTTGTATGTCTCAATCCTATCCCCCCTCAGGCGCCTTCGGCCTTCTGCCATCCACGAGCACCTTCTGGTTGGCCAGCATGTCTGCACCCCCTTTCAGGATTCAGGGCAGCTCAGCTGCAAAGCCAGCTCAACGGTGGTGCCCGTGGGCGGTGGACCACTTGGCATTCCCAAATCCTCAACCACATGCTAACCACCAAGTGCCACTCAGGGCTGGCAAGTATTCGGAGGCTGCTGGGACGGAACACCCAGGTCATGCCACACAGCCTTCTGCCGAAAGAAGACCAGCCCGGGGCCTTCCTTTCACTGCCCTACAACAGTCACTCTAGGGCAGGAAGAGAGGAGTCCCTGATAAAGCCCCATATCATCCAACTGCAAGACAGACTGCCTCTCGCCCCAAGGCAGGGGTCCTCAACGTTTTCAACCAGCGGGCCGGTCCACCACCACCCAGACACCACTGGGGGCTGGATCCCAGTCCAAAAGCAGCTGCGGAGGCTTGCTTGCTCACAAAACAGGGGGTAGGTGGGGGGGTTGCAATTGGTCCCAGGGGCCGGATTCAGGACCTTGGGGGGCCGCATCCGGCCCCGGGGCCTTAGGTTGAGGACCCCTGCCCCAAGGGATGGCCAGGACATCTATTTAACCACTTTGCTGTGAGCTATTCAGAGTTACTGTATATACTCGAATATAAGCCTAGTTTTTCAGCCCTAATTTTGGGCTGAAAAAAAGGGGTCCTCGGCTTATCTGCGGGTCAATACTTTTAGCCACTGAGGCAAGTGCTTGGGTCGGTGGCTAAAAGTCATTTTAAACATTGCGCGACACTTCTCAGGAACCCCCCTCTGCATCATAGGGGAGTCTAGGGTAGGAAACGCAGCAGGGCCTGGCAAGTGCTTGGGTCAGTGGCTGAAAGTTGTTTTAAACATCACACACCACTCCCCCAGCTTACAAAGGAGGAGCTGCCAGGCCCTGCTGCATTTCCCACCCTAGGCTTATACTCGAGTCAATACGTTTCCCCAGTTTTGGGGGGGGGTTTAAATTAGGGGCCTCGACTTATACTCGGGTCGACTTATACTCGAGTATATACGGGTAGTTCTTCATGTTCACATTCAGATCAGATGCATGAGCCCCACTGCACTGTGCACTAAAAGAAGTGAGCATTGACATTCATTTAGGGGGAAAAAACCCACAGTTATCAATCAAGTCAACGCTTGTATTTCACAAACTTCAGCTAGACTGGGTGGCACAAAAACGCACACTTGATAACATAAGGACAGCCTTGCTGGAGCAGGCCACAGGCACAGCCCATCCAGTCCAGCGTTCTGTCTCACACAGTGGCTTACCCTTTGCTTCAGGGGATTCCCAAGCAGATGTCTTCACCTGCTGACGATTCCCTGCAAATGGCATTATTGAGAGATATCCTGCCTCTCTCTCTCCAATCCGGAGATTGTCCTTAGGCATCTATCATGATAGCCATTGATACCCTTGTTCTCCATGAACTTGTCTAGTCTTTTGGGATTTTTAGGGTTGAGAACAACTTTGTGAGCCAAAGTCCCTAAGGTGCCCCCTTTCCCAGGTGGAGGGCAGAGGTCTAGAGCAGTGGTTCTCAACCTGTGGGTCCCCAGACGTTCCTGGACTGCAACTCCCAGAAATCCCGGCCAGCTCAGGTAGTGATGACGACTCCTGGAAGTTGCAGTCCAGGAACATCTGGGGACCCACCGGTTGAGAACTACTGGTCTAGAGAATGGACCACAGAGATGGGACCCGAACTCGGGTCACCTTCGGATCAAGCCTGGTCCTCCACCCATAAACCCAACCCAACAGGCACCATATTCAAAGCCATCCAGTACATTCCAGATGCTGCTCCTTCTCTCAGTGTGTATGATTGTCTCCCTCTTCCCCTCCTCTGGAGAGCACCCGCCTAGCATTTCCACGCCCTCACACACACCAACTGTTCAATTTACCCTCCTTCTCACTTCCCCTTGGAGGGGGGTGGTCCACCACCACCACCCCCAGGTTCTGCCCCTTCTCTGGTCAAAGCCACATGGTGGGTCTCAAGGCTCCAAAGCTCCTTGGAGAGCAGAGGACCCTGAGTGCTTGGGGGAAGGCAGGGCAGGGAGAGGCCTGTGCCGCTGTGGGGCCTGTGCTTTCCTCTCTCGGGGCCTTTTCACACCACCCCTAAGATCCGCTGGCCACTTAAATTCGGACCAGAGATCTTAGGGGTTTGTCGCTGTTCTTGCGTTCCCACCCCCTCCGCACTCCTGGCTGCTGGCTGCGTGAGGGGAGGGAGAAAAAAAGGAAGAAAAGAATGCCGCTCACCTCCGTTCTGCCATCCCGGCACTGTATTCAGATCTCTTAAAGGGGCGGGGGGCAAAAAAAGAACAAACAGAAGCAAGGAGAGCCCGGCAGTCACTACTGTTATATCCGCATCAGGAAAAGGCCCTGAGCTACAGATGCTCTTCTAATGCTCTTCCAAATCCACTCCAAATGAACACTAGCCATGGAGCCTTTTCACATGACCCCTAAGATCCGCTGGCCACTTAAATTCGGAACAGAGATCTTAGGGGTTTGTCACTGTTCCTGCGTTCCCACCCCCTCCGCACCCCTGGCTGCTGGCTGCGTGAGGGGAGGGAGAAAAAACAGGAAGAAAAGAATGCCGCTCACCTCCGTTCTGCCGTCCCGGCACTGCATTCAGATCTCTTAAAGGGGCGGGGGGCAAAAAAAGAACAAGCAGAAGCAAGGAGAGCTGGGCAGTCACTACTGTTATATCCGCATCAGGAATTTTCACCCTCCGAGAGCAAGTACCTGAAAAGTGCGCTGGGACGCGCTTAGGTGGGCGTGGTCGCAGTTAATTATCTGTGAACTCCGGAGCTGGTGGGGAAACAATTTTAAGCTCCGGAGCTGGGAGCCATTTGCGGCGGAGTTTAGGGGCCGTGTACAAAGGCCTTCAGTTGTTTGTCCACCTTCAAACTGACACATACAATGTCCTGAGCAGGAATGGGAGAACCCCTTGCAAGCAAGGCGGCCACAATCAGGGCGTGTAAGCAGGTCGGTGGATGCTCTTTGCTGCCCTGGACGTCCCCAACGCATACCTCTGCTGGCCTAAGGGATGGAATGCAAGACCCCCTTCCTCCGCCTCCCCAGATGGCCGGTCCCTAATCCTACAGTGCCGCCTCCGCCCCCAGTTCAAGGACAGGAAGGACTCACCTGCTTCCTTCTCCAAGGCTAAGTTAGGTCTAAAGGACCGGCAAGATCCCAGCAACCGGGGAGGGGGGGGCTTCTAGGGGCTTGGGACCTCACCCGTGCCAGCCACGGATGGCTCTGTTGCCAATTTTTGGTCATTTCTGGGTTTCTGCCTGGACCTCGAGGAAAAAAGCTGAGCTGCTTTTTGGGGCACAACGGTTTTAGGGCCTGCCAGTCCCTCGGCCCCAGCTTCCAACCAAGCACTGGGGGAATCTTCTCATGTGAGGGGGCACTGCTGCAGCTGACCCTCGAGCCAAAGGAGAGGACAAGGGCCCACAACTGGAGGGGACCACACGCGTCAGAAGCCAGGGAGCTGAGCGCCGCGGCAGGATCAAAGCAGAAACAAGAAACCACCCTCTCCTCCTCCTCCTCCTCCGGCAGCCCACCATGTTTGACTGATGCCGGGCCGGGTGGCTTACGGGCTGCACAGATCTTATGCTGGGGGTGTCCATCTCCCTCCCTCCCGCCTTGCTTGCTTTCCTTCCAGCTGCCTGGAAGTTCTTGCCTAAGCCGGCAAAGCTTTTGCCAAAGGAAGGGGGTCTCTGCCAGGCCCGTCCATGCCCAGGAAGGGCTGCAGCTGTTTCCTCCTCCTCCTCCTCCTCCTCCTTTCTTCTTCTTCTTCCTCCTCCTCCTCTTCCTCCCCCTCCCCCCCTCCCAACTGCCCTTGGGCTTCTGCTGGGGAGTGGCCCTCAGACAATAGGTCTTTCTGGCTTCCACACAGGGAGGCTGTTCTTCCCAAGCCGGGCTGCCACCCCACCCCACCCCGCCCGCGCAAGCCAGCGATGGGCGCTCCCTCCTGGGGACCAGAGACGCATTCCCTCCTGGGGCCTTCCTTCCTTCCTTCCCTCCCCTCCCTCCCTCCCTCCCTCCCTCCGGGGCCTCCTGGGCGCAAAGGCCTCTGGGGACAATGCGAGATTCAAGCGTGCCAGGAAACCCGAGCCCGCTCTGCCCCCATGCCCAGGGAGAAGAACTTTGCCCCACGCTCCTTGCCTGCCTGCCTCTTATCGACTCTTCCGAGCCTGACCGTGCTGAGCTGAGCTATCACGACACCTATCCTGGCGCATCTCCACCCCGCCCTTGCCCACCCCCACCTCACCCACGGCTCACCTTTGACACTTCTTAATTAGCTGTGCTCCTCAATCCCCCAAAAATAACGAGCGTCCCCCTCCTGCAAAAACCAGCCCGCCCAAGATCTCTACGCAGGGATGTAGAAAAGTCGCCTCGCTTCCACTACAAATCCAAAATTCCCCCAGCCAGTAGGGCTAAGCTCTGCTCTCTATATTTGCACCAACGCTTCAGTGCCCGTTCAAGTCTAAAAGCAACCACCACCACCACCACCCCGAGAGAAATTTATTTCATAGAATCATAGAACCATAGAGTTGGAAGAGACCTCAAGGGCCATCCAGTCCAACCCCCTGCCATGCAGGAACCCCCATCACAGCCCTGAGTGGCACTTGAAACCATTTCCCCGAGTCCTAGTCTCTGAAGCCATGGAAAACAAACCTGTTCCCTCTTTTTAGCAGGCATTGCATCCCACACGTCCTGTATATTCTAATCTACTGTATATTAGAATATCTTTACCCTCCCTTTCTCCTTTAAAAAGGCCCAAGGCAGCTGACACCATTTAAAGGACAATAGGTAAAAAGCTGAAAAGAGTAAGTGAGGGCCATGCTCAGGATCCTACCCGGCCTGACCACTCTTGGGGTGGGCACGAAGTCCTGAGCCCAGTCTGGCCACCCCCTGCCCAGCCGATGCCACCTTCCTCCAAAGGGGGGATAGGGCTCCTCCCTAGAGAAAGGGATCGCCCTGAGGCCAGCTGGCCTGAGGCCCTTTGTACACGAACCCCTAAACTCCGCCGCAAATGGCTTTAAGCTCCGGAGCTTTAAAATGTTTCCCCACCAGCTCCGGAGTTTACAGGAAATTAAGTGCGACCACGCCCACTTTAGCGCATCCCAGCGCACCTTTCAAGTACCTGCTCCCTGGAGGTGAAAATTCTTTGATGCGGTGTAACGATAGTGAGTGCGGGGCTCTCCTCGCTTCTGTTTGTTGTTTTTTGGCTCCCGCCCCTTTAAGAGCTACTTAAGGGACTGGAATGCTGCCGGGAGCAGAGTGAGACCGGCAGAACGGAGGTGAGCCACGTCTCTTTTCTTCCTGTTTTTTCTCCCTCCCCTCACGCAGCCAACAGCCAGGAGTGCGGAGGGGGTGGGAACACAGGAACAGCGACAAACCCCTAAGATCTCTGGTCCGAATTTAAGTGGCCAGCGGATCTTAGGGGTCGTGTGAAAAGGCCCTGAGTCCCCGGGAAGATGAAAAAGAACAAGGCCCTACCAGGGACACGGGCCGTCAACAAAAGGCCCACCCTCCATGCCTCCGAGAGTCAATCTGGCCCTTCTTTGAGACTGGCGTCTGTCTACCCTGTTTCCCTGAAAATAAAACATCCCCTAAAAAATAAGACCTACTTACAGTTTTGCCCCACACTGAACTATAAGGCATCCCCCCAAAATAAGGCCTCCCCATAATAAGATAACAATAGATGTGTTCCTTATTCTTCTTCATGGAAAAATAAGACATCCCCTGAAAATAAGACCTAGCGCTTCTTTGGGAGCAAAAATTAATATAAGACACTGTCTTATTTTCAGGGAAACACGGTAGCACCTTAGGGTGCTTCCAGACAGGGGGCTTTTCGAACGGCATTAGTACCCCGAGTTATGGATGCCTCAGGTTATGTAATTTTCGGGTTAAGAAAGGACGTTCGTGCAAAGTCGGTATGAAAAATTTTCCGCAAAAAAGGGGTTATGATTTTTTTTCCTATGGAAAATCCTGAGTTACAAATTATGCTTACATTAAACAGTAAGCAATAAAACAATAAGGGCAAATTAAAGACAAAACAGAAACCAAAAATAAAAACAAAAACTTATTTAAAGTATATTTTAACCTGCCTTTGTCCTTAAAAGGATCCAAGGTGGCTTACATCATTGAAACAGTCTTTTAACAGCTAAAAGCAGGTAGTATATGGATATTTTAATATAATTAAAGAAGTATTATATTAAAACGGTAACTAAGATCAATATGATCCATTTTGGTATTTGCATCCTTACTATATCTTTAATGAAGTATCTATCTATCTATCTATCTATCTATCTATCTATCTATCTATCTATCTATCTATCATCCATCCATCCATCCATCCATCCATGTATACATACATACAACTTATATGCCACCCACCATCCAAAGGTCTCTGGTTGACTTAAAACTCAAAATTACTATAAACAATCAAAACAGTTAAAAACATTAAAATACCAATGGGCAATTAAAACAGTTAAAACCCTTAAATGCAATGCAATACACCAAAATTGCCATCAGGACCCATAATCTATTTACATTCTTTAAAGATTATAAATCTACAACAGAAGTCCACTAGCACCTTAGAAATCACAGTTTCGTTTGAGCCTAGAAAAAAACACTTTACTCTGAATTATGTTAAAAAATGACGTACTTTTAATGGCATAAGCCACCTTGGGTCCTTTTAAAGAGAAAGGCAGTGCAAAAATATATACTTTTTTAAAATAAATAATAAACTATTTCTTCCTTCTCTTCCCTGTGGGTTTGTTTTGTGGAAAATAGGGTGGAAAAACAAAGGAAGGCAAAAGAGGAGGAGGCGGCAACCACCCCTGTAACCCAAATGAATGGCCCTTTGTCCATGACCCCTAAACTCCGCCCCAAATGGCTCCCAGCTCCGGAGCTTAAAATTGTTTCCCCACCAGCTCCGGAGTTTACAGATAATTAAGTGCAACCACGCCCACCTAAGCGCGTCCCAGCGCACTTTTCAGGTACCTGCTCTCTGGAGGTGAAAATTATTCCTGATGCGGATATAACGTAGTGACTGCCCGGCTCTCCTTGCTTCTGTTTGTTGTTGTTTTGCCCCCCGCCCCTTTAAGAGATCTGAATGCTGCCAGGAACAGAGCGAGACCAGCAGAACGGAGGCGAGCGGCATTCTTTCTTCCTTTTTTTCTCCCTCCCCTCACGCAGCCAGCAGCCAGGAGTGCGGAGGGGGTGGGAACACAGGAACAGCGACAAACCCCTAAGATCTCTGGTCCGAATTTAAGTGGCCAGCGGATCTTAAGGGTCGTGTGAAAAGGGCCAAAGAGGCAAGGAAGGTGCCTAAAAGAAGCCCAAGTGGGAATACGTCAGTGGGGAGGTGCCCCCCCCAGCCGACTCCTGCCTAGGCCAACCAGCAGGAAGGTTCCAGGTTTGGGGGGGGGGCAAACAGCATCTTTCCCAGTGTGTGCAAACTGGAAAAAGCGGGGGGACGGGGGTTCCTCCTCCATATAATGCATATTTTATGACCTCATTGGCGGACACATTTCCCTTCCTCTCTGGAATTGTGGGCCCCAACCCCTAGAGCTCACAGTTCTGCTGGCGTTTACATCAGGGATGGCCATCTTGGGGGTGCACTTGGGGCACTGCTGTGCTCCATGGACCTGCCTGTGGACTGGCGCAACCTAGCCCCCCTACCACCCCACCCCCCTGGATGGCCGGATTCTACCTTTGCTCCCTGCTTAGGACTATTAAACTTCCCTGGTGACTCAGGGCGTTTATACACGACCCCTAAGCTCCGCTGCAAATGGCTGCAAGCTCCGGATGATAAAAATGTTTACCCACCAGCTCCGGAGTTTGCAGACAATTAAGTGCGACCCCGCCCACTTAGCGCGACCAAACTGCACTTTTCTTGTACCTACTTTTTTATAGTGAAAATATTTGATGCGGAGAGTTCCTGAGCTCTCCTCGCTTCTTTCTGTTGTTTTTCTTTTGCCTCCGCCCCTTAAAGAGGAACCAGGAAGTAAACGGAAGTCGGAGCAACCGGAGGTAAGCCTTTTATTCTTTTGTCTCTGTCTAAGGCTTTTTTTTTCCTCCCCCCCCCCTCACGCAGACAGAACAAAGAAGTGCCCAGCGGGTGGGGAGGGAGGAACAGCAACGAACCCTCAAGATCTCTGGTCCGAATTTAAGGGACCAGCGGATCTTAGGGGTCGTGTAAAAAAGCCCTCAGAGAACATGCACTGGGGGGGGGGGCATCAGAGACCGGGACGGCAAGCAAATGCTATTTCGGAAAGAGGCCATGAACAGACAGGTCATGGGGTGGTGTTGGCCAAAGAGAGCAGAGGGCCAAAAGCCATTTGGAATCTGTTTTAGAAACGGAACCTTTTGTAAATTTGCCTCGCAAGAGAAACACAACGCGCACACACAAAACGTGGAACTACCAATTCCCAGGGTAAGAACATCACAACACTCTGGGTCGCATCCAGCCTTCTCTCGTTTGAACAACAACTATGGCCTCGTGGTACTGTGTGTAGATAGATAGATAGATAGATAGATAGATAGATAGATAGATAGATAGATAGATAGATAGATAGATAGATAGATAGATAGATAGATAGATAGATAGAAAATAAGGACAAAAACGGGAACTGAATGAGTGACATGCAGTGCCTGCACAGTGGGGTGGGGTGGCTCAGTGGGCTAGAGTGTTGAAAACTGTCGGCTGCAAAGTCGGCAGCTCGGCGGTTCGAATCCCAGGTGCCACGCAGCAGAGCAAACACCCGATGTGAACCCCAGCTCCTGCCCACCTAGCAGTTTTAAAGTAGGTACATGCAGGCAGATCAATAGATACTGCCGTGAAAAGCAGGAAGGTAAACAGTGTTTCTGTGCACAGAAATGCATTCAGTCACGCCTGCCACATGACCATGGGCCTGCTCAACACTGGCTCTTTGCCTTGGAAACAGAGACCAGCCCCAGCCCTAGAGTCAGACACGACTAGCACACATGTGCGCGGGGGGGGTGGGGGCTTTTGCGTTTACCTTACTGCCTGCAGAACTGGTGGTGAAAAAGCTTATTTTACCCATTCTACTGAATTTCTGAAAGCAGAAAGCAAGCATATTGGAAATGGATCCTCCACCCTGCGGTGCTCACGTTCCACGTCCAGAAATCTCCTCTCCGCTGGGGTGTGGGTGGGTCTGGGTGGATGTGCTTCAAAAGAACATTCCCTGAGTGCAGAATGAATTGGCGTGCTTCACCCTGCCATCCAAGTTTCAAGCAAGGCCCTAACCACAGGGACAAGCCATTTCCGCCACTGCTGGGATGCCTGCCGCCCCTGACTGCACTTCATCCTGCCAGGCACACATACTCCCAAATTTACAATATAATGCACTGAGCAATATTTCAGGTTTAGAGTGAGTCAACACCCTTTGGAGAGGTTTCTAGAGACTTTTGTCAGCACGAGGGGTGGCCTCCATCATCAACCCAGCACTGGCTGTGCTCTGTCCAAAGCGTGTGACATCCACCAAAGGTGCAGAATCAGGCCCTCACACACACACCACACTTGCAGAGAACACTGTGTCTCTCCCTCCCCAACCCAAAGAGACGCCCTCCAGAGCCACTCACCGTCCTCCTGACTCTGGATATTCTGTGGGGTGCGCATGCCTTCCTCCTGGCTCGGGCTCAAACCGGAGTTGAGATGCTGGTCAGCTGACATCCATGTGGAGTCGCTCATATCAAAATCCTCGCTGCTCACTGAGGTCTCATCCTGGAAACAGGCAGGAAAGGGGTTAAAAAGATGCAAAGGGGGAGGACGCCTGCTGCCTTTTTTAGCCATTCTCACCCACCCCCTCCTCCCTCTCTCCCCACTCCTCAACACACACACACACACACACACACACACACACACACACCCCAGACCTCGCCCAAGAAGCCCATTTCCCTCTCCGGGGCTTCCGGTTAAAAGGCTCCAAGAGGAGGAACGGCACAGGCCAGGCCGTCATTAAGGGTCATGAGACCCGGCCTGCTTCCTGGGACAGCTGGCTAGTTGGACATCCATGGCACTCACCCCTCTCTCTCCCTCCTCAAGCCCCTTGGTACCCGCGCCAAGCCTCAGGAGAGGGGCTGGAAGCAGGTAGCCCAGCTACAGGACGGCAGCGGCGGCGGCGGCGGCGGCTGGAACTAGCCATGGAGAGGCAGACAGCGAGGAACTCAATCGGCCCCGCTTGCCAAAGGCTGGGGGTTCTGGGTTCTCCCGCCTGTTGTTGACAGCAGGTTCTGTAGTCTTTCCCTCTAGCCTAGCCTAGCCTTTTGTCATGTTTACCCTGGCAGGAGGCTGGTTTCAGGAGGTGCCACCCTGCTCATAAGATACCTGGAGGCTTCCCGTGGGGGTGGCGTGGGGGGGCGCACAGGAGGATTTGATTTGGGCATCTCTCAAGCTCCAACTTGGCTGTCCCCAAGGTTTGGCTTTCCAGATGGGAGGCCGTCCCACGCTCGCCAACGCCCCGCCTCGGACGGCATGAAGGAGGGATGCCTCAAACGGACCCGCAACGCTACCAGGCCACGACTCGGCAGTAAGCTGGACACTCAGCAACACGCCACCCCCGGGGCGGGTGCCCTCCGGACGGAATTGCACGCTCCCCACCAAATGATAAGGGACGCAAGATTCGCACACTTTGTGTTGAATCGCAAACCTCTGTGTTCTGTCACAGACCGACGGCGCCTATTGAAAAAAATGAGCTGGCTGCAAAGAATTGACATTTGAACTGCACAAGCAGAAGGGTCCCTCAGGTTAAGGAGGACTTGGAAATCGCAGAGAAATTAAATGAGTTCTTTGCATCTGTCTTCACGACAGTAGACCTTGAGCAGATTCCGCTGCCTGAACAGCCCCTCTTGACTAAAGAATTAAATCAAATACAGGTTAAAAGAGAGGATGTTTTAGGACTAATTGATAAATTGAAGATTAACAAGTCACCGGGCCCAGATGGCATCCACCCAAGGGTTATTAGGAAACTGAGAAATGAAATTGCAGATCTCTTAACGATAATATGCAGCCTGTCTCTTAAAACGGCCACAGTGCCTGGAAGACTGGAGGATAGCGCATGTCACACCAATTTTTAAAAAAGGAAGGAGGGGTGACCCGGGAAACTACAGGCCAGTTAGCCTTAAATCTGTCCCAGGGAAGATGGTGGAAAGCCTCATCCAAGAGAAAATCTTAAAACACACAGAAGAACAAACCTCACTGAGAGAAAAGCAGCATGGCTTCTGTAAGGGTAAGTCTTGTCTGACAAATCTTTTAGGATTTTTTGAAAAGGTCAACAGACATGTGGATTTTGGTGAACCGGTGGATATAGTTTATCTGGATTTCCAAAAGGCTTTTGACACAGTCCCTCACCAAAGGCTGCTAAGAAAATTGCAGAGTCAGGGGATAAGAGGGCAGGTCCTCTTATGGATTGAGAACTCCTCGTTGAGATCCAGGAAACAAAGAGTAGCTGTCAATGGGAAATTTTCACAATGGAGAGAAGTGAAAAGCGGTGTGCCCCAGGGATCTGTCCCGGGACCGGTGCTTTTCAATCTGTTCATAAATGACCTGCAGACAGGGATAAACAGTGAGGTGGCCAAGTTCGTAGATGACACAAAACTTTTCCGTGTGGTAAAAACCAGAGAAGATTGTGAAGAGCTCCAGAAGGATCTCTCCAAACTGGGGGAATGGGCTGCAAAATGACAAATGTGTTTTAATGTAGCCAAATGTAAAGTAATGCATATTGGGGGAGGGGGGGAATCCAAACTTTATCTATCAACTCATGGGCTCTGAGTTATCTGTGATGGATCAGGAAAGAGATCTTGGTGTGTTGGTGGACAGCTCCATGAAGGTGTCTACCCAATGTGTGGCAGCAGTGAAGAAGGCCAATTCCATGCTAGGGATTATCAAAAAGGGGATTGAAAATAAAACAGCCAACAAGCCAACATTATAATATAATAAAAAAACATAAGAAGAGCCATGCTGGATCAGGCCAAAGGCCCATCTAGTCCAGCTTCCTGTATCTCACAGTGGCTCCACCAGATGTGTTTGGGAGTGCATGAGACTAGGTATCTATCTCCTGATACCACTCCCCTGCATCTGGCCCTTGAAGTACCCTGGTTTTAAGCCTGGATATTACACATCTCCATCATAGTTTGTAACCTGTGATGGACTTTTCCTCCAGGAATCTGTCCAATCCCCTTTTGAAGGCATCCAGGGCAGATGCCATCACCACATCCTGTGGCAGGGAGTTCCATAGACTAACAACGCGCTGGGTGAAAAAAATATTTTCTTTTGTCTGTTCTTACTCTCCCAGCCCTCAATTTGAGTGTATGTCCCCTAGTTCTGGTATTTTGTGAGAGGGAGAAGAGCTTCCCTCTATTCACTTTACTCATGCCCTGCATTTATTTTGTACGTCTCAATCATATCCCCCCTCAGGCGCCTTTTTTCCAGACTAAAGAGCCCCAAATGTTTTAGCCTTTCCTCATAAGGGAGGTGCCCCAGCCCAGGAATCATTTTAGTCGCTCTCTTCTGCACCTTTTGCAGTTCCACTATGCCTTTCTTGAGATGTGGTGACCAGAATTGTACACAATACTCCAGGTGCGGCCTTACTATTGTTTTGTATAATGGCATTATAATGTTGGCTGTTTTATTTTCAACCCCCTTTTTGATAATCCCTAGCATGGAATTGGCCTTCTTCACCGCTGCCACATATTGGGGAGACACCTTCATGGAGCTGTCCACCAACACACCAAGATCTCTTTCCTGATCTGTCACGGATAACTCAGAGCCCATGAGTTGATAGATAAAGTTTTGATTTTTTGCCCCAATATGCATTACTTTACATTTGGCTACATTAAATAAAACGCTTTTGCCATTTCGTAGCCATTATACAAAACAATAGTAAGGCCGCATCTGGAGTATTGTGTACAATTCATCTCAAGTGGAACTGGAAAAGGTGCGGAAGAGAGCGACTAAAATGATTCCTGGGCTGGGGCACCTCCCTTATGAGGAAAGGCTAAAACATTTGGGGCTCTTTAGTCTGGAAAAAAGGCGCCTGAGGGGGGATATGATTGAGACGTACAAAATAATGCAGGGCATGAGTAAAGTGAATAGAGGGAAGCTCTTCTCCCTCTCACAAAATACCAGAACTAGGGGACATACACTCAAACTGAGGGCTGGGAGAGTAAGAACAGACAAAAGAAAATATTTTTTCACCCAGCGCATTGTTAGTCTGTGGAACTAACTCCCTGCCACAGGATGTGGTGATGGCATCTGGCCTGGATGCCTTCAAAAGGGGATTGGACAGATTCCCAGAGGAAAAGTCCATCACAGGTTACAAACCATGATGGAGATGTGTAATCTCCAGGCTTAAAACCAGGGTACTTCAAGGGCCAGATGCAGGGGAATGGTATCAGGAGACAGATATCTAGTCTCATGCGCTCCCAAACGCATCTGGTGGGGCCACTGTGAGATACAGGAAGCTGGACTAGATGGGTCTTTGGACTGATCCAGCATGGCTCTTCTTATGTTCTTATGTCATCTGGACCAGCCCCTGACAAGGAGGCCCCAGTGGGGAATCAAACTCCCAAACTCTGGCTCTGCAGCTCCAGAGACCTGAGCCACGGAGCTCTCCAGCCGTTCATGGATATGTTAGGTGTTATGTTAGGTGTGGGGCGAGCAGAGGATCCCTCCCTTTAGCAAATGGGATGGAAAGAATAGCAAAGAAACATTTATAAGCCCAGCTTGGGTGCCAGAGGAAAAGTTGGGTTCCATCCAAGGGTACAGAAATTGTGGCACAGAATCCGCCATCTGACGAACCTGGATGTCAAAAGAGGCCATGCGCTTACCCTTCTGTACCACAAACCGGAGAAACGGAGAAAGATCAACCTAGAAACATCAGCTGTGACCTTCAGGGCCTTTTCCTCTGTCCCCACCCGAAGGAAACAGGCCTCCTTGCCTCTTTTACAAAACTCTGAACCATATACAGTACGGGGTACTGACGAACAGTTAGCAAAACATGGAGGAACTAAACTTTGTGCTAAATCAGTGTTGGCGAAACTATGGCATGGGTGCCAAATGTGGCACTGGGAGCCCCTTCACAACCACCTGTGTTCAGGCTAAATGGTTGTATCGGCACTTTGAAGAAAAATTAGTGGGTTTGAATCGCAGTTTGGGCACCCGGTCTCTAAAAGGTTCGCCATCACTGTCCTAAGGAGAATATCTCACTGAGTCTAAAGCTGCCTGGAGGTGTGCCACCACCACCTCTTGTCTATTCCCCCACCATCACCCAAATGGTACCCCCAAGTCAGATCAGAAAGGGGCAACTATGAGGTGCAAGGAGCACCTGAGCTAAGCCCCTGGAGGTAAGAACGGTAGGAGGAAAAGAACGCGGGTCATGACCACCTCTGCAGGCAATCAATAACAGGACCGCCTCACGTTGTTAAGCACCACAGACAGGGTGATGGCATGGTGTGTATTCTGCACCAAAACACACACATTGCGCCTAGCACGATGCCTCATGCCTGGAAGACGGGAGGGGAACCCGGTCACTCCAGCAAAATATTATAGAAAAGAGGAGCCTTAAGAGAAGCAGGGTTAAATTAGCAAATTCATATAAAATGTCCCCATTATAATGCTATTAAAATCCAATTTAACAAATTATTTTTCTGATGGCTAGGCTACTATTTAATGCTATTCCCAACTGCTCCAAGCACTTCCCATCCATTATCGCCATAATCTTACAACAACTTTGTACGACAGCCTGGTCTTACAACCCTGCGATTGCAGAACCGGGGAGGGGGGGTGGGCAGGTGGGAGAGATGGAAACGGGCTGGGGGAGAAAGAGTGGCTGGCCTCAGGCTGCCGAGAGGGCCCATGGCAAGGAGAATATGTGCCCCCCTGCCCCGAAACCTCTGGGCCCCTTCTCGTGCCCTTCAGGTATCCAAGCAACCCAAGTCTCCTGCCAGCAAAAGGAGCAGCAGCAACAGCAGCATCTGGAAGAGAAAGGCCTTCTCTCTCAAACAAAACACGCAATGCTTTGACATACAGTAGGACCCCCGTATCCACTGATTCATTAACCACAGATTCAGTTATCCACAGTTGGCAGAGGAAAAAATTAAATAATTCAGTGGCCACAGAGCAAGCTACTGTTACAAACAGCAGCTGTAAAGGAAGCTACTGTCACAAAACAGCGGGTTTTTTTGGGGGGGGTGGCATTCTCTCTTATCCACGGTTTTCATTATCCACAGAAGGTCCTGGAACCTATCCCCAGAGGATACCAGGGTCCTACTGTATACGATGCTGGTCCCGAATATCAGAATGTGACCCTCCCTGAGAGCAGCCTGGAAGTGGGAAGACTCCGCCCCACCTTACAGGGCAAACTGCTTGCCATGTGTGCAATGCAGATGGAAAGCGGCACACAACGTGAAAGATAAGGCAATTCCTGGACATACAAAGAAACCTGCTCTAGCACACGATGACACATGCTCTAGTGACATCCCAGATGGACTACTGTAATGTGCTCTATCTGGGGTTACCAGTGAAAAGTCTCAGGAAACTCCAACGGGTCCAAAATGCAGCAGGGGCAGGGTACAGAGATCACATTACACCCCTATTAAAGCAGCTCCACTGGCTGAAATCAGCTGTCAGGCACAATTCAAGGTGCTGACCTTGACCTACAAAGCACTGTATGACCTGGGTCCTAGCTACCTCAAAGATCGAATCTCACAGTTTGAACCAACTGGGGTGGTTAAGGTCATCAGGGGAGGCCCTTCTCTCCATCCCACCACCCTCCCAGGTACGCCTCATGGGAACCCATAAAAGAGCCTTCTCGACTGCGGCACCCAGACTCTGGAACTCCCTCCCACTAGAGGCCAGGACTGCCTCATCTCTGTTGTTCTTCCGGAAACAGGCAAAGACCTTTCTCTTCAGGCAAGCTTTCCCTGAATGATGGACTACCTATTATGATTCTTTCATATGAATCTATAGGATCACATAGACTTTGTGTTTATAACTACTTATAACCTTGTAGCTTTAATGTGATGTTGTCTATTAATGCTGTAAAAGATGTCCCTCAATTCCTTGTGCCCATGTCTTAATCGTATTGGACTGTATGTTATCATGTCTTAATTGAATTGGACTGTATATTATCCCCCATTACTGTGAGCTGCCTTGGGTCCTTTCCCAAGGAGAAAGATGGGGTAAAATTACTCTAAAATGAATGAATGAATGAATGAATGAATGAATGAATGAATGAATGAATGAATGAATACAGAAGAGCTATGGGGCCCCTAGTGGGACGCACGTGGCTACTGAACATGGAACCATGAGTGCTTTGCCTTCCAAGTCCCAGAATCCTGCAGACAGCAGGGGGATTCTGGGAGTTGTAGTCCCAAGCAGGCCTGTTCCCAAGCTCTGCTGCTCAGGATGTTACACTTATCTGTACTTGTATGACAACAGCAACAGCAACAGCAACAGCAACAGCAATCGTCTGAGAACAGCCGAGTTAGAAGGGGACCCGTGGATCATTTGAGTCTAGCCCTGGCCAAGGAGGCCCAGCGGAGGAATTGAACTCCCAGCCTCTGGGTCGGCAGCCAGGGACCCTCTGCCACAGAGCTCTCCAGCACGTCCTGCTCTTTCCCTGCAAAGTCCATGCCCAGGAAAACTGGTACGAAACTGCTCCAAAGGCCACCCACTCTCGGGAAACGCGAGACTCTTGAGGGAGTTAGGCTGGCCCTAATCCTCCGGGGCAAACCTTGCCTCCTTGTGATCAAAACCACTTGGGCCCAAGCCTCCCGAATCCCTCATTTCTTAGCACGGCTGGAGGCGAAAGAAATGCTGCGAGACAAAAGCTGGCCTTCGCGCCCGCTCAACACTTTGGGCCTTTTCACACAACCCTTAAATTCCAAGGCTAATGGCTCCCAGCTCCGGAGATTAAAACTGTTTCCCCACCAGCTCCGGAGTTTACAGGAAATTAAGTGCGACCACGCCCACCTAAGCGCGTCCCAGCACACTTTTCAGGTACCTGCTCTCCGGGGGTGAAAATCCCTGATGCGGATATAATCTAGTGAGTGCTGGGCTCTCCTCGCTTCTGTTTGTTGTTGTTTTGCCCCCCGCCCCTTTAAGAGACAGGAATCAGGACAACGACGGGGCTCGGGGCGGCTTCGACCGGCAGACGGAGGTGAGCCTGCATTCTTTTCTCCCTTTTTTTCTCCCTCCCCTCATGCAGACAGTAGCAAGGAAGTGCGGAGGGGGTGGGAACAGAGGGAGAGTGACAAACCCTCAAGATCTCTGGTCCGAATTTAAGTGGCCAGCGGATCTTAGGGGTCATGTGAAAAGGCCCTTTGTAAAAGCGCTGGAGGGGAGATCGGGAGAAGCAGGAGAGCAGATGGTCTTGGCCAAAAAATGGGGAAAAAAAAAGGGAAGAGGAATCGACGGATGGTGGTGTCAGGCACATGACAGGCAGGGTCTCCGGTGCCTTTTGGATGCAGGACAGGTCTCTGCTCGCTCCTTCTCAGGAGACTGTTTGCGGTTGATCCCAGTAGCTCTCTCTCAGCCGAACAATGTCCTAGCTTCCTTATTTTCTGGAAGGGGAACAAACACACCCTCTCAAAGGTCACGGATGACATCTGGGCAGCACTTCCCATGGCACCGATGGCAAGCCTGTCTCCCACTTCCGTGTCAGTCCTCATCTGTGCATGCTCTCATTCTCCTTCCTCCGAAGCCCTCCCTGTGCTTTTAAGACACCGAAGAGGCATCTTGGACAGATTCCAGAAAGGGAAGGGTCAGCCACACAAGATCTCAAAAGCATCGGTTGCGCCACAAAGGCAGTTGCGAAGGGGGGCTGAATGACTAGAGAAGCAGAAAGAGACTCCCTCCCTAAGAGACACACACACACACACACACACACACACACACACAGACACAGAGAGAGAGAGAGAGAGAGAGAGAGAGAGAGAGAGCAAACAGCTGACGGAACAGGATTGGGTGGCATCGCAAATACCCTTGGAAGACAGCATTACAATTCCAAATGATCTGGACAGGCTGGGCTGAAGCCTACAGAATGGCATTCAACAGGGATAATCAAGGCCAAGTGCTGCACCTCAGAAAAAGAAGCCAGGCACGCACAGATGCAAGATTGGGGGGGGGGGGGATGTTTATACCTGGCTCAGCAAGACTACGAAGGAGAAGGATCTTGGAATCCTGGTAGATCACGTATGCTGAATACGAGCCAAGAGTGTGAGGCTGCTACAAAAAAGGCAGATGCGATTTTAGGCAGCCTTCACAGAAGTATCCTTTCCAAATCCCGTGAGGTGCTCCTCCCCTTCCATTCCACACCGGTTGGACCTCACCTTGAGTCCCGGGTCCAGTTTTGGACCCCAACACTTCATGAAAGAGGCTGACAAACTGGAACCATTCCAGACAATGGCTGGAAACCAAGTCCTATCAGGAAAGAGGGAAAGAAATGGGCCTGCTTAGCTGTGAGGAAAAAAAAAGACCAAAGGGAGACAGGAAATCGCTTTTCAAAGACGTCCTTGAAAGGCTGTCCTAGAGAGAAAAGGCTGCTGACTCCGTTCTCTCTCAGTCCTGAGTGCAGGACACGCAACAAGGGGCTGAAGTGACAGGAAGCCCAATTCCGGCTGAATACCGGGGGAATCTCAACTGTTTGAGCACTATGACAATGGGAGCCAAAGACCCAAAAGAGGTGGTGAGGAGCGCCCCCAACGCTGGAGGCCTTCAAGAGAAACCTGGACCACCACCTGGCGGGTCTCCTTGGGTTTGTCTTCCTGCCTGGAGCGGGATGGGGTTGGGAGGTGGAGTCGATGGCCTTCGAGGCCCCTTCTGACACCATAATTCAAGATTATATAATCTGAGGCAAACCCGTGTCCAAAGTCCTCAGTTTAATGGTCATGCCTCTGATTCAGAACTGCCTCACCCCGGGCTGCTCAAAATGAAGGACCATACAGTGGTACCTTGTAGAAAGGAATTAATTCGTTCCCAATGAAATTATGTTAAGCAAATTTTCCTTTCTACAAATTTCCTATAGAAATGCATTGAATACGGAGTAATCCCTAATCACAACCATATTTACCGTGTTTCCCTGAAAATAAGACAGTGTCTTATATTAATTTTTGCTCCCAAAGATGCGCTAGGTCTTGTTTTCAGGGGATGTCTTATTTTTCCATGAAGAAGAATATGGTACACATTTATTTTTATCTTATTATTGGGGAGGCCTTATTTTCAGGGGATGTCTTATTTTCGGGGAAACAGGGTATGTTGTACGGGTTCGCCCCATAGGCAATTCTGTTATGTAAATTTCCCCTATCTCTGGAATTTGTTATACAGATTTTATGTTACACAAACATAAAATACACAAACTTGGGACCTAGATACCTGAAGGACCGCCTCCTTCCATATGAACCTACCCGGCAATTAAGAATTAGCCAGGGGCCCCTCTTGAAAGAGCCATCCCTCAAGGAGGTGGAGGGATGGCCTGTTTTTTGCCCCAAGTTATGGAATGCCCTTATGTTATACATTGGTGACATTTTTATGTTAGTTTTTTTAATTGAAACCATTTGTTATATGATTTTAGGGTTTTCCACTTGTTGTAAGCCGCCCAGAGACCTTTGTAGTACCTGTAAAAATAAATAAACCATCTGGCCACCAGAGCACAGAGCCGCCATCTTTGCTAAGCCATCACTTGCCCACAGAGAGTCAGGGCTGGAACCTGGCCATAGCGGGAGTACCTCCAACCACTGACCGCTCTTCAGTTTCCAAGAGTGAAGAGTGACCCGTCTTTGGACAAACAGCAGGAACGTCATCCTTGTAGCAGCAGAGGCCGGGGCTCTTCTGCTCCCTTCTTCTAACCAAGAGATCTGCAGACATGGCTGAAAAGTCCCTCTGGACTTCAGGTTGCAAAGGAAACCCTTGCACAGATGGGGTAAAGCCCTACGAAATAAACATTTCCTCCCCCCACACACACACACCTTACTCAAGATCTCCACATCTGGTGCCAACAGACCCAAATGCTGCCACAAAGCCTCTCATGCGCCCAGTTAAAAATAAACACTGTATCTTTCCATGTATAAGACTATGTTTTGCCTAAAATTGTTAGGCTAAACATTGAGGGTCATCTTATACACGGAAGTAAGCCAAGGAGAGAACCAGAGGTTGCAAAACTGTAATTTTGGGGATGAAAAAGTAGGGATCGTCTTATACATGGGGGTGTCTTATAGACAGAAGAATGCGGTAAGTAAATAAACACCTCCTTTCACTTGTTTTGCACCAGGCAATGTTTTCTCCATCAGCCTCCTCAACTGCACAGCTCATGTTTTTAATAAACCAGATGCAGCACCTTCCACCTGATTGCAGAGATGGGAAGCAAGGAGGCTCAGGACAACTCCCCCCCCCGGACTGCCCTCGAAATGTCTCCAAGCTCCTGTGGGCAGATCCTCAGCCCTGTTTTTTGGCTGGGAAATGTGGGGAAAAAGTCTCCTAGTCATCCATCACTCATTCCAAGCTGACAACTCAATGGCTCCCATTCGAGAGAAAGAGAGAGAGAGAGAGAGAGAGAGAGAGAGAGAGAGAGAAGCACTACAAGCACACCCTAAACCAGTGTTAGTGAACCTATGGCAGGGTGCCCTTTCTGTGGGCACTCAATATCACTCCTTCACAGCCACCTGTATTCGGGTTAAATTGCTGTAATGCCACTTTGCAAAAAGTTAGCGGGTTTTGAATCGCAGTTTGGGCACTGGGTCTCTAAAAGGTTCGCCATCACTGCCCTGTCTGTGGAACTCCCTGCCACAAGAGGTGGGGATGGCATCTAGCCTGGATGCCTTCAAAAGAGGATTGGACAGATTCCTGGAGGAAAAGCCCATCACAGGTGACAAACCATGATGGGGATGTGTCATCTCCAGGCTTAAAACCAGGGTACTTCAAGGACCAGAGGCAGGGGAGTGGGATCAGGAGACAGATATCTAGTCTCATGCTCTTCCAGAGGCATCTGGTGGGGCCACTGGGAGATACAGGAAGCTGGACTAGATGGGCCTTCTGGCCTGATCCAGCAGGGCTCTTCTTAGGTTCTTATGTTATGTTCTAAACATTTGCTTTGCTTGCCCCTTTCTGTGACTCCTGGTCTCCTTCTTTGGGACAGTAACAACTGCACGCAGCCTGCCAAAAATGGAGGAGGACTCGAAACTTCCATTTCTCCATCCTTTTCCCGAGACGTCTGTCATGGCCAACCAACCCACTGCCCTCGACTCTTAAGCACTAAAGGCAGCTTTCGCCTCCCTTACCAAAGCAGGAATCTTTGCTCTGGGGCGCTCTTTTTCCTCTGCACTCCCCTCCTGTGTGTGTTTTTATTGCCAAACAAACATCTTCTTCAGAACAGGCCTGGCGACACACTCCTTCCCCTTCCTGTCCTGCTGGCTACAGAGAGCTCTGCTCCGACAGGACAGGAAGCGCCGGGCTTCATCCTGCCGCCCCGCCGCCACCCCCCAAATCCACGCTCAGATGTGTGTCTTGCAGGGAGTTTCCTGCCATTTATGTCTTAGGCTGCACAGCCTCAAAAGACAGGGAGCCCAGAAAGAAGAAGGGCCTTGACGGCAAATCCATGGGGGGACCTTCCACCAGAGAACAAAAGACGGCAATGCTAGGGTGTGAGAAGAGCAGAAAGCAGACACACAAAAGTCACCTTCCGCAGCCCCGTGGGTCCGGTTCAGCCTTGGCAACCATCAACCAGGACTCTCGCAGTTCTGTCCTTGTCTTTTTTTTTTAAAAAAAAGGAAATTAAGCGTAGACTTAGAAATAGGCTGCAATTCTGCGAAAATGTGAAGAAGCCCCACCACCGGCCTTGGCCTCATAATCCATCTTTTATTTATTTATTTATTTATTGTTATATTTATATCCCGCTTATCTTCTAGACAGAACTTCTGTCAGAACTTCTGAAAAAAGAATAAAACAGAGACCTTCTGTTTTATTCTTTTTTCAAAGCCACTCTCTGTTCTTTATAAATGTGAAGAAATACTTGAAAGGGAGCAGCGCCCCGTTAGGCTTAAGATTGACCAAACACTCCCACCCCACCAGCTGCTGGTCCCCTTCGGCCGTGTGATTCTGGAAGAAGCCCAAAATGTAACTTTTCCAAGCCACTTCAAAAGATTGATCATCATGAGGCACAGGTCAGTTTCCTGAGATCAGAGCTGGGATCCTGCACAGCTTTTTGATGCAAACAAGCATCAGTGGGAAGAGGAGAAAACAGGCAAATGTGTCCCATTTATTAAAAGTTTGGCTTGGCTGCAAGTGCCCGCATGTCTTCAAAGAAAAAAGTATAATTATTATATTTATTTATTTATTTATTTATTTATTTATTTATTTATTTATTTTTACTATTTTTATAACCCAACACAGTTCTGGCGTAAAGGACCTTAAGAAGATTTGAAGAAGAAAGAGAAGATGCAAGAATACAGGGTGGCACTTTGTACTGTTTATGATTGTCTATTACTGTTTTTTTATATAATTGTTTATCATTGTTATTTTGTCTTTTTTTATGTTCAATAAAAAATAAAATTTAAAAAAAAATAATTATTATATTTATTTATTTATTTATTTATCACATTTTTATACGGCACCGATTTCCCAGAAGGGGCTCAGGGTGGTTCCAACATGAAATGCACATGGCAATCGCACCCTTCCTCGTGCTGCAGACGCGAATAGGACAGGACCGGACTCGGTAAGCTGGAAGTGCTACGGAAGTCCCAAAAGCAAAAGACAACCTCTTCTAGCCGGAATAAAGCAATGCCGCCCCAAATGGACACAGAATGCCCACCACTGTGCCAAACTCTTTGGTTACCAGCCCTACAAACCTTACTAATCTGAATTACAGTACTCCACTTGGGACTTCACGCTTGTCTAGTTCCAGAGCTGAGGTCAAAGCTAGACTTCAAAGTATCAGGTGTCTCTTTTGGAATCTATATTTATTTATTTAGTAATCAACCGGATTGTTATCAGCCAGGGGTGGAGAACGTTTGGCCGTCCAGATGTTTTAGACCACAACTCCCAGGATTCTAAGATTATATTGCCAATGATAAAGGATTGGGAGGGGGGGAGTTGTGGTCCAAAACAACTGGAGGGTCCAAAGTCTCCCACCCCTCCAATAAATCAATGGAACCCAGCCTTGGGTCACCAGATGTCCTTTGACTACAATTCCCAGAAATTCTGGCCAGCACGTTTAGTGGTGAAGGCTTCTGGGACTTTTAGCCCAACAACATCTAGGAACGCAAATTTGGAAACAACTGCTATAAAGTAAGAAAGGAACAGAGCAAGAGAGGAGTGCCAAATAGTTATGCTTCATTCTGTTCCTCCATATATGCTACTCTCTCTCTCTCTCTCTCTCTCTCTCTCTCTCTCTCTCTCACACACACACACACACACACACACACACACACACACACACACACACAAAATCACTGCTCTCCAGCTGTTTCTCCCCTAATAATCCAAAGAGAAAAGTGCTACCTGATTCTTCCTGCCCCTTCAAAACAAAAAGAAAAGAAAAACCAAACAAACAAAGAATTCAGCACAAGATGTAATTCAGGACCGCGGCCATGCCCCTGGAACACCTGAAGTACCAAAAACAGTCCACGCTCTCAAAATCTAAGCGGTCAATTTGCACTGGAGGGAAAAACACTTTGGAAAGGCATGTTCCCTTTCTGGGTTACAGGCGCCCAGAATGCCTCAGAGAACCTGGCAGAGAACATTTAACCTAGCCGGAGGATCCTGCGATTGGTGATACCTGGAAAGAAAACCGCTTTCCTAAGCTGTGCCGGTTTAACTGAAAGCCAGGCACACGGCAGCCCCAGAGTCACCGGAAAAAGCGGGACAAGGGAGTGCCCTGCTCGGGTCTGGTCCCTTCGAGAAGGGACCAGGATGCCCAGCAAGCACCGTCTGCTGATACATTCCTCTTTGGAAAAGACGCTGGGGGATAAAGCACTCTAGAATGAAAGAGAGTATCCTCCTCCTCACCCAACCCCACCCCACCCCGAGCCAGGAGGACTCCATGCTTTTATTCACCATAAACAGTAAACTGAAGGCTTGAACGTCACTTCCTCTCCAGCACAGGTCATCTGGGCCTTCATGTCCGTAGGGGTGGGATTCATGCAGGAGCAATTGCCATTTATTTATTTCACAGAATCATAGAATCATAGAGTTGGAAGAGACCTCAAGGGCCATCCAGTCCAACCCCCTGCCATGCAGAAACCCCATTACAGTATTTCCGACAGATGGCCATCCAGCCTCTGCTTAAAAACCTCCAAAGGAAACTCCACCACCTTCCTTTGGGGCAACATATTATTCCACTGCTGAACAGCTCTAACTGTCATGAAGTTTTTCCTGATGTTCAAATGGAATCTCTTTTCCTGTCTTTTGAAACCATTTCCCCGAGTCCTAGTCTCTGAAGCCATGGAAAACAAACCTGTTCCCTCTTTTAGCAGGCATTGCATCCCACACGTCCTGTATATTCTAATATACTGTATATTAGGATATCTTTACCCTCCCTTTCTCCGTTAAAAAGGCCCAAGGCGGCCGACACCATTTAAAGGACAATAGGCAAAAAGCTGAAAAGAGTAAGTGAACTCATATTTAAAAGATTTAAACCAGTATTCTATTTAAAATGGTAAATAAAATCAATACTAAAACACACATTTAAAAGTGACAAGGGACAACAATCCATTATCTCTCCTTGTGTGATTGCATTGACACTATGTTATCAACTGTTAGTTTTAATGTTGCCTTCTAATGGTGTAAGACAGGGGTGTCCAAACTTCGGCCCTCCAGATGTTTTGGACCACAACTCCCAGAATTCCAAGCCTGTATTGCTAATGACAAGTGACTGTGGGAGTTGTGGTCCAAAACATCTAGAGGGCCGAAGTTTGGACACCACTTGTGTAAGATGTCCCTCAGTTCCCTGTTCTCAAACTGAGTATGTGAATTGTACTGGACTGTATATTGTCCCTCCTTACTGTATGCCAGCTTGGGTCCTTTTTCAAGGAGAAAGGTGGGGCAAAAATACTCAAAAATAAAAATTAATAAGAGAAAGGTCTTTTGCCTTCTTGAGGATAGATGCCCAAGATGAGGCCTGCCTAGCCTCCAGTGGGAGAGAGTTCCAAAGTCTGAAAACAGCAAGAAAGAAGGGTGCCCGTGAGGGTGGTGGGAATATGTCTGCACATATTTTATTTGTTTGAAAACAAATAAGCAAAGAGCGGAGCAGATTAACTCGGGCGCTGAGTTACATGCAACCCACCCCCACAAATCTAGCTGCCATCACCTGCATCGGTCGGCCAGGTAAGAGGGACGGCCTTGAATTCAGGATAAACCCAGTGTCCCCATCACAGCATGGATACTCCCCACGCAACTGCCCATGCTTTCCACAGACAGGCTGCGTTTGGACATGCCACACACGCAAATTCCAAGTCTTCGTAAACATGGAAAGGGACACCACTCAGGTTCAGTGACAGAAACTACTGCCAGAAACGAATATGTTGAGAGAGAGAGAGAGAGAGAGAGAGAGAGAGAGAGAGAGAGAGAGAGAGAGAGAGTACTCCTGACTCTCTTGCACCATCTCTTTAAATTAGGGGCCCCGACTTATACTCGAGTATATACAGTACAGTAATTTAGATGAGAAATCTGCTGTTTTTAATTATTTAGTTTTGTTATTTGCTTTAATTGTTTTATTTAATGGTCTGTTATTGTTTATATTGGTTTTGTTGTAAACCGCCCGGAGTTCCTCCGGGAAGACGGGTGCTATATAAGCCCAATAAATAAATAAATCTCTGACCACATGACACCCCTGAATGTTTATGCATTCTGAACTGGGGAACTGAGAATAGGTAGAAGCCCCATACAGGACGTGTGGGATGCAATGCCTGCTGAAATTAGTGCATCCCTGGCTAAACCTGCCCCATCGTTGGCCTTAGCCAAACCACCGACGACCGGACCGAGTGGCCAAGGCCTCCCAAGTGCCCAGAAAATGCTGCGCAGGAGGCAAGATTCTTGCAGCTGAGGAATAATCAGTGCACCAACTCCGTCCTCTGTGAGCTTCTTTGTTGTCTCCAGAAGCAGCCTGTCACTACCAGCTTCGCGTTGACCAACCCCTGCTTCACCGGGCTGCCTTGTCATAACCGGCGAGAACCCATGCCGGGAGGATTTACTGCGGAACCCTTTCCGTGCCAGCCACGATTCACGGCCATTCCACCTTCGTGCCGCCAGGATTCCTTGGATAAGGGAGCCGCGTCTTGCAGGTCTGCTAAGCCGCACCTTCCGGCAATTTCTCCAAGGGCACACCCGGACGACGACAACAACCACCTCTTCCTCCAAAGAGGAGCAAAACCGGAAGACCGAATGGAACAACGCAGGCCCCTAATTCGGGACTTTGTAGGGCTTTCTCTCATTGTTCGTATGGCTCACGTTAAGGTCATGCCTGCCACTACCCATGGGGTGGCATGAACAGAGGAACCCTTGCTGAAAAAGAGCCACAAGAGGAGCACGCAAGCCACGGGTGATGGAAGCAGATCCCCATACCTAGATCCCCTTCCTACTTTTCCCACTTGGAAAAGAACAGTGCACAGAACCAGAAATGCATAAAACAATTTGCTTTGGCCTTAAAGCTGAAGATCACAGACACGATGTAGGAACTTAGGCCCTTTGTACACGACCCCTAAACTCCGCCACAAATGGCTCCCAGCTCCTGAGCTTAAAATTGTTTCCCCACCAGCTCCGGAGTTTACAGATAATTAAGTGTGACCACGCCCACCTAAGCGCGTCCCAGCGCACTTTTCAGGTACCTGCTCTCTGGAGGTGAAAATTCCTGATGCGGATATAACATAGTGACTGCCTGGCTCTCCTTGCTTCTGTTTGTTCTTTTTTTGCCCCCCGCCCCTTTAAGAGATCTGAATGCAGTGCCGGGACAGCAGAACGGAGGTGAGCGGCATTCTTTTCTTCCCTTTTTTCTCCCTCCCCTCACGCAGCCAGCAGCCAGGGATGCGGAGGGGGTGGGAATGCAGGAACAGCGACAAACCCCTAAGATCTCTGGTCCGAATTTAAGTGGCCAGCGGATTTTAGGGGTCGTGTGAAAAGGCCCAAAGACCCCCAGAAGCTCTGTCAGCCACACAGAGCAGCTCTCTTTGGCAAATTCAGGGCTGAGGTTCCCGGACAGATCACAATCTTCGTGGCAGCCCATTCAAAAACAACTTTTGTTGCAGCCCATATTATTCCCTAATCTCTCAGTTACATTTAACCTTCTTTTTAAAAAAGAAAGAAAGACTTACAAATCATAGCACGAAGTTGGTTGGCTGGCACGTTTGTTTACTAAGCACCTGCATAAAAATGTCGGCGTGTGGGACTTCTGTAGCAGTACACAAAACGGTTTGCAAGGAAATTAAAAGCCACCTCTCTTCCTGCTCCCGGGAAGGATCGTTTTCCTGCTTTATGGGAGACCTTCTCCCCGGTCATGGGCGACCAAGCGCGTCGGCAAACTCACTCAACGGGGAAACCTTTGGCCCTTCCTCTCGTCCTCTGTGCACAAGCGAACTGGGCCTTCACCTCGCTCACCCTCCGGACCTTGGGGGGGGGGCGCTCCCTTGCAAGGCCACATCTAAGGCGGTTCGGACAACACAGGATGGGAAGGCAGGGGAGTGGGAAGGCATCTCTCCCTCCCCCACCCCCCAAGGGATTTGGCCCCCGGCCCATTCTCTCTCCAACTGCCCCAGCCACAAAGTCATGGGCGGCAGTTCAATCCAACCTCTCCCCCCCCCTCGCTGCTGCTGCTGCCGCCACTTCCTTTCAGCCTGAAAGCCAGGCGGCTTTTTTCCTGGAGGAGTTCGGGAGAGATTTCCCTCTGCTAATTTCTTCTTTCCTGTAAACACGCTGCAAATGAAACTTTCATTAGAGCACAAATCCATTACTGTCCGGATTGGCCTCCTCAGCCACCCCACCAGCCGGAGATCCGGCAAAACCATCTCGCTCTCTCGCTCTCCTGCCCTCTCCGAGGAAAGCCCTCCCAACCGCTGCGTAGCTCCCTCCTCCTTTCAGCTCGCACGAGATCCTCTCACCTGGCAAGAAGAACCCACCAACTGACTTTCAGGGGACTGAGGGAGCAGTACGCAGCACCCTGCCTGAGCAGCATTTCCAAGGCAACACAGAAAGGACGGAGCAGGCACACATCTCCTTCCGCCGCGCGCAGGCATACTTTGCACCTGCCAGCACCTCTCACCTGCCTGGCAGCTCCACCCTGTCCCACCTAAAGGGCGGCAGGAACGGCAGGCACCTGTTCCTGCAGCGCACAGTGAGCATTTCTGAGGCACCTCATGAGGTGCACTTGCTCAGCTTTCCAAATTCTGTGGAACTCAACAGTTTTAATTTTTTAAAAAGTAATTTGAATGCTGTTTTTAAAAGTTATTCTGAAGGGGCTGTTACTGGCACTATCTATCTATCTATCTATCTATCTATCTATCTATCTATCTATCTATCTATCTATCTATCTATCTATCTATCTATCTATCTATCTATCTATATCTATCTATCTATCTATCTATCTATCTATCTATCTATCTATCTTCCCTTGCTTGCTTGCTTCCTTCCTTCCATCCATCTATCTATCTATCTATCTATCTATCTATCTATCTATCTATCTATCTATCTATCTATCTATCTATCCCTTGCTTGCTTGCTTCCTTCCTTCCATCCATCTATATCTATCTATCTATCTATCTATCTATCTATCTATCTATCTATCTATCTATCTATCTATCTATCTATCTATCTATCTATCTATCTATCTTCCTTCCATCTATCTATCTATCTATCTATCTATCTATCTATCTATCTATCTATCTATCTATCTATCTATCTATCTATCTATCTCTTCCATCCATCTATATCTATCTATCTATCTATCTATCTATCTATCTATCTATCTATCTATCTATCTATCTATCTATCTATCTATCTATCTATCTGTCAGTCTGTCAGTCTGTCTGCCCGTCCCTGCCTTTCTTCCTTGAAAATACCCAAGGTGGCTTTCAGCACTGAATGGCAATACAGTGGTACCTTGTATAAAGGAATTAATTCATTCCAAATGAAATTATGTTAAGCAAATTTTCCTTTATACAAATTCCCATAGGAATGCATTGAAAATGGAGTAATCCCATTTTTATGTTGTACGGATTTTCCCCATAGGCGATTATGTTGAGCAAATTTCCCCTATCTCCGGAATTTTTATGTTGTACAGATTTTATGTTATACAAGCTGTTTGTTATACAAGGGTCCACTGTATTTAAAGTTGAAGATAATGAGGATACAATGGATATTAACTTTAAGGATAATATTGAAAGCGGAGAACAATACGTAAACAAATATAGAAAGAAAAATATGCCTCTCTGAGAAATGGAAAAATGGGAAACACCAGAGATGGGGGTTGTTTTTACAGCTTCTTGGAGCACCTCACATGCCTCCAAGATTTGAATGCCGATATTCTTCAGGCCTATACAGAACTCTACCTGCTACATCACCTTCATGGTACAGTTTGGCGACGGATGCCACGTAAGAGAGATGCAACCCTGCCCAGTGGACATTAGGCAGGAGTGCTACCCAGGATGGGGTTCTTTTCGCTTCACCAGCCTTTGTTTCATCAACGCTTGCCTTCCAACTTGATCCTAACGTTAACCCTAAGCCACGTGCAAAACACTCGCCGTAACCAACTGCCCCTACCATATCCTGCAGACTACTTTTCAAAGCACATAATCGCCACATGACTTATTTGACATGACAAAGCCGACTTTCTCAATGACAAGGGCTAGAGCGGAAAGGACACCTAGGAGAAAAGCGACATTTTCACAAGTCCCAATAGGTAATTTCACCTGGCCACTGAACTCTTACGTGGCTCAACAGCCCCGTGGCTCAGGCTATATCGGCATCAGCACATTTTTCATTAAGCATGAGAAATGAATCATGTGTCAAAGACCCCCCCTTTATTAAGCACAATCAGGGGGTCAGCAATTCCCTATGAAATTTTGCCCTTTGGATTAGATCAAAAGGCACCACTGCTCCTTTTGACGGTTGGCTCCATTTTCTGTTACCACCGGATGGGCCAAACCCTGAGAGAAGAACCTAAGAAGAGCCCTGCTGGATCAGGCCAAAGGCCCCTCTTGTTCAGTTTCCTGTCCCTCCTGGTGGTCTCACCAATGAGATCGCCCGACGCCACTTCCCTGCATCTGGCATTTCGAGGTGACCTCCTTTTAAGCCTGGAGTGAACACACCTCCCATTCAGGTCTTGTAAACTGTGGGTAGACTTTTCCTCCAGCAATCGGTCCAGTCGCTTTTTCTAGGCATCTAGGCCAGATGTCATCACCACATCCTGTGGCAAGGGGTTCCAAAGGCTAACAACACACTGGGTTTAAAAAAAACCCTTCTGTCTGTTTTCACTCTCCCAATCCTGAATGGGTGTGGAGGACCCCTGGTTCTGGCACTGCATGAGAGGGAAAAGAGCTTCACTCTCTCCACGTGATCCATCCCCTGCATAACTTTCCCTGTCTCAATCATAACATAACAAGAACACAAGAAAAGCCATTCTGGATCAGGCCAAAGGCCCATCTAGTCCATCTTCCTGTATATCTCAGTGGCCCCACCAGATGCGTTTGGGAGCGCATGAGACTAGATATCTGTCTCCTGATACCACTCTCCCCTGCATCTGGCCCTTGAAGGACCCCGGTTTTAAGCCTGGAGATGACACATCTCCATCATGGTTTGTAACCTGGGATGGACTTCTCCTCCAGGAATCTGTCCAATCCCCTTTTGAAGGCATCCAGGCCAGATGCCATCACCACCTCCTGTGGCAGGGAGTTACACAGACTAACAACACGCTGGATAAAAAAAAATCTTTTTTCTGTTCTTACTCTCCAAACCCTCAATTTGAGTGGATGTCCCCTAGTTCTGGTATTTTGTGAGAGGGAGAAGAGCTTCCCTCTATCCACTTTACTCATGCCCTGCATAATTTTGTTCGTCTCAATCATATCCCCCCTCAGGCGCCTCAGACTTCCAATCTTTGGACATGTGTGATTTCTCCCTGCACCTCCTGAAGCGGATTCCGAAGCTCCCTGTCTTCAGAAAAGGGAGGCGCTGCTCCTTTTTTAGGGGTGGCCCCCACAGACGGGCCCCTCTGCCCAGCCAGCTTGCCCTTGCCCGTTGCCTCCTGTGCTCCTTTCTTCCAGCCACAAACAAAGGGAAGACCCTCCTCACATGCGGTGAGTGAGGAAGGGGTGTCCTTTGGAACCAAGTTAAACCTCCCCCCCCCCAGGTGATAATCTGGGGTCCCTTAATCTGGCCAGTCCACACAGTTCAGCACTTCCACAGCCCCAGCCTGGGTTCGCTCTTCTGATCAACCCTGAGTGCACCAGTCCTGCTAAATCAGCGCTTCTCCACCTCTGGGGTCCCCAGATGTTCCTGGACAGCAACTCCCAGAAGTCTTCATTGCTCGCTGAGCTGGCCAGGATTTCTGGGAGCTGCAGTCCAGGAACATCTGGGGACCCCACAGGTTGAGAACCACTGTGCTAGATAGATACTGGCCTAGTTCTGTACAGTTACAGTGTGAAGGGCGGAAATATAAGTCTTTTCCAGCCTACACGGGATGCAGGCATTTTCCTCGCAACCTTCCAAGAGGTGAGTATTATTAACCTGTATCACCAGGACAGGCTACTCTGCGATGCGATACCCACTGCGTCAAGTGCAAACATGCAAAGAAGTTCATTTCTTCCCCGAGAGAAGCGCAAACCTTTCTTTCTTCCATCACGGTCCCTTTCCCCGCCTACCCCAATATACAAAATAACGCTTTTAAAACATCACACACAGCCTGGAGGCCACTTTTGGAGGAGCCACCGGGTTCACAGCAGAGAGAGATGTGAGTCGGGCATGAAGGCCGCTCTCTCTCTCTAATACAAAATGTATTAGCGGCCTTCCCTAGAAATAGCCCAAAGCCACTACAATATATATACTTTTTTAAAAGTGAAAACGAGATCATACACACACTCTTGCAGGCGCGCACGCGCGCACAACCGCACACCCCAGGATCTTATGCAGACCAGACTGAGCCTTACGAAGGAATCAAGGCAAACTTGTGGAAAGGAAACTTCTCAGCAAGCCAACGGGCAGCATAACCCAAGGAATCAGGGCAGCGTTTTGTAAACCATCTGTGGTCCCCCCCCTGCCTGAGTCTGTCTCAGAAGGGGCTCAGCCTCCCTCCCATTCAATTCGTATGAAGCCTCCCCCCTCCCCCGGCTATGGGATGCAATGGTCTGCAACACTCTTTTCCACAAGGTAAAATGCATGCTAGTCATGCCTGAACTGTTAGTTTGAAGAGCCAGTGTTGGAGCTACGTGGCCGGCATGGTTGGAAAACTGTTTTGGCGGGAGCTCACATGCCATTGTTTGGCAGGACCGGAGCTCACTCCACTGCGTGGCACCCGGGATTCGAACCGCCGAGCTGCCGATTTGCAGCTGACTGTTTCGGCGCCTTAGTCCACCGAGCCACCACAACCCCATTTCCACAGGGTAGTTGTGTGCATATTTGAAAACTAAAACAAGAACACCCCAAAGAGTGCTGGAGACCCAAAAGCAACACAAGTTTCCAGAGTTTCCCCGCAGGGGTGGACCACTTGTGTGGCTCTGAAGGGGGCTGCTCCCTCTATTTATGCTGGGGGGGGGAGGGCTGCAGGAAAGGCTGCTCACAAAAGACATCGAAGAACCAGGGTGGGGAAGGACCGGCCAAAGATGTCCTTGCACAGGGCCTTGGACAGACCTCCGCCTGGATATTTTACACCTCTGGGACAGCAGCTCCCCAAATTCCTCATGTAGCTGGAGAATCCTGAGGTGCCTGGAACCCCCCAAAGTGTAAGGATGCAAAAGGTGGGTTCCTCAAGGAAGGGACGGCGCTTACGCTGAGTGTGGTGGCCGATTCCCTCGGTGCCTGGGCCTCAGGAGGGCACAAAAGGGCAAAGGGTGGTACCAGCCCCTCTGCTGTGTAAATTACTCACCGTGACAGGCTGGCTAATAGGCGAGGCGCAGCTCGGATCAGCAGGCTTCCCCCCCCTTTTCATCATTATCCACTCCAGCATGAAACTGTACCCCTCTTGGGTGTAACGGGAGAGAAGCTGTTCGGGAACGCTTGTACCAGCTAAGGCATTAAAATATAAGAAATGGAGCTGGAAGCATTACTTGATTAATCAATTACAGTACATTAGCTGCCGATGTATTTTAACCAGAGCTGTCATCCCTGAAAGAATGTGCGGTGCGGATCGCCTTGTGGCCGGGGGAGATGTGGGGTGGGGTGGGTGTTAGGGGGTGGTGGAGGAATCTACACGCACCTCTGGATTCACAAGGCGCGGTTCCAAGCATTTTTAAAGCAAAAGATGGTGTGCCTTATATTTCTTATTAAAAATTAATCATTTGCACCAAATGATGTGCTTAGCACTAAAATAATGATAAGCTGATTACAGCAGTTAGTTCTAACAGTTGATTAATTACTTAAAAACAAGACAGGTTATCTTAACTAACATGCCATGCCGTGAACCTAGAGAGTTTTTAATTTAAGAGATCCATTCACTCCAACGCCAAATAAACATTCTTCTGAGTATAACTTTTTACCTGAGAAAGCAGTCCTATTAAGGAAGCCCTGTGTTTTAGTCATTGGTTTTAATGTGTTATTTTGGTACTTTAAAATGCATTTTAACAAGCACTCAGAGGACTCTGGCTAGCAGTTTGCTCAAGGAAGCTTCAAATAAATAAATAAATATTGACTTGAATAAGGTGTATTCCCCGACAAGTACAAATAATTTACTCTTACAGCCATGCTTCTGGGTAAAAGCAGTAACAGAAGAATTACTTGGGGGGGAAAGACACCTGATGTCTGTCTCAAGACAGACAGACAGAAGCGCGCGCGCACACACACACACACACACACACACACACACACACACACACACACACACACACACACACACACACACACACACACACACACACACACAGGACCAGTTGCTGAAAAACAGCAAGTTACAAATCTAGAGTACAATATAGACATTGCCAAGCATCTTTCACATCTAACTAGATGGTCTATCACTCTCAATTTCCATTCCTTACCGGATCTGAAAGAAACAGTTATTTAAATACAAGAGCATATTCCATAATGCCACTGCTCTAGGCAAGAAAAAAAAACCAAAAGAGACAAACTCTACCCAAAAAAAAGGCTTTCAAAATATCTGCCTCCAGGACCATTCAAGGAGGACCCAGCGGGAGGGAGAGCTCAGCTCTCCCTGACAGGTATAAAACAGGAGGCCTCGGTTTTTGAACCAACCCTTTCCTGAAACAGTCCAGCTTTGCTCCACCTTCTGAAGGAGAAAACCGTCACCCCATTCCAAAGTCCATCATAGGCAAGAAAGATGGATTCGTTTATTTAAACGGCTGAGCCTTCCACGCCCCCTCAGGCTCGGGACAGACGAACCAAAACACAATTCTTTTTTTAGAAAACCATGCAGCAAAACAACCAGTCCGTTGAAGCTGAAGGCTACCTCCACCTCACGCTACACTCACCTGCTTCCCCCCACCCCCACCCCCAAAATAAAGCTCGGTGCTTCAAACTGACTACGCACCCACAAGCAGGTTTTGGAACAGAACCCCACATGACATGAGGCAAAACCCTAGAACCGCCTCTGGGCAGGCCCCTTGGGCCCAGGCATGTCCCTCGGAGATCTAATGCCACCCTCTGCAAGATTATCACACTTCTACTACCCAACGGGAATATACTCCCCTCCTCACAAGACTGGCGTGAGGATTTACGACCACGAAAAAGAACCAAAACGCCACCGTTTCCAACGGGTTGCCCTGGAATAAACCAAGGGCCTGTGACCAACGACGAGCAAGGCAATGTTACACAAGTTCCATTCTAAGGAGCGCAGTTCGCTTGACACCCTTGCAAATAACTTATTATGGCTTGAAGTAAACTTGGCATACTTTTCAGGTTCCTACGTGAAAGTAAAGAAAGGAGCAGATCTACACAGTTCACATGGAAGGAACTGGTCGAGGTTATACAAGGCCTTGGCAACATAGCCAGAATCCTGTTGTGTTACCCCACATCATAATAACATAAGAACATAAGAAGAGCCCTGCTGGATCAGGCCAAAGGCCCATCTAGTCCAGCTTCCTGTATCTCACAGTGGCCCCACTAGATGCCTGGGTTTTAAAAAAAACCTTCTGTCTGTTTTCACTCTCCCAATCCTGAATGGGTGTGGAGGACCCCTGGTTCTGGCACTGCATGAGAGGGGAAAGAGCTTCACTCTCTCCACTTGATCCATCCCCTGCATAACTTTCCCTGTCTCAATCATAACATAACAAGAACACAAGAAAAGCCATTCTGGATCAGGCCAAAGGCCCATCTAGTCCAGCTTCCTGTATATCTCAGTGGCCCCACCAGATGTGTCTGGAAAGCACAAAACTAGATATCTGTCTCCTGATACCACTCCCCTGCATCTGGCCCTTGAAGTACCCCAGTTTTAAGACTGGAGATGACACATCTCCATCATGGCTTGTAACCTGTGATGGACTTTTCCTCCAGGAATCTGTCCAGTCCCCTTTTGAAGGCATCCACTTTGTTGCTCTAGAAAACGCGCTGAGTTGCAGTACTTAAAATTGTGCCTCCCCCAATGGCCGTTGCGCTTTCAAGCAAAATAAAGTGCGACCATGCCCCTGAAGTGCGACTCAGTGCATCTTCCTTTATACCTGGCCTTGGGGTGGTGGAATCCTTGTAGCGTTTCCATTGCGGTTTTTAAACTGGTACATGTGCCCGTGGGGTAACTTAATACTCTGTAATATAACTGGTTTTTTCTGTCTTTTGCCGCAGAAAAACAAAAACAAATGCACTTTGATGCGGCACCCATCCGTGAGGTCACAGAAGTTTCGTAACAATAAAGTGCCTCCTTGAAGCTGCACAAACAGCAACAAAACCATGTGACCACAACAAGATATATTATTTTGTTGTGGTACAAAGTGGACGTGAGGTAACGCCCTTAGTGCAGCAAACTACCCTAGAGTAGGCCCACAAAATCAATTGGGATTTGGCGAGTCAACTCCTCTGTAAGCCCCCCATTGATTCAAATGGGCCTCCTCTAATTGCAATGTGTTCTTCTAAAGTAAGTCACTGAACCCATGGAAGTCATGGAGAAGTTAACATTAACCCGCTAAGCTTGTGTATTGGCAGTTCGAATCCGCACCGTGGGGTGAGTGCCACTTGCTTGTCCCAGCTTCTGCCCAGCTAAAAACATGAGTAGATATATAGGTGGGAAGGCCGTGGCGTTCCACGTTTAGTCATGCCAGCCACAGGGCCACAGAAATACGTCTATGGACAAATACCGGCTCTTCAGGCTATAAATTGAGATGAGTACTGGCCGATACCTTTGCCCCACCTTTACTCTAATGCAATTTACCACTGAAGCAACGGGATCTGGGCCACTATTACATAAGGGAGAATTTGACAAAATCTTCTGTGTGTTTTCTGGTTCTATAGGAAACAGGGAGCATTCCCCCCCACACACAACCCTTCCAGGACAGCTGGTGGCAAAACCCTTTGCTTTTCTTGTGTGTGTGTGTGTGTGTGTGTGTGTGTGTGTGTGTGTGTGTGTGTGTGTGTGTGTGTGTGTGTGTGTGTGTGCGCGCGCGTGTGTGTGCGTGTGTGTGCGCGCGCACGCGCACGTGTGTAACTGCAGCTTTTCACCAGGACACTCAAACCTAGAGGTGAAATCTAATGAAGGGGGGGGGCAATAATGCCTCCTCTATTCCCCTCCCTGTTCCTGGAACACATTGGTTTTCTTTTGGGAACAGGTCACCCCCTTCTCTTCCTTTTTCTTCCTGAAAGTACATGGGGAGGGGGACCCATATTTATGTGTAGAAGACCCTGCTGACCACTGAGCAAGCGCTTTCGGTGCCTCCCCTTTGCCCACCCTCCTCCTCCTCCTCCTCCTCCGTGGCCTGTTCTACCCCACGTTCAAGGAAGCACCGCTGGGAAGGCGCTCTCCACCCACTCACGCCTAGCCGCCAGCTCCATTGTTCACCCGCCCGGCAAAAAAAAAGGGGGAGAAGCAGGAAGTACACATCTGGCCTGAGAAAAGGTTTGCCACCCAGAGGGGCAGAGGAAGCAAACCTGGCGGGGGGAGGGGAGTCCCCCAAGCATCTCAGGAAGTTTTCTTCCCAACTGGTGTGTGCCCCCAACACACACACACACACACACACACACACACACACACACACACATCACAGGGTTTCTGGTTTCCTGCTTCCCTTCCCCATCCAAGCTTGGCTCCCCACCCCCACCTCCCCCACCTCTCCCCACCCCCAGCTCAGGCTGGCAAATCTTAACCCAGGGTGTTTGCAGGAGCTGGTGCTGCCCGGAGGAGGTTGGGCGCCTGAAGCAGGGATTGACCCACAAAGACCAGCTTTACCTCCAGGGAGGAATCTATTTCCAGCCCAATCCTCCCAACCGCCCCCACCACCCATTTCCCCGCCCCCCCCCCCACACAGGAGAAGATCTGGGGAAAAGCAGCAGCAGCAGCAGCAAGGCTCTCAGGGCAGAGAAGCCCAAGCCGCTTCCCACTATGCGCGCGCACACACACGCACACCCTCCACCCCCCCTCCTCCACTCCAGGTAGAAGGGAAAGGATGGAGGTGTG
The DNA here is from genome assembly GCA_029282475.1 of Phrynocephalus forsythii. Taxonomy (NCBI): domain Eukaryota; kingdom Metazoa; phylum Chordata; class Lepidosauria; order Squamata; family Agamidae; genus Phrynocephalus; species Phrynocephalus forsythii. Next base: position 128,673,864 of record JAPFRF010000005.1, on the reverse strand, counting down.
TGCGTGCGTGGGGAAGGAGGGGGGTGTCTTTCCTGGCGTCCAAGGAGGAAAATCGATGCGCTGGGCGTTGGGGGGAGGCAGCCGGAGCATCCCACCGCCCGGGCAAAGTGATGGGTCTGGCGCTCTGCTTCCCCCCCGCCCCCCAAATTGATCCGCCACCGCCCCCCTCCGCCTGGCTGCCTTGCCTCTTCTCTCCCCCCCCCCACTTTCTTATTTCTGCGCTTTTGTGCTCTCTTCCGGGGAGGGGAGGGGGGGGAAGAGGCGAGAAGCGCCAGGAAAGGAAGGACGCGCTAACCTTAACCTTTCTCCAGGCACCGGGCTCCATCATTAGAGACGCTAATGAGAGGCCGCCGTGGGGGGGGGGGCGCAGAGATGAGGGGGCGGCGGAGGGGGGGTGCAGTGACTCCTGTGAGCGGCGTGCTCTGGGGGGGGTCAGTGGGCAGCAGAGGAGGAAGGCGGAGGGCTCCGAGAGGGTCCGCCGGCCAGCAGGCGCGGGGTGGGGGGTGGGGGGCAGTGCGTGGGGGCGGCCCGGAATCAGAACGCACGAGGGGCTTTCCAAACGGATCCGGCCCCTTCCCTCCTCCTCCTCTACTTCAGCCCCCAACCCGCAACCCAACGAGACCCCGGCCGCCCCCTTGCCAGCATCCCAACTCCGCCCGCCTGGGGCCAACGACCTCCTCCATCCATCCATGCCCTAGATCTCCCCACCGTGTCCCCCTTCCCCATAGGCGCGCGCGCGCACAACACACACACACACACACCCCAAGAGTCCGCCACCCCCCCCATCCCCGGCGTGTACCCATGTGCCCAACACCAACACCCAACACCAGGACCATACACCCAAACCCTGCCCGACTTTCCGGGAGGAACCGTCGGGGACCCGCCTGGCGCGGATACGCACGTCCCACGCGTGTCAACACACCCACCCGCTCCTCCTCCTCCTCCTCCTCCTCCTCGAGCTCAGGCAGGCAAGGCTCCTCCTCGGGTCACCGGCCTCGCAGGGATCTCTATCCCCCCCCCTAAAGTACTATCCGACCCCACCCCCCACCACCACCCCAATAAACGCCTTGCAACTTGCGCGCTGGAACCGGGCGCGTCTCGGTCCCCCTTCCACGACGGCAGCCCCGCGGACGTTACGCGGAAGGCACCGCCACCCACCGGCTCCCCCACCCCCCACCCCGCTGCTTCTACGAGCACCCCTTCCCCTTCCCCTCCGCCCTCGCCCCCTCGCCCCCTCCTCCCCATATACCCACGCAGCCAACGCGACCTGTCAACAATCGGCGGGCACGCGCGGCGGCTTCTCCACGCGTCCAGGCTGGCATTCACACGCCCCCCTCTCTCGCCCCTGCCTGCCTGCCTCGTCCTTCCCGACGCCGGGCCGGGCGCAGGATTCCGCCGCCCCCCCCCCGCTCTTCTCGCCGCTTTCCGTTGATCGCCCCCCTCCCGCCCCCATCCTTCCTCCTCCTCCTCCCCCCCCACGTGCATTCCGAGCGCACGGCGGCGGCGGCGGCCCGTTGGCCAACTCCAAACGACCCCCCACCCCAGAGACACGCGCAGGCACGCGCGCGCTCTCAAGCCCACCCACCCCCACCCCCAGGAGCGCGTTCCTCCCGTCCCGCTCCGGGTCAGACCCCCCCCATCCCCACTCCACCCCACCCCACCCGGACCCACCCGGGGGAGGCCGGCGCGGGCAGGCAAACAAAAGCCCTTCGCCGCCGCCCGATGCACGCACCCGCCGCCCCCCTCCCTCGCCAGTTAGCGACGCGCCCCAGCGCTCCCCCCAAAGTTCGCGGGGCCCGGGGCAGCAGCGGCACCCCTCCACCCCCACCCCCCCCACCCCCCTACGCCGGTGCCCGGTCTCCCGGATGGCCCTGCGCTCGGGATGCCCGGAAAGGACGCGCACCGGCTGCCCCCACCCACCACCCCCCACCCAGCCCCAGGGAGGAGCAGGGATGAGGCATCAGCCCCGGCCGGGGCACCCGTCGCCCCCACCCCACCCCACCCCACCTCCACTACCACCCCACACCCCCCCAGGCTCGCCTGCTTGCGCCTCCACCACCACCCGGCTCCGCACCCCACAAGTTGCCTTCCGAGGAGCGGATCGCCCCCAGCCATCCCCTCCCCAACCTCAACCCCCAAGCCCCCAACCCGGGTGGGGGGTTTGCTCCAGGCTGGCGATCGCCTTGCCGGGCCTTCCTCCTCCTCCTCCTCCTCCCCCCCCTTTTCCGGGGACCGAGGCTGCCCCCCTCCCTCCCTCCCTGCTGCTGCTGCGCCGGCTTCCCGGAGCCCCCGGCCGGCCGGTTTGCCTACCTGCTGCGGGCCCGCTGCGGCGCCTCGGGGTGGGGGTGGGTGGGGGGGGGAGAGGCGCCTGGAGGAGGCTCCCCCCCGCCGCCCCCTTCCTCCTCCTTCCTCCTCCTCCTTCCTCCTCCTTCCTCCTCCTCCTCCTCCTCCTGGGAGGGTGCCCCGGCCGGCCGGCCGCGAAAGAGAAGGCTGACAGCCAGCTGCCACCGCCGCCCGAGCAGGAGGAGGAGGAGGAGGAAGAGGAAGGAGGAGGAAGGCAGGCAGGCAGGCAGGGAGGGAGGGAGGGAGGGAGGCAGGGAAAGAGAGAGGTGGGGGGGGCCCGCTGGCACTGCGGAGCGCGTCACTCCCCGCGAGGAGGAGGAGGAGGAGGAGGAGGAGGAGGAGGAGGAGGCACGGGGCGGAGGGGTGGGGTGGAAAGAGAGCCGAGGGAGGAGGGAGGGAGGGAGGGAGGGGGGGGAAGAGGGGGCCGAGCCAGCGCCAGCCGGAGCCTCCCACAGGCACCCCCGGGAGGGGCCGAGAGAGAGAGAGAGAGAGACGAGCGCCAACAGGGAGGGAGGGAGGGAGGGAGATGGATGGGGGGAGAGAAGGAGGGAGGGGAGCGCACACACGCGCCAGCGCACTGACCTGCACACATACACACGCGCGCCTTCCACCCCACCCCCACCCCCGTCCCCGGTGTGTGCGCGCCAGGAGGGAGGCAGGGATTTGGGGGGGGGGGCGGAGGGAGACGCAGGGTTGTGCCGCTGAAGGATGGACGGATGGGGGGGAGGAGAGGATGGAGGGGAGGGGAGCCCGTCCATTTTCTAAAGAAGGGCCTGATGGCAAGCAGGTAGGAAGCACGGGGGTGTGGGGGGGGGAGAGAGAGAGGGAGAGAAAAGGGGTGGGGGGGACGCGCCCGGGATGTTGCCCTGTGAAAAGGAAATTCAAACGGATTTCCCAGGCTTCGCCAACACGGGAAAGCGGCAGCCCGGAGGCGCTGGGAAGGCACCGGGAATGAAACCATCATGGCTCACTCGCCCACCTGGCAACTCCGCCTCCTAAACCCCTTCCCCCCCCACCCACCCACCACCCCAAGCCCCCTTCTTCCTTGGCCAGCCAGGCTGGCATCCTTAAGGACGCCGCGCGCCCCCTCCCCCGGGGCCTGGAACCGGGTCCCGATCCCCCAGCAAGTGGGGCGGCCGGGTGCCTTCCTCCTGCCCAGGGGAGCTGGCAGGTGGGTAGCATCCAACCTGTGGGACCCCGCTCCCTTTTTAATTATTATTATTCTTCCCCCATTGCAGGAGCTCTCTGAAAGCCCCCCTGCTAACACCCGCCTACTACTCCTTTAGGGGAGATCCAAATGGGGCGCACCAACTTTCTCTTGGGCCAGAGCTGAACGCGGAGGGGTTGAAAAGAGCAATACCACCCAAGGGGCCCCACCCTGAGAGGGGGTGTCGGGCCAACGATGTCAGGGGGCCTGGTCAGCAGCCCAGCATTTCAACCCAACTCCTCCGCCTGCTGAGGGTTCCTCCAGGGCACACACGCACCCCTCCTGTAACTTTAGAGGCTGGCCTTTTTCAAAATGTGCTGGACCAACTAAACAGGTTACAGTGGGAAGGGCTGGGGTAGCCTAACCATCAATAAATCAACAGATCCTACGTTTTCCTTCAAAGCTGTTACCAAACAGAAACCGGCCATGTCCAACAGAAGTCTGGCAGAGGGAGAAAGAAACAAGGAAGCAGCGCATGATGATTCCAGGCACAGTAGTATAAAGTTCTAAGAAAACTTGTGAACAGCTCTCTAAAAACTTCCCTGGGCTTGGTCACAAGAGCTGTTTGGTGTTTAAGGCAAGGTTTACCAAGTAATACACTGTGAAATAAAAAAAAGTGAGACTGGGACTATCTTGTGCAGGGATGGAGAACCTTTTAGAGACCGAGTGCCCAAACTTGCAATTCAAAACCCACTAATTTTTTTACAAAGTGCCAATACAGCCATTTAACCTGAGTACAGGTGGCTGTGAAGGGGCGATGTCGGGTACCCACAGAAAGGGCTCCGAGTGCCACCTTTTGGCACACATGCCATAGGTTCGCCAACACTAATCTAGTGCTTGTATTCATCATCATCATCATCATCATCATCATCATCATCATCATCATCATCATCATCATCATCATCATCATCATCATCATCAAATTAATGTTATAAAGCTGCCTTGCTTATTTGCAAACCACAGAAAGGCAAACTGTAAGTTAAAATAAACAATATCGGACACACCGAAATGTTACCCTTTTCCTTCTGGCAGGGCAGTGGTGTAGATCCACTCCTCCCCACAGAGAACAATTCAGGTACATGGAGAAACCTGTATTTTTTTATTTTTGGGTTTTTTAAAAACAAATTAACATTCCAGGCAGCTGCCCTGGAGCAGAGAACTGAAGTTTGGGGAGCCAGGAAAAGACATTCTTATTTAGGCAGGTCTTGGTGGGGGGGGGAGAGCAACTAGCATTTAGTGAAGGGTGTGGATATTGCTTTTTTGATTTATAAAGAGGTTTCAGTGGTGTTAAGTTTAATGCCGTTTGCAGTACTATAATTTCTTTAATCATGTTCCTGTATTGCAACATTATAATGTATTGTTTTTAAAATGATGTCTTTCAAAATTCATGTTGGAGGCTACCTCTGGTCTTATAGGAGAGAAGGGCAAGATATAAAGTCATTCATTCATTCATTCATTCATTCATTCATTCATTCATTCATTCATTCATTCATCCCTCGAATAAACAGCTAAGGTTGAGTCCCAGTACAACAAGAGCACACCAACCCTTTGGGTGTGGGTGGCTGTGTCTTCTTGGCCTTATCAGCTGAGCCCGTTTGCAATGGGAGAAGCCAAAGGTTGGAACATGGAACTTTTCTGTGTGTGCAAAGCCTGTGGTCCCTTTGGCTGGCTCCCACCAACCACCCTCAGCTCCGAACCAGATCCACCAGCTGTCTCACTGTTTACCTTCCGTTTTTGCTTCCTCGTTCTAACCACCAGCAGCCACGCCTCTGGATTTTTGTGTCTAGCAGAGCCAAGGAAAGGGGTAGGGGAACCAACCGGTCCTCTGTTCAAGGTCACCTTTTCAAGGGGAAGTGCAGAATATGTAGCTTGGTATGGGCTGCCTTGCCAGTTAAGATTTAAAAACAAAGAGATGTAGAATCATAGAATCCTAGAGTTGGAAGAGACCTCCAGGGCCATCCAGTCCAACCCCTTGCCATGCAGGAACCCCCATCACAGGACTCCCGACAGATGGCCATCCAGCCCCTGCTTAAAAACCTCCAAAGAAAGAGACCCCACCACCTTCCATGGCAGCATATTCCACTGCCAGACAGAAAAAACTGTCATGAAGTTCTTCCTAATGTTTAAACTGAATTTCTTTTCCTGTAATTTGAGAGCATTGTCCCGCATCCTATTATTTTTTTTATTTATTTTTATTTTTACAACTTATATGCCGCCCACTACCCAAAGGTCTCTGGGAGGCTTACAATCAGGAATTAAAACAGTTAAAAACATCAAACAACAATAAATAATTAAAACAACAATAAAAACCTTATACTAAAACACCACACTAAAATTGCCATCCGAAGACCCACAATCTAAATTGTATCAATTAAAAAACTTCTGGAACAGGAAGGTTTTTACCTGGCACCGAAATGTCATCAGTGTTGGCGCCAGGCGGATCTCACTTGGGAGGGCATTCCATAGCTTGGGGGCAGCTGCCGAGAAGGCCCTGTGTCTGCAAGCCATCCCTAGTCTCTGAAGCCATGGAAAATAAACCAGTCCCTTCTTCAATGTGACACCCTTTCACATATTTTATATTTTATTTTATAAAATATTTTATTGTACTACAACTCTCTCTCACACACGCACACACACACACACACCAATGGCTACTGACACAGGCACCCGGCCATGCGAGATGGAGTATTCTGGGTGTTGTAGTCCCACCAGGTAACTTTCCTAAGTTCTGCTATAGTGTTACTCCTCACAAACTGGCTGCAGAAGTCCACAAAGCGGTCTTGCAGACCCCCCCCCGTTCCCCCACAGCCTACAATTCTGTGTTAGGAGAAACACAGTAACTTAATAGGAGTAATGCAGGCTGCAGTCAGCTATTCCAATCGATCTATCTAACCCTTTAAAAAAATCTAGATCCAGGCTGATGCGCTCAATGTCTGATCCTATATTCCATGCAAAGATTTCTTCCCAGTTGTCCATCTAGACCAGTGGTTCTCCACCTGTGGGGTCCCCAGATGTTCCTGGACTGCAACTCCCAGAAACCCTTTCCAGCACAGAGAGTGGTGGGGGCTTCTGGGAGTTGCAGTCCAGGAAACATCTGGGGACCCAACGGTTGAGAACCACTGATCTAGACTCTCCACCTGATCAAATTCCTTGGCAAAATGTTAATATTGAGACTTAATCCAGGCAGGGGAAGTGCTACAGAATCCCTCGCTCTGCCTCCAGGTTCTTCCTGCATTTGCTGTTTGCTCGCTGAGTACATACAGCAATGTACCAAGACCGTGTCTCCCTTTACTGCTTCCTCTTGTTGGCTTCTGTACACTCAAATATGGACTTTAAGGGAGGGAGGTAGATACTTAAAACAGGAAGTCTGAAAGGCCAGAGTGGGCGGAGCTGCAAGAAGACAAAAGAGGATTTGGAAACGCCCCTCGTGGTCAGTGCGTGGGGCCTGCCCCTCCCGGGACTGCCCGTAGCCACAGGTGTAGCAGGGCTGCAAATGTAGGAAGACGCAGGAGGACGTAAATGGCACGGGGGGGGGGGAGTGTCACATAATTCAGGAGGTTATAAATAAAATCATCATAGAATGGCAGAGTTTAGAAGGCCCCTGACAGGGAGGGGCAGTGGGGAATCAACACCCCCCCCAGCACCTCCGGCTCTGCCACCAGAGAGACAAACCCCAGCCCCATGGATAACGGTAAGCAACAGGAATATTACAGGAGGCATCGCTCTAAATTCCAAGCAGCGTTTTAAAACCCATATTAGGATGCAAGACTAAAATTTCGAGTCTTGGCAATGCACCAACTTCCTCTTTCTTTCTACCACGCCTCTGCAACACGTCTGTCTCGGGTCAGGGCTGGTGAGGACTCTCCAAGGGGCCAGAAGGATGCTTCTCTCCTCAAGACAGCTCCGCGCACAGCATAAAACTTGAGAAACACTTTCCTTTGAAACGCTGCTCGCTCAACACTATATAGTTTTAAATATGGCTAAAACAGCATCCCGTATGAAAAACCATCGTTTTTACTCCCCGAAACACGCCTGGTTCCCATGAAGGATGAGTTCCGGTAAACAGAGAGCCCTTCAGCCAAGATGGAAGAGCATTTTCTATTCTGTAAGTCCAAGCATCCCTTGATTAGGAGCCAGGTTCCTGTTACAAGGTGTCCCCTTCCTTCCTCCCAGCTAACATTTCAAAGTCCTAGAATGCCAAGCATCCAGCTCAAAGGCAGGTGCTGTACCTTTACCTTCCATGAAATTTCTAAAAATGGAAGAGATTGGCTAGAAAGGTGCTAAACAGAAGAACAACAGAAGCTGAAAAGTGACATCCCTTCCGGAAAGATGGCAGTGAAGTAAAACTACTGTGGGCGTTTATACACGACCCCTAAGCTCCGCTGCAAATGGCTCCCAGCTCCGGAGCTTAAAAATGTTTCCCCACCAGCTCCGGAGCTAACAGAAAATTAAGTGCGACCCCACCAACCTAAGCGCGACCCAGCGCACCTTTCAAGTACCTGCTCTGGGAGAGTGAAAAATTTTGATGCGGAGAGTGCCGGGCTCTCCTCGCTTCTTTTTTTTGTTGTTGTTGTTTTGCCTCCCGCCCCTTTAAGAGGAACCAGGAAGTGATGGGGGTCGGAGCAACTTCCACTGGCACTCCGGAGGTAAGAGTGCATTCTTTTCTCCCTTTTTTTCTCCCTCCCCTCACGCAGACAGAACCAGGAAGTGCAGAGGGGGTGGGAACGCAGGGAGAGCGACAAACCCTCAAGATCTCTGGCCCGAATTTAAGGGACCAGCGGATCTTAGGGGTCATGTAAAAAGGCCCTGTGTTAAAAGTAAAATTACTGGGATAAAATACAGATGGGGAATGCTAGGGGGTGGGGAACCCTAAAGGTTATATAACAGGTGAAAGAAACATGTAAAACACTAGACCTCTTCTTTTAAAAAGTGGAAGCTTTGCCCCTTTCTGCATGAACCACATTCTGTGTATGGGCGCCCATGCGTCTCTCTGCATGTACACAGAAACACACTCAACAGGTCAACAAATATGGGAAAAATGAAAAAGGCATATTACCTTGAATGCACTAGGAGGGGGGAAAGGATCGTTCATGAGGCCAGAAAGGAGATTTTAAACATTCTTCTTCAGCTTCATTTGAGTATGCCTGCTTGTTTTTTTTTTAAATATATGTTTGCTGTTCATTGTGACTGGTATTTGGGATTATTTGGCTTGTTACTAATTTGAATTGCAGTGTTGTTTTTTAATGTCCCACTATCTGGGACTCAATAGTATATAAATTCTGCGAAGCACCTGTCCGGATGGAGGGAAAAGCTGGGGCAGGTGGGACACACCTGAGAAGGTGGGACTGTGCCAAATCGCTAGAGGTCACTAAAATTTGTGATCAGCCTCTGAACTTGTCCATCTCTGGAAACGTTCTCGATGTAGGCCATTTGTGAGAGTATTCCATGAGCCTTATTTTCTGGCTCCTGGCAGTGCACCGTGCAACATCTCTGCCCGTGTTGATTGAAAGCAAAGGTGGAAGGAAGAAAAACACAAAAGCACCAAAATTCAAATGTGCTTGATTAAAAGGCAAGACTCCAGTGGCAAATTCAAATAAAACCTCACAGACTATGGACTTCCATGGAAGCTGCCCCTCTCACAGGAATACTGTAGGCAAGTCACCTGATGGCCTTTCACCAGTAAAGGTGATGGGCAGACAGACAGTCGGATGGACGGCAAGATCTGTATTGGGCTTGACTTTAAAACTTGTCTGGTCCGACTGATGCTTCGTGGCACAGTGGATAAACTGCAGTACTGCAGCCAAAACTCCGCTCACAACTTGAAATTCATTCCCAGGTAGCTGGCTCAAGGTTCATTCAGCCTTCCAACCATCCAAGATCAGTAAAATGAGTACTCAGTTTGGGAGGGGGCAGCGGCAATGTGTAGCCTGCATAATTCAATTGTAAACTGAGAGAGAATGTTTTGAAGCACTTTGGGGTGGTATGTTAGCAGCACATTTTGCTTTCTCGCTTTGCTTTTTACAAATGGAACTCCTGCATAAGAGTTGGAAGGAAGGAAGGAAGGAAGGAAGGAAAAGAAAGAAAGAAAGAAAGAAAGAAAGAAAGAAAGAAAGAAAGAAAGAAAGAAAGAAAGAAAGAAAGAAAGAAAGAAAGAAAGAAAGAAAGAAAGAAAGAAAGAAAGAAGCTAAAGTGGTCCTTTTTAATTTCGGGATAAACCCTTTAAGCACCATCCATACTTCTTGGTGATCTCTGTTGCCGCTTACAACCCCTGCTTGCCGGCTGCATGTGAGCCCTTGGGTCAGTAAAGGAGAGAATTTAGGGAATGTAGAGGATGATTTGGCATGGGACGTCCCTAAATGACACCCAAAAAAAAATTAACCGCTCTCCCACAAAGCATGTGTGCAGACAGGAATGAAGGAACAGTTTACACAGCACAGATTCCGCTCAACAAAACAGCCCGAGTGTGTTATTTTCTCCATGGGTTCAAATAAGTTAACTAAATAAATCAGGGCAGCAACCAGGGATAACGTTTCAAATGCTTCCTTTCACGTATTCTATTGATCAATAATGCTGCCAATGAGATGTTACATGAACTTTAGCTTACAGAAACCCTCACCAAAGTTTTTTTAAGACAATTCAGAAGTGGTTTAGCACTTCCTCCTTCTATGTATGTGGGCACGCATACGTGTGCAAGCATGTACACGCAAGGGCTCTGGGTCTACCGAGGCCACACAGGCTGACTTCTCCCCCCCCCCTTGTGGGGGCAGAGTGGGGGAACCAAGCTCTCCACCTCAGGGGCCACAGCCGAGGACTCCAACCTGAGTTCCTGCAAGACCCTATATATCCTCCCTCATCTCACTCTGATCCAGAAAAAGATTTATTTCACTGATAAATATTACTAATTGTAAAACCAATAAATGCAGTTGCTCTGGTCAGGCCCCAGTGTTGACAACCTCAAGCGGGTACAGAGGAGGGCGACCAGGGTGGTTGAAGGTCTGGAAGAAATGTCTTACCAGGAACGGCTTAGGGAACTGGGAATATTTAGCCTTTCAAAAAGAAGGCTGAGAGGGGAAATGATAGCCATGTTTAAATATTTGGAAGGATGTCATATCGAAGAGGGAACAGGTTTGTTTGCCATGGCTTCAGAGGCTAGGACTCGGGGCAGTGGTTTCAAACTACAGGAGAAGAGATTCCATTTAAACATGAGGAAGAGCTTCCTGACGGTTAGAGCTGTTTGGCAGTGGAATATGTTGCCCCAAAGGAGGGTGGTGGCATCTCCTTCTTTGGAGGTTTTTAAGCAGAGGCTGGATGGCCATCTGTCGGGAGTCCTGTGATGGGGGTTCCTGCATGGCAGGGGGTTGGACTGGATGGCCCTTGAGGTCTCTTCCAACTCTAGGATTCTATGATTCTATATGCTGTCCTGTTTGTTTTGTTCATATGATACTGAGATAAACGTTTTGAAAATAAGTATGTTGTAGCCCTTACATGCATGGTCTAAAAGGAGGTTTTCTTTTCTAGAGTAACTGCTTTTCTGCATACATATCAATGCCATTTCAGATGGGAAAATGACGCTTAGCTTAAGACTGACTCTCACTGAGCTCTGTGGGGCTTACCTCTGAGTAGGCATCTACAGAACGGCACGGTTAATTGATTGACTTTGGCATCTTTAATCAGGTGAGACCTCAAGTGAAGGGCTTGTTTTTCCTTCGGCGGGCAGGACTAGACACTGGTTTATTGTTCTGGGATCTAGCTCTCACTAAATGGTCTTATTGTCATACTGATTGACTCATGTTATTTGTGCATGTGTGCGGTGCATGCGTAGACATGTGCGTCGCCTTGGAGGACTTTTGGATCCGAAGGCCAGGCTGGGCAACTAAGGGGAGATTCTGAAATCAGGACATCTTCTAGGAGGTTCACAACACGATGGGGAGGGCCGGCGGCAGCAAAGGGTGGGGGAGCCTGTTTGTGATATTTGACTCCACACCTCCAATAACAATGTGCTTTCCATCCATATTCTGTATGAAACAACGCGCAATAGCCAAACATCACCAATAAGGAGTCGGATCACAAATTACGGATTCTTCCCTCCCCAACACACACACACACACACACACACACACACACACACACACACACAGAGGGGGGGGAGAGGGAGAGAGAGAGAGACCTTGCCTTGGATGAGGTGACCACAAGACATGGGTTCTCACCTGAGCTACCATCAGCTCCCCATTCAGTTCTGCTGTTCTTCCCAGAAGCCCACCTTCCCACCCTCTCAGCTCCACCCTCAGGTCATCCTGAGTGACTGGGGAGTTACACCAGGTGTGTGTGTGTCCCCCCCCCCCGCCCCCGGCCAGGTCTCCCTTCCCAACCCTAAATGTCTACAGAGGTCAAAGGAATGCCGGAGATGTGCAAGGAAGGAAGGGTGGAGGCCTCCTGTGACCATTCCTGCCTCTTAAAATAGCACCGATGGGTCCTGGAGAATCCATAGCAACCAGCCGGAAACCTCGCAGGGACATGTGCATTCCAACTGCAGCCTTACGCTGCTGATGCAACCACCTTATCTTAGCTGCAACCTACGGGGGCTTCAAAAATGTACTGATATTCACTGTAAACATCGGCTTTCGAACTTCAGGCTGGAAGGCAGCCTCTGCGCCGTGAGAGGCGTGACAGGCTCTGTCCTCCTGCCCCAAAAAACCACGGCCATGAAATGAACCAGAGCCCTCGACTGCTTCTCGGAGGGGAAATGCCAACATGAAGTGATCACAGACGCTGTTCCTAAGAACCTAAGAAGAGCCATGCTGGATCAGGCCAAAGGCCCATCAAGTCCTGCTTCCTGGATCTCACAGTGGCCCCGCCAGATGCGTTTGGGAGCGCACGAGACTAGATCTCTGTCTCCTGATCCCACTCCCCTGCATCTGGTCCTTGAAAGACCCTGGTTTTTTAAGCCTGGAGATTGCACATCTCCATCATGGTTTTTCACCTGGGATGGACTTTTCCTCCAGGAATCTGTCCAATCCCCTTTTGAAGGCATCCGGGCCAGATGCCATCAACACATCTTGTGGCAGGGAGTTCCACAGACTAACAACACGCTGGGTGAAAAAAATATTTTCTTTTGTCTGTTCTCACTCTCCCAACCCACAGTTTGAGTGGATGTCCCCTAGTTCTGGATGGATGGGCCTTTTTGACCTGCCTTTTTCACAGAATTTTACATTCAGTGTCTTCTACTTGCAAACCTGTTTCTTCCACTGATTTCCCGACCTTCCCCCTGCCCAAAAGATCTGTTAAAAAAGGAAAAATATGGAACAAACTGGTTGTGCCATCCACCTGGCTGCATCCCTCACAGCCTTCAAGAAATTATTGAAGACTTGGGTGTTCAAAGAAGCTTATGGCGATTGTGAATGCCCGTTTGTGCCCCGTGTGGCCTGTCGTTTTCTGTTTTTATCTGTTTGTGCCTCATGCCAGACTTTTTTTTTTTTTTCTTTTGTTGTGTATTATTTGATTCGGTTTTGTGGGGTTTTCAATAGTTTGTTGCTCTGTTTGTAAACCGCCCAGAGTTCCCTTGGGAAAACGTTAAATAAATAAATAAAGGAAGGAAGGAAGGAAGGAAGGAAGGAAGGAAGGAAGGAAGGATCTCCATCACAATGGTATTGTCTATTGGAGGATGTCCTCACTGTGGATTAGATTTTGGGATCCCCTCTCCTATGGTCCGCATACAATGACCTGAGCCTTCCCACACAAACCACAATCCCACAAACAATGTATGTGTTGTACACAATTCCTTTATACATTTCGGAATTCATTGGTGGACACGTGAGGAAAAACTCCCATATCCTGCAGTTTCTCTGCCCACAACAAATTCAAATGTACACATTGGATGGAATGGGAAACGCCACCCATTTCTCCAACCTTGCTCTGAGGCTCCCCCAAGCTGGATAGAGTTTCAGGTGGACTATTTCGGGGGGTGAAGCTCCGAAACAAGGGCAGGGAAGGTGGCAAGTGGGCGAGAGATGTAATGTAGGCAACACTTCACTCAGATCAGCTCTCTCCGGACATGGAGGCCCGGTCCTCAATACCTGTAGCCAGAAACCTCCTCTCCACCTGAGGGCGTTTTCACATGACCCCTAAGATCCGCTGGCCACTTAAATTTGGACCAGAGATCTTGGGGGTTCGTTGCTCTTCCTACGTCCCCACCCCTCCGCACTTCCTTGCTCCTGTCTGCGTGAGGGGAGGGAGAAAAAAAGAGAGGAAAAAATGCAGGCTCACCTCCGAAGCCGCCGGGAGCCCCGTCGTCGTCCTGATTCCTTCTCTTAAAGGGGCGGGAGGCAAAAAAAAAAACAACAAACAGAAGCGAGGAGAGCCTGGCACTCACTCGATTATATCCGCATCAGGGATTTTCACCCTCCGAGAGCAGGTACAAGAAAAGTGCGCTGGGACGCGCTTAGGTGGGCGTGGTCGCACTTAATTTTCTGCAAACTCCGGAGCTGGTGGGGAAACAATTGTAAGCTCCGGAGCTGGCAGCCATTTGTGGCGGAGTTTAGGGGTCGTGTACAAAGGCTCTGAGAGTCACCAATGAGGTCTTTGTCATCTGGACCCATGGCAAGGAACTACTGGCAAAATTCCACCAGCACTGCTCTAACGCTCCTCTCTCCGTCAACTAAATCCATCGCCAGTCCATGCAACGAGTAAACTTGCTGGACAGGATGGCACAACCTCACAAAGGGACATGTCATCACTAAATTATATCGGGAAGCCACCAGCCCATTATCCGAACAATGATACGTTTCCAGCTTCAATCCAGAACACTTCATCAAGCATCCCATCTACAGTCGCACTCAGATATACTAGGTCTTACTTAGAACAGAGACACACGGCTTTGCACGGTGAAAAAGCCAATGGAACAGGGCTGGTTCGATCCTGTGAAGCAGCGTGCTTTAAGTCAGACCCGGCAGAGAGACCAATGGAACTCCATCACAGCTCCCTAGGAAGACCATTGAGATGTATTGGCCATTCCTCCGTGTCCTTCAGCCCATTCTGGGCAATGATGAGCCCCTCCCCCCCAAGCTTCGGGGGGGTGTGGGGAGAGCCAGCCTGAATGTTCCCCAAACCTACACTGGTGGGCCACGCAAGTCCCAGATGAGGGGCTCACTGAGTAGTTCAACCTTTCGAGTGATTTATGGTAAATTTATTTATTTATTTTATTTTATTTTTTTCGCACTTATATACCGTACCTATTCCCAAAGATGGGACTCAGGGCGGTTCACAACAAATTCTGCAAGCTCTGCTTTCTAACTACAGATCAGCAGGAGAATCCCAGTGCAAAAGATTGAATGGACAGAAATCTGCCACCAGGAATACTAATACAGAGAAATTTGTTTCAGAACATTTGAACCTACCAGGGTATTCTGTTATAGAGTCCGAAGTTAATCTCTTTTTTTTTGTAGAATTAAACACACACACACACACACACACACACACACACACACACACACACACGGCATCACAAATTGAGTACATAAAGAAGTTGTATTGCATCTTCAAGGGCCTAAATACAGATCACAGATTCTTAGCACACTACATAAATTAAGAACACAGATTTCTGTAGCATTCTATGGGTATAAAATAGTTGCATTCCCCAGACAGATTCTATTCTTGGTCACATAAACCACTCTTAGCATCCCTGTGGCGGCTAAGCCGACCTGGTTTATCACCTTGGCTAGACTTTGCTAATTAATAATTTGATAGCATCATTCCTGAATTAACAAACACCTGAGGCTTTCTCTATTACCTGCCCCATCACCTGGACATTTAGCTCTCACCCCCACGGGGAACATGTGCAGTATTTTTACTGCCTCTGTCTGTAGAAGTAGAATTTAACCCCTGAAAAACTCATCCAGAAATAAAAATTCATAAGGTGCTACAATATTTCATCTTTCTTTTTCTTTCACCCCTTTTCTAACACAGAAGAGGCCACAGAAACCATTGTCGCTTCTTTTTCAAAATTTATATGATTTTACTTTCTCCTGATTGCATGTGGATGTGGAATGTCATTCACACAGAGGTATTATTTATTATTTTATGTTGAATATTTTTATCCTGCCTTTTTCCCTGAAAGGACCAAAGATGGATTACAACATAAAACAGTATTGAAAAGCTAAAACCAAGACATAAATATTTTTTAAAAGAATTAAACAAGTATATTTACAGTAAATAGTACTAAAATCAATATTAAAACATATTTAAAACAGAGCACAATAATCCATTTAGAACCCCTGTCAAACCACCAGACATGAAGGAAAAGCCTGCCTGGATAAGACAGCAAAGATGGAGCCTGCCAGGTTTCTAGTGGGAGGGAGTTCCAGAGTCCAGGAGCAGCCACAGAGAAGGCTCTCACCTGTGTCATCGAATCACAGAGTTGGAAGAGACCTCAAAGGCTATCCAGTCCAACCCCCTGCCATGCAGGAGCCCCCATCACAGTGCTTCCGACAGATGGCCTCCGATGCACCTGTGCAGGTGGCAGGACCAAGAGAAAGGCCTCCAATTATGATCTTAATGACTGCAGCAACTTAATGCTTCTCTCGCTCTACGTGGGGATGCCTTTGGAAAGTGCTCAGAAACTTCAGCAGGTGCAAAAATGCTGCAACCAGGTTGTTAACTGGGGCTGGTTTACAGGGATGATGTACCACCGCTGCCGCCACCACCACCACCACTGCAGCAGCTCCACTGGCTGCCAATCAACTTCCGGGCACAATTCAAAGTGCTGGTTCTAATCTATCCAAGTCCTAAACAGCTTTGGCCCAAGCAACCTCCATGACCGCATCTCCTTTCATGAGCCTACCTGGTATTAAGGTCTTCAGGAGAGGCCTTTCTCTCAGTCCTTCCACCTTCATAGATGAATTTCATGGAGACCCAAGAGATGGTCTTTTCTGTTGCTGCTCCCAGACTGTGGAACTCCCTTCCACAGGAAGCCAGGCTGGCCCCATCTCTGCTGTCTTTCCGGAAGCAGGCAAAGAACTTCCTCTTCAGGCAAGCTTATTTACTGGGTGTCTAAGAGGGGGTTTTATATGGAGTGCTGAGCCTTGTTGCGTTTAAATGTTTGTATCATTGAATTTATTGACCATTTTCAATATACTGTACTGTAGTATCTGTTGGGTTTTTTTTTTTTAGCAAAAATTAATATACTTACAGTTTTTAGCTTCTAAATATTGCCTTTTAATTATGCAAGCTGCCTTGGGTTCTTTTTAAGGGGAAAGGACAGGTAAAAATATTATGAATGAATGAATGAATGAATGAATGAATGAATGAATGAATGAATGAATGATAATATTTGAATAAACTCCAGTGTCTGGTGACATTCTTTTTAAACGGCCGGAAAAAAATTGTAGGAATCATTCAAATGTCAAATTCCTCCAGCGTATGTATATTGTCCCTCATTATTGTAAGCTGCCTTGGGTCCTTTTCCAAGGAGAAAGGCGGGGTAAAAATAATCAAAATAAATAAATGAATACATAAATAATGATTGAATGTTCCAGAATAGACTCTCCAAAGGCGCAAACCCCAATACTGTACTGTACTTTGATTCAAGGCGCAGTGGTTAAATGCCTGTCCTGCAGGTAAAACTGTACTCATGACCTGGGGTTCAATCCCAGGTAGCAGGCTCATGGTTGACTCAGCCTTCCATCTTTCCGAGGTCGGTAAAATGAGTACCCAACTTGCTGGAAGGGGGGGCAATGGGTAGCCTGCATATTGTAATTAAACTGTAAACTGCCCAGAGACCGCTGTAAGCACTATGGGGTGATATATAAGCAGAACACTTTGCTTTCACAAAGACATAAGGAGAACAAAGGACCAGCCGATAGGAATGACAACGACATAATTCAATACTCCAGGCCAGACCCTTGAGGTAATTTAAATCAAAATCACCACCAACAGCACTATCACCTCAAACCATTCCAGACCAGTAGCCATCAATGTATTTTGGGGAAAGAGGCTGTAACTTATCAATACACTGTGTCAAGTACTGTGTCCAGTTCTGTGCACCTCAATTTAAAAAGGATGTTGACAACCTTGAGCGGGTGCAGAGGAGGGCTACCAGGATGGTTGAGGGTCTGGAGGAAATGTCTTATAAGGAACGGCTTAGGGAACTGGGAATGTTTAGCCTTTCAAAAAGAAGGCTGAGGGGGGATATGATAGCTACGTATAAATATTTGAAAGGATGTCACATTGAAGAGGGAACAGGTTTGTTTTCCATGGCTTCAGAGACTAGGACTCGGGGCAATGGTTTCAAACTATAGGAAAAGAGATTCCATTTGAACATTAGGAAGAACTTCACGACAGTTAGAGCTGTTCGGCAGTGGAATAATATGCTGCCACGAAGGAGGGTGGTGGAGTCTCCTTCTTTGGAGGTTTTTAAGCACAGGCTGGATGGCCATCTGTCGAAAATATTCTGATGGGGTTCCTGCATGGCAGGGGGTTGGGCTAGATGGCCCTTGAGGTCTCTTCCAACTCTAGGATTCTATGATTCTATGATTCTATAACCTCTCTTGACTGTTAGAAGAGTTGAACAATGAAAGTGATGACCTTGGGAGGCGGCAAATGCTCCAAGTCTGGAGGCATTCAAGCGCTTAAAAACAGCAACATTACAAGCATTTGGTTGACTCTCAAGCCTAAGCGCTTGACTGGGGAATTAGTCAATTTTAACCGATGACCCCTTCGACACTTTCCTACTCTCTTCCTCTGGAACAAAACAATCCTCTTTTTAAAGAAGGTCCTGCCTTACTCTGGGCTTCAGAGTGGAGAAAGTTCTCTTCCTTCCTACAAATATACATGAAGCCTTCGGAAAACCTTGGAGCAAAGAACCAGACCCCTTCGGAACATTCGTGCTAGCCTTCTATGGCAGAAAAATAAAATAAAATTGAACATTGCCCGATCTTTTATTTTCTTTCGGTCTCTTGATCCACAGCAGCCAAATACATCAATTAAAAATCACAAACTAACTGACTAGGACAGAAATCCTGAAATCTTGTTGCTTAGCAAAGCAGGCTCTGTGAAGATATGATGACTCCCATCATCTAACATTTCCAGTAATTTGATGGGCCTATTTTACTTGCGAATTGCTAAGCTAAGCAACAGGACTTCAGCTACACATGTTTCGCTCCTGCTCCAGAAATTCCAGCTAACCTGTATAGTAAACATCCCTTCTCTCTCTCTCTCTCTCTCTCTCTCTCTCTCTCAAACACACACACACACAGAGAGTGCTATCATAAATGTGTCATTAAAGTGCTGTTACACTCCTGTCTTTTTTACTATGATATATAAACATATCCATTATTTATTTATTGGATTTCTCTCCAGACTGTCTAGCTACAAGGCTACTTTGGGCGGCTTAAAGCAATAAAAAGTGTAGTGTATACCAAAACAAGATTAGTAAATAAACAAAATAACGAGGTGATAAGACAACAAAGTCAAAAAGCAATAAATGATATAAAACAATATAAACAGAATAAAGAGTTAATTCAAAGAGGTGGGGGAGGCTATGGTTGGTGGGTTTTATTTCGGCTAGATGGCTTGTTTATTTTTATCGTTCTGCAAACAGCCCTGAAAACAGGGTACTAATGGGGTAGGATATAACTTTAGTGCATAAGAAGCGCCATTCCAGATCAGGCCAACGGCCCATCTAGTCCAGCTTCCTGTATCTCACAGTGGCCCCACCAGATGCCTCTGGGAGCGCACGAGACTAGATCTCTGTCTCCTGATACCACTCCCCTGCATCTGGCCCTTGAAGTATCCTGTTTTATTAAGCCTGGAGATGACACATCTCCATCATGGTTTGTAACCTGGGATGGACTTTTCCTCCAGGAATCTGTCCAATCCCCTTTTGAAGGCATCCAGGCCAGATGCCATCACCACCTCCTGTGGCAGGGAGTTCCACAGACTAACAACGCCCTGGGTGAAAAAATATTTTCTTTTGTCTGTTCTTACTCTCCCAACCCTCAGTTTGAGTGTATGTCCCCTAGTTCTGGTATTTTGTGAGAGAAAGAATGTCCCTCTATCCACTTGACTCATGCCCTGCATTATTTTGTACGTCTCAATCATATCCCCCCTCAGGCGCCTTTTTTCCAGACTAAAGAGCCCCAAATGTTTTAGCCTTTCCTCATAAGGGAGGCCCAGGAATTATTTTAGTCACTCTCTTCTGCACCTTTTCCAGATGTCTTTTTTGAAATGCAGTGACCAGAATTGTACACAATACTCCAGGTGCGGCCTTACTATCATTTTGTACAATGGCATTATAATGTTGGCACTAATGGGGCAGTATATAAATTTAAGAACTCAAGATATCAAAATAAATAATAAATAAAACAGCTGTTCTCTAGTCCAGGGGACAGAAGCAGCTAGAAGGAAGAAAGGATTTTAGAGCAGAAGAAGGCCTTTCCTGCATAGGATATGTGTAATTAGTTCCGACCTGCGTTTAACACTGGATAAATTGGACTTGCGTTTGAAACATGTCCTTCGTTTTCATTTTTGGACAGATATCCTTGGCTCGATTGCTCAGCTAAACCAGCGCTTCCTGCCTCTGGAAGCATGTAACGGCTTCTTTCCTATTTCGCTTTATCTTTAAATTCAACTGTACTGAGGTGGGATGAATTATCACAGTGCAGCTCAGAAACAATCCGCCATCTAAAAACCCGCCACCGACAGCCGAGCCTTTCCGCTCCGATCAACTCACGCTCCGCCATGTTTTCTGAAAGACTTGCCCAGCTTGGCGAATACCAGGCCTGGCACATGAAACAGCCAAGAGCTGCAAATTTCTCATACGACGCCAGGCAGAACCGGCCTTTGTATCTGCGAAATCGAGTAACACAACTTCCTTCTCATCCGGACGTCTGGACGAAGCTGGCAAACTTTGGCACGAGGCACAATTCTGAGCCCAACAAGCTCCAGGAAGAACTTCACTTACGCATTTTAGGCTAAGCTTAACGCCACAACGGATTCCACAGGCTCGAATTCGGGTCTTTTAAATCTTGCCTGTACAACAGACCTGTGTCATTCACAGGACCCTTTTGTCTCATTTAGGAAAGTACTGGCTTGGTGGTACCTCTGAGAATGAATTTAATTCACTTTCTGAGGCAATTTGTTATCCGAAACATTTGTTATCCGAAATGCAGTTTCCCATTGAAATGAATGGGAAACCGGTTAATCCATTCTGGAGGTCTGAAAAAAGGCAAAAAGGCTGTGTCCCCCCCCCCCCGACGTCTTTATGAAGTGCACTTTAAAGGCATGCAGTGCTGCAACACCCCCCACAGAACACACCCCCGCAGTGCAATGCAAAGATGGAGAAATGAAAACAGCAAGACTACCCCAGCCTTTCCCTGCCAAAAATGCAATGGGGGAAAAATGCAAACAGACACAAACACAAACAGCAAGACTACTCCAACCTGTTCCTGCCAAAAATGCAAAGAAAAGCAGTGCAAATATTAATAATAGCTAGCTCCCTAACTTTCCAAGTTTGAAAGGTCCAAATCCCTCAGCAAAATATGTCCAGATTGGCTCCAAAACACCATGAAATGAAACTCTCTAACTCCTCCCACCCCTCCACAAACTATGGGGGGGGGGTGCCGTGCATCCTGGGTACACTTTTTTTGCAAGGCATTTTGAAACATTCGTTATCCAAGGCAGCCCATAGGGCACATTCATTATCTGAGGCAGCCCTATAACCGGAAATTTCCATTTGTTATCCGAAACATTTGTTATCCGCGGTATTACTGTACTTGAAATAAATTAAATAAGAATGGCTGAGGGCGCATTCAGATGCTGAGAATCCCATCACCGTCGGTCCAACAGCCGTCCAGCTCCCCCCTCTGATCACATCCCCAACATAATAAACAAGAATTAAGCTGACCTGTTCCTGTGAATTCATGACCCGCAGCTTCATCTGCTTCAAGTAGGTGGAGGTGAGAGGCATGTTGTAGTCAATGACGCCGGAAACCAGGGAAGAGGGAGGCTCATTTTCTGAAAGATGACAGAAAGCGAAAACATCCTCATAGGATTATAGAATCATAGAGTTGGAAGAGACCTCAAGGGCCATCTAGTCCAACCCCCTGCCATGCAGGAACCCCCATCACAGTATTTCTGACAGATGTCCATCCTGCCTCTGCTCAAAAACCTCCAAGGAAGGAGACTCCACCACCCTCCTTGGTGGCAGCATATTATTCCACTGCCAAACAGCTCTAACTGTCGTGAAGTTCTTCCGAATGTTCAAATGGAATCTCTTTTCCTGCAGTTTGAAACCACTGCCCCAAGTAATGAAATCATGGCCCGCCTTAGCACCTCTGTACCAAGATAGACCTGATGACTGCCCTTATTTTTCTGGCTTTTGTCCTGCTTGCATGCAAAGTTTTTGCTGGCATGGGTATGTGTAATTACACGGAGGTATGGCACCTGTAGGGAATTAACTCTTTCGGCTGACTCATGTACCCATGCTCCACAGCGTCAGTTTTTTCTCTTCCCAAGCCTGCTGCACTTCCAGTAATGGTGCTGGACCAGTGAAAAAGTGCCACTAGCAGACAGGCGTCACATGACCACTAAACAGTGCTACCTTTGCACGTGGCCAGGGGTTCAGGCTATCATGACAGCCAGGGCGATATGGCGAGGAGCGCAAATGACGCCTTGAGAGACCAGGCCAGACTGCCCTCTCGTCCCACCAAAGAGAGCCTTCTGGCAGCTGATTTCTAGAAATACAGCATCCTCCCCACCCTCCAAACTGGAGATGCCTTGAACTGGAGCCAGGATCCTCTGAGTTCAGGAAGGACCCGTTCCTCATAGTGGAAAAGCTGCAGAGCTTATAAGAAACATCCTCGCATGGATGCAGGTTGCCTTTTAAGGGGATGCAGGAGGCTCAAGCCTGGTCTCCTAACATTGCCTGGGTTCTCTCAGGAAGAGAGTGCTACTGGAGTTGGCCAGCGTCTTCTGAGAGCACGGACACAGCTCCTTCGACAACGACAAGAGTTATCCCACCATCACCACCTCCAGACTCGTGCACCAAAAGAACCAAGTTTTGGAACAGAAAGGTTGCTTGTTTCTCCCTTGACAAACTGGCGGAGGGGGGACATGTTTAGAAAAACATAAATGCAGGATCAGGCAGTACCTTTATAAGACCGTTAAGGAAATAAAAGCGAAAAACAAATTTAAAATTAAAAATATAAAGCAAAAAGCACAGGATATAGATAGATAGATAGATAGATAGATATATAGATAGATAGATAGATAGATAGATAGATAGATAGATTTTAAAGCTGATTTATTTTTGGGTTTGGGGTTTTTTTTTTTTTTGCTTTATTTTCTTAATGATCTGATAAAGGTATCACCTGTTCCTCCATTGGTAGTGTTCTGAGGATCGTGCGGCCTTGTCCTGATTTTTTTTTACACACACACACACACACACACACACACACACACACACACAGGCACGTTTGGCTTGTTTATTTTTTAAGGACATCTACTGTGAAAGAGGTAGGCTTCTCAAGGTCCTCCTTGCAATGCCTGCCTGTGGGAAACAGGAAAGTATACTTGCCAGGCGGCCATAACCTCCGTAGGCAGATTTTTTGCTGCAGTGGGGTTGGAGCCCCCGCCAGTCAATGGCAAAAGCTTTGCATGGGGCTGAAGAGCTGATTTCAAGGAAACACGCTGGGTGAACAAGGCAAAGGGAAACTCTTGTTCTGGAGCGGCAAATTTCACAGACTCTCCTTCTTAAGATCCTCTAGCACTGGCCATGTTGATGAAGAGGTCCTGGCTTGGTGCTGGCATTCAGAAAAGAGCATTCCCAAACTTGGACGTTCGTGCATGGTCTTCGTCAGAGATGAGAAAAGCACAGACAGCGCCTTCATGGTTGGCGGATCAAGGCAGTCATTTCCCCTGTCTTTGAGCCTCTCTCTCACAAACTTACAATGAACTGCACACCCATCCCAAGGACCACTGGTGAATGTGAGATCCATGTCCGCACAGGAACCTTCAGCAGGATTCCCTCCTTCTCCTGTGTGTGTATGTGTGTGTGTTGTGTCATTACAGTCATGACCGACGCTCCGTGACCCCATGTCCATGGAGTTTTCTTGGCAGGAAACCTGGAGTGGTTTGCCAGTTCCTACTCCAGGCCCCTACAGCACCTGGTATTCCCTGGTGGTCTCCCATCCAAGTACTAACCAGGGCCGACCCTGCTTAGCTTCTGAGATCAGGTGAGACTGGATGCCTCCTTCTCCTGTGTGTGTGTGTATGTTGTGTCGTTACAGTCGTGACCGACTCTCCGTGACCACATGTCCATGGAGTTTTCTTGGCAGGAAACCTGGAGTGGTTTGGCAGTTCCTACTCCAGGCCCCTACAGCACCTGGTATTCCCTGGTGGTCTCCCATCCAAGTACTAACCAGGGCCGACCCTGCTTAGCTTCCGAGATCAGGTGAGATTGGATGTGCTAGGGCATCCAGGCAGCTCCTTCTCCTGTAACTGTGGCTTTTTAGAAATAGGGACATTCTGTGCTGTATATCCAAGAGTCAACACAGTTAACTCCAGTGTTATAGCCCCATGGACCGTTGATCCAGACTTTTTCAAGAATGCCTCGTTTCCATTTGACAGATCAAGTACTGAGACTCACTGGCTGAAAATGGAGGCTAACATTTCCAGCAGACCAGGAAATCAGAATGTAACCTCAGAACAATTAATTTCCATTGGGGGGGGGTTACCCTTGACCTACCTTCTTCCCTCCAGCTTCTTATGTTGTTGTTGTTGTTGTTGTTGTTGTTGTTGTTGTTTGCCATCATCTTTTCAGACTTTTTAAACTAAAACGAAGAAAGCTAAAAAACTAATTTTAGACGGCCTTTTCACGATTTTTCATAGCGGCTAGACAGACCTCCATTTCCCCATGAGTGGGACTGTGAAAACACATCTGACAGCTCTTTGTTCAGGCCATCCAAACCCTGCAATTAATGCCCGAGTTATGGAAATCTCGTCAACCTACTCTATTTCCTCACAATATCTTCTACACTTGTGATTATTTTATACTTTTCATTCTCGTTTGCCACTTCCATTGAAGGCCGAGGAGTCCTTTGGGGCAATGACACATTTTTCTCACCTGATGGAGACCTCATCCTGATCCACCCTATTTGCCTCCTAAGGTTTCCACGAACACTATTTGTCGGAACCCTGTTACTTGTCGGAGCCTCTTTCCCCAAGATAATCCCCCCCCCGCACCACCAGATCTTCCCAAGCAATGCTTCCCCAGCTGGAGATACTGAAGGAGGCCAGGAAACATCCACTAGAAGCCGGGCCTTCTCATGGTGGCCCCAGCCCTTTGGGACTGGTTTTTCCCAGCTGAGCTACTCCAAGAGATCGCTGAAGCTGCTGCTCTCTCTAGAGAGGCTTTGGGGTGCAGCCTCCCATGACTTTTTTGTTCACCTGCACCCCACCATCCTATTAGGGGACTGTCATACCACCATGACTTAAAGATACCTGGTTCGATTTGGCTTTGTTTTTAAATTGGGATACCTACGGTTGTTTTTGCTCCAGAAGTTGTTATGAATATAAATCAAAGAAATAAACAAACGTTTTAAGAACGTGCTCTTTACTCTTTCCTCTTTTTCTAGAATAGAAGTAGAGTGTCTGAAGTAATTGAATTCTCTGTACTTACTGTCACATTCTATTTTATTTTATTTTATTTTATTTTATTTTTTGCTGTTCTTGTTTAGAATCACAGCAGGGAGTCCAGGCACCAGAGGGCATATGACCCACTGCAGAGTGAGGGCCATGACAAGGAGGAGTTAAGCCATCATCCTCTCATGCCATCAAGTTGACTTGGATTTGTGGCAACACATTTCGGTGTTTTTAAGGCGTAGAAGACTCAGAAGTGGTTTACAATTCCCATCTTTTTTTGGGGGCTGGGACCGGGCCAACTGCCCACAGGGTGGCTTTTCTCCTGACAGGCCTAGTTAGGAATCAGGTTCCTAAACTCTCCTAACTCACTGAATCAGCCAGCCACAGCCATCATAATATAAGCTAAAAACCTTTTCTTTATTTAGTAATTTAAGTTTTGGAAGAGGCAGCCTTGTTAGTCTGTACAAGAATTTCCAGGCAAATAAATAAATAAACAACCAAAATATAAGAAAAAATGTGACACCTTCAAGACTAAGTATTATATTTTAATGTAAGCTTTCGTGGACACGTCCACGATGAAACTTATATTCCATTGTACATTATATTATACAATTCATTCTGCTGCTGCATGTCCAAAGTAGTGGATGTGTCCACAAAAGCTTACATTAAAATATAATTGATAATATTTAAAGTGCCACATTTCTTTTGTCTTTTGTTTTATTTTGCTTGGGTTTTTTTTGGGGGGGGGGCTGGAATTTACCGTATCGCACTAGAGTAGGTGTTTGATATCAGTGGGAAACTGGGGAGTCAACTTCTCCATATTTTCCATTGATTCTAACAGGCCTACTCCAGATGCAGCTTATTTTGACATAAATATTAAAGGTCTCAAGTCTTGAACTACAAACATTCTGCAGAAAACAGCTCACAGGTTTCCAGCTGGGTCAATACATGTTTATTATTAAAATAATCCAAGCTTTCCATGGCAATATCCTGCACCATCTTCATCAGGGAAAAGAAGCTATCAACTAAAACAAACTTTGCCTGTTACCTTGATATAATATCGGCCATGGTGGAAGACTAGCTTCCTCAAATGAACTGGACAGAGCTTGGTCTGAATGTTTACCCAGCTGACCATGGTCAAGCCTCACTGTTAAGTTTGGTTTAGTTGATATGTTGGCCTCCCCAGATGAAAATGGTTCACAATACTTCATTATTTTAGCAATAAAAATATACTTAATCAACTGGAGTCCTGCGAGTTGTTGATGCATACTTTGACATAGTAAGTCACAATTAGAACAAGCCCATTTGCATCAATGGGGTTTAGGAAGGAGCTGACCCCTCAATTCTGATTCACCTACTGTGGCATGATTTGCTATGTCCATCAACAGGATTGTAGCCTTTGGCGGAAAAGAACCAAGAGACAGATTCCTCCAGGAACCAAGATGACCTTTCAGAATAAGGCTCCAAGGTTCTCTAGTTCCCTCAAATCACTGTTGCTGCTTACAGAGAACTAAGAAATGTGATTCTTGGTTGCATCAACAGAAGCATAGTGTCTAAAGAAAGGGAAGCGATAGTACCACTCTCTTGTGCTCTGGTCAGACCCCACCTGGAGTACTGTGTCCAGTTCTGTGCGCCTCGATTTAAAAAGGATGTTGACAATCTTGAATGGGTCCAGAGGAGGGTGACCAGGATGGTTAAAAAGTCTGGAAGAAATGTCTTACGCGGAGTGGCTTAGGGAGCTGGGAATGTTTAGCCTTACAAAAAGAAGGCTGAGAGGGGATATGATAGCCATGTTTAAATATTTGAAAGGACATCATATTGAAGAGGGGACTGGTTTGTTTTCCATGGCTTCAGAGACTGCAGGAAAAGAGGTTCAATCTGAACTTTAGGAAGAACTTCCTGATGGTTAGAGCTGTCTGGCAGTGGAATATGCTGCCACGGAAGGTGGTGGAGTCTCCTTCTTTGGAGGTTTTTAAGCAAAGGCTGGATGGACATCTGTCGGGAGTACTCTGATGGGGGTTCCTGCATAGCAGGGGGTTGGACGTGGATGGCCCTTGAGGTCTCTATGATTCTATGATTCTAAGCTTCAGTGGAGCTGAATACCAAAGAACAGTCTTAAATCGCAACTAAGTGTGAGACGCCACCAAACACATTTGCCCCTTTATCTTAAGAACCTTGCATGAGTGTTTTACCATGCCGTCTCTGTTTTCCACCTCATATGTCTGAGAAGTGAACCAAGTTCCACATAAGCTTGCATAAAATCATAGAAGAGTGAAGTTGGAAGGGTTCTACAAGGCCATCAAGTCTACCCCCACTCCCCTCCTCCATGCAGGAATACAAGTCAATGGAGATCTGCCACGTGGTTGTCCAAGAATCTCTTGAATGCCTCCAGTGCTGCAACTCTCACCACCTCTTGAGGTCATGGGTTCCATGGCTGCACTGCTCTAACACTTAGGAAGTTGTCCTGATATTCAACCAAAAGCTGGATTTTATTAACTTGAGCCCATAGTTATGTGTCCTGCATTCTAGGATGATAGAGAACAGATCCTGCCCCTCCTCTGTAGGACAGTCCTTCAAATATTTGAAAAGTGCTATCCATAGAATCCTAGAGTTGGAAGAGACCTCGAGGCCTCACATTTGTTCCCAGCCAACGCAGCATCAGGAGGAGAGGAGAGCTGACGGCACAGCAGGTGCAGGGGCTCGTACTTGAGCCACATGGGGTTCCATGCAGGAACCTCATCACAGTATTGCCCTCATCTCCTATTGCCCTCCAATCTTATTTTCTATTTGCTAAATAGGCCCAGTTCTTTCACTCTTCCCAGCTAGGGCTTGGTTTCCAGCCCCCTGACCATCCTTGTTGCCCTCCTCTGAACTTGTTCCAGTTTGTCAGCATCCTTCTTGAAGTGTGGTGTCCAGAACGGGACACAATACTCAAGTGCTGAATAGAGGGGTGGGGGGAGGAGCACCTCACAGGATTTGGAAATTATACTTCTGTTAATACAGCCTAAAATAGCATTTGCCTTTTTTGTGGCCTCATCACACTCCTGGCTCATATTCAGCTTATAATCTACCAGAATTCTTCTTGCTTGTAGTATCATAGAACAGTGAAGTTGGAAGAGGAAATAAGTCCAGCCGCAATGACTCAACTTCTGGATAGCCTCACTTGAATGACTGAGAATCTTCACAAAATTCTGGCTTGTAATACTGCTGAGATAGGTGTTCCCCATATTGTAGCTGTGCATTTGGTTTCTTCTCCCTAGGTGCAGTACTTTGCACTTATCGCTTTTAAGTTTCAATCTGTTGGTTTCAGCCCAGTGTTCCAGCCTATCAAGATCCTTTTGAATTCTGTTGTGTCTTCCAGCGTATATTAGCTGTTTCACCTCATTTCGTGTCATCAAAATTCTGATAAGCATTCTCTGCATCCCCTCATCCAGGTCATTAATAAAAATGTTGAAATAACACAGGGACCCAGGACCAAGCCTTGTTACCTACTTCCACTTTGAGAAGGAGCCATCAATCATCACCCTCTGAATATGATTTTGTAGCCAACTGTGTAACCACCATACCCTTGATTTATCCAGCCCACACTTAGCTAGCTTGCTAAACAGGATATTATGGGGAACTTTGTCCAAAGCTGCGCTGAAGTCAAGATATATTACATCTACACCACTCCCACTATCTACCAAGGAGATTACCCAATGGACTAAGAGACCTAATCCATGCTGTGGCCAAACACATTCTTCCCTGTTCTTGTTAGATGCGAGCCATCTATTGCTAGTGGTCCTTTTTTTCCAGGAAGCTTAGCCCGTGGTCCCAAAAACCCAATGTCTCACAACAACACAGCACCTTAGTCTTCACCGTGCTACAACGTCTTTTGTTTTATGTTGTGTTTCTTGCTGATAAGCAGATAACATAATCAGCAAACCGTTTAATTCCTTTTTAATAATGTTTGACTTTTATTATGTTTCTAATTCTCCTCTTTTAAATATTGAGAGCCTCCTTGGGTCCCCTCTTATAGGGACATAGGCGGTCTGTAAACAAATATGAAAATTTCAAGAACACGGCCAAACTGCCCGAAAAACTTGCAATAGCAAGCATGAAACCATCAGCCAGAAGAAAGCAAGCCACTGTCTTCTCTTCTGCCAGTGTTAAGCTGCTAACAGTTGAAGTTTCTAGGTCAGGTTTGTTTAGGAGTGGCCGAACAAACAAACTGCCCACAGGGCTGGCTGTCTCCCAAGTCCCACCTTAACCGAAAGCCTCAAATTTGGGATGCCACCTAGCT
Source organism: Phrynocephalus forsythii (assembly GCA_029282475.1). NCBI lineage: Eukaryota > Metazoa > Chordata > Lepidosauria > Squamata > Agamidae > Phrynocephalus > Phrynocephalus forsythii. The sequence goes on along the minus strand of JAPFRF010000005.1, from coordinate 128,644,399 downwards.
CTGTCTGTCAAAGCATAATCCTCCAGCCACCATCTCAGCTGGGTGGGGGACTGCTGTTGCTTCACCTGCAGTTTCTTCCAGCCAGGAAAAACACAAACATAATTCAGCATAATGGACCTGCTCCGTCCTCTCTTCTCCTCAGAAAGAAGGTGGCTTGTGAGGAGACCCCCACCCCCATCCCGCAAGCCACACCAGGAGGTCTGGTGGGCCAAATCCCACTGGTCCTTCACCCCTGCTTGGTGCAGCTGTGAGGATGGATGCGGTGGGGTGGGGTGAGCTTAAGAGAGATAGCTGCCCCAGCTCAATGAGCACCTATCCTAAACAGCAACACCTTCCTCTAAACCAGTGGTTCTCACCCTGTGGTTCCCCAGACATTCCTGGACTGCAACTCCCAGAAGTCTTCATCACTAGCTGAGCTGGCCAGGATTTCTGGGATTTGCAGTCCAGGAACATCTGGGGAACCACAGGTTGAGAACCACTGCTCTTAAACCAGTGATGGCAAAACCTTCGGCACTCCAGATGTTTTGAACCACATCTTCCAGAATTCCAAGCCTGTACTGCTAATGACAAAGGACTGTGGGAGTTGTGGTCCAAAACATCTGGAGTGCCAAAAGTTTGCCACCAGTGCTCTAAACATTTCCAGCTTCCGTGCTACCTCATCCCAGAGCTTTTACCTTTGGGCTCCACGCCATTGGAGTTGAAATGCATCCTTTTCTGGCACTCGGCACAGCTCATCAAGAACCGGGTCACCGCCTCTCTTGGCAGGAAAGCGTAGGTTTCAGCAATCTGGAGAAAGAACGAGACGACACCTGTGAGTCTCAGAGCGAGGCGGCCAGCACCGCAGGAGGAAACCGCAACACATCCTTGCCTCAGTGTTTCAGTCAGGACACTGGTAGGGATCAGTTAGGAAATGGCTGGGAAAGAGATAATCTTTGGCTGTTTGAACAGCACACCCAAACCCTTAAGTACATAAGAACATAAGAACAGCCCTGCCGGATCAGGGCAAAGGCCCATCTAGTCCAGCTTCCTTTATCTCACAGTGGCCCCACCAGATGCCCCTGGGAGCGCATGAGACTAGATCTCTGTCTCCTGATACCACTCCCCTGCTTCTGGCCCTTGAAGTACCCTGGTTTTAAGCCTGGGGATGACACATCTCCATCATGGTTTGTCACCTGCGATGGACTTTTCCTCCAGGAATCTCTGTCCAACCCCCCTTTTGAAGGTATCCAGGCCAGATGCCATCACCACCTCCTGTGGCAGGGAGTTCCACAAACTAACAACATGCTGGGTAAAAAAAAAATATTTTCTTTGGTCTGTTCTCACTCCCCCAACCCTCAGTTTGAGTGGATGTCCCCTAGTTCTGGTATTTTGTGAGAGGGAGAAGAGCTTCCCTCCATCCACTTGACTCATGCCCTGCATTATTTTGTACTTCTCAATCATATCCCCCCTCAGGCGCCTCAGTACAAGGACTGTCAAGCTCTAGCATGCCCTTCTGACTTTGGGGCCCTCTGGTAGCCCCCATGAAAACGAAGTGGCCAGACATCCACCTTATGTTTAGAAAAACGAAAGCACTGGGGAGTAAATGTATGTTTGTGAGTATGTTAACCTAAGGTTGTGGTCATACACTGAAACACCATTTGCAGGTGCTTCCAGGGTTTGCAAATTTCACTCCCCCACCACTCTGGAAGAGGCAGCCAGATAAGGACTGGAGAGCCGAAAAGTCCACTGATATATAACCCCACCATTGTCCACAGAGGGGTTTGTTTCTAGCAATACTGTGCCTCTGTTGTATTTAAATGCTGCTAATGCAACACCGTACCCCCTTTTTTGGTACTGTACTTCATTATTTTCAAACTCTCAAGCAACCTGAAGAAGTTTCTATAGAAAGGGACGAATTGCTCTTCTTGTTTTAATCAATGGCAGCAGCCTTGGGTTACCCAGATGTTCTTGGGCCAATGCTCCCAGAAGAAACCTTCACCTCTAGCTGCACCAGCCAGGATTTATGGGAGTCCTAGCCCAGGAACCACTGGGTGCCCAAGGTTAAGAGGCACTTGTGTAGATGGCACAAGCCACAAAACAGCAGTGACACGTCATAAGTAAGGGCCTTGAGATCGCAGTGGTTGTGTTCTTCTGTCACCACCCCAGCGTGACTCTTAGGCTTCTCTACAGGTCACAGGAGTCGCTCAGTGCCAACAGGGCCAGTGCTAGGTTTTTTTGCTCCCTAGGCGAGGGGTGGGGGGGAGGGGCGGGCAGCAGGGGGCGGGGTGATGGGGGCGGGGGCGGTGGCAGTGCGGTGGCAGGGGCGGGGGGCGGCGGATGGCGATAGGCGCGGGGGCGGACAGCGACGGGCATGGGGGGTGGGCGGCGATGGACGCAGCGGGCAGCGGGCGGACGGCGACGGGCAGCGATGGGCGGGCAGTGATGGGCGGATGGCGACGGGCCGCTGGCGGGTGGTGGTGGGGGGATGGACGGCGGTGGCCAGAGGTGGGCGGGGTGGCGGCAGGGGGGCGGCAGGCTGGCCAGCGCCCTCTCTCCATTTTGGCACCCCAGGCTACTGCCTAGTTAGCCTTAATGGAAGTGCCGGCCCTGAGTGCCAACGTCAACAAATAAAACTGCCCAAAACGTCTCCGAACCAGAGACTTTCCTGACAGGCTCGGGTTTCATTCCTTCCTTTCTCATCTTGGTGACCTGTTCACCCTCCTAGGAACTCTCCATTCCTTTCAAGGTCACCGCTCACAATAAGACAGCATGGTTTCTGCCGGGAACAGATAACTTTTTTGCAGTCATGTACTGTATACGTGACTCAACTTTCAGATCCTGCATACACAAGTCTCGCTAAAGAATTAATCATTTGGGGCAGAACAATGAATAGTAATTGTAGTTTGCACATTCAAAGTCATGCATACCTATAAATACAGTAAACATGGCTCTGCTGATATGCAGCCGGTCATGCTTTCTACTGTGCCTCTGATGCCGTTTCAACAATCAGAACCCACCCACACTCCAGAAATAAATAGATTATCTGAGGCAATCTTCTATAGTGGCATTTAAAACTGAGGTTCATGGGATCCTGGGTCCATACTAGGCAGGCTGAGATTAAAGATGCAAGGAACAAGCATCACCCCAGTGGCAGGGGTGTCCTCATGCAAAGTAGACCATGGGGCCACACAACACCACAGTTCCTCCTCTCTCTAGCACAGACACAGACAGACAGACAGACAGACAGACAGACACACACACACACACACACACACACACTTGCTAGAGACCCTTTACATCGGCCAGATCGCTCCCTGAATCCTGCTGTGTAACGCACGACACGGCAGCTTGCACCTTACAACTTTCCAGGTACAGAATGCTCAGAAGCGCTTTCTCGTTTCTTTCTCCTGGAGGCCGTGCACCTTTTGCCCAGGCTGGCTTTTCTCCTAGGAGGTAGGTACAATCACTGAGCCATCCAGCTCTCTAGATGCACTTTAGGAATTTATTCTTTGATGCCGGACAATCACTTCCAGGCAAAGAGGTGGCTAAAGAATTTACCACCAAAGGACGCCATGGAAGTGACTCGACGGGTCAAGGACAGCCCTAGGTCATATTCTGGAAGAAAACTGTGGTGCCAAGATCAAAGCCTCGGCCCTATTTTACAGAAAGCCAAAGGGCACAGGCCCGTGTACCAGCCAAAGACCCTCAACTGACTTTGGCTAGTGCCAGCTTCTCCAGTGACCCACCTCTGGAGGTCCCCGAGAAGCTCCTGTCCATGACCCCTTTCTCTGTGGCCCCTGGCCTTCAAAACACAGGTTAGAGAAGTGGCCTTTCTGGACTAGAACTCCCAAAATCTTCCAGCAAGAGCACATAACCCAGGCATGTCCAAACTTCGGCCCTCCAGATGTTTTGGACCACAACTCCCACAGTCCTTTACCATTGGCAACCTAAGCTTAGAATTCTGGGAGTTGTGGTCCAAAACATGAGGAGGGCCGAAGTTTGGGCATGCCTGACATAACCCAACCTCTGTTTCAGAGGTGCAGTGCCCCTGGAAGATGCCAGGTTCTGCTTGACTGTCCGTGTCCAGCTGTCCTTAAGACCTCCGACTGCTATGGAGCTCTCTCAATCCTTTTTAAAGAACTCTAATGATAAAGTTAAAAACCTAAAGAAAACCTGGCATTATTTCAGCCAGAGGCCACACCTTTTGATTAAAGACTAGAGATGGGCACGAACCACTGGTTTGGTGCTTTGGTGCAGTTCGTTTTCCAGCTGAACAGCTGATTCCCCAGTGTGGTGCCCCACCCCCTTGACTGGGCACCCAATCAGCAGCAGTGCCCCACCCTGCTTCCTCTGGGTGCTGCCGCTGAGCGGGCACCTGCTGGAGGGGACAAACGACAGATCAGCTGTTTGGCCAAGAAACGAACCATACTGATCCAGTAGCTTGTGCCCATCTCTATTAAAGAATATCTCAGGTTCAGTCCCTGGCATCTCCAGCCAGAAAGTATCTCAGGGGTGAGGGATGCACCTAAAAGCAGCTGCCAATCTGTGCAGACAGCACCCTACTGCCTAACGGTGCCCAAGGCTCTCTTTTCTGGAAGCTGAGTCATGGCAACTGGACTTCTTTTTCTTGAGAGATAGAAATAAGAACATAAGAAGAGCCATGCTGGATCAGGCCAACAGCCCATCTAGTCCAGCTTCCTGTATCTCACAGTGGCCCCACCAGATGCCTCTGGGAGCGCATGAGACTAGATCTCTGTCTCCTGATACCACTCCCCTGCATCTGGCCCTTGAAGGAACCCGGTTTTAAGCCTGGAGATTACACATCAGCCTCATGGTTTGTAACCTGTGATGGACTTTTCCTCCAGGAATCTGTCCAGTCCCCTTTTGAAGGCATCCAGGCCAGATGCCATCACCACATCCTGTGGCAGGGAGTTCCACAGACTAACAACAGGCTGGGTGAAAAAATATTTTCTTTTGTCTGTTCTTACTCTCCCAGCCCTCAATTTAAGTGGATGTCTCCTAGTTCTGGTGTGTCAGTCTTTACCCAGGCGTCCCGCCCCTCCAGCTTTAAAGAAGGCATGTCTTGAAACGAATAAACAGAACTTTTATTTGGTTCTTCTACTACAACAGAGATTCTTTTCCTTACAACAGTTTCAACATCTTTAACTTCGGTAACAAAAGGATTGTTCTTGAACTCAAAAGCGGGAGTCCTCAAAGAGAAATCAAATTCCCCACCTCCACCTGGGGAGAGCTGGCCCCACCACTGGTCTCCTCCTCTTTCTCAAAAAGGCACAGCTCCCCCACTTGCACCCCAACTTTCGATGTGAGCTTGGGTCCAGGGCGTCTCTGGCGGTGGCAGTGTAAGGGATAGTCGTCCCTCTGGGTTAAGTCCATCTGGGTGTCCAGTTTCCCGGCTTTGGCCTCCTCCCGTACCTTGGCCAGCCATTGCTCCAGTTCCCGTGTCTTTCTTATCTCCTTCCTCTTGCGGTTATATTCACAGGCCTCTCTCTCTCCCCAATATGAACAACCTTTCTTATGCACCCGACGCCTGTAGCTCTCCGCCTCCTTCTTAGGCATCATCAATCTTTCCCAGTTTCCCGTCCATGGATCCTCTATCCAGGCCCACTCCCAATCTGGGGGAAGTACATTTATTATTTATTATTTATTTATTTATTGTTATATTTATATCCCGCTTATCTTCTCTAAAGAACTCTAAGCGGCTAACAACAGGCGATCAAGCGCCAACAACCAATAGTAATATATAATACAAATCTGACAACGGCAATATAAAAGACACAAATAACAAGCAAAGGCTAAAGATTCTAAAAATTCTAAAAATTCTAAGGCATCCCTAATCGCCGGCAAGGCGGAAATTCTAAACAATAACACCAATGGTCAATAATTAAAAATCAGTAACGATGGCGGGGTAAAAAAAAAAAATTAAAGCTCGCCAAAGGCCTCTCGTAATAAAAAGGGTTTTAAGGCTTTTCGAAAGGCCTGCAGGGACTCTGCAGAGCGCACTTCGCTGGGGATGAAGTTCCATAAGGAAGGGGCTGCCACAGAGAAGGCCCGGTTCCGGGTGACCGTCTTCCGGGCCTCTCGTGGAGTGGCAACCCGCAGCGAGTGCGCTCGCAACTACCAAACAGGGCGGGCCGAGATGGATCGCTGGACGATACGCTCTGCCAGGTAGTCCGGTCCCAAGCCATGGAGGGTTTTATAAACTAAAACCAGGACCTTGAATCTAATCCGGGCTGCAATGGGCAGCCAGTGCTGGTGGGCCAGGACTGGGGTGATGTGGTCGTAGCGACGCCCACCAGCCACCAGCCTGGCCACCGCATTCTGTACCCGCTGCAGACGCCGGAGAAGAGTCAAGGGCAACCCCATGTAGAGGGCGTTACAGTAGTCCAGCCTCGAGATCACCAGCGCCTGGACCACTGTTCTCAGAGAGTCAGCATCCAGGTATGGGCAGATCTGGGCGATTAGGTCATCTTGCAGGGCGACCAAAGCTGTTTCGGTCCCCGACAAGGCCTGAACCCGGACTGGCAAGGATCGAGGCACTGCCGATCCTCCAGGTACGACTGCAGCCGGACCGCCGCCACCCTCTCGATCACTTTGCCCATAAACGGGACGTTGGCAATTGGACGATAGTGTCTGCCTCTTTTTACAATCTCCGAACCCCACCTCCACCACCTCTAATTGGTGGGACCTTCCCGCCTTCTCCTCGTCCCCTCTTGCAGCCATAGCAAAGTTCACTTCCTTTTCCCTTTCTTTCTGTTCCTCTATTATCTTAAGAGCATCACTGAACCCCTTCCACAACATGGCTCTATCTTGAGCATCCAGTTTGGGTGGTGCCTCGGGTTTCTCCCTGCTCTTCTGCTTCTCCAGCCATTCATCCCTTTCCTTCTTGCGCTGTGCAGGGGTCACTCTCTTTCCTTCAGAGAAATTCCCCTCACATCTGGTATTTTGTGAGAGGGAGAAGAGCGTCCCTCTATCCACTTGACTCATGCCCTGCATTATTTTGTACGTCTCAATCATATCCCCCCTCAGGTGCCTTTTTTCCAGACTAAAGAGCCCCAAATGTTTTAGCCTTTCCTCATAAGGGAGGTGCCCCAGCCCAGTAATCATTTTAGTCGCTCTCTTTTGCACCTTTTCCAGTTCCACCATGTCTTTTTTGAGATGCGGTGACCAGAATTGTACCCAATACTCCAGGTGCGGCCTTACTATTGCTTTGTATAATGGCTGCTCATCCAAACAGCTTCATCACACTGATGAAGACTGATGAAGCTGTTTGGATGAGCAGTGAAACGTTTCTATCTCTCAAGAAAAAGAGTCCAGTTGCCATGAACATCCTGCAAGAGTTCACAGGATCCCGTGGGTGGGGGTGGGGTGGGGGTGTTTTAATGGCCTAAACTGGTAAAAGGATGTAGTAATATGCACCATTATATCTGGGAATCAACACAACCCCCACCCTAAATAAATATACTGTACAGTTAAACTAATCCATCTAGTGCCAACTACTAGTTTTTTTTTTAATTAAACAGGTACTTTACGAGAAGGGATATTATTCAAACAAGTATACAAATAAATTAGCTGCTTCTCATGCAACATGAGAGTGGCACTCTGCCAGATGGGCAGTATATAAATTGAATAAATGAACGAACAAACAAACAAACAAACAAACAAACAAACAAACCATGTGAAAGGAGCAGGGTGAAGGCCAGACAGAGCTCTGTTAAAAACCAAATCTCTTTCTTTGCAACCCTGGAAAGGAGACTTTTTGTTATGTCTCCCCAATGACCCTTTTGGGGATTCCATGTTAAAGAGAACCTTTTTGTAAAGAAAATGTTTACTCCCTGCAAAAAGAAAGGTAGCACAACAAACCACAGGAGGCGAGGCTTAACAACCCTCAACAAACCCCGAGAAGAGGAGAGTCTAAATCAGGGGTCCTCAAAGTTTTCAAACAGCAGGCCGGTCCACCACCACCCAGACACCTCTGGGGGCCGGATCACAGTCCAAAAGCAGCTGCGGAGGTTGGCTTGCTCTCAAAACAGGGGGTAGGTGGGGGGTTGCAACTGGTACCAGGGGCCGGATTCAGGACCTTGGGGGGCCGTATCCGGCCCCGGGGCCTTAGGTTGAGGACCCCTGGTCTAAATCCTTGAGGGAGGCACGGAAGGTGGCTTTTTAAAAAAATGGGTCCTGCGACCAAGAAATGAACCACTCTGCATTTATTTCCCCTTAAAAACGGATCTCCACTAAGTGGCAGCACAAGCCCATTTTTTTTTTTTTGGCTGGCAAGCGGCAAGCAGCAGGGCAGAGAGCAGTGATGGAGGTGGGGGGATGCGATGCCTTGGTCCCACGCGGCAGAAAAATGCCAAGATGGTTCCTTGGGAGCCTGCCACTCCCAGGCGCCTCTCTGCTGGGTAACCCAGCCGGCACCCATCCTGGGACGCCCCTTTTCGGACCTGCCTTCAGAAAGCACAACGGGACCAACCTAACCTCGTCTTGCTTCTTCTGATGCAGGGTTCAAAGCATGAGACAAGCAGCCGTCCTCCTTTTGATCCCAAATGCGGCACAGTCGGTGGTAGCAAAACCACCACGTGCTGCTTTTTTTTTTTTTTGGTCGCTTCTATCCCCTTCCTTTCCCCCTCATGTGAGCGGTCTATTCTTGGGAGCCGCGTAGTATCCGCCTGGGATCTGATTTATTCGGCCCATCGCCTGTAGCCAACTTGCATGATCAGAACAGCTGAAAAATGCACTGAACCAACCACAAAAAGTTGCTGTGACTGAAATATTCCAGTTCCCAGCTCATTAAAGGCCCATTCTTGCTGCGAGTAGACCACACACGTGACAGGGAAGGAGAACAAGGAGAGTCACTGTATGAAACAGTCCTCTGTCCTTGAATGCAAAATCAACCCTACAGAGAAATTTTAAATTGCATGCAAATGCGGTCTATCTACTCCAGGATAGCGAACACCTCCTCTTATTTCCTATATTTTGCAGGTCTATAAGCTGCTCTACCACCAAGGAGCACAGCGAGCCCAACTTTAGCAAATGTCATATTTTAAGCTGCACAACAACCTTGCAGTGTAGATCAGGCAGGGAGTCTGATAGCTCTGTGCTGGGAGGTATGCACATTGTGTACAAAAGGAGTCCCAAACATCATCCCAGGAGATCTCCAGGAAAGAAAAGCATCTTAAAGAGCAGAAATACAGTGGACCCTCGTATAACAAACGGTTTGTATAACATAAAACCTGTACCACATAAAAAATTCCGGAGACAGGGGAAATTTGCTTAACAGAATTGCCTATGGGGCGAATCCATACAACGTAAAAATGGTCGCGATTAGGGATTACTCCGTTTTCAATGCATTCCTATGGGAAATTTGTATAAAGGAAAATTTGCTTAACAGAATTTCATTTGGAACAATTACTTCCTTTATACAAGGTAGCACTGTAGGGATACAGACAAATGAATCTGGGTGCAATTTTGGAAAGCCACTACTAAGGTAAGACAACACCAGGATGAGTAGATTCATTATCTGATTATTATATATATTTTCACCCCATGGCAGGATTATATTTTATCTGTTGTGAAAATATTCACACAATAATCATTACCTATATAAATAATGCCGCTGTCTCTTTGAAAGATTATTGCCGGCATAGGTCTGAAGAAGGGATCTGAAATTCCCCAAAACCCACAATGAATTAGGTCTCTTTTACACGACCCCTAAGATCCGCTGGCCACTTAAATTCGGACCAGAGATCTTAGGGGTTCGTCGCTCTTCCTCTGTCCCCACCCCCCTCCGCACTTCCTGGTTGCTGGCTGCATGAGGGGAGGGAGAAAAAAGAAAGAAAAGAATGCCAGCTTACCTCCGTTCTGTTCCCGGCAGCATTCAGATCTCTTAAAGGGGCAGGGGGCAGAAAAACAACAAACAGAAGCCAGGAGAGCCCCGCACTCACTATCCTTACACTGGATCAAATATTTTTCACATCCAAAAAGCAGGTACCTGAAAGCTGCGCTGGGACGCACTAAAGTGGGCGGGGTCGCACTTAATTTCCTGTTAACTCCAGAGCTGGTGGGTAAACATTTTAAATCTCCGGAGCTGGGAGCCATTTGCCCCGGAGTTTAGGGGTCATGTATAAATGCCCTTAGTCTAAAAACATCACATAGAGCCCTGTGGCGCAGTGGTTAAATGCCTGTACTGCAGGTGAAACTGTGCTCACGACCTGGAGTTCAATCCAAGGTAGCAGGCTCAAGGTTCACTCAGCCTTCCATCCTTCCGAGGTCAGTAAAATGAGTGCCCAGCTTGCTGGGAGGGGTGTGTGCAATGTGTAGCCTGCACATTGTAATTAAAATTGTAAACCGCCCAGAGACTACTTGAAGTGGTATGAGGCGGTATATAAGCAGAGCACTTTGCTTTGTTTTTGCTTTGTTTTGCTTGGTTTTTGTTAGACCCTGAGTTTTCTGACATTGACATTTTGGCATATGAACACCCTAGTCAGAGTATTTTTCCTCCAAGAGGAAAAAATGCTTTCCCATCTGAATTCTTTCGAGGAGTCAGAAGGAATAAATTGAGGCTGTCATCCTTTAGGGAAATTCCAAGAAGACTGGGCAGAAGAGATTTTAATGCAAGGCAAGTGGTGGCTGTAGGAAAAGAGAAGAGCTCAATGTGAGATGAACTGACTCACTAAAAAAACACATGGCCCCTAATTTGTATGACCTGAGTACGACTGCTACCTGTCAGAGGTCACAAAGAACTTGGCAGCGCTTGCCAATCACAAAAGGAGTATTACCCCATTGTTGTTTTCTGACTTTCTACAAGGACCTCACATTGTCCTTTCTCCATGAACTGAGGCAGATCGCAAGTGTGGTCGCATGTCGACCTGTCGGCTCCCTGGACACTCTCTTGTGGGGTGTCTCAGGGGTCGTCACTCTCCCCAATGCTCTTTAACATCTATATGAAGCCGCTGGCTGAGATCATCCGGAGTTATGGAGTTTGCGGTCACCAGTACGCTGATGACACGCAGCTCTATCTCTCCTTTTCCACCGGTGCCGTGGAGGCCGTTCGGACCCTTGACCGTTGCCTGGCTGCGGTTCTGGACTGGACCAGGACGCACGGACTCAAGCTCAACCCCGGCAAGACCGAGGTTATGTTCTTCAGGGGTACCTCGGAGGGGTATTGTGGCCCTCTTCCCAGTCTGGGCGGGTCCGCCCTCCAGCTGGCGCAAAGAGTGAGGAATCTGGGCGTCATCCTGGACACGGATCTGACCCTGGAACCTCAGGTGTCAGCTGTGGTCAGGTCGGCCTTTTACCATCTAAGGCTTATCGCCCAGATTCGCCCATACCTCGATGAGGGCTCCCTGAGGACTGTGGTACAGGCACTGGTCATGTCGAGACTAGACTACTGCAACGCTCTTTACATGGGGCTCCCCTTGAACCTTGTCCGGCGATTGCAGCGGGTCCAGAATGCGGCGGCCAGGCTGGTGGTTGGCGCGCGCCGTTTTGACCGCGCCACCCCCATCCTGGCTCGCTTGCACTGGCTTCCCGTTGCCTCCCGGATAAGGTTCAAGGTGTTGGTTTTAGTTTACAAAACCCTCCATGGCTTGGCCCCTGCCTATCTGGCGGGGCGTCTTTCCCGACAATCAGATCTAGCCCGACCCACCCGCTCATCGATGGCCCTTTCACTGAGGACTGTCACCCCGAGGGATGCCCGTAGAACAAGAACCCGAGGACGGGCCTTCTCGGTGGCTGCACCAACTATGTGGAATAAGCTTCCCGGTGAATTACGGCTGGCTCCCTCGTTGGCATCATTTAGGAAAAACCTAAAGACCTATCTTTTCCGTGACGCCTTTGGAGATCTCTAAGGATCCAAATATGTTTTTTTTTTCCCTTCCTTCCCTTATTATTAATACCCGCCGATCTATTTATTCTTGGAAACCACTGTTCTTAACTACTGTATTGACTTGTTGTTTTATCATTATTGTTGTAAACCGCCCTGAGTCCTTCTTATGGGAAATAGAGCGGTATATAAGTGTAAATAATAATAAATAAATAAATAAATAAATGTTCAAATTTTCTGAGTTGAATGAGTCAAGAGACTTTTGATACTCGTTAAGTTTCTCCTTCTACAACACTGAGGGCCTTTCCCTCCTTTTGCCCTCCTCGCTGCTGCTGCTGCAAGATCCTCAGAACAGCCATTCCTGGAGTTGAGCGACACACCACTTCTGTCCGTGTTTTGAACTCGACAGATGATGGCCACGGGGCTGTTTTACTCCACAGACAGAAGGTGTTTGGAGATGAGGAGGAACTCCTCTAAAGTGCCTTCCATGGAAGAGGGGGAAATGGCTAGGCTTAATCCAGCCCAGATCTCACAGGGACCTAAAATCTAATTCCTGTGCCAGGGATAAAGGCCAGAACATATGTGTAACATGGGCCTTTAAACATGTGCCCACACTTTTGCTCTCCACAGTGAATAAACACAGCCATCCCTCCTGTGGCTGGAGACTATTTATTTATTTATTTATTTATTTATTTATTTATTTATTTATTTATTTATAAGCTTGTATCCCGCCCATCTTCCCAGCGGGAACTCTGGGCGGCTAACAGCAATAAAAACAATAAAAACACATAAAACAGCAGTTAAAGCTCCAAGCAATAAGGCAGCGGAGGGCAAGATGGCGACGATCCCAGGGGGAGGAGGGGAAACTAATTCACAAGGTTGCCGAAGGCCTCTCTAAAAAGGAGGGTCTTCAAGGCCTTCTTGAAGGCGGACAGGGACTGAAGCAGGCGCAACTCACTGGGGAGGTGGTTCCAAAGTGAAGGCCCCACCACAGAGAAGGTGCGGTCTCGGGTGCGAGTTTTCCGCGCCTCTCTGGGTGTGGCAACCTGCAGTGAGTGCGCCTGAGACGATCTCGTGGGTCTGGATCCGGATGCCTTTTGGGAGATGCGCTCCGCCAGGTATCCTGGTCCCAAGCCGTGGAGGGCTTTGAAAATCAAAACCAGGACCTTGAACCTGATCCGGAGGACAACGGGGAGCCAATGCAGGCGGGCCAGGACTGGGGTGATGTGCTCGTATCTACGGGCACCCCACCACCAGCCTAGCCGCCGCATTTTGCACCCGCTGTAACCTCCGGACCAGGGTCAAGGGCAACCCCACGTAGAGGGCATTGCAATAGTCAATCCTCAAGACCACCAGGGCCTGCACGACTGTCCTCCCTGAGACTCATCAAGGTACGGGCAGATCTGGGCGATCCTGCGGAGATGGAAGAAAGCGGCCCTGGAGACAGCCATCACCTGGGCTTCCAGGGAGAGGGCCGAGTCCAGGACCACGCCCAGATTCCTGGCCCTGTCTGTAGGCTGGAGGGAAACACCCCCCAGAATAGGGAGGGGGCCATTGTACCCAGACGAGGGCGCCCCGAAGAACAGAACCTCCGTCTTCTCCGGATTAAGCTTCAGCCAGTTATCTCTGGTCCATTCCAAGACCGCCTCCAGGCACTGATCGAGGGAGCGGATTGCCTCCTCTGCAGATGATGAAAAGGAGAGATAGAGCTGTGTGTCATCAGCGTACTGATGACAGCGAACTCCAAATCTCCTGATGACCTCCCTCAGTGGCCTCATGTAAACATTGAACAGCATGGGTGAGATTGCCGACCCCTGGGGCACCCCACAAGGGAGAGTCCAAGGAGCCGACAAGACATCACCCAGCTGAACCCACTGAGTCCGGCCGCCAAGGAAGGAACGTAGCCAGGCCAAGGCCTGACCACCAATTCCCGCCTCCGCGAGCCGGACCAGAAGGTTACCGTGGTCGACGGTATCAAAGGCTGCTGAGAGATCAAGGAGGACCAGCAGGGAGGAGCACCCCCTGTCGGCCTCCCTGAGGAGGTCATCCTGCAGAGCGACCAGGGCGGTCTCGGTCCCGCGAAGAGGCCTGAATCCAGACTGGAAGGGATCCAGGATATGATCAACCTCCAGGTATGACTGAAGTCGGACAGCGGCCACCCTCTTGACAACCTTGCCCAGGAAGGAACAATGGCGATCGGACGATAGCTGGAAAGATCGTCCGATGCCAAGCCAGGTTTTTTAACAGTGGGTTTCACCACGGTCTCCTTCAGACGGGAAGGGAAACATCCCTCCCTAAAGGAGGCCGTGGCAATAGCAAAAACCCACTCGGGCATGTTCCCTTCGGCAGATTTGATAAGCCAAGCTGGGCAAGGGTCAAAAGGAGTGGCCGCCGGCCGGCAACGAGCCATAGCTCTGGAGGCCTCCGCCGAAGAAACCAGCCCAAACTCATCCAGGAGGGGAGAACGGGGGGGTGCGGCACCGGAGATCTCGAAGGGTGGGCTAGAGCAACTGGGGGGCAAGACGGAACGGATGGCCTCTATTTTTGATCGAAAATGGGCTGCAAATTGCTCACTAGTGAAATCACTAGGAGGAGGCCTCAGCTGGCTGGGATTGGAGAGGTCCCAAACCACCCGGAATAACTCCGCCTGGCAGTTCGCGGCCTCACCAATTCTCAGGGAGGCGTAAGATCTTCTGGCGTCCCTGATCGCGCGAAGATAGCAGCCAGTCAGCTGTCTAAGGGCAGCCCTATTCTCTTCCGTCCGGCCAGCCCTCCAAATGACCTCCAGTCTCCTGCGTTCTTGTTTCATCGACCGCAACTCCTCCGTATACCACGGAGAGTGGCGGACTCCACATTGCAGGAGACGCTTGGGGGAAATCTGGTCAATCGCCCCGGTGGTACCCACATACCACCTTTCCACCAGGGCATCGACCGGATCGTCCGCCAGACCGCCAGAAAGCTCCCTGAAGGCTTCCATGAACCTGGCAGGGTCCAGGAGCCCATGGGGGCGGGCCCAGATGTAAGAAGGGGCGGGGGGGGCGATCGACAGGGAAAATTTTAGCAGGTAGTGGTCCGACCATGACACGGGCAGGGGCAAAATACCCCTAACCCCCAGACATGAGTCTGGCGACATGGAGGAAAAAACCAGGTCCAGGGTGTGGCCAGCTCTATGGGTGGGGCATAGAACATGCTGAGATAAGTTCATGGAAGTCATGGATTCCATGAATTCCAGAGCCGCACCAGAGAGTTCCTCCTTGGCATGCAAGTTGAGGTCCCCAACCACCAGAAGGCAGGGGGATCTCAACAAAGCAGCCGAGAGGAACTCGGCGATCTCTGGGAGGGATTGTGCTGGGTTGCGGGGAGCACGGTACACCAGCACAATGCCAAACTTATCTCGCTGACCCACTGATAGATGGAGGCCTTCCACCCCAGAACACACCATTGTCGCAGACCTGCTAACACAAAGGGTTTCCCTAGGGAAAAGGCAGTTTGAAAAGCACCACACTTTTCTTTCCTTCCCCCACCAAAAAAAAAGGACTGCATGGCTTAAGGTTTTAGATACAAAGACTGGTGCCTGCACCAGAGATAAGAGGCCAGCCATGGTGCATAAAGACCACCTGTACCAATTGCCCCATGGAAAAAAATGGCTTTTCATCATTTTTTTAAAAAAATAGGAATCTTGTACTATTTCTGTGACATATTTTGAAGACGTACAGCGGTACCCCGACTTCAGAGCAGCTCGACTTCAGAGCAATTTGACTTAAGAGCGGAATACTGTTGGCATTTTAACTGCTGCCTTACAAATTTTAGATATGGTCTGCTCGACTTACAAATATTTTTCCATGTTTTTGATTTTTGAAACTTATTTTTTAATTTTTTTAGATAGGTACCCCGACTTAAGAGTAGTTCGAGTTAAGAGCATGCATCTGGAACGTATTAAATTCTTAAGTCGAGGTACCACTGTACCTTTCTCACGTTTCCTCCTATTAGGGGATAGAGCGACACTCATCTCCCTCCCACAAAATACCAGAACTAGGGGACACCCAGTCAAAATGAAGGTTGGGAGAGTGAGAACAGACAAAGGAAAATATTTTTTTACCCAGCGCGTTTTTAGTCTGTGGAACTCCCTGCCCCAGGAGGTGGGGATAACATCTGGCCTGGATGCCTTCAAAAGGGCATTGGACAGATTCCTGGAGGAAAAGTCCATCGCAGGTTACAAACCATGATAGAAATGTGTCATCTCCAGGCTTAAAACCAGGGTTCTTCAAGGGCCAGATGCAGGGGAGTGGTATCAGGAGACAGATATCTAGTCTCATGCGCTCCCAAACGCATCTGGTGGAGCCGCTGTGAGATACAGGAAGCTGGACTAGATGGGCCTTTGGCCTGATCCAGCATGGCTCTTCTTATGTTCTTATGGCTTAAGGTTCTAGATAAGGCTCTTGTCTGCACCAGAGACAAGAGGCTATGGGGCATAAAGACCACCTGTGCCGCTTGCCCTATGGAAAAATGGCTTTTCATATTTTTTTAAAAAAATAGGAATCATGTACCATTTCTGTGACATATTTTGAAGAAGTGCCTTTCTCACATTTCCTCCTATTCAGGGTCTCAGGCTGTAAAGCAACACCTTAGCTATTCATGTTGGGCTTTCAGAGAGATTCTCTGCCACCGAAGAAGTGAGTCAGTTCACGGCCAGAAAATCCAGATCAAAGTAAAATGCGGATTTCCTCCACAACACTCATGTGACTGAAAACGCGGTTCCTGTGTCCCCACAGGCACAGTTTAAAGAAGCACATCTTTTGTGTTCCCACGAACGGGATCCAGCACAGCAGAATGAAAAAGCTTTGATGCGGATTTTCCGAGTCCCCACAGACTCAAGTACCAGTTAAAAATCCGGATCGGAGCTGAGACAAGCTTTGTACCACCTTGAGACCAGGTACTTGCAAAACTCGCTGGGTCACGCTTAAGTGGGCGTGGTCGCATTTCCCCCCCTTTAAAGTCTGCTGGTCGTGGGGACACAATTTTATTAACTGCATCTTCAAGCAGTTTAAAGAGGTTTTTAGTGGTCGTGGGATAGCAGTCTTTGGGCGTTTATACACGACCCCTAAGCTCCGCCGCAAATGGCTGCAAGGTCCGGACCTTAAAAATGTTTACCCACCAGCTCCGGACTTTGCAGACAATTAAGTGCGACCCCGCCCACTTAGCGTGACCAAACTGCACTTTTCTTGTACCTGCTTTTTGGATGTGACAAATATTTGATCCGGTGTAAGGATAGTGAGTGCGGGGCTCTCCTGGCTTCTGTTTGTTCTTTTTTTTGCGCCCCGCCCCTTTAAGAGATCTGAATGCTGCCGGGAACAAAACGGAGGTAAACCGGCATTCTTTTCTTTCTTTTTTCTCCCTCCCTCAGGCAGCCAGCAACCAGGAAGTGCGGAGGGGGGTGGGGACAGAGGAAGAGCGAGGAACCCCTAAGATCTCTGGTCCGAATTTAAGTGGCCAGCGGATCTTAGGGGTCGTGTTAAAAGGCCCTTAGACAGGCAACACCTCCAGTGAGGAGGGTCTAATTCTCACCAAGGAGGCAAATTGGCATCTTTGTGATTGCAGGGAGAGGGTCCCGTTAAACGGTTCCTCCTCTTTGAAAGAAAATCCGCTGCCGATAGGAAAGCGATCCATGCAACAGAGAGGGCTCCGGGAGACGCTGCCTCCTGACTTCCCATTTTCTGTGTGCCAAGATTTCATTTTACTTTCCTCAGACGGAGGGTAATTCCATTACGCGGCTCCTCTAAAGAGGTTCGGCCTGAATGATCTTGGAGGGAATAAGGGCTCAGATGGACAAGGTGGCACTGAATTCCCCTCCTCCAAATGCCTGCCAGTCCCCAAAGGCCAGGATTATTCTTGGTGCCTTGCATTGTTCATTCCCCAAACAGTCGGGCGACATGGCATTTCAGCGCTCCCCCCCCCGGCCCAAGAGTCTGATGCCTTGGATTAATTCTGGTCCAGCGCAGACGCCATGGGGGCACCGGGGAGGGAAGAGGGTTAAGAATCCTGCCAGCTCAGGAGGTGATGTGATGAGCTCTACTCAGAAGGAGAAGGAAGAGAAGGAGGGTGACACGGAGAAGGCGCGGTCCCTGAGAGTTCTAAGAGGCCTGGGGAGAGCACGTTTTAACTGCTGCTTCCTTTGAAGGTGTCCCTCTGGACAGGATCCTCCCGGGAGCCCAAGGGGAGGGATAAAGGGAGGGCCGGCTCTGTCGGAGGTGGGAACAAGCGGAAAGTTTCCTGACGGGTGGCCTGGCCCTCCTCCATTATGGAGAGGTCATCTGCCAACCGCCAGGGGGAATCAGGACACACAATCGCTTGGCTGGCCCTCTGAGCAGAGGTAAGAAGCCGCGGTGGCCCCCGGCTGCCGCCGCCACCGCCGCTGTCGCTGTGCAGGATGGGCGAGACGAGGCATACCAGCTCCTTGCTAGGGGGCGGGGAGGGCAGGCCGGCATGAGAGCCAGTCAGGAAGCCAGGTCCCCTGTGGAGGATGGGCTCTGGTGTAGAGCCTTCCCTCTCCCCCCCACACACAAGCCCCAAGGCAGAGACTCCAGCTGCACAGACAGCCCTCCTGGCCCTCCTCTGGGAGTGACAAACCCAGGGGCTCGCCGGAGACCCTGCCAGCCTGGCAGTTCTTTCAAGCAGAAACCCAAACACGACAGGAAGCCAGGATGCCTAGGTTGCAAGCTGATTCCGGCCAAAGAGGGAGGCCTCGCCGGCCACCACCAGCTCCTCCTCCTCCTCCTCCTCTTCCTCCTCCTCCTCCTCCTCCTCCTCCTCCGTCTCTCTCTCTCTCTCTGGGGTGCCCCAGGAATCAACAGAGCGGCAAGGAATAAGCCAGAGAGAGAGAGAGAGAGAGGCCTAGAGAGAAAAATGTGTCAAAGGAGGAGGAGGAGGAGGAGGAGGAGGAGGAGGAGGAGGAAGAGGGAGAGGCAGCAGACACAGCCCCAATGTCCGCCTTGGAGCAAACTCTGCAGAGCCAAATCATCTCCAGCCCATCAAGTATGACCAGAACACAAGTGGATGCATCGAGATGATGGGGAAAGCCCGTGCAATTCACACGGGGGGAGAATGGAAGATGTACCACTCCGATTTAGCACAGAGGGGCAAGTAGCAAGAAAGCAATAATGTCTCCTTAATAATCCCATGAATAATCCCATTTTAACAGCCAAAACATGGCAAGTGCATCCAGATTTGCTCCGTTTACTGGGTGGTTTCTTCTATGCTACAGAACCTTCAGCTTGGCCAGTAAGACACACAGGACACCACCTTCCGTCAATGATTCCATCCAGCCCAGTCCTCTAAGCAGGGCTTCCTGGCCTCTGGTCTAGGCCTGCTGCTTCATTTTTTTTTAATGGGAGATGTCAGGATCTTCCACTTTCAAAACCAGGCCTAAATAATAGTTTCTCCTCAAAGAACGGAACCTCACGTCCTTGTGGGGTCAATCCGAATTCACCCCGACCACGCCCCCTGAACTGCGCTCCAAGCGGGGTGAGAGATTCCCGTCCTGGAGCTCGGGAATCTTTTTTTTTTTTTTTTTATAATTTTATTGGGTTTTTAAGGGGGGGAAGAAAGGGAGGAGATATGGGGGGGGAAAGGAAAAAAAAGAAAAAGGGGAGGATACAATTTTAAAATTTACATTGAATATGTCAAGCAAAGTAAAAATAGTGATATAACATATTGATAGATTGCCAAATATTGTCACAGTACTAGTAGGTTTGTTACTTCTTGCCATCGTTTCCGAGAGAGAGCTCGGGAATCTTTTCAATCCGCTTCTCGATCCGTGTTGAAAAGCGATTTCAACACGGAGGCAAGTTCACCTCAGCTCGAGGAAGGACGTGAAGTAACCACCAAAGTTGACCACCTCAAGCGGGTGCAGAGGAGGGCGACCAGGTTGGTTAAAGGTCTGGAGGAAATGTCTTATGAGGAGCGGCTTAGGGAACTGGGAATGTTTAGCCTTTCAAAAAGAAGGCTGAGAGGGGATATGATAGCTATGTTTAAATATTTGAAAGGATGTCATAGTGAAGAGGGAACAGGTTTGTTTTTCCTTGGCTTCAGAGACTAGGACTCGGGGCAATGGTTTCAAACCATTTGAACTTTAGGAAGAACTTCATGACAGTTAGAGCTGTTTGGCAGTGGAAGATGCTGCCACAAAGGAGGGTGGTGGAGTCTCCTTCTTTGGAGGTTTATAAGCAGAGGCTGGATGGCCATCTGTCAGAAATATTGTGATGGGGTTCCTGCATGGCAGGGGGTTGGACTGGATGGCCCTTGAGGTGTCTTCCAACTCTATGATTCTAAGTTCTACAAGGCTACAGAGCGGCAGTGTGAACTGAGGGGTCTTTTGGAGAAGGCATTGCACCTCTTGCAGGAGTAGAAGAGCCGGTACAGAATTTTAATGGGGGGGGGGGACCTCACTGCCTACCGTGTTTCAGGTCACCCTTTCTCCTGAAACCCAGGGTGACTCAGGAAGGTCCCAGAAGCAGCCTACTGGGCACAACAGCTAAGGCTCTCTCAGTGGAATCTGAAGAAAGCTAAAACCCTAAACCAGCAGAAGACATGGAAGGTCAGTTGAGTGAATCTTCCTCTACTTGTCTCTCCTGCTGATTGCCACGTTCTTTGGCAAGTGAGGTGTGTGAGCGTAAACCACAGCTTGGAACTCTAGGGGTGTCTGGACTACAGCTTCAAAAGCACCCCCGTCAGCATTATCTCTGGTTATTTGGGGAGGGGGGGAGAGTATGGCTGGTGTGACCCAAAAAAAAAGTAATTATTAAAAAGTAATTTTTTTTTTTGCATTCTGGCATAAAACTTCTGGCTCTGTGTTTCCATCACCCCATGAAAAAAGAACCAGGCCACTGCATAAAGTATGAGACAATGAACGTGCTATATTGCCTAGAGATGGGCACAAGCCGGCTCATTGCAGTTCGTCAAGGCTTCTTCAGCAGAGGTGTCGCTGCTCCCTTCTCCAGCCTTCTCGGTCCCAATCAGACACTCACCAAGCCTCCCAGCACACTTTATTCCTCTACCTCCTTGGCTGATCTCCCAGTCCTGGCAACAACTCAGGCTTCTCTGCCCCGCCCTCTTGGCTGATCTCCCACTCAGAGAAAAAGGCAGTGCTGAGAAATCTGTGCTCTTGACCTTGACTGGGAGATTAGCCGAAGAAGTGGGGAAAGCAAGCATGATGGGTCTGGTGAATGGCCAATCGGCTAAGGGAGGGGAGCAGCAGCACCTGTGCTGCTGCCTTGATGAACCGGCATGAACTGGGACTAACTGGCTCGTGCCCATCGCTAATATTCCCATGAGGAAGAATAACATAGGCCTACATGGCAGGGCTGTTGTAAGAACTTGACGAATCGACTATGTTACATCTGCAGGCCATGGAACAACTTCAAGAAAAAGGTAAGAGGCATCAATGTCTTACAGATTAGCTGCATTTTACTGGTTGGTTCATTGCTAAACTATGGTTAATCTCCACTAAGGTGAGTAAATATAAGCTTCTTAAAGTTGGTCCGGAGTATGATTTCTACTAACCCTACAGAAGATTAAATATAGTTTGTCTGCATCCAGGCAATTAGGCAAGCTGCCATTAATCTAAAATAGAAGCTTAAGCTTCTAGATTTCTTTCTACAGGTATCCTGGATAAGGAGAGGACACCCTGTGAGCCTGGGAGAATACCAGACCAGTTCTTGCAATGCCAAAGCATAATAACCGTTCTATGTGAATTGCTCTGAGATCGCAAGAACCGCCACAGAAATCACAATTATTGTCAAGAGTGAGTGTGGTTGCTCATCCACAGCTTGCCCTTCGTTTTCAACAGAGATCAGATTTATCTTTTTTTTGGGGGGGAGTGAGCAATTAAAAGTTCAACAGTGGCACGGCGAGGGCCCCCACACGTGGCCAAACAGCCCGACACAAAGCCAAAAACCACAGCAGATACAGAAGGCCAGATCGAGTTGGTACTGAACTCATAGGGCTCTGGAACCGTCACATCTTTGCTTTCACCCTTCGCTCATCCTTGTGCAAATCCTCACACGACTACGAAACACAACCATGAGGCCTCGGGGCACTTTCCCTCCACTCAGCCAGACTGACCTCACAAGGGTGTGGTGGTGAGGATAAAGGAGGGGAAGAGCAGAGGGTGTCACCTTTCGCTGAAGGCAAGGCAGGGGATGAAACACAACAAAAATGTACCCTAATAGACTCATAAGAACATAAGAACCTAAGAAGAGCCCTGCTGGATCAGGCCAAGAAAGCCCATCAAGTCCAGCTTCCTGTATCTCACAGTGGCCCCACCAGATGCCTCTGGGAGCACACGAGACTAGATCTCTGTCTCCTGACACCCCCCCTGCATCTGGCCCTTGAAGTAGCTCGGTTTTAAGCCTGGAGATTACACATCTCCATCATGGTTTGTAACCTATGAGCATGGTTTGTAACCTGTGATCATTCAAGGGAAGCTGCAAGTCCCACGGGCTGTGTTTTGTGCGGAGATGTCCTTCTTTGTTTATCTTTAGCAGTGGTCCCCTTTTTTTTTAATGGCTCATGGGGCATGTTCCTCCTTCTGCCCCATCTTCCCAGAGCCTGACTGCTGCGATGGAGGGCCACCCCCTTCTAGTGCCTCTTCCCTTTCACGGCTCCAGTGCACCCCCCCCCCAAAACCACCCCACTCCTGCCACCAGAAGGAAGTGGCCGCGGGAGGGGGGACAGGACTTTAGGTCTGGCTGGGATGATAAGGACAGAGTCTCACCGCCCGGTAGGTCTTCTTTTGCCCGGCATGTTTGGGTGCTTTGCCGGGCTCCGCCGAGCTCTCCACGTGCATCGAGTAGATGATGTCAAAGAAATCCTCCACCACCGCCACACGCTTGAGAGCGATGCCCTCGGGCTCCGACAGGCCATCTGCCCCCTACAACGGCACACAAGCGAGTCAAGTTAGTGGGGGTGGGGGTGGGGAAAGAGCGGCCAGGGGGAAGGAAGGAAGGAAGGAAGGGGCGGTGGGGGGAGAAAGACAGGCAGAGGGAAGGAAAAGGGAGAGACATTGTGCACTGCTCCTGCCACCGCCGCCGCCACCACGGTCTAAAGCTCTCTTTTGAGGGAGGGGGCTGCAATGCTCCTATCAGGGCAAGGAATTTGTGCATGCATGCACACACACACACACGCAGACACACGAGACACACACACACACAGCAGAGGCCCCTTTTAGTTGCACAAGGGAGGATGTAAAACCAAGGGAAGAAATGTTCATGGTCACAGCCAGACTACTAAACCAATTAATTTAAATGAGGCGATGCTTTAGGAGGAAAAAAAAAAGAATGTTCTTCAACCTAAAAATGCCCTTTACCTTCCTGAAAACATCACAAAGTGATGTTTGTGAAAACAGGAGTCCCCTTAGCAACCAATGCCACGCTATGAGGTCTACAGGAATTGGGCTTGGGGGTGGGGGAGGGAGAACGATCCATTTTTAGGCTGGGGGATGGAATATCACAGAAGGAACAGTAGGCGCCTGGAGTAGGAACTGGCAAACCACTCCAGTATTCCTGCCAAGAAAACTCCATGGACATGGGGTCACAAAGAGTCGGTCACGACTGTAACGACAAAACACACGCGCGCACAAAACTATATAGACATTATTGAGCAAAAAAAAGGACCACTCCTTGTTAGAGGATACATTACAACTTCGGCTTTTGACTGACAGCCTGTGCATCCTGTTGAGCCTACCACTCCCTCCCCCCAAAATTGCCCTTAAAACATGACCCATCAATTAAATTCATCAGGCTACCCAGTGGAGAGTGTTTGCTGATTATCTACTGACTAAACAGGCTTATTTTAGTGTCACACAGAGGGAAGTGCCGTGTTGACCCCAGGGAGCTCTACTGTTGAGTTACAGCAGGCGACCTATGCAACCCTTACATTACCTCTTAATTTTCCAGTAGCCAAGAGTATTAATCAGGGTGCAAAAGAAGTCAACACAAAAAGGGAAAGTCCCCAAGAAGACCATGTGTGGGTTATGTGGTGTGTGTTATGGGGAACACAGAGGTACACAAGCGCCTTGACGAAAGCACTGGGTACCCAAACGCTGAAGGTGGACAGGAGGATGTTCTGACTCTGCAAACCCAAAGGGCCACCTTCATGTGCATGCGCACCCTCCCACATACAAATGCACTCCGGCACTTTCAGTGTGGTATACTTTCACCTCAAGGTCAGATGCATAGAATCATAGAATCATAAGAAGAGACCTCGAGGGCCACTCAGTCCCAACACCCTGCCATGCAGGAACCCCCATCGCAGGACACCTGACAGATGGCCATCCAGCCTCTGCTTAGAAACCTCCAAAGAAGGATACAGGAAGCTGGACTAGATGGGCCTTTGGCCTGATCCATCACCCTCCTTTGGGGCAGCTTATTATTCCACTGCCGGATAGCTCCAATCGTCATGAAGTTCTTCCTAGTGTTCAAATGGAATCTCTTTTCCTTGAAGGAAAAACACGGGGTCACTCTCATCCCAGGCTCTGGCCTTTCTTTCCTAGGTTTCCCATTTGTTCCCAGCCGATGCAGCAGCAGGAGGAAAGGCGCGCGGAGGGCGCAGCAAGTGCAGGGGCAGGTCCTTGAGCCATATGGGGTTAGGGAAACAGGAAGGCCCGGCCACTCCTCTCTGGCTTGACCCATCAGCGTTAGCTCATTCTGGGCCTTTTCACACGACCCCTAAACTCCGCGGCAAATGGCTGCCAGCTCCGGAGCTTATAATTGTTTCTCCACCAGCTCCGGAGTTTACAGATAATTAAGTGTGACCATGCCCACCTAAGCGCGTCCCAGCGCACTTTTCATGTACCTGCTCTCGGAGGGTGAAAATCCCCAGATCCGGATGTAATCTGGTGAGTGCCGGGCTCTCCTCGCTTCTGTTTGTTTTTTTCCCCTCCCGCCCATTTAAGAGAAGGAATCAGGACGACAGCGGGCGGCTTCGGAGGTGAGCCTGCATTTTTTCCTCTCTTTTTTTCTCCCTCCCCTCACGCAGACAGCAGCAAGGAAGTGCAGAGGGGTGGGGACGCAGGCAGAGCAACGAACTCCCAAGATCTCTGGTCCGAATTTAAGTGGCCAGCGGATCTTAGGGGTCGTATGAAAAGGCCCTCTGACAAGACGCACCAAAGGGACGCCAGTATTCCTCAGCCTCCACCCAACTCTTTGCCTCCTGTCCGCAGTTCTTGAGACAGGAAAATGGAAGGTCAAACCATCAAGTCCAGGATACGATGTGCAGCGAACAAAAATCTCTCTACTAAGCCTGTTGCCAAGTTCAAGGCAAAACCGCCACCTACAGCTGGCTCTGGAGTGTGTGTATTTATTTTATTTTATTTATTTATTCTTGTATTTATATCCTGCTTATCTACTACATGTAGTACGCCAACGGCGTGTCTTCGGAGAAACTGCTCAGTCACAGCAGCGATTCAGAATGTAATGGTCATTGCTAGAGCTTAGAAGGCTTTCGAGATAGAACGGGCGGGTTTATTATGGCTGCAGTCGGTGCTAGCAAAACCAAACCACCCCATCCAGAACCACAAGATCTAGAAAAGTCCCAGAGGCCAAAGAGACAATAACATGGACTACATGTGAGGGTGAGGCTTAAGGACCAACTGACACGACCCAATGCAGTCAAAACATGAGGATGTCCCACCTTCCACAACAGGGGAGCAAGGAAAAGACCTAAATCAAAGTGGTGGTGGTGGTGGTGGTAGTAGTAGTAGTGGTGGTGAAGGTGGGTGTAGACCCAAGAAGTGTAACTAAAACTTTTCCTGGCCTGGAGCTCACTGCTGAGGAACCTTAACCTTTAAATATATCTCTGTCTTAAATGTACAGCCATGGGGCCACATTGAACCCCGAGTCGTGAGCACAATGTTACGCACAGTACAGGCATTTAAACACTGCACCACAACCCTGTGGTGCAGTGGTTAAATGCCTGTCCTGCAGGTAAAACTGTGCTCACGACTCGGGGTTCAATCCCAGGTAAGCAGGCTCAAGGTGGACTCAGCCTTCCATCCTTCCAAGGTTGGTAAAATGAGGGCCCAGCTTGCTATGTAGCCTACATACTGTAATTAAAAACTGTAAACCGCCCAAAGACTGCTTGAAGTGGTATGGGGTGGTATATAAGCAGAACACTTTGCTTTAAGTAAAAAAGAACATTAATTATATGCCTCCCCAGTTACAGGTTCAAACAACTGTGATACAAGCTTTGGCTGACAGAATTTTTTTGGGGGAAGGAGGTCGATCCAAAATGTCACTAGGACACTCCCTGTAACAGTAACATTGTGGTATCATCGCCCTTCTGCCTCACTGCACATTTGCATATTTTAAAAATCTACTCTCTCTTTTCCCCCCCCTTTCTTTCTTTCTTAGGGCATTTATACACAACCCCTAAACTCCGGGGCAAATGGCTCCCAGCTCCGGAGCTTTAAAATGTTTCCCCATCAGCTCCGGAGTTTACAGGAAATTAAGTGCAACCTCGCCCACCTAAGGTACCTGCTCTTAGGAGGTGAAAATTGCTTGATGCGGATGTGCTGGGCTCTCCTCACTTCTTTTTGGTGTTGTTTTTTGCCTCCCGCCCCTTTAACAGAAGGAATCAGGAAGTGACGGGGCTCAGAGGCACCGGGAGGTAAGCCTTTATTCTTTTGTCCCCTTTTTTCCTCCCTCCCCTCACGCAGCCAGCAGCCAGGAAGTGTGGAGGGGTGGGGACGGAGGAACAGCAACGAACCCCCAAGATCTCTGGTCCGAATTTAAGGGGCCAGCGGATCTTAGGGATTGTGTGAAAAGGCCTTTAGAAGCAAATGAGACAAAATGGATGCTTAGGATCATGGAATTGTAAAAGCGCAGGCCTGGAGTGGACTCTGAAAGATCATCGAGCTGAACCCCCTAGCAATCAGGGCTGTCTGAACTTCAGCCCTCCTGATGTTTTGGACCACAACTCCCAAAATTCCAAGCCTGTACTGCCAATGACGAAGGACTGTGGCAGTTGTGGTCCAAAACATCTGGAGGGCCAAAGTTTAATGCTGCCAGAGGCCACAGCATTGCCCAGGAGACGCCCTCTCGTGTCTTTTTAATAAATCCCAAAGGGGAAAAATAGGGTTTGCCACCCTCCAAAACAGTCAGTTTTTTTCTGTCCCACAAACTTTACCACCAGGAATTTTCTCCTGAGGCTGAACTGTCCTCTCCTTTATCATGTGAATGCATTTATTGGGGTGCTACACCGCAGAGCTACAGAACATAATCCTGCCTCCCCGCCCAATGCAAGAGCCTTTCAAATATCTGAAGGTGGTTCTCCCTCCTCTAGAAGAAACATACCCTGTCAATTCCTCCTGGCGCTTGCTTTCCAGGCCCCTAACTTTGGCCCTCCAGATGTTTTGGACCACAACTCCTACAGTCCTTTGCCATTGGAAATACATGCTTGGAATTCTGGTAGTTGTGGTCCAAAACATCAAGAGGGCCAAAGTTTGGACACATTCCACCTGGTCAGCCTTCACCTTCTTAAAACATGGGCCCTGAAATTGGATCCAGTCATAGAGGGGAGATATGATTAAAGCAGAACAGAGCATCACTGCTCCTTCCTTAGATCCGGATATGAAATTCCCACTGACACAGCTAGAGATGTGAAGTCCCGGGGGGGGGGGAACTTAGGGGGGAAACTGTTTGTTTGTTTTTATTTTCTCCTGAAGCTGTTTTGGGTTTTTTTTTCTGAAAAATTGGAAAAATTGAAAAAAAGAAAAAGAAAAAAGGATTATGGAATGTTTTGTTTTGACATTTATTTATTTTGCCATCAGAGGACCCACAGTCTATATTGTATCAATTTAAAAACTTGTGGAACAGGAAGGTTTTTACTTGGTGCCGAAATGTCATCATCAATGTTGGCGCCAGGCGGATCTCACTTGGGAGGGCATTCCATAATCTGGGGGCAGCTGCCGAGAAGGCCCTATTTCTGCAAGCCATCCCTCTCACCTCCTTGAGGGATGGCTCTTTCAGGAGGGCCCCCTGGCTCGATCTTAATTCAATTCTTTTAATGAAAATGAGGTTTTTATTTTATTTTTATTGAATACTGTGAAGAGGAAATATGAATAATTGTTAATTCTGGATTTTCAAACATTGTTTTGTAGCTTTTTTGTTCCACGTAAACAAGTAAACAGTTCAGGAGATTGTTACTCCATTTGTTACATATAGTTACAAGAAAATATTATTTAAAAAGTGAATTCTGTTTGTAATAATTGTTTAGATAAACTATATTTTGTATATTGAGTGGCTTTCTGCCAGATAGGTGGTATATAAATTGAAATTATTATTATTATTATTATTATTATTATTATTATTATTATTATTATTATTATTATTATTATTATTATTAAATATAATTGTTATAATGTTATGCCAAGTCAAAATGTCCATAGTCATATTTTATGTTCCTAAAGTAACAGAATGACTTTCAACCTGTAAAAAGGAAGGGAGTGCTAATGTAGCATTTTTTCAACAAAACCGTTTTTCCCCCAGATAAAAAATTTCCAGAAATTTGACACCTCTAGATACAGCCTGGAAATGTGGGATTGCCACCATTTCACTTTGTGAACTCAGGCTGAGCGAGTGGTTTACAAATACTAAAACTTGTAGATCCGTTTTGCTCCCCAACCTTTTGGGGACGGGGCATTTGTTTGATTACCGTTGGGGGGGGGGAGATTGGGGGGGGAGGGGAGGGTGTGGGGGGTGGGGGATGGGGGAGGGGAAAATTTGGGGGCCACGGGAGAAATTTGGCACCTCTAGATACAGCCTGGAAATGAGGGGATTGCCCACCATTTCCGGTGGTTTGTGCCTCAACTCAGGCTGAGCGGCCTTCGGGCGGGCGAGCGGGAGGGGGAGGGAGGGAGGCCGGTGGGGGTGGCATCTCCTGCCCGAGGGCGCCACCGGGACTGCCCGAGCCGGCCGCGGAGTACAAATACTAAGACTTGTAGATCCTTTAGCCTCCCGGCCTCCCCAGGCGGCCCAGTGCCACCGGTCCACGGAGATAGACAATTGCCACCTATCCTGAATCTGCACACCTGATTTTTCCTGCCCATGGGTACAACTATATATTCTTCCCTGCTGAAATTCATTTTGTTTGTTCCGGCAACATTTTCCAATCTGCTGATTCTGTCTTCTTCATTATACGTTCTCCTGACTCAGCTGCCAATTTAGTATCATCTTCATATTTCATCACCATCCCTTCTATATCTTCATTCCTGTTATTTATAAACATATACAACACTTGCTGCAGGACAGAACTCCATATCAGTCCATTTGCTCACCAATGGTCTCCCAGGGCGATGGGAAACCATTGGTGAGCAGAACCAAATGCTGCAGAATTTGGTGTACAGGACAGAAACAAAGCAGGAGGATGATTCGTCAGAGTTCTGTGAAGCCATCAGTCATTTTATTGCACATTCATGCTTTAAGCAACCAAACAGATGACTGTACATGTAGCAATCACCAGTTGGTCAATGTAGTGATCAAATTAACAACATAATCAGGAACAGGAGATGGAGAAGCTTCCTTCTCTCTGCCACAACAAGACCAGGAGCAGGTTGGGGAACTGATCATCAACTGTTTAAATTTGACATTAGAGCAAAGCTAAAAAAGAACAGTAGTGCCAAAAAATAATTTAAAAACATTCCAGATAAATTTAAAGTCCGCATAATAAAGGATAGGTTTGCATTATTGGACTGAATTAACATAGACCAGAGGAACTGTGGATTGAAACCAGAGATGTCATTAGGGGAAAATGCAGAAAAAGTGTCCTCGCAGTGAAAAGAAAAGAAAAACCTAGATGGATGACAAAAGGAACACTTGCAATTGTAAAAGACAGGTGGAGAAGCAAAAGTAAAAAAAAAAAAAAAAACATGCAGTGGGTGCAGATTTTCAGTGACTTTCATAGAAAACGAGAATTATTATAATAGCCAGAGCAAAAAAAAAGAAAAGAAAAAAAAGAAGAAAGCAACAAAAGGAGAAAACAAGACATCTCTTCCACAAGAGCCAAGAAAGCAAAGGGAAATCTAAGCTGTAACAATGACAAGAGCAACATAAACTTGCTGCCAGGTCAATTCTGACTGACAACTCTTTAAAGGTGGTTTATTATTCCCTTCTTCTAGGGGAGCCCTGGAACTGTGCAGCTTGCAAGGCAGCACGGGCTGCCTCTTCTCATAGTAGATAAAGAAGAAAATTGAACTCCCAACCAGATTAGGTATGCAGAAAGATCAACAGGGAAGCACACTATCTAACTAGAAACAAATAAAGGTGGAAGCGGTATTCTGAAGACCTTTGCAGAAGACATAAAAGAACTATACATTCCTTCGAAGTGGTCTCCTATCTTGAAGATCCTGCAATTCCAGAAAGTAAAGTGAAAGCTGTTCAGAAAGGACTGGGAAGAAATAAATCTCCAGGGGTAGAGAGAATACTGATACAAATATTTCAGGCCACAAAGACTGAATCTGTCAAAATCCTAAGAAACACAAACCAACAAATATGGCAAATAAAACGGCCCACAGGCTAAAAGTGCTTAATATCTAATCCCTAAGACACCGGTTGAAGTTTCCAAGAGCTGACCAGGGCTGTTGAAGGCAGGGCATTTTGAAGACTGCTCAAGTGCTCATTCATAGAGTCACTATGGGCCTTTTTACACGACCCCTAAGATCCGCTGGCCACTTAAATTCGGACCAGAGATCTTAGGGGTTCCTCACTCTTCCTCTGTCCCCACCCCCCTCCGCACTTCCTGGTTGCTGGCTGCCTGAGGGAGGGAGAAAAAAGAAAGAAAAGAATGCCGGTTTACCTCCATTTTGTTCCCAGCAGCATTCAGATCTCTTAAAGGGGCGGGGTGCAAAAAAAAACAAACAGAAGCCAGGAGAGCCCCACACTCACTATCCTTACACCGGATCAAATATTTGTCACATCCAAAAAGCAGGTACAAGAAAACTGCTGTTTGGTCGCGCTAAAGTGGGCGGGGTCGCACTTGTCTGCAAAGTCCGGAGCTGGTGGGTAAACATTTTTAAGGTCTGGACCTTGCAGCCATTTGCGGCGGAGCTTAGGGGTCGTGTATAAACGCCCTATGAGTCAGAGGAGACTTGACAGCACACAACAGGCAACAACAAAGGACAGGATCTGGGAAATTAACATTTACAATTACTGTACTTTAGTGTCCTTGACAATTCATCTGGCCTGGGTAGCTGTTTTCCTTTTTGGGAGAATATGATAACAAACAAACAAAAACTCTACACCCGCAAACAAGGAAAGAAAGCCATGTGGCCCTTACACAAAATAAGCGATACCTTTATTAGGCCACTTAAAATAAAAATCAAATATCATTGAGATGTCATCTTGTGGATGATGCAGAAAAATTATTTAAAAATTCCCCAGAGCCTCCAAAAATGATGGCTCCAGACTAGCTTCTTAGGGCGTTTATACACGACCCCTAAACTCCGCCGCAAATGGCTGCAAGCTCCGGACTTTAAAAATGTTTACCCACCAGCTCCGGAGTTTACAGACAATTAAGTGCGACCCCGCCCACTTTAGCGTGACCAAACAGCAGTTTTCTTGTACCTGCTCTTTGATGGTGAAAAATTTTGATGCGGAGACTGCCTGAGCTCTCCTCGCTTCTTTCTGTTGTTTTTCTTTTGCCTCCGCCCCTTAAAGAGGAACCAGGAAGTAAACGGAGGTCGGAGCAACTTCCACCAGCACCAGAGGTAAGCCTTTTATTCTTTTGTCTCTGTCTAAGCTTTTTTTTCCTCCCCCCCACGCAGACAGAACAAAGAAGTGCGGAGCGGGTGGGGACAGAGGAACAGCAATGAACCCTCAAGATCTCTGGTCCGAATTTAAGGGACCAGCGGATCTTAGGGGTCGTGTAAAAAGGCCCTTAGAGGCGAGTTAGAAAGGGGGAGTATTTATATTACAATAGATGGAACCGTGCAGTCCTGTCCCCTTAGCTGTGTGTCAAGCACACTGAACCCGGCTAGGTCTAATTCTGAGTAAAAGGGCACAGGCAGCTATAGCTGCATCTATATATGATCCCCTCTCCCCTCTTTCTTCTACACGCCCTGCGCCTTGTCCTAGTTTCTTCCAGCCTTGTAATTCTCGCCTGAGAACTCTTCTTTCTGGCCTCCATTTAAACACCAAGACCCACTGGGTTTTAGCCAAAGGGAGTGTACTAGACCGGAGGGAGGCGCAAACACGGATCCTTGTCCAGAAACATTGCCCGCCGGGCCACCTGGAGCCCAGTTCATTCTGATCCCAGCACAGGTTTAGGAAACGGCAGGGATACAAGCTGGCTGCGGGTTACATGCAGGCTGCTCAGAAAATAACGAAAACAGGGAAAACTCAGAAAACAAGGAATAGAAACAGGGCAGATACAGGGACCCATCCAGATAGGGTGGTGGGTCCCACAGCTCAACTAGGGCTGCACCAGCTCAGACGGGGTCCCTGAACTGGGGGGGGGTCCCTGAAAGCACGGGGGACTGTGACTGGGGGAGGGATATTCAGCCCCCCCCAAAAAAAACCTGGGTGAGGCACCCCTCCCCCCCCCCACTCAGCCTAGAGCAGTGTTGACGAACCTTTGGCACGGGTGCCAAAGGTGGCCCTCGGAGCCCTTGCTGTGGGCACCCGGCATTGCCCCTTCGCAGCCACCTGGATTCAGGTCAAATGGCTGAATGGGCACTTTGCGAAAAAAATTAGTGGGTTTTGAATCACATTTTAGGCACTCGGTCTCTAAAAGGTTCGCCATTGCTGGCCTAGAGCCTGCCCTTAATGATGGGAGGGGGACATGGCAGGCACGATGCAGGCCAGGTGCACTTGAACTCAATTGATAAACTGGTGTCTGGACTGGACCACTCCACGCTCCTTGGAGGCATCTCTCTCTCTCCTCTCTCTCTCTTTCATTCTCTCATATATCTATCTATCTATCTATCTATCTAACTATCTATCTATTGATAAACTGGTGTCTATATCTGGATCTATCTATCATCTATCCATCTATCTATATCTATAGGCATCTATCTATCTATATCTATATCTATCTCTATCTATCTATCTATCTATCTATCTATCTATCTATCTATCTGTCTATATCTATATCTATGTGTGTGTGTGTGTGTGTGTGTGTGTGTGTGTGTGTGTGTGTGTGTGTGTGTGTGTGTGTGTGTGTGTGTGTTTTAAGGGGAAAGTATAAAGGAAAAACTAGGCCTGGATCTTTCTCTCCCCCCTCCCTTTTTAATTTTTTTCCTTTTTTATTTAACAGGGAAGTTTGGGTATTCATTCCCATCCTCAGGCTCTGCAGGGAGAAATCTAAACCACCAAGCTCCCACTCTCACTGTTTACAAACTGGTAGGTACCCAGTGCCGCATTTTCTGAAAAAAAAATATCAACAATTATTTAAAATCAAATTATTTTAAATCATAATTTAAAAGCATCCAAAAACAAAATTCTAGTTTTTAAAAATTAAATTGTGATGTAATTCAGGTTGATTTAAATCAGGGTTTAAAATGCGGCCCCCAAGGTCCTGAATCC
Source organism: Phrynocephalus forsythii (assembly GCA_029282475.1). NCBI lineage: Eukaryota > Metazoa > Chordata > Lepidosauria > Squamata > Agamidae > Phrynocephalus > Phrynocephalus forsythii. The sequence goes on along the minus strand of JAPFRF010000005.1, from coordinate 128,611,006 downwards.
GGCCCCCGGAACCAATTGCAACCCCCACCTACCCCCTGCTTTGCGAGCAAGCCAGCCTCTGCAGCTGCTTCTATTGCTGAGGCAGTTCAAAGCAATGTCGCTTCTCCCACTCCCCCAACTACCGCCCACTTGCCCCTCCCTCCCCCTTTTTTTCCATGTCGTTTTTTTTTTTTCTTTTTTTTCTTTTTTTTACTGTGGTCTGGCCCCCAGTAGTGTCTGTGGGGTGGTGGACCGGCCCGCTGTTTGAAAACTTTGAGGACCCCTGGTCCTAGAGGCTTGTGCAAATTCCAGCCCAGGGACCAAATGCAGCTGAATGGTCGGCCCCCCGCACATTTTCACCTCGCCAAATCTGGCCCTCTTTGCAAAAAGTTTGGACACCCCTGATTTAAATCAAGGCCAGCCTGCTGTTTCCTTAAGGACGTTTTAGTCTTGGCGGCATCTCGGTGATCTCTCTGGCACTGACAACTCACACACACACACACACACACACACACACACACACACACACACACACACACACACACACACACACACACACACCTTAGGAATAAGAATCTGCCCCAGCCAGAAAGGAGCCCCAAACATTAAAAAAAAAGAAAGGGAAAAAGAAAAACATGGAGCTGACAGCTTCCCAAATCCAAGTCCTGGGCGAAAAACACCCACTGAGCATCCCTCCTCTCTCTGGAGATCTGGCCAGATGGACAAGAGTGGCATGGTGGCATAATGGTTACAGGGCCAACTTATTCCACAGGATTGTGGCAAGGACACCCCCCCTCCCAATATGCTCCCTTGAGCCTCTTTAGATGACACTGAAACGGATCCTGATTCCAGAGGCTCTGGCTGCCTCCTCCTCCTCCTCCTCCTCCTCCTCCTCCTCCTCCTCCGCGCAGGGGACACTGACTCCAGAGTAAGCCTGGCAGGCGGTTGCAGGCGAGCGGAAAGGCCCCTCTCCGTGCTCTCCCCCCTGGACCCGCCTTTTAAAAAGCAGGCCTGGACCTCAATGGCTGCATCCCAGCAAGCGGGAGATTTTTTTTGGGGGGGAGGCTCTGAATGCCAGGAAGGCCTCTCTCCCTGGAGGGGGACCAGGCAGCTGGAGAGCAGCCCATGTTCCCCCCCCACACACACACACACGGACAAAGCCCAGCTGGGTCCTCCAGAGAAGCCTTGCAAACAGGGCCGGGCTGTGGGGCGGAGGGGAGGAAAGGAAAGGAGCCCCCTAAGAGGGAGGGAGGGAGGGAGGGGGAGACTAGCCCCCACCCCCAGCATCCTGCCAGGGCAGGCAGCGCCACCCGGGGCCCTTGGCCAAGCAGGTAGCGGCGGTCGCCAAGGGAACGGGGAGGGAGGGAGGGGGATTAAGGCAGGAGCACTCCCTCTCCTGGCTGTCCCGGCTGGGCTGGCCAGGGGGACGGACGGACTGGCCGCCCGGGATCGCCGCCACCCCCACCCAGCCCACCTCCCTGGCTCAGCCCCATGGCTTGGCGCAGGCAGGAGCCTCTCGCCAGCTGGCAGCGCCAGGGCAGGGCAAGGCCGGCCAGGGATTGAGGGAGGGATGGGGGGGGAGAGGCAGCTGCAGAAGGCCTCTCTCGGTGGGACAGAGACAAACCCCCCCCTCGCCACCGCCACCCCTGCTCTGCCTGGAGAAAAACAGGGCCTCTTCGCCTCGCCCTGGCTCCAATTACGGCCCAGGAGCACCTGCCTCGCCAGTGCACCAGCCACCTGCCCTTGGTGGGTCCCCTTTCTCCCCCCCCCTCCACACACAGCCATACAACCCCTATTCCCCCCTTGCATAACCCCCCCACACTCTCTCTATGCTAAGCCCACTTCCAGCTCAGCTCCCTCCCTCCCTCCCCCACCACTTCCTAAAGCCATCCAAAGCCCCCCCCCCGTTGCCTCCTCCCTGGGCCGGATGCTGCCCAGGCGCACAGCTCCTGCGGCCCCAGCCCACCCCCCACCCCTAGCCACCCACTCAGCTGGGTGGGCGAGGGAAGTGTCCTTCACACGTGGGTGGGTGGGGGGCAACCAGCGCTTTCCCTCTGGCTCAACTGTGTGTGGGGGGGCACCTCCTTTCAAGGCCCGGAGTCGGTCCCTTTCTGAGTGCATGCCTCCGCAGATTCAGTCTGCCTAGCCTCGGGCGTTGTCCTGAAATATTGTCCTTCAACGTTGCAAGCCGCCTTGGGCCCTTTCCCAGGAGAAAGGCAGAGCGAAATATTTTTAATTGATTAATTAATTAATATAAGATGTATTTAATTAATTAATTTAATTAAGTAAACCTTAGAAACTGCAGGGCTGGAAGAAGCCCCGCCGATTATCACATCCAGCCCCTGCCCAAGAGGCACAGCAGGGGAATCAAACTCTCAACCTCTGGTTCAGAGACCAAAACCACCGAGTTGCTCTGGGGCTGCTCTGGACGACCCTCGGCGGGTGCTGTCACCTTTTTCAGAGGATCCCCGTAACATTGGGTATTTACATCCAGTGGGAAGAGTAAAGCCTCTCCCTATATATGCCAACTGTGCCGACGGCAGATACCCATCCCTGGGCGTGGGAGGCAAGAGGCTGCATGAGCTTTTTCTGAACGCATCCTACCTGCCCTCCCCCACCCATGTTTAGCTATGTACGTCTTTTGCACACCGTAGGTACTGCCTACCACTAAGGCTCCCAATGCACGCACAACGGCCCTCTGCTTCATGACGAATCAGTGAGACCATATCTGTTAAATCCACACACCCACCCACGCCGAAAGCATTCCTCAGACGATGGTCCTCTCTCTTGTTTGCCCTGCCAAGATTCAGTGATAGAATATTTATGATTTTTAAAATGCCTAGAATAGTAGTATTTCCCTTCTCTCCGCCGTGGAACCCTCATGAATCATCCCCAGCCCAGAGTTACCAGAAGGGGTGGCTGAGGCCAAATAGCTTCCCTCTGCACACATGCAACCCAAAAAATTCAAATTTAAACACGGTATAAATTATAGTATTATAGATTGCCTGATAACAAACCAATAGACTGTCTGATAACAAACCAATGCACTGCATGGCTGCAAACTTTGCCTCTCCCTATTTCCTGTCCTATTTTCCAGGGATCGTTCCCTCTTCCATGCCATGGATGTACACCTTTGGAACCTTATCGGTCTTATCTCTCTCCTGTCTTTTATGTCTGCTAAATATATCCACTTCATTCAGCCTTTAAACCTCGGATTTTTCATCTATAATCTTTACCACAGTTTCCCTCTCTGTGGCTTGTCGGTTGGGGGAGAAGTGTGTGTGTGTGTGTGTGTGTGTGTGTGTGTGTGTGTGTGTGTGTGTGTGTGTGTGTGTGTGTGTGTGTGTGTGTGGTTACAGTAGTGGCCGACTCTCCATGACTCCATGTCCATGGAGTTTTTATTGGCAAGAATACTGGAGTGGCTTGCCAGTTCCTGCTCCAGGCGCCTACCGCACCTGGTATTCCCTGGTGGTCTCCCATCCAAATACTAACCAGGGCTGACCCTGCTTAGCTTCTGAAATCAGCCGAGATCGGATGTGCTTAGGGCATCTAGGCTAGCTTTTGGGAGATGTACGTGCCCGTAAAAAGCCAATTCCCAAAAATGTCCCAAGAGGATTCTGGGTTATGCCTCTCAGATCACAAATCAGCCAAACCGTTTAAATATGTCTGAATGACTTTTATGCAGGAAATGTGTATGGATAGTGTCCTAATCATCCATTTGTTCACACATTTCTTTTTGCATTCCAAACGGGAGTAACTCTCTGCAGCTTGATTTAGCCTTACAGTAAGTAACCATTCAAAGGTAGTTTAGGCCTGTTTGCATGATGTGGTGATGGCATCTGGCCTGGATGCCTTCAAAAGGGGATTGGACAGATTCCTGGAGGAAACGTCCATCACAGGTGACAAACCATGATGGAGATGTGTCATCTCCAGGCTTAAAACCAGGGTACTTCAAGGACCAGATGCAGGGGGGGAGTGGTATCAGGAGATAGAGATCTAGGCTCTTGCGCTCCCAGAGGCATCTGGTGGGGCCACTGTGAGATCCAGGAAGCTGGACTAGATGGGCCTTTAGCCTGATCCAGCGGGGCTCTTTTTATTTTCTTATGACTTAAATGTGGATTGCTTCAGGTTTGGAAATGATTTAAATGACTGCACTTGCTCACCTTCAGAGGAGCTGAGGTGGTAGAAGGGTAAGGAAAGAATGCTTGACACTGCTTTTTATGTGTGTGTTGAAAAAAATGTTTCGCATTCCAGGCCTGACTTTAACCTCTTTTCTCATTCTGGACCCAGAGCACAATTTCTGACATGAATTTAGAGCATCGCCCAACTTTTTAAACCAGGCATGTCCAAACTTTGGCCCTCCAGATGTTTTGGACCACAACTCCCCCAGTCCTTTGTCACTGGCAATCTAACCTTAGAATTCTGGGAGATGTGGTCCAAAACATCTGGAAGGCCAAAGCTTGGACATGCCTGGTTTAAACTATCCTGGTGCACGCAGGCAATGGTCATCTTTTATTTACCATTCCTGAACCCCTGACCGCTTTGCAAACATGAAAGCTTGTTCTAGGAAATTGCGGGGCCCCCTGCAAGTCTGGAAGGGACCACAGGCAGAGGAAGCCTCCTCTAAAGTAGGTGCATTGAGGTTTCAATTCCTGGGTGACCCATGCAGATCACCCTCCTGCCCAGTCCAAGGGGGAACTTTGGATACAGCCAAAAGAGACCCCCCCCCCATCCAGAAAGCAGACTTTCTCAACAGCCGCTCGTCCTGTTTCACTTAACACACCTTCCTCTTTGTGGGATCATGACCCAAGCGGAGCGCCACACAAGAGGAAACCTTGCCTCTGAAACGCTTCCACAGAGATGTGTGCCAATGCAGCCTCCGATGGTGTGGAACTGGACAGATTCCTGGAGGAAAAGTCCATCCCAGGTTACATACCATGATGGAAATGTGTAATCTCCATACTTATTAAAACCAGGGTACTTCAATGGCCAGATGCAGGGGAATGGTATCAGGAGACAGAGATCTAGTCTCATGTGCTCCCAGAGGCATTTGGTGGGGCCACTGTGAGATACAGGAAGCTGGACTAGATGGGGCTTTGGCCTGATCCAGCAGTGCTCTTCTTATGTTCTTATGAAACCTGGACCTCCACGATTCCTTTTTAAGCTAACAATCCCAAACTGGGCCCTGCATAGCTTAAAACCTCCCCATGAAATGGACCAAGACCTCCATCCCTGCTTCCCCAGCCACAAACACCTCCTGGAAGATGAGCGCCATTAACCCTTTGACTAACAGAGTCACCTGGGAGGGGTGGGGTGGAGGGACAATGGGCACTGCCTTCCATACCTGTCGCCAAACAACCAGAGGCACAAAACAAACCAAAGGTGGACGACGCCAGTGTCCACCTTTGAGCCAAGCGCGTTGCTTCGTGGACACCCTTTTAAAGCAATGAGAGAGAGAGAGAGAGAGAGAGAGAGAGAGAGAGCTCTTTGAATGCACTCAAATTGCTGGGAGGGGAGTTTGTGTCCTGGCCGGCTGCCCAGGGCAGGAAGCCGCCAACGGTGATCTTGGGGGCACAGATGGTAACTCTCCCTAGGGACTGAGCTCTGGGAAGCCCACTTAAGAGGGTCCGAGGAGAGGCCCCCTAAGAGGCTTAGCAGGGCCAGGGCATGGGTTAAGAAGACACCAGGCAAAGAGGAGCCGGGGGGGACTTACTGCTCTCCCTTCCCCAGCCTCTCTCCTCTGCAGGGATCAGATAGAAGGGTCTTTCTGGCCCTCAGGCGAGGGGAGGGGCCGATACCAGCTGGACTCCCGCTTCCTGGTCTACCCCCCCCTTCCAAAAAAAAAAAAGACCAAAAGACCCTCCTCCTCCCCCCTTTTCCTGGCAGTCAACCGGCCTTCTTGTTTTCTGACCACAGTTTCAACTAGGATGGGAGGGAGCAGACCCAATGGTCGTGCGCAGTGTGCATGACTCTTCCACCAAATGTCCTTCCCCACTGCAAGAAACTGGTGTGTGTGTGTGTGTGTGTGTGTGTGTGTGTGTGTGTGTGTGTGTGTGTGTGTGTGTGTGTGTGTGTGTGTGTGTGTGTGTGTGTGTGAGAGAGAGAGAGAGAGAGAGAGAGAGAGAGAGAGAGAGATCTATTTCTCCTGCTTTTTTCTTTTTTAGCAGGGGCTACAGAGAGACAGTGCTTCCCCCTTAGAGCAGTGCCTTCTTCCTAATAGATTCGGGAGTCCCAGCAGGGCAGAAAGAAGTCGCGGACTGCACACTGTGGGTGGGGTGGGGGGGGAATCTTTGCTTCTCAACCCCTTTCTCCCTAAGCAACAACCTGCACGAGCATTGGGCCAAAAAAAAAAAATTACCACCAGAAGGTGAAGAGGAAGAAGGAAAGGTTGCCTCCAGAGTGGAGTACAAAGACAGGCCAACAACCAACCTATCACCACAGAGAGATTTAGGGCCTTTTTACACGACCCCTAAGATCCGCTGGCCACTTAAATTCGGACCAGAGATCTTAGGGGTTCCTCGCTCTTCCTCTGTCCCCACCCCCCTCCGCACATCCTGGTTGCTGGCTGCCTGAGGGACGGAGAAAAAAGAAAGAAAAGAATGCCGGTTTACCTCCGTTTTGTTCCCAGCAGCATTCAGATCTCTTAAAGGGGCGGGGCGCAAAAAAAGAACAAACGGAAGCCAGGAGAGCCCCGCAATCACTATCCTTACACAGGATCAAATATTTGTCACCTCCAAAAAGCAGGTACAAGAAAACTGCTGTTTGGTCGGGCTAAAGTGGGCGGGGTCGCACTTAATTGTCTGCAAAGTCCGGAGCTGGTGGGTAAACATTTTTAAGGTCCGGACCTTGCAGCCATTTGCGGCGGAGCTTAGGGGTCGTGTATAAACGCCCATAGATACCTTTCACACAGCTACAGTTCGGTGCTTTGAAAATAAAATGAGAGTTTATATTTATATAACCCTGAAGCTGTCTGTGCTTCTTACTCTTGTGGCTTTTACTCTCCAGTGGGGGGTGGGGGTGCAAAACATTAGCTTCAGAATTCACCAGATGCTCAGATATTAATGTAACTCGTTAATGATATTAATGTAAGTCGTTCATTAGTGCATTTGGTTAATTTCCACATGACACACAAAGGAAACAGGGGAAGAGGAGCCAACATGTATATAAAATGCAGCAAAAACTGGGTTTAGGGTTGGACTGCCTTCTCCTCACCCATCCCGAGATAAAAAGCCGCTTGTCCTTTGTTGTTTTGTTGTCGTCGTCGTCATCATGTGCAATCAAGACAATTTTGACTTAACTGCAACCCTTTTCAGGGTTTTTTCTAAATAGTGAATATTCAGAAGTCTCTACCTCCGGGGAGAAAGGCGGCATAAAAATGTTGTTGTTGTTGTTGTTGTTGTTGTTGTTGTTGTTGTTGTTACCCTGTTTCCCTGAAAATAAGACCTCTCCAAAAAATAAGCCCTAGCAGGATTTCTATGCATTTGTTAAATATAAGCCCTACCCTGATAATAAGACCTAGCAATGGGCGTGGCTATGGTTGTGTGCAGGGCTGACATTCAAGCATATTATACTTAATAAAAGTAAGACATCCCCTGAAAATAAGCCCTAGTGCAGTGACAGCGAACCTTTTAGAGGCCGAGTGCCCAAACTGCAATTCAAAGCCCACTAATTTTTTTTTTGCAAAGTGCCAAAACAGTAATTTAACCTGTATACAGGTGGCTATGAAGAGGCAATGTCGGGTGCCCACAGAAAGGGCTCCGAGTGCCACCTTTGGCACCCGTGCCATAGGTTCACCATCACTGCCCTAGTGTGTCTTCTTGAGAAAAAATAAATATAAGACAGTGTCTTATTTTCAGGGAAACACGGTATCTCCTTCCCTCCTTCTGCGGTTGACCAAGGACTACCGTGCCGCTGGCCCAAGTCCACCCAGTGGGGGGAATTCATCTCTCAGTCTCTGGCTCCACCTCCAGATGCTTCAACCACTGAGCTATTCAGCCAGGGCTGGGTCTTTGTACATCCCCCTACATTGGAATGCCTGCCTTTTGGCCTCCGGATGGTATTTCCCTGAATGGGAAATACCATGTGTATAGGTTCACATAGACTTTGTGTTTATAACTACTTATAACTGTGTGGCTTTAATGTAATGTTGTCTAGTACTGTAATGCTGGAAGATGTCCCTCAATTCCTTGTTCTCAAATACTTGAACATGCCTTAATTGTACTGGGCTGGATATTACCCCTCATTACTGTATGCCGCCTTGGGTCCTTTTCCAAGGAGAAAGGCAGGGTAAAAATACTCTAAAAATACATAAATAAATGCCTGTTAAAATTGCCTATGGCCTAGCATTGCAGCTAAGGTTAAACAATGAAAACCTACAGGAGGCAGGAAGATGGCTGATTCGGGGATTATATATAGGTAGCAGATGATCAAATGAAAACCCAGGGGTACCCATTCAGCTTTCACACAGGCGTTCTCTCTTCCCCTGGCTCCCTTGGCCTCATTCCTCCTCCATATATGGGAGGCTGCCAGACTCCCAGGAAAATGCACCTTACATCCAAATCAGGGATGCCTCTCCCGACTCCCTGCTTCTTCCTCCCTCCCCCAACAAACATTCTGGTCCACACAAAATGCAATGAGGTTGTGAGTTTGGCTAGTGGGGAACAACATGGTTCCTCCCCCCCACCTCAAGATTGCTGGATAAGGAGGCATCTGGGAGGAGGCCGGGTATGGAGATGAGGTAGCACCATCTTTTGCCCTGAAACAACCTTGAGTTTGGCAGATATTCTTGGACTACAGCTCCCAGAATTCCAGGCCAACACAGTTAGTGGCAAAGGCTTCTGGGAATTTTTGCCCTAGAACAGTGGTGGTGAACCTTCGGCGCTCCAGATATTTTGGACCACAACTCCCACAGTCCTTTGTCATTGGCAATACAGGGTTCAAATTCTGGGAGTTGTGGTCCAAAACATCTGGAGTGCCAAAGGTTCTCCACCACTGCCCTTGAACATCTGGGCACACAAGTTTGGGAACCACACATGCCCTGGTTAGTAAGTCATGCCTTTTCTGGTGTAAGCTGCAAACAGCTCTGCAGCCAGCTTGCCACAGCACCTGGGGGTGGGGGGAACATTGTGTATTTTTCGGTTTGTACATCCCATCCATCCAAATGGAGAATGCAACCAAGAAATCAGAAGAAGGCTGATAATCAGAAGAGAAGCAATAAAGAGATTACAAGAGATCATCAAGTGTAAGGACGCGTCACTGGAGAACAAGATCATTCACGCTACTGTTCCCGATCATCACATCTGAAAGTGAAAACTGGAGAATCAAGCAAAGAAACAAAATGACAGCGAAAATTGATTGATTTGTTTGAAACATGATGCTGGAGGAAAGATTTGAGGATACCCTGGAGAGACAGAAAGAGAAACACATGCATGGGTCCTGGACCAAACCAAGCCTGGACTATCCCTGGAGGGGAAAATGATAAAACTGCATCTGTCCTACTTTTGGGTACATCATGAGAAGACAGGATTCTCTGGAAAAGGCCATAATGCTGGGGAAAGGGGGAGTCAGCAGGAAGAGAGGAAGACCAACCACGAGATGGATTGACTTGAAAAGGAAACCACAGGCCTGAGTTTGCACGAGCGGCGCCGAGCTGTTGAAGACAGAACATTTTGGAGACATCTCCTTCATAAGGCCATCGCAAGTCAGAGGCGACCTGACAGCACGCAACCACCCCCACAAATATTCCCCTTGTGGGTAAGTTTGACCCATGAAGTGGAACTATAAAATGGCACCATCACCCCCAGCGATTCCATAGCAATTGGTTTCTCTTCAAAAGGTGCTGTCCTTTCTCCGTCCAGGTTCTTGAAGCTTCCCGAGTGCCTCTGAGCGCTCTCTCGTGAATGCTCTGAGATCATTACTTCACCACCTCTAATTCCATTAACAATTATTCTATCGGCTACAGACGGAGCAGCTGCAGGAGGCAGGCGCTCCCCTTACCCAGGCCCCTTCCTGTTGTGGGGAAGTGCGGAGGGCGAGAAAAAAACAACAACACTCAGCCTCAACCACCACGGCCCGGCCACTGGCCCTGGGACAGCAAAGCGAAAGAGGGACCCAAAGAGGCTGCACTTTATCAGCCACGAGGGGGGGGGGAGGAGGAGAGATGTCGAAAATGCTGCCAGAGCCCTTCAGAGCGCGCGGGGGGGGGGGAACAACCCAGCGGCCCTTCTGGGAAAAAGACAATGAGCTCAGAAATACAGCCCATCACCTTTTGCATACAAGAAGCTGGTGGGAAAGCCCTCCAAACTCCTGGGGGCGGGGGGGGGGGGAATGGAAGCAAATGTTTTCACCCGGGGCATCTCGACCAAGTATTTTTCTGCATTACTGGGCCAGATATGGCCCATGACAGGTGCAGGAGGTGAACACGTGGTCCTCAGTACTGCCACGGTTGCCCACATGATCAGTTGGCTCTCTGTGGCCGGTGAGTCTATGTGCGTGTCTGCATTCTTCCAAGTTCATTTGGTCCCAAAACCATTTGATCAGGAGACAGGATATAAATCTTTTACCTAAAACAGGGATTCCAAGCTGAGGATTGCTTTTAATAAGATATGAAACCTGCAGGCTCCAGATTATGAAAAACAGTCTCTCTCTCTCTCTCTCTCTCTCTCTCTCTCTCTCTCTCTCTCTCTCTCTCTCTCTCTCTGTGTGTGTGTGTGTGTGTGTGTGTGTGTGTGTGTGTGTGTGTGTGTGTGTGTGTGTGTGTGTGTGTTTTGTTTTAACCTTACAAAAGGCAACCATAAAAAAGGCTCTTTTTACACATGGTCATACGTAACCCAAAATAACTACTTTTAAAATCAAAGTAGGCGGACCGGCACAAAGTCCTATTAAATTTTAAATTTACGTGTATAAATAAAATAGCAGCAATGAGTAGCCAGCCCAACAAACAAACAAACAAACAAAAAAACAGTAGTGCTAATGGGAGCCTAGGGACACATCTGCCCACACACTCCTTCCTTGACTTGTTGGCTCCCAGAAGTCTGAGTTTCTGCTCTGTAATATTTAAACCTAATGTCGGAGGTGTGGGGCAAGCAAAGGATCCCTTCAGCAAACGGGAGGGGAAAAAATAGCAAAGAAACATTTATAAGGCCAGCTTGGGTGCCAGAGGAAAAGGTGGGTTCCATCCAAGGGTACAGAAATTGTGGGACAGAATCCGCCATCTGATGAACCTGGAGGTCAAAAGAGGACATGCGCTTACCCTTCTGTACCACAAACCAAAACTAGTACCGGAGGAAGATCAACCTACAAACATTGGCTGTGACCCTCAGGGCCTTTCCCTCTGTCTCTCCCCCGGAAAGAAACAGGCCTCCTCGCCTCTTTTACAAAACTCTGAACCATATACAGTATGGGGTACTCACGAACAATTAGCAAAACTTGGAGGAACCAAACTTTGCACTAAATTACAGTAAGTGGTGGGTAGAACAGAGAATAACCATTGCACCAGACTTCCCGACCTCATGCTATTCCCATCATCTCCCATCATCCCCAGCCAACATGGCCACCCATTGTGGAAGTGGTGCAGGCTGGAGCCGAACAGATCTGGAGAAACTGGCTTGAGGGAGGCTGACAGAAGAGGGTTTGATGCTTCAGCAGTGCAGGGGCATCAGCCATCAAAACAGGCTGAAGTGTAGTAACACAGATATTAATGGGATTTGGGCACACTGCTCTTTACAGGGTTGTAAACCAGTGATGCTAATCCTCTGCGTGGCACCTTGGGGAGGAAGCCCCATGGCTCATGTCTCCAAATAAACAGGCATAAACCACGCTCCAATTATCCTCTCCAAGCTGGTATCCCAATGCAGGAAGATCTAGGTCAGTGGTTCTCAACCTGTGGGTCCCCAGATGTTCCTGAACTGCAACTCCCAGAAGCCTCCACCACTCGCTGTGCTGGAAGGGATTTGTGGGAGTTGCAGTCCCGGAACATCTGGGGATCCACAGGTTGAGAACCCCTGATTTAGGTGAAACATGGAGCCAATGGGAGCCGGATCCAGACCTTTTGGGATTAAGGGCGCCCTGCTCCTTCGATGTTATTGCAGAAATAGCTAACCCTAGAAGCCTTTCTTAAACACCCAAGTAAAAGCCGAGCTTCCTTCTATTTTTACCATTCCTCAAGGAACACCTGGTTGGCAGTCTGATCAGCAAAGGCCACAAAAAACCCTGCTCTTCCTGGCCATCGACACAGTAGGACCCCAGTATCCGCTGGAGATTGGTTCCAAGCCTTCCCGTGGATAATGAAAATCGTGGATAAGAGAGAATGCCAACAACTGCTGTTTTGTGATAGTAACTTGCTTTACAGCTGCTGTTTTGCAGCAGTAGCTTGCTTTACAGCTGCTGTTTGTAACAGCAGCTTGCTTTGCGACTGCTGAATTATTTATTTTTCCTCTGCCAACCGTGGATAACTGAATCAGTGGATAATGAATCAGTGGATACGAGGGTCCTACTGTACATCTAAGCTGATCTTATTGACCTCAAGGTTTCTCTTGGCTTTGTCTAGCCATCTGCAGTGAACAACAGGCAACTCTTGCATGTCCTGCTCAACAGAGAGATCAGGTGGTCCTCTATCAAGAACATTTTAACTATGGGTCTCCTGTATTGGCTGGGGTGAGACTTGATGAACTCTAGCATCCCTTCCAATGCTTCCTTTCTGCAATTTTCGATCAAGACCTGCTTCTTGGCTTAACTGAAAGAATGCCGCTCTTTCCAGACTCCCGACACGGCTGAATTCTGAAACCGTTCTAATGTTTTAAAGAGTTTATGGGCATAATTATCACAAAATGTCCTTTCTCTTCAGACGCCCAAAGACAGCCAGCATCACGCCAGGGCTTAGAAAGAAACACAGCAGGTTGTTTGTTTGCAGACCTGACGCCTCTTCCACATAAAAAAGGTGACAAGCACAACGGCACGGAGAAGCCTAGAAGGACAAGTCCCTGCCAAGGACCTTCCCAGCACGGCTTCTTCCAAGGCGAGGCCACCATTTGAAAACCCCTGACGTGCTTTGCCCACTTCGAGAAGCAAGGAGAGAGGGGTATAATCCAGCAAACATTATGAACTTTTCCAACAAAGCCAGCAAAAGAGCCTCCTGGACATGCAAGTATCATGCCTCACCTTATTGGTGGACGGCAGCCCAATTCTTGAGGAACATCAGAAGTGGGCTGGAATCCATAAATTTCTACATCAAATTTTATTAGAGTAGAGCAGTGATGGCAAACCTTTTTGAGACCGAGCGCCCAAACTGTGATTCAAAACCCACTCATTATTTGCAAAGTGGCAGTACAGCAATTTAACATGAATATAGGTGGCTGTGAAGGGGCGATGTCGGGTGCCCACAGAAAGGGCTCTGAGCGCCTCCTTTAGCACCCGTGCCATAGGTTCACGAACACTGGACTAGACTCTGTTCCCATTGTACAGCAGACTTCAGATGGCTCTCCCTCTGGAAATTCTACCCTTCTCGCACTGGATTAACGGGGCACCAGCCCTTATACAAGAGTTTGCCTCCCCAAGCGGGAAAATTATAATGCCTGTGCAAGTATGATTCTGGGCTAGATATCTTTCTGTTTTCAGCTGCATGTCCTCAAGTGTTCCGCCCACAGGGCATGCCCAGACCCCTGGAGCTAAACTGGGTTTAAGACCCACAGCAAGCTTATTTAGCACCTAGATTAGGAAGACACAGAGTACCGAGGAAAAGAGGTTAAATGTTCTGAGTCCATAAAGCCTTGATGTAGGCGACCAAGATTCAGGAACAGCAAGGAGCCACCTTCCCAAATCAGCCATTAACTTGGGTGGGTGAGTCAGTTAGCTAACAGCTTGCCTCAAGCAATAATTGCCATGGGCCCATGTGGGAGAAGTTTTGTTCAGTTTAATCTTACTGCTTTAGCCACCGGCAGGAGAGAGAAAGAAAAGAAAAACCCCACAGAAATGTAAAGATCAACAATAAAATTCTTCTGAACCATCTCAGACATCTGCGATAGAGTCAATTCCACACCTCTGGACAAAATCCGGTTGCCATGTATCAAGGATCAAATAAAATTGTAATCCACTAAAAAATGACAAACACCAGCTAACTTATGACCTGTGCAGGTCTTCCTCCGGCGTAGCACCATGGCGCTGTGCACGATGCAGGGGGTAAAAACATAATAAAAGTTCCAAATTTCAGGGCCAGATTTGCAGGAAGTCATGCTAGCAAAAGTTGTAGGAAGGAAGAGAAAGGAAGACCAAACATGAGATGGAGCAATTCAACAAAGGAAACCACATCCTTTAATTTGCAAGACCAAAGCAGGCCTGTTAATAATAGGACCTTTGGGAAGTCATCATTTCACGCAATTGCTCCAAGTCAAAACAACTCAACTGCTTGCAACAATAAGGCTCCTCACTGACACTCACGTCAAATTTTAGACTGCAATCTGCTCCTTACATGTTGCAAAGCTATGCATCTCACCAGTGCATTATCAATATTTAACGATGATGATGTTGAGGATGATGAATCCACTCCATGAAACTGATTTGGCTTTTAGGCAGTCCCTGTAATTCTTTTTAGAAAGACGATTTCTGCCATTCCAGAAATCGTCAACAACAAGGGAGGAGAAATTACTCAAAGGCAGGGGCACATTTTGTACAGACCAAAGAGTCCATTAACAAGTCTGTGTGCGTGATCTGTGGGAAAGGGCATGGCAAAGAACGTTGTTCAAACTCTGGAACCAGCTTTAGAATCGCTCCAACTCTAGAGCAGAAAGGTGCCTTGAGATCACATCTATGTTCTACCCCCAACCCAGCTTAAACATTCAGTCTCTTCCTCTATGGTTTCTACTGTACCTTGGTCCATTCTTCTCAAGTTTCACATTCCAACTGCATGCCTTGTGCAACGCAGGACTTTCCTTTCTCCTCTGTGTACATCAGCCACTAGACATCATTTTGGCTTTACTTCTAGTTACTTCATTTGTCAGTGTTACTTTTGTGCCTGTCCTTTACTCTTCCCCAGTACCAAGGGCCTTTTGACTTGGGACTCTCATGTTGGTTCTAGAATTTAGCCAAGATTTAACAACAAGAAGTTGTAGGCTATAATGCAAAGTCTGACCAAACAGTATCAATCAGACTTCTTGGAAAGCCTGACACCATAACCACCATTTGCATCTCTATTCCAACTATAGGTGCTGACGCAGAAGGAATCAAAATCTTTTATGCCACTGCCCAGATGACCATACAATGAAATGTGATGTACCAAGAATCTTGGGTGGTTAGAAGGCAAAAAAAAGGAACAAAGCAGAATTCAAACACCATTTGGCCTAGGAGCTGGAAACAAAGAAGGAGAATGATTCACAGAATGATGTGAAGCCAACCATCTGTTTATTGCAAAATACGCACTTCAAGCTACCAGACAGACAATGTTACATGCAGACCTCACCAGATGGACAGAAATCAGATTATATAATTGGAAGCAGGAGATAGAGAAGCTATATTCTCTCTGCCACAATAAGACTAGGAGCAGAAATGTGTTTGCCTCAGCACTTAATGCTCCTGGTATATAAGCAAGGCCCAAGTCATCCACACTATTATATTTCTAATTACTATGTACAGGTGTGAGAACTAGACAGTTAAGAAAGCCGACAGGGGAAGGATTAGTATAAAATATGGTGCTGGATGAGTACTTTGGCGATACCCTGGACTGCCAGAAAGACCAACAAATGGATCCTAGATCAAAATTGAGATTGAACTTTTTTCTAGAAACCAACTTAATGAAATTGAAGGTGCCACATTATGAAGACAAGACTCATTGGGAAAGATAATGACACTGTAAAAAAGTTGACTAGCAGGAAAAGATCAACTACGAGACAGGTTAAGTTAACCAATGATGCCACTGAGTTAAAAAGAACTGAACAGGGATGTTAAGGGCTTTAGAGGTTACCACCCAGAGCACCGCCATAAACCAGAGGCAACCTGGTGGCACATAAAAAGAACGAGCCACCCTAACTCTGGGTTAAATCCTCACTCCTCCATCTCCTTGCGAGCTCTGCTAGCAACGATAAATAAAAAGTGCAGCTCCAGGTAACATCAATGCTTACTCAAGGTATTCCTGTGAGATCAGCAGCACACTTGAGATCATTGGGTGATACGGCGAGAGAAGCAGAAAAGCTCAGGTGTGCTAAGCTCCAGGGAGAGGGTGCCAAGTAGACTCAGTAACTAAGTCTGTGCTAAGGGACATATCTGGCTGGCTCTCCCCCCCCCCCGGCCCCTGCTAGATGATGGATGTCTGCTGAGCTTTGCATTTTGCAACGGTCAAAAATATTCAGAGCATGGGGGCCCCACGGGAACTTCAGCATCATTTGCTCTCCTACATGTGGGACACTTTGAAATCAAGATGTTTTCAATCATGATTTAAACTAAAAAGACGTATCTTAATTAAGTTCTCCATTCTATAATAAATGCATTTCCTGAATCTCTCTCTCTCTCTCTCGGCTGCATGATTAAAGCTCGCCTTTTTGCAATGAAATGGTGACTTCACACTACACCAAATCACAGGGCAACCCTTTGTTTTTTGTCATGCCACCCTTGTGCATGGCGCATCACAAAATTGCCTGCTGCTAAGAGACGTACGGGGAGCAGAGGTTGTGAGGAACAGCACTCTTATTCTGGTTTGGTCAGACCTCGTGTGGAATAAAGTCCAGGTACCCTTATTCAGATCCAAATGCCCTGAGCACATCCGATCTCGCCTGATTTCAGAAGCTAAGCAGGGTCGGCCCTGGTTAGTACTTGGATGGGAGACCAC
Source organism: Phrynocephalus forsythii (assembly GCA_029282475.1). NCBI lineage: Eukaryota > Metazoa > Chordata > Lepidosauria > Squamata > Agamidae > Phrynocephalus > Phrynocephalus forsythii. The sequence goes on along the minus strand of JAPFRF010000005.1, from coordinate 128,594,214 downwards.
CAGGGAATACCAGGTGCTGTAGGTGCCTGGAGTAGGAACGGGCAAACCACTCCAGTATTCCTGCCAAGAAAAATTCCATGGACTTGGGGTCACAAAGAGTTGGTCATGACTGTAACGAGACTAATACTACTACAACTACAGCTGCTGCTGCTGCTACAAGCCCATATTTAAGAAGGAGAAAATGGAACGTGCCCAGAGGCGAGCACCAAAAAATGGGATACCATTTGGAAACCAAATCCTGCAAGGAGGTAGTGGAAGGAGCTGATTGTGCTTAGCCAGAAGAGAAAAATTGAGAGTTGATTATGAGGGCGGCCATCTTCAAACGTGTTTACAGCTGGCACCCGAATCACCAGAGCTTCCAGAGGGGGGAGAAGACCTTAACCAAATCAGTTCCAATTTCAGGACCACAAAGATCAACCTGGACATATCTCTGTCAAGAGTTATTTATTTATTTATTTATTTTATTTATTTCCTGCACTTATATACCGCACCATTTCCTGGAGGACTCTGTGCGGTTTACAAAAAAAAAAATGGGTGGACATTTATTGGGGATATTGTAGGTGCAAATTGCGACAGGTGACCTTAGGCCCCGGTCTCACGACGATTTTGCTGCTCTTTTTGCTGCGAAAAGATTGTGCCTTCACTCCGAAGAGCAGTATTTTTGATACCCCGGTCGACCGTACCTCCGGAAGCGCACTTTAACCGCAGCATTTTGTACCAATGCCAGGGGTTGTGTTAAAATACTTCTGTTATTGAGGCACACTTTTTAACGGCTAAAACGAGGTGTGACCCCAGAAAATTCGCACCAATTAGATTTGTACCCCTTTTTCTGCCACGTCCTGTAGTTCTGCCTTGGTAATTGTTTATGCTACTGAATTGGTGGCATGACGGCACAATTTTTACTGGCTTTCCGCCTGCAATTACAATCGATTTTAAGAAGAAAAACTGCTACCTGGCTGCAACGCAGGTATTCGCCGTCAGGGGAAAAACAGGGAAAAATGCTCAGTAAGCGAGTCGGGACAGATGCCGAGAAGTAAAATCCTCCCGTTGTTGAGGTGCTAACTGCGCATCAAACATCATGTGACCACCCCCCAAAATAGTACACATCATATTAAGATGCACAGATAATGGTAGTGGGACCGGGGCCTTAGTTATACCTTTCTATTGCACAATTCCATAGCCACGCACTGCTGTGTCACAGCAGCTGGATACCACAGAAACCATCATGGTTCTGCCCTATGAAAGCCTGAAGCACACATACCGTAACTTTGGTGAAGCACACTGAAGGGTGTGGGGATTTTTCAGATGGTGGTGAGGATAATATAAACCAGGAGAGCAGTTGGTGAGAATGGCAGTGGGTTAACAGCCCCGTCCTGTGCGTACTTGCCTGGAAATTAGGGGCCAGTGCGACACACAACCTGTCCGTAACACTGCATAGGCAAAACTGGCTATTACTAGACACAACTGCGCTTCTTTTTGGAAATGGGACCTCATTTCCACATTGTTTGTCTTCGAGTTATAAATATTCATAACTTCCTACAACATTAAATAACTTACTTAAGCCATAGTAAATTCAATATTTTTTTTCCCAGGGCTTCGGTGTTTACATTAAAAATCAAGCTTTAAATGAACGTGCCTGGCAGGAAGGTCATGAATTGTGTGTTAATGTAGTCGGTAGCGTGTGTTTTAATCCAAGTTGTTTCGCGCGGCTGAAATTCTAAAACAATACTGAATTTCTGGCTATGAGACCTGAATGTAAACCAGATATTTAATTTTTTAGTGTTCTGCTTATATACCAACCCATGCCACTTCAAGCAATCTCTGGGCGCTTTACAGTTTAATTACATTATGCAGGCTACACATTGCCGCCGCCCCCCCAGCAAGCTGGGTACTCATTTTACCGACCTCGGAAGGAAGGATGAAAGGCTGAGTGAACCTTGAGCCTGCTACCTGGGATTGAACCCAGGTCGTGAGCACAGTTTTACCTGAAGTACAGGCATTTAACCACTGCACCATTTACTTGCACAGGTGTGATAATTTCATATAAGCCAGGCATGTCCAAAGTCAGGCCCAGGGGCCAAATGCAGCCCGTTTTCAAATTCTGAGCGGCCTGCGGCTTCTTCTCCTCACCTGTCACACATCCCCGCCACCTGGCCCCTCCCCATACTGGATGGAGGTGTCAGCTTGCAGTTTTATGGTTTGCCTGCCCTCCCTGCCTCTGTCCATCCCCCCAGCCACCTGCCCAGCCTACCCACCCCAGCTCCGTTGCTGCTGCAGCATCCCCGCCTCCTTGCATGTTATGGAGACTTATCCAAAGTCCGGCCCGGGAGCCAAATGCGGCTGAAAGGTTGGCCCCCACACATTTTTCACTTCACCAAATCTGGCCCTCTCTGCAAAAAGTTTGGACACCCCCTATATAAGCACTGTGATTGTAAAACAGTGGCTCTCTGTCTTCCATATATTATGGAAGTCCTATAACCCAACGTTTCTACGGTTATAGCTAATTGGATGTTATATTGAACACTTATGGGAGGGGAGGGAATTACATTAGTACATTATTTTTTCCATGCATAAGACTATATTCCTGTCTAAAATTGTTTGCTAAAAGTTGAATCTGGAAGTTGAGTCATGGCAACTGGACTTCTTTTCTTGAGACACTAAAAGGTTTCGCTACTCATCCAAACAGCTTCATCAGTCTGATTGACGAAGCTGTTTGGATGAGCAGCAAAATGTTTCAATGTCTCAAGAAAAGAAGTCCAGTTGCTATGACTCAACTTCCAGATAAACTCACCTGACTGACTGAGGATATTCAGAGACTAAAAATTGAAGGTCGTCTTATCCATGGAAATAAGATGAGAAGAGAACCACACAGATGCAAAACTGTAATTTTGGGCTGAAAAAGTGGGGGTTGTTTTATACATGGAGGCATCTTAATGATTGAAAAATATGGTAATTGTATGTTAAGCCAGACAAACAAAAATAATTTCCGTTGATAGTTCAAAATAATCACAGTGCTCTTAATTAGCAAACTGTGATGACAGTTCCAAATGTCCAACCTGAACTGTATTGCATCTTGCCAGGAGCTGCTACATAGAACTGTCGTACTTAGGAAGAGATGGATGGGGTTTGTTTACAGGGATGGGAAACAAGTTTAATCAAATGCATTCCTGTGGATCAGCTGTATTCGTCAGCAGAAAGAGCACAGTGAATCTTTAAAGAATAAGTATGTTTTCACACCTTCACAGAGATTTTCCAATACATAAATGTTAGTTTCAGTAGATCAATTTCATTAGCTACAAGCCAGGAGTTAGTTGATTGGAAATCTGTTTATTAGGTCTACCACTTTGAGACCAAGTCAGCCCAAACTGCTTGCTGGGAGATTGAGGGTGGGGTCCAGCCTCCACGGGCTAAACCATGCTTCCCCCAAGCAAAGAAGCCAACCTAAGTAGGCCACACAAAGACGGTTACTTCACGTCCTTCCTCGTTCCGAGTTGATGTTCGTTTTGTGATCACATTACTCACGTGGTCTTGTCCCGGTACTGTCCCTGTTCCCGTGTACCCATGGGCGTGATTGACGGTACCGTCATGACTATTATTGCATGTCCTTGTTTCGTGACAACATCTGAACTTCTCAGCCTTAGTTCTCGGGTTTTTTTTTTTTTTGGTCCAACCGTCCATTTTTCGATCTTTCGAATCTCCTCAACTTTGCCTTCAATGCATTATGGAGCTAAGTTCAAGTAATTTGTCTTTTAATCTCTCTGCACTGTGTTGCTGACTCCACAGGGAATGTACTGGTGAATAGCACTTCGCACTCCTGCCATTAGATGGAGAATGGCACATTGCGTGACAAGCCTTACCTCACGGGCACTCGTCTCGGAACAAGAACCGAGACAAGCAGATTCCCGAGCCCAGGGAGGGGTATTGCTCATCACACTTTAATCTCAGTTCAGGGGGAGTAATCAGGACAAACTCCCATCATCACACAATGGATGTGCAGTAAGATTTCCTCGTACCGGTCCCAAGCAAGACCGTGAACAGAGATGAGAGGGACGTGAATTAACAGCCAAATAAAGGTACTGCTGGCTCGACCCCTCAGGACCCCACACTCTTGCATCAGAGTCCAACCTCCATCTGTGGTGAGATGCTTCCATCAAGATCAAGGGCAGGAGAAGAACGTTAAGAGAATGCAAATGCCCTCCAAGGAGCAGACAGTTTGTCAAGTCTCTGGCAGAGAGAGGAAAGCTGCCTTTATTGAACCATTAGTTGGCCTCACTGAATGTGGAATTCTGGGAATTGTGGTCCAAGAGAGGAACATTTTTTTCCCATCCCAGGTGTGGTCCAATCCAGCTGAGCTCCTCTTCTACTCCTGAGAGGAGACAAAAATATTGTGGCACCTGACAGAACAACTCTTATATTTCAAGGTGAGCTGTTGTGAATCCACTTCCTCGGGTGTTCAGTAAAACACCTGCCATGCTCTTTCCTGTTTTCCTCTATGCACCACAGTTCTCTGTTTCACACTTCCTGAAAGCACCACCCAACTGAAAAGCTAGTTGATGCTGCTGTCACCATTTTTAACTTGACCCATTTGCTCTTATAACTTCTGCAATGGCACGTCCTGGATCAGCAACGAGGCAGTTGGCAACTCCGTTTCTGCTCGCGGGGAGCCTTGGATGTGTCCACACACATGCTTGACACCATCTGAACCAAATAAGTTGACCTCACTGGACCACGGGACATGGTTCCAGAAATACAAGGAAGCATTTTTAAAAAGAAGCATACGGCGATCGCTAATGTTTGTTGTTCCCCTGTACTTGACTGTCTTCCACCACACTTTAGACTTTACCCTCTTGCCGGTCTCCATTGTGTTATTACTCGCTATGTTTTTAATTGTCTCTGTGCTTTTAATCATTGTATTTTGCTTGCTTTCATGTAAACAGCCCAGAGTTCCTTTGGGGAAAACGGCGTGGTCTATAAATGCAAAAATAAATAAATAAATAAATAGTGTTCTGCTTATATACCGCCCTATACCACTTCAAGTAGTCTCTGGGCGGTTTACAGCTTTTAATTATGCAGGTTACACAAATAAATAATAAAGAACAAGTTTCCATGCCACCAATCTGCTTCCGGCTGATGGCGACCTGAAGATTGAGTGACCTCCCCACAGCCCCACCCTCCTAAACAGCCCAGCTCAGCTCTGGCCATCTAAAGCCTTTACTGAGTCAGTCCATCTTATGTTTCAACCAGGTATCCTGAAAGGTCTTCTTCAGAACCCAACCTGAACATGAACTCAACCTTTCTCCACTTCCATTGTTCACACCCAGTAGGAATGCTATCCTATGGATGATCTTGGCCTCGGTCTTCCAGCAAAAGCATCTCTCTCCTTCAAGATCTTTCGTAGCTCCTTCACAGCCAGGTTAGGATGCAAGATTCTTCTGCGCAAAAAGAAATCATAGCAACGAGAACGCAGGCACAAGCTCCAAGGCCTTGACTAAATTTACATAGAGCAGAAATAGATGAATGGGACGTCTTTCCGAGGAGGCTTTTGTCAGAGCGATCCAAATGAATAGGGAAAGTGCCTGGTGATGGACAGGAACAGCTCCACTTTGTGTCCTGACTCAGCCCTGACACATTCAGCTGCGTCTGCCTTTGTTCGTGTCAGAAGCACCACAGTGCAATTAAGAATCACAGATATTTTTTTCACCCAATGACAGGCAACAGGAAGAGCATTTGGGGCAGCTTGCATTTAATCCTCCACGGGACATGTCGAGGGCCTGAGAGAGGGCCCAGGTTTGCTTGGGTCTTGCCAACTCAGCTCCGCTGCCTATTTAAGGGACTTCCAAGTGACCCAGTTCTTTGCGTGATCGACGGCGAGACATGCCTGGAGTCCCGCCCACTTTAAGAAGCGAGCAATTCTTTCTTTCCACTTTCAAGTCCCTGTATTCCCTGCTGCTCCTTCAAGGTTCCCAGCTGCTCTGAAATGCCTTTCCCTCGGTTTTAATCTGGGAGGGTCAAGGCGGCAGTGCAAGAGTGGATGCACGCAGGAGGTGGATGCTTTGATTCCCCTCATTATTGACTGCTGCCTCCTCTGTAGATCACTAGGTGCGACGGCTACAGGGAGAGAGGAGCACGAACTGCTGGTTCAGTGCAATTCACTTCCTGGCTGGACAGTTGCTCCACGGTGTAATGCCACCCCACCACCACCACCACCACCAGCAACCACTGGCGGTGGTGCCTGCTTCACCTCCTATGGTCTCCCTCTCTCTCTGTGTCTTTGGATGCCTTCTGGAAGGGGTAGGGGGCTGAACCACAGCTCAGCTGTTTGGCCAGGAAACCAACCACGCCGAAAAGCCAAACCAGCGGTTCACACCTCTCTCTACCTGGAAGGGAGGATGATTCTACCAATAAGAGGATTGGCCCCAAGGGATCCAGAAATGATCCCATTGCTTTCACAGAGTGCTGTATCTACCTGCTTTGCATGGGCTGAATGATACGATATTGGGCTAATGTATTTGCCCTTGCAGTTGGACAGGTTGTCATTCTCAACGTTTGCGGCTGTGCATTTGGGAGCAAAACAACGAATGAGTTGGACACCCTTTCCAGGTAAACTGAAGTTTTCAAGACGCCTGCTTATTTCTCAGATGACAGGCGCATACTTGCGTCTTAGCAGGGTTGGATTTAAGTTGATTTACATTGTAATATGTGCCAAGTTCCTCGGATGGGTCTGTTAGGAGGCACTCCATCATCTGAAAGCTGTCTGACTGAGCCAGAAGTGCGAGATTGGCAGCCTTAACAAAACTTTTGGTGCTTTGAGGGTGTGGTTGATTGTGCTGTAGAGGTCAAACAAAACAGGACTCAAGAAATCGCCCTGGAGCAGAACAGATTTTGGAGACCTCTGCCGATGGCACTGTCCTTGAACGGTCAAAGGAAATTTTATTTATTTATTTATTTATTTATTTATTTATTGCATTGAAAGGGCTGCTATTAAGGTATGTTGGCACTGTAACAAAAGAGCGACTCCGGAATTTCTTCAATCATTTTCATGACTCTCTTTAGATTTCTGAAAATTTGGAGAAAGGCACCTGTGATTTTGGTTTCGAAATTTGTTCAAGAAATGACAGACCCAAAATACTTCAGGCTGAGCTCACTGTTTTGTCATCTTCAGAATTTCCTTGAAAGATCTATTCCAATGAAAGTAGGGGAACTGCTTCTCAACCCACAACAGACCTACAAAGCAACACACAGGACAAATCCCACATAGAAATGGGCACAAAACGAGCGATTTTTCATTTTCATTTTCGTTTTTTCATTTCATTACGCAACGAAAATGAAACGAAATTTTTTAAAACAAAACAAAAACGAAACGACCAAATTTCCTGTGATTTTTGTTTTCGTTGCAGCAGATGAACTAAAAAGAATGCTAACAAAACAGCAATTTTTCATTTTCTTTTTCATTTTTTCGTTTCGTTACCTAACAAAACTAACATGAATTTTTTTGCAAAAAAGTCACGAAAACGAACCGAAACGGACCCCTAAACGACTTAACGACAAACGAAACACCATTTTTTTGAGTCGTGCCCATCTCTAATCCCACATGTAACACAACCTTCCGAGGACAGCTTTGAAACTAGGAATGGGGGTAGCCTTTGCTGACCTCTTGGCCGCCTGTGACCCTCTTCATCATCAAGGATCACTGCAAAAATTATATAATCTAATTACTGTTATCATGGGCCATCAGTTCTGACCTATGGTGACCTTTTTCCAGAAAGAGAACGGGCAGAAGTGGTCTCCCATTCTCTTATTCCAGGAGTGCCCTGGGACTGTGCAGCTTGCCCAAGGCCACCCAGGCTGGCTCTTCTCCCAAGAGGCTCACTAGGGAATCGAACTCCCAACCTCTGAGTCTACTTGCTGGTAGAGAATATTCAGAAGTGGATTCCTGTTCTGTTCTTCTGGGAATGTCCTGGGACTGTGCAGCTTGCCCAAGGCCACCCAGGCTGGCTCTTCCCCCAAGAGGCTCACTAGGGAATCGAACTCCCAACCTCTGAGTCTACTTGCTGGTAGAGAATATTCAGAAGTGGATTCCTGTTCTGTTCTTCTGGGAATGTCCTGGGACTGTGCAGCTTTGCCCAAGGCCACCCAGGCTGGCTCTTCTCCCAAGAGGCTCACTAGGGAATCGAACTCCCAACCTCTGAGTCCACTGTCAAATGCCTAAACCCAGTGGTGGCAAACCTTCAGCATTCCAGATGTTTTGGACCACAACTCCCAGAATTCCAAGCCTAGATTGCCAGTGACAAAGGACTGTGGGAGCTGTGGTCCAAAACATCGGGAGTGCCAAAGGTTCGCCACTACTGGCCTAAACTAATGGAGCTATCCAGCAGGTCAATAATAATAATGTGTCATTCAATTAATTCCGACTTGTGGCAATGCTTTTTCAGGGTTCCCCAGGTAGAGAGGTACTCAGAAGTGTTTTCCCATTCCTTTCTTCCAACGAAGATGCAGCTTGCTCAAGGGTTACCCAGGCTGGTTCTTCTTCCTGGAGGCATAGTGCTGAATTAAACTCCCAATCCTTTGGCCCCACTAGCCAGCCAGCCTATACAATCTAAAAGAACAATGATCGAACTAAAATAATGGCAACACTTTTGCACAATAGCAGATTCAGTAGGATGGCTCTTAGGAGACTGAGCACCTACCACGTGGCCCCAGGTGACAGCCTCTCCGGCAACCCCTTAAAATACCCCTTTCTGGTTCAACCCCCCCACCACCACCACTTTTAGTGGCCAGAGGCTCTGCTGAATTTGAGCCAAAGGTTTACAGCTTTTTTTTTCAGGGGGATTTTCCTCTGCTGTTTGCTCAGTTATTTGCGTGGGGGGAGGGGGGCTTGTTTTCTGGTTTGGCTGTACAATTTCAGTCCCAAACCTTCACAAAACACTGGCATTTAATTAGCAGAATAAATGTAATAAAACATTAAACTGTTGGAAGAAAGGGGGAAGCAGCTACAAAAAAGCATCTGATCCAAAAAAAAAAAAAAAAAGAGAGAGAGGCGGTCCAGTCGTCTGCAAGAGATGCCCCCTCTTCCTCTGCCCTCCTCCCTCCCTCTATTCCTCCCTCCCCACCCAAGGGGAAAACCTGGCAGCCGACAGGTTAAGACTTCTGCACAAACATTGGCAGCGCCTCCAATGGGACCAATTTCGGGGTTATTAATTAGAAACTGAAGCCATTTTTAAAAAGGGGGGAGGGAATCCAGAACCTCAAATGCAAAAGGCAGTCCTGTTGACCAAAAACAGCCCCCAAATGCTTCAGGTGTGTCAGGATAGACTTGCTCCGGGCCACCCCTTTCCTGATGAAGGGGGGGGGTCCAAGGCCACTGAAAGACAGCACACGATTTTGCAGCTGGGCTAAAATAAAGGCATTTCTTTAATATTAAATTTAGAACATAGTTCTAAAATGGAGGACGGGGTCGCTGGAGAGAACGGATTCCCCCCCCACAAGAAGCCCAACGCACGGCTTTGTAGGGAGGTGGAGGGTGCGCGCACAGGCGGGGTGGGGGAGAGTTTCCAGGTGGGAGGTGGCTGGAAGGAGAGACCGACCCGACCCAGTGGGTGGCACTAGGGGCATCAATAATGCACGCTCGCTCCTCTCCAGGTAGCTGGCACAGGGCCACCTGCTGCCAGCCAACAGGCTATCTATTTACCTTGAAGAAGCTGGGCAGGCAACAGAGAGAGAGAGAGAGAGAGAGAGAGAGAAGCAATTAAACAGCAGCTTTGATTAGGACTCAGGCAGGCAACTCTGCCTGCCTTAGCTTCTTTAAGTGGCTGGAAGGCTGGGCTGGCGGGGAGGGGGGGGAGAGATGGAGAGGGGGGCAGCTCGATCTCGCCATCCACCCCCTCCTCGTCAGCATTTTCCTGGTACAGCAGCCGCCTGTGACGGATGCTCTCCCTCGGTGTCCCGTCCCCCCCCACACACACACACACACAGCTCAGCAGCAGGATCCGGTTGCTAAGAGACAGGGCTGTGCTTCCCCGGCCCACACTGACCTTTGTCACCACTGCCAGCTCAAGGGCCTCTGCTGGGGTGTGTGGTCGCGTACGTGTGTGTGTGTGTGTGTGTGTGTGTGGTGTGTGTGTGTGTGTGTGTGTGTGTGTGTGTGTGTGTGTGTGTGTGTGTGTGTGTGTGTGTGTGTGTGTGTGTGTGTGTGCCGTCGTGTGTGTGCTTGCATGCAGGTGACTGGAGTTGCAAGAAGGGACCGCTCTGCTGCCGTGAAGCCAGCTGGGTCCCAGTGCAGAGTGGCAAGACCTCTACTTGGGGTGAAAGAGAGAGAGAGAGAGAGAGAGAGAGAGAGAGAGAGAGAGAGAGATCCCAGGGGTATCTAGCGGTTTGGGGGGGGGGCGCAGCAGTGGAGAAAGACAAACAAGCCAGCCTCTTTTTGTGCAAAGGGAAAAGGGCATCGCCGTTGGGTGGGATGGGGAGGGCAGCTTGCTGCATAGCATCTGCTTGTGGAGATGCAGCATGGCATCGCTTGCCCATCCTTGCCATCTCGGCGACAAAGGGAGGGATGCCTGCAGCAGCAGCAGCAGAGCAGCGGTGGAAGAGAAAAAGGCCACGGAAAGCTAGACAAAGGAAGCAAGGAAGAGACAGGTCTCATGGCATGGCGCACACGCTGAACGATCCACCCACCCACCCACCCCACACACAGAGAGAGACGCACACTGCTGGGTTTTCTCCTTCCCTTTGCGAGCTTCAAAACGCCCCCATTGTTGGCGAGGCAAAAACATACACCAGCAAGGCCACAGGGAAAGAACCTTTTCCAAACACACACCACATTCTACAAAGATGGGTCAAGGCTCCATGAAAGGAAACAAGCATCGTGGTGGAGCAGAAACTAAACTCTGGTTTTAGATTCGTACTCGACTAGGAAACTCACCCTTCGAGGCCCTGGGCTTATTTGCTATATTCTGACTACCTTGTAGGGCTGTTGTGAGGATAAGCAAAGGAGGGGGAGAGAGAAACCTGCGTACACCATGGGGAAATGCAATAAAATCAGTATTTAAGCTCCACAGCCACCTCACCCTAGCCTTCAGAAGACGCTGGAATAGAAAGTATTTGGAACGATGATTCACGCATGCTACATGTCACAATGTGTGGTGTTTAAGAACTGAATGCATGAAGTAACTCTACGTAACAGTCCTGCATTCAGGAGCATTCATTATGGGTCTTACAGGGGATCCTGACAGTTGTAATCCAAAATGTGACTTTTCTAAGCTCTGTTAGGTACATAGGCACCTGTTCTACACCTGGTCCAACCTTCTGCTCTTCTAAACTGGCCCTGCCTGTTCTACATAGCAAAGGACCACTGGGGTTTAGAGGTCAGGAAAAGGTCATTTCTCACACCAGGTGCTGGACATTTCTCCACCATGGCAAATAGTGGTGCATCTCCCCAAGGACATTTGGGTGATGCAAAGACGAGTTAGGGGTGGCATTTCTCTCTGCAAGGGTCTAAGTCAGTGGTGGTGAATCTTTGGCACTCCAGATGTTTTGGACCACAACTCCCAGAATTCCGAGCCTAGACTGCCAATGACAAAGGCCTGTGGAAGTTCTGGTCCAAAACATCTGGATTGCCGAAGGTTCGCCACCACTGGTCTAGGTGCAAGGGTTTGGTCATGCACACACAGGACATCTCCCACCAACAGGTCCTTGGACTGGCCACTGGCAGGTCTATCCCAGAAGTTCCTGGAACCATGGGGCATCCAGTTGCCCCTGCAAACCCACAAGGTGCAAAAATTAAAAAGGTAGAGAGTGCTTTGAACAGGGCTAAACCCAAGTCACAGCCATGATCAGGTAGAAGCAGGCCCAACAAATTCTGGTTTCTTCCCCACCCTCCTCCTCAATTAGAGTAGCACGGCTTAGGGAACTGGGAATGTTTAGCCTTTCAAAAAGAAGACTGAGAGGGGATGTGATAGCCATGTTTAAATATTTGAAAGGATGTCATATTGAAGAAGGGACTGGATTTGTTTTCCATGGCTTCAGAGACTAGAACTCAGGGCAATGGTTTCAAACTAGAGGAAAAGAGCTTCCATTTGAACATCAGGAAGAACTTCATAATAGTTAGAGCTGTTTGGCAGTGGAAGATGCTGCCCCAAAGGGTGGTGGAGTCTCCTTCTTTGGAGGTTTTTTAAGCAGAGGCTGGATGGCCATCTGTCGGAAATACTGTGATGGGGGTTCCTGCATGGCAGGGGGTTGAACAAGATGGCTCTTGAGGTCTCTTCCAACTCTATTATTCTATGATTCTATGATTCTATAAGATTACACAGGGTTACTCTTTGGACATTTCTCAAATTCGCTCTGTCCCTTTCTTTCTTTACTCCCCTTGGTAAGTGGAATGGGAAGCTGACCGATTTCCCAGTGACTCCCTCAGCAGGATGCCAGCTTTGCTTTGCTTCAGCCCACAAAAAGAGGAGAGGCTGCAGCAGTCTGCAAGCCAACAGCATTTCTACTTGGGGGCATCCTTGCCGTGACCTATTTTCCACTAAATCTAAATATGCCAGAGGTGTGCAGGAGGAGCCTTAGGATTGGCCCATGGTATCAGAAAGCACAATCTGGTGGGAAGTCCTCTGCACACCCTTGACCAAACAGAACAGATGAACATAAGAAAAATCTGTCCAATCCCCTTTTGAAGGCATCCAGGCCAGATGCCATCACCACCTCCTGTGGAAGGGAGTTCCACAGACAAACAGCACGCTGGGTGAAAAAAATATTTTCTTTTGTCTGTTCTTACTCTCCCAGCCCTCAATTTGAATGGATGTCCCTTAGTTCTGGTATTTTCTGAGAGGGAGAAGAGCGTCCCTCTATCCACTTTACTCATGCCCTGCATTATTTTGTACGTCTCACTCATATCCCCCCTCAGGCGCCTTTTTTCCAGACTAAAGAGCCCCAAATGCTTTAGCCTTTCCTCATAAGGGAGGTGCCCCAGCCCAGTAATCATTTTAGTCGCTCTCTTCTGCACCTTTTCCAGTTCCACGATGTCTTTCTTGAGAAGCAGTGACCAGAATTGTACACAATACTCCAGATGCGGCCTTACTATTGTTTTGTATAAGGGCATTATAATGTTGGCTGTTTTATTTTCAATCCCCTTTTTGATATCCAGGGTACGGAAGATGGGTGTATGATACCTCAGTCCTTGTAGGGCCCCCATCCTTGTCCGTTGTACTCAGGGCTCATGTTGTCACTGATACGAGAGAAATAAGAAGGGTTTTAGTAACCATGACAGTGAACGACCAGCCTCAAGAGTGGTCCTGCCGCCATCTTGAAAAAGGGCCTCACCTTCAGCTTCGCCCTTCAAGAGGGGCTATGCTTCTTCAAAGGAAAGCAGTTCACTTTCCTGTTTTCACCGTGTCTTGTTTTTCTTATTTCTGTGTTTTCTTATTCCTGTGATTCCCCCCCTCCCCCCGGCTATTTTGGAAAACAGTGGCACTGCCAAGTTGTGAGCCTGGTCACCTTTGCTGAGCAGAAAGATGAAGTCTCCTGCTTCAGGGAGCATTATGAGTCAATGGCAAATAAAAAGAGAGAGAAGGACCTAGTAGTGTATGTCTGGTGCATCGGGGTTTTTTGGATGTGGTGCTCTGGTGGGGTGTGGGTGAGTTCCATTTGGATTCCACTTAAACAGCAGAGTTTCTTTGGCTGACGTGGGTTGTGAGCATCCACTTTCAGACGTGGCTTGTCCGTGGCCGTGATCTCTGATACGTATGGTTCCTTCGGACACCAGTGCAGCCACGTTTCTTTCCTTTCTTCCCTTCTAGTTCACCACTGTAATGCCATTGTACAAAACTATAGTAAGGCCTCACCTGGAGTATTGTGTACAATTCTGGTCACTGCTTCTCAAGAAAGACATAGTGGAACTGGAAAAGGTGCAGAAGAGAGCGACTAAAATGATTCCTGGGCTGGGGCACCTCCCTTATGAGGAAAGGCTAAAACATTTGGGGCTCTTTAGTCTGGAAAAAAAGGCACCTGAGGGGGGATATGATTGAGACGTACAAAATAATGCAGGGCACGAGTAAAGTGGATAGTGGGACACTTTTCTCCCTCTCAGAAAATACCAGAACTAGGGGTCATACACTCAAATTGAGGGCTGGGAGACTAAGAACAGACAAAAGAAAAAAAATTCTACACAGCGTGTTGTTAGTCTGTGGAACTCCCTGCCACAAGATGTGATGGCATCTGGCCTGGATGCCTTCAAAAGGGGATTGGACAGATTCCCGGAGGAAAAGTCCATCACAGGTTACAAGCCATGATGGAGATATGTCATCTCCAGGCTTAAAACCGGGGTACTTCAAGGGCCAGATGCAGAGGAATGGTATCAGGAGACAGAGATCTAGTCTCGTGCGCTCCCTGAGGCATCTGGTGGGGCCACTGTGAGATACAGGAAGCTGGACTAGATGGGCCTTTGGTCTGATCCAGCATGGCTCTTCTTATGTTCCTATGGATACCTCCAGAGGTGCTACACTACAACTCCCAGTCACCAAGAACTGAAGTTCAACATATCTGCCAGGAACCCAATTGAAGTAGATTTAACTGGATCATCTTTGGGGTTCTCTCGAGGCTTCCAACAATGCAAGCCTAAAGTACCTTTGCTCAGAAATAATTCTTGCTCTGACCATTAAGATTTTCTCCCCAGCTGACACCTTCAGCCTACACATGATTTCTGCTCTCAGATTAATTGTTCTTTGTTCCACACCAGGTACATAACACCTGGACCAACCGGCCTGATCAAAAATATCACAAACACATTATGCCAATGGTTGCTCTGTTCATCAGCATTCATCCAGTCTGAAGGAGAGTCACAGCAAACGGGACGGGCAGAAGCTAGGGGGATAGAGCTTCTACGACTGGATTGTTGCCAGGGGTGTCTCTGATGATTGCAAGGTAATGAGGCTGAAGGATTGCGGGGTGTGGAGGAAAGCAAAGCAAACAGGTGGAAACTTTCACTTTCCAGACGCAAGGATTCAGGAACAACCCTTCAGGAGTTTTCCTGGAGGAAAACAAGAAGGAAACCCATCCTCAGGTCCAGAGGGTTTGGGGAGCCCCAGTTCAAAACAGGAATAATCCCAAGTGCTATTAAGATATCCACCTCTGGAATTTCTTGTGGCGGCATCTGCTGATGGTCACCAGCCATGAAAATCAGGTCACGATCAGTGGTGTTGGTGTTAGATGCTGTCGTGTCACTTCTGGCTTGATGACACCGGGAATTAATGACCTGTAAAAGGCCCTCTTGTTAACAGACTTGCTCAGTCCTTGCAAACTCAAAGCTGTGGTTTCCTTTCTGGAACTGATCCATGGAATATCCCAACGCTTGTCTCTTCCTACTGCCTCCCAACTTTCCCCATCACAAATCTAACTGTCAAGAAATTCTTCCTAATGTTTAAATTGAGTATCTTTTCCTGTAGTTTGAGACCATTGCCCCGCATCCTAGTCTCTGAAGCCATGGAAAACAAACCAGTCCCTTCTTCAATGTGACATCCTTTCAAATATTTAAACATAGCTATCATATCCCCTCTCTGCCTTCTTTTTGTAAGGCTAAACATTCCCAGCTCCCTAAGCCGCTCCTCCCAAGACATTTCTTCCAGACCTTCAACCATCCTGGTCACCCTCCTCTGTACTCGCTCAAGGTTGTCAACATCCTTTTTAAACTGAGGCGCACAGAACTGGACACAGTACTCCAGGTGGGGTCTGACCAGGGCAGAATAGAGTGGTACTATCACTTCCCTTGATCTAGACACTATGGTTCTGTTGATACAACCAAGAATCGCATTGGCTTTCCTGGCTGCCGCATCACACTGCTGACTCATGTTCAATTTGTGGTCCACCAAGACTCCCAGATCCCTTTCACAGGTACTATTTTCCAGCCAAGTGTTCCCCATCCTATATCTGTGCAATTCATTCTTTTTACCTAGATGCAGCACCCTGCATTTCCCTCTGTTGAGTTAGACTACATGTGCTTGGAAAAGTCCCCTGTGCATTGTCAAGCGATGACATTTTGCATCCTTGATAGCAGGAATTTCTCTGAGCACTGTGACACAGGCATAATACTGCCCATACTCAGGCTAAGAAGGAGAACAAGATAACCTCTGACTAGCAGTCACTGGGCTGCCATGGTCCTGTTGCAGTGTCTTCCCCGGTCATCGGAAAAACAGGGCAGTTTCCATTTTGTATGAGCAGGTGGGTGATTGCCTGCACCCCTATCAACTCTAATCTGCACACCTGGGATAAAGCACAAGGGGGATTGCAGTCCAACTGTGTCTAGCAGGCCATAGTTACTGACTCCTGATTTAAAGTAGCACACACACCCCTCGGCAGGGAGGGAAAGGGACAAGATTCAGGCAGGAGACACAGACACAGGCACACACACACACACACACACACTCACAGAGAGAGAGAGAGAGAGCGCAACAAAGCACACTGCCACAACGTGGACCCTTGTAATTTTGTACACATAGGCAGGCATCCTTGCAAAAAAATAAAACACCCTGTAAAACAACCCCATCTTGCAAGGTTTTGCTCCTTGCCTGCCTGCTCCCTTTTCTCACCCTTACCAAGCCAAAAAAGAAAAAGAAAGAGAAAGAGAAAAAAAGATGGCTTAAGCAGAGCAGGCACCAGGGCCTTCGTGGACAACCCGGCTCTGCCTGCAGGCAGAAGAAATTTAAACCAGTGTTCCAGGGCCGTTCCGGGTGGACAGTGAGAATGGCCGCTCTTAACACCAGCAAGACGCTAAGGCTGAGCAAAAGAAAGCCAGTGTGGTTTTCAGGGGGTATAAGCAACGGGGGTGGGATGAGGGGGGGTGACCCCACAACAACAACAACAACAACAACAAGCATAAGAAAATAAGAACATAAAAAGAGTCATGCTGGATCAGGCCAAAGGCCCATCTAGTCCAGCTTTCTGTATCTCACAGCGGCCCCACCAGATGCGTTTGGGAACGCACAAGACTAGATCTCTGTCTCCTGCTACCACTTCCCCTGCATGTGGCCCTTGAAGTACCCTGGTTTTTATGCCTGGAGATGACGCATCCCCATCATGGTTTGTAACCTGTGATGGACTTTTCCTCCAGGAATCTGTCCAATCCCCTTTTGAAGGCATCCAGGCCAGATGCCATCCCCACATCCTGTGGCAGGGAGTTCCATAGACTTAAACGCGCTGGGTGAAAAAATATTTTCTTTTGTCTGTTCTTACTCTCCCAGCCCTCAATTTGAGTGTATGTCCCCTAGTTCTGCTATTTTGGGAGAGAGAGAAGAGCTTCCCTCTATCCACTTTACTCATACCCTGCATTATTTTGTATGTCTCAATCATATCCCCCCTCAGGAGCCTTTTTTCCAGACTAAAGAGGCCTAAATGTTTTAGCCTTTCTTCATAAGGGAGGTGCCCCAGGCCAGTAATCATTTTAGTCGCTCTCTTCTGCACCTTTTCCATCTTGTCATTTTTCCTTTTTAGGCAGGCCAGGTTTGGGGTGGGGATGGGGAATAGGGGGCCACAGCTCTCCAGATATTAGGGGAATGCAGCTACCAGCCTAGCTCAACCTTGGCTCGGCTGGCTCGGGATGATGGGAGTTGTAGTCCAACAGCATCTGGAGGGCCACACTCTGCCACACCTTTCCCAATCCCTGGTTGTTGTTGTTTGTTTGTTTGTTTTTTGAACTTTGGAATATTCTGCCTTAGGATCGGGTTCCTTGCCCACCCAGCCTAGTCAGGTTTAACTGACAGCTGATCTCCAGGGACCCTGACAGAGATTTTATCCCCCCCCCATCACCTGCTACCTGATCCTTTCATCCAGTGATATTAAGAACCCACCCCAGGCCCTTCTGCAAGAAGACATGAATTCTAGCCCCAACCCAAGAGCAGGTGGGTGGGAGCATCTGCCTCAGAAACCAATAAAATACCTATTTATATCTTCCCCAAAACTTAAGCAATTGTGCTAGGTTAATCATTACATTAAAAACCCAAGCCTGTGAAGTTTAGGCACAGTAATAAATATTAAGGATTATATGTGTGCTTCTGAACAAGCAATTTGCTCATTTTTTTATGATGAATCAACTTTTATTTTATATCACCTTATTTTTCTGGCATGGATGCATGCACACACACCCTCACAAACCCGACTCCAAGGTGGCACACAGTAATTTATTTATTTATTTATTTATTTATTTATTTATTTATTTATTTATTTATTTATTTTATTGTTTTATTTTATTGTTTTATAGTTTTTAAAAATCTTGTTAGTAAATAAATAAATAAACAAACAAATAAACAAACAAATAAATAAATAAATAAATAAATAAACAAACAAACAAACAAACAAACCAAATCACAGAATCAATGTGTTGGAAGGGGGCTGTAAGGCCATTGAATCCAAACCCCTGCTCAAGACAAGAATATGAAAATAAACCAAGGGGGCACAATCTTAGAATCGGGTCATAATGATCCCAAACAGGTCAGCCAGCAGAGATCCTTTTAATACTCAAGGCCCACTTTAAGAAGATGATTCTTAAAAGAAGATCCTGGAGGACCAAATGGAAAAATGACTCCTTTAGGCTTCCAGGAGGGAGGAAACAGGTTCCACAATCTGGCCCCGAAACACCTGTGAAGCAAGCACTTATAAAAGCCCTTTTCTTAACTGCTACTTCCAGAATCCCCCAAATGGCACCCCAAGGGACTCAAAAGATCTCAGGAACTGCAACGGGACTCAGGAAAAGATCATTTAGACCGGATGAATTCAGGAACTGCAAGCGTTCCATCCTTGCTGCACTTCCAATTCTTAATCGTAAATTTCTTGGCTGAAATCTTCATTTGGTCTGAAGACAGAAGGACCTTTCAAATTAGTCTGTTTTGCCATATCTATTTTTAATTCTGTAAATTTTTCCAGGAACAGTTGTTTTAATAATTCTATGTTGTTTATGCTTTATATCTGATGTATTCATTGCAGTGGTACTACATGTAGTAGATAAGCGGGATATAAATACAAGAATAAATAAATAAAATAAATAAATTACAGTGGTACCTCAGCTTACGAATTTAATAAGTTCCGAATGCATGCTCTTAAGTCAAACTACTCTTAAGTCAGGGTACCTATCTTTAAAAAAATGAAAAAAAATAAGTTTAAAAAATGGGGAAAAATTGTAAGTTGAGCAGACCATATCTAAAATGTGTAAGGCAGCAGTTAAAACACCAACAGTTTTCCACTCTTAAGTCAGGCTGCTCTTAAGTCGGGATATCACTGTACCTTTTATTTGGCGTATGCTTGGGGGATAACAAGGCAGGCTGTGAAGTTGTGAACCATTCAGAATGATAATCCAATAAAAGGTGGCCATCTTTTAAGGGGCCACGGGATTCTTGGATTGTCTCTGCTCTTCTGCGTAGGTACCAGCTCTGCTAACAAGAGGTCTTCGCCAAATCCTGTCAGCGGATGCATTGAGAAACGTGTCTAATGTACTTCAACCTTAGAGGTCCCTTCCTATTTCTACAACTCTATGATTCGCATGCCATTATCAGATCACTGAAAACTCAAAAATGAAGGAAGCTTTGGTTTCATGTTGAATCTGCCTTGTTCTCCGTGTCTTCAAGGACCCCAGGGGTTCTCATCTGGTTCAGTTCTCTGGGTTCTCTTCTTCCCACCCAATTTTTATACCATCTTTGCTGGACAAATTGCTCTGGAATATTCAGAAGTCTATTTCGGGAACCACTTTTCAGCCATCCAATGCAGCCTCTCCCCGATCCAGGACTGGTTTCTACGGATGAATCGTGTGTCTGATTTTTCCTCCCTGCTGTAGATATTTATACATGCATTTTTTAAAAAGCAAACAGTGACACCCCCCTCCTTTTCTTCAAATAAATGCTGGACATGTAATTTGCAAATGGGCAAGTTTTGCATGCTTAAAAGGACTGCTGAGAAGGAGCATCTCTGCCTTCCACAGATCAGGCCAAGGAGGAATTTGACTGTCTCAGCAGAGGGTGTAAATCAGGCCTGCCCAAAGTCCGGTCCAGGGGCGAAATCCGACCCGTCAGGCCATTCTGAGTGGCCCGCAGCTGGCTGGCCAGCCCCTCCCTCCCCCTCCTTTGCCCCATGTTTTTTTTTAAATCTTCCACCAACACTGACACCGCCGGGAAGCTTGTGGGCTGCGGCCACCGGCACCACCGGCAACCATGTGAGGCTGGGAGCGCGCAGAGGGTGGCACGCGGGTGGGCCGCCACCACCGGCAACACCAGGAACCTTGTGAAGCTCGGCGCGTGGGCGGGCCACCGGCACCACTGGGAACCTTGTGAAGCTCGGGAACACCGGCACCGCTGGGAACCTTGGACGGCTGGGCGGACGGGCGGTCTGCCGCCACCGGCACCGCAGGGGAATGTGTGGGGGTGGGCAGGCCAGCGGGCCTCTGCCATCGCCAAGGAGCTTTGGGGTGGGCTGGCGGACGAGCCGTCGCCACCGCTGGGGAGCTTGGGGGGGGTGCAAGGTCACACAGATCGCCTCTTCCAAGGGGCGACCTGTGGCCACGGCTCCCTGTGCTTCCTTTGGTCCCCACCTTCCTTCTTTCCTCCCTCCCTCCCTTGGTCCCCCCTTCCTTCCTTCCTCCCTTGGTCCCCCCCATCTTCCTTCCTTCCCCTCTTGGTTTCCACCTTCCTCCCTCCCTCCCGTGGTTCCTGCCTTCCTTCCTGCAGGTGCGGTTGCAAGGGGTCAGTGGGTGGGGCTTATGGGTCAGTGGGTGGGGCCTGCAGTGGGGTGGCAGGGTCGGGGAGCAACCGGCCCCTGACACATTCTCAGCCACCAAATCTGGCCCTCCTTACAAAAAGTTTGGGCACCCCTGGTGTAAATAAAGCAGACCTGACCCTTTCCCCCATCACCTTTCGGCATCTGCCCTCCCCAGGAGAACCAATGCCAAGCAGTTGAGCAACATTCCTAAAACCAGAGGCCGCTTAAACTTCAGCCCCTGAGAGTACATCTAGACTTCCTGGGGTCCCTTGTTGGGTCCTCACAGAATCTCAGACACCCAACCCCCTTTCCCAAAATCCCCATTACCCCCCTCTCCGCTTTTATCTGTCTGTTCCCCAACCCAAGCATTAAAGGACAGATTGCTACCCCCAGAGCATACATGAGAGCTTTAAGCCTTTGCTTTTGGCCTCACCCATGACTGGAATCCCACACACAAATAACAGCCCCCCCCCAAAAAAAAACCCTGAATTTGAGAGTTGGGCAGAGCAAGTGCCCCACAACTGACCAGTACAGTAATCCTGCCCTGCCTCACGGTTTAGGCTCCTTGGTTTTAATCCACCACGTCCCCACCCCACGGCATTACCTGGCGACCCCACAAGGGCGTAAAATTTCTATCTCTGCTTCAATCGCTTGCCTAGTTGGCTCAGTTCCGCAAGGCCCCAAAGTGAGAACGGAAAAAGGAGAGTTGAGTGGCAGCCCTCAGAAGAAACCTCAGCTAATTTTCAGAAATAGGTTTTAGTGCCTCAAATTGCCAGCACCTGCACCAATCTCCATCTGAAGAAAACTTTAGTTTTGAAGGAGGAATGGGGACCTCTGGTTATTTTTTAGAATCATAGAATCACAGGAGTTGGAAGAGACCTCGAGGGCTATGGAGTCCAAACCCCTGCCATGCAGGAACCCCCATCACAGTATTTCTGACAGGTGGCCATCCATCTTTGGAGGAGGGCAACGTGAGCTGCTCATCATGTGGCCATCAGTGGCAGACCACCGGCTTCCCTGGGTTCATTTCCCACACCTAGTACCCATCATTTGGAAAACGGGTGGTGATGGTGAAGAGTTTCCCCCGACCTAAGCATAAAAGCCGATGCTACGATGCTTTAGAAGAGCCTCGTGGCGCAGTGGTTAAATGCCTGTACTGCAGGTAAAACTGTGCTCACGACCTGGGTTCAATCCCTGGTAGCAGGCTCAAGGTTCACTCAGCCTTCCATCCTTCCGAGGTAGGTAAAATGAGTATCCAGCTTGCTGGGGGGGGGGCAATGTGTAGCCTGCACACTGTAATTAAAAAATTGTAAACCGCCCAGAGACTACTTGAGGTGGTATGGGGCGGTATATAAGCAGAACACTTTGCTTTCCCCCCAGAGCCCCCTGACTGCCAAAGGTGGAGTTGGAAAAGCTAAGTTGGTAGAAAAACGGTCCAACTTTGCAGGAGGAAGTAGTTTCCTTTGTCTCCAAGAACACATTTTGCCATGTTCGTGGGTGTGGGTGGGTGTGTTTCCAGTAGGATGCCTTGTCACCCCGACTGCAATTTCTTTCAGACACTGGGAAGTATCATCCCACTTAATCTGTTTTTAAACCAACCAATCTGCTAAACATCACCACCCTGAGTGCCCTGGTAAGACGAATGGTGCCCAGTGTAAAAGAAGAAGCCTCAACAAAGAGGGATGATGCCATACGTCAGCCATGTAAACGTCATGACAATCTGTTTAAGCTCCTTGGCAAAAGCCTGGAACACGACGTTTAAAAACAAACGTTTTACTCCATTTTTAAAATTACAAAAGTATAACCAAACCACCCCTAAAGGGGAGGAAACCCTTTTTAAAAGCCAAACAGAAAAGAGAAAACAAGCAGATACCTAAAGCTGAACTCTGCATTTGTTACATTATGGGGTTTTGCTCAGTACCCATCCCTACTGCTCCCAATTGCTCTGATGGCACAAGTAATTCATTGGGTCCCATCATATTTGCCACACTGCCTTGCTCTTAGCAAAAAGCAATGGGAACCCCTCTCTGGTTCCCTCTATGGCTAATTCTTATATTGCACTGTGGAAATTTTTATAAAAATTCAAAAGACCCCTTAGGAGTGGTAAGAAAACAGCATAAATATAATGCTGCCAAAATACCCGTACAATGCCTTTAAACAGAAGTAACTTTCAATATAACTGGGCTGCTCCCAGACTCTGGAACTCCCTCCCACTAGAGGCCAGGACTGCCCCATCTCTGTTATCTTTCCGGAAACAGGCAAAGACCTTTCTCTTCAGGCAAGCTTTCCCTGAATGAGGAACTACCTATGATGTGTCTTTTATATGAATCTATAAGATCGCATAGGCTTTGTGTTTATAACCGCTTATAACCTTGTTTGATTGCATTGACACTATTATGTTTTCAATGTTACTTTCTATCCCTCATAAGTTTTACATGGAATTTTTAATCTCTCTTTAACTGCTCGTGTTCTTGTAGCTTTAATGTAATGTTGTCTGTTAATGCTGTAAGATGTCCCTCAATTCCCTGTTCTCAATACTTGAATATGTCTTATTGTGTGTGTGTGTGTGTGTTGCGTTGTTACAGTCGTGACCGACTCTCCGTGACCCCATGTCCATGCAGTTTTCTTGACAGGAATTACTGGAGTGGCTTGCCCGTTCCTACTCCAGGCGCCTACAGCACCTGGTATTCCCTGGTGGTCTCCCATCCAAATACTAACCAGGGCCGACCCTGCTTAGCTTCCGAAATCAGGTGAGATTGGATGTGCTTAGGGCATCTAGGCGGTTGTCTTAATTGTCTTAATTGTACTGGACTCTATATTGTCCCTCCTTACTGTAACCCTCCTTGGGTCCTTCTCCAAGGAGAAAGGTGGGATAAAAATACTTTAAAATAAATAAATAAATAAATAAATAAATAAATAAATAAAAGTGTTACTGGTGACTTAGGTTGTGTCAATCCATCACTGTTTTGATCCCTCTTCACCCTCCCTGTTTTAGGATTTACAGCATATTCCAATTCCATTTTCTAAGGTGTGGAGCAAGTTAAGTTACTCCAAAATGTATATCCTACCTTGTGATTGCAAAATATCTAAAATGTTTTCAAAGAGTTGGAAAAATTTTGCAATTTACCGAAAGACATCCAATGCCATGCCCTTCTCTCTCTCTCTCTCTCTCTCTCTCTCTCTCTCTCTCTCTCTCTCTCTCTCTCTCTCAGTTGATTGTTTAATATTTACTGAAAAAGTAGCACATGGGAACAGCAGAAGGAATGCAGCTTCCCTCATTTCTATCTCATTTTTCAAAGTGTTTCAGAAAGTTCTGATCCTGAATGTCAGGAAAAATTTCTGCTGAGGATACCAGAGCTTTCTCACTGCCACAATCTCCATATCATTCACACCGTGACAACACACATACTTCCGCTGATGGTATGTGGTGAGGTGAGAGAATAGTCATTCCTGCCATGAAATGTCTATAACATCATAAGAACATAAGAACATAAGAAGAGCCATGCTGGATCAGGCCAAAGGCCCATCTAGTCCAGCTTCCTGGATCTCACAGTGGCCCCACCAGATGCGTCTGGGAGTACATGAGACTAGATATCTGTCTCCTGATACCACTCCCCTGCATCTGGTCCTTGAGGTACCCCGGTTGTAAGACTGGAGATTACTCATCTCCATTATGATTAGTAACCTGTGATGGACTTTTCCTCCAGGAATCTGTCCAATCCCCTTTTGAAGGCATCCACACCAGATGCCATCACCACATCCTGTGGCAGGGAGTTCCACAGACTAACAACGTGCTGGGTAAAAAAATATTTTCTTTTGTCTGTTCCTACTCTCCCAGCCCTCAATTTGAGTGGATGTCCCCTAGTTCTGGTATTTTGTGAGGGAGAAGAACGTCTATCCACTTGACTCATGCCCTGCATTATTTTGTATGTCTCAATCATATTCCCCCTCAGGCGCCTTTTTTCCAGACTAAAGAGCCCCAAATGTTTTAGCCTTTCCTCATAAGGGAGGTGCCCCAGCCCAGTAATCATTTTAGTCACTCTCTTCTGCACCTTTTCCAGTTCTACTATGTCTTTTTTGAGATGCGGAGACCAGAATTGTACACAATACTCCCGGTGGGGCATTACTATTGTTTTGTATAATGGCATTATAATGTTGGCTGTTTTATTTTCAATCCCCTTTTTGATAATCCCTAGCATGGAATTGGCCTTCTTCACCACTGCCACACATCGGGTAGACACCTTCAGGGAGCTGTCCACCAACACACCAAGATCAATTTCCTGATCTGGCACGGATAGCTCAGAGCCCATGAGTTGATAGATAAAGTTTGGGTTTTTTTGCCCCAATATGGATTACTTTACATTTGGCTACATTAAAACACATTTGCCATTTCACAGCCCATTCGCCCAGTTTGGGGAGATCCTTCTGGAGCTCTTCACAATCTTCTCTGGTTTTTACCACACAGATAAGTTTTGTGTCATCCGTAAACTTTGCCACCTCACTGCTTATCCCTGTCTCCAGGTCATGTATGAATAGACTGAAAAGCACCGGTCCTAGGACAGAGCCCTGGGGCACACCACTTTTCACCTCTCTCCATTGTGAAAATTTCCCATTGACACCTACTCTTTGTTTCCTGGATCTCAACCAGTTCTCAATCCATAAGAGGACCTGCCCTCTTATCTCCTGGCTGTGCAATTTTCTCAGCAGCCTTTGGTGGAGTGGGTGTGTCAAAAGCCTTCTTTAAATCCAGATAGACGATATCCACCAGTTCACTCAAATCCACATGCCTGTTGACCTTTTCAAAGAATTCTAAAAGGTTTGTCAGGCAAGACTTACCCTTACAGAAGCCATGCTAATTTTCTCTCAGCAAGGTTTGTTCTTCTATGTGTTTTAAGATTTTCTCTTGGATGAGGCTTTCCACCAGCTTCCCTGGGACAGATTTAAGGCTAACTGGCCTGTAGTTTCCCGGGTCCCCCCTCCTTCCTTTTTTAAAAATTGGAGTGACATTTGTTATCCTCCAGTCCTCCGGCACTGTGGCCGTTTTAAGAGACAGGCTGCATATTACCGTTAAGAGATCCGCAATTTCATTTCTCAGTTCCCTAATAACCCTTGGGTGGATGCCATCTGGGCCCGGTGACTTGTTGTTCTTTAATTCGTCAATTAGTCCTAAAACATCCTCTCTTTTAACCTGTATTTGATTTCATTCTTTAGTCAAGAGGGGCGGCTCAGGCAATGGAATCCGCTCAAGGTCCTCTGTCGTGAAGACAGACGCAAAGAAGTCATTCAATTTCTCTGCAAAGTCCAAGTCCTCCTTAACCTCCCCTTTTCCTCCCTCACCATCCAGAGGGCCAACTGGTTCTCTGGCAGGTTTTCTACTTCTAACATATTTAAAGAAGCTTTTATTATTACCCTTTATATTGCTAGCCATGCGTTCCTCAAAATCTTTCTTTGCCTCTCTTATCATCTTCTTACATTTCTTTTGCCAGAGTTTGTGTTCCTTTTTATTTTCCTCATTTGGGGAGGATTTCCATTTACACAAAGACCTCTCCTTGCGCTTTAGAGCCTCTCTAACTCCACTCGTTAACCATGCCGGTGCCCTCTTGGACTTCGATGAGCCCTTCTTTCTTTGTGGTATGCACTTGTGCTGGGCCTCTATTACCGTCATTTTAAACAGGCTCCATGCACTCTGGAGAGATTAGATTATTTTTACCTTCCCTTTCAATTTCTTTCGAACTAGTTTCCTCATCTGAGGGAAGTTTGCCCTTCGGAAATTAAGGGTTTTTGTGTCTGATTTGCTTGACACTCTTCCCCCGACATGGATGGCAAAGGAGACTGAAGCATGGTCATTGTTCCCCAGAGGCTCAGTGAGATTCACATCCCTGACCAGGTCCTGAGTATCACACAGTATTAGATCCAGAGTTGCCTGTTCTCGGGTGGGCTCCATGACAAGTTGCTCTAAGGCACAATCATTCAGCATGTCGAGAAACCTGGTTTCTCTTTCTTGCCTCGAACTCGCATTGGCCCAGTCAATGTGGGGATTACTATCCTATCCCTCTGAGACACTTCCATGATTTGTCTCCTAATTTCAAGGTCCCCCTCAAGTTTTTGATCTGGTGGACGATAGAATACCCCAACTATCACATCACTCCTTGGACCTGGTAGTTTAACCCACAGTGATTCTATGGTGGAGTCAGACCATCTATCAATCTCCATTCTGCTGGATTTTACCTCTTCTTTGACATAGATGGCCATAGATCATCATCATCATCATCATCATCATCATCATCATCATCATCAACAACAACAACAACAACAACAACAACAACAACAACAACAACAACAACAACAACAACAACACTATGGATCACTGAGTCCCAGTTCTTGCCAAGGAGGCACTGGGTGGGATTCAAACTTCCAACTTCTGGCTAAGAAACCTAAAGCACTGAACAATCCAGCAAAAGTAAGCCAATTTCAATTACCAATATACAATATTCCTCCTCTGGCTGCAATTCAAGGCACAAGGTCACTTTAGAGGCTAGAGAGAGGGGTAAGGCTCCTGAGAACCCCCAGACCAATTTGTGAGGTGGCAGGGGTGAGTGGGTGGGTGGGAAAATCCACCCTCTTCACCTTTCAGCCCCTTTTCAGGTGTGACTTCCCATGAAATAAACTGGACTACTAGATGGCCCTTGAGGGCTCTTCCAACTCTATGATTCTATGCTTTCACCCAAGATCAACACAGGGATACATAATTTGAGTCCAATGAACTCATCAAATAATGCTTTTTAACAACACGATGGGCAATAACATAAAATCTGTACAACATAAAAATTATGGAAATAGTGGAAATTTGCTTTACAGAATCGTCTATGGGGCAAATCCGTACACATAAAAATGGCCTCAATTAGGGATTACTCTGTTTTCAATGCATTCCTATGAGAAATTTGTATAAAGGAAAATTTGCTTTATACAAGGTAGGTACCACTGTATAGCCACAGTTTTTCAGCAAACCAGGCTCATCGCAGGCAAGACCCATCAATCCCACCTTTGTCAAAGCTAGGGCATGGACATCAAAAGTTGAAACCGAAACAGATGGTAAGCGATGAACCTGCGCCTTGATGACCTTGCATGCAAGAGCACCTCTGAGCATGCACAATAGGACCTAGTTTATGGCGAGGTTTCTAAGAGTTCAGCCCTAAATGATTTGAAATCCATTCCGAAACATCCGTTTTGAGCGAAACTCGCAGGTTTTGTATCCAACCATGAGCTCATGAAGACAGCTCTTCTGAGCTCAAGCCAACTTTGAAGGGTCTTAGTGGGAAGGCACCCCCACCCCACCCACTCAACATGGGCCACAATGATTCCCCACCCCCACCCCAAGCAAGCAAAATGCACGGAAGCATCAAAGCCGGATGCGGCTGGAGGCCCACTTTTGGTTTCTTATCCTTAGTTAAGGTCTGCGTCCCCTCCGAAAGCAAACTCATGACTCCCGGAGGCCTCCAGGATTGGAAAAGGTCATCTCAAGATGTTCAGAGAACAACCACCAAGCCATGTGGTACTTACACAACAAAAGAAAGGGCAGGCAGTGCCTTTAACGGGCCACTTTAAAATAACGCAATAAACAGCAAGCTTTTGACGCAAACCAGTTTTCCTCAGACACGTGTTTTGTGTGCAAAAAGCAAAAGATAAAGGTTCCCCCCCGGACATGTGTGCTAGTCGTGTCCGACTCTAGGGGCGGTGCTCATGTCCGAATTCAAGCCAAAGAGCCAGTGTTGCGCAAGGCCATGGGCACGTGACTGGCATGGCTGCAAGGAAACACTGTTTTACCTTCCTGCTTTTTATGGCAGTACCTATTTATCTACTTGCATTGACATGCTTTCAAAACTGCTAGGTTGGCAGGAGCTGGGGTTATCAGGGGGAGCTCGCTCCGCTGCGTGGCACCCGGGTTTCGAACTGCCGATCTGCCGACTTTGCAGCCGACAGTTTTCAGAGCCTTAGTCCACTGAGCCACCACGCCCCTGGCGGGAATAAAATTTCTGCGGGAGTCCTGACTATTCTTGGCCGATGCCTGGGCCACTTCAAAAGCCAAGGCTCCAGACTCCACCCTCTGGTAGCCCTTGGTTGGGTTTTGTGTCAAGCTGCTTTTTGCATACATTTTTCTTCCTCCTCTCCCTGCACAATACAGGTGCACCTGCTGGGGGGGTGGGGGAGGGTTGCCTCAGGTGGAAAGCTATTGCTTCCTTCCATTTGTTTTGTTTTTTTAAACTGGCCCAACAAAAGCTTTCACTGCCTTGCATAGCACTGGAAGTGTTTTTAGCTTGCAAGACGGCAGGGGGGCCTCCCAGGATCACATGGAAGGGGCCAGCCCACATGTGGCCCTAGTGATATCACAGATCTGACCATGCTGGCTGCCGTTGCTCCTCCGGAATTAACCGGAAAAGCCACCCAGAGGTAGTGACCCTGCCTCTCGGCTGCCCCGGGGGCTTGTCTCCGAAGACAAGGCCAGCTGGCCTAAGGTGGCTGAGAATTTGGGGGGTGGGTGGGGTGGGGTTTCCCTCGGGCCTCTCTGTACCAGATATCGGGCACATTGGCTGTGTGTGTGTGGGGAGAGAGAGAGAGAGAGAGAGAGAGAGAGAGAGAGAGGGAGGGGAGGGAGACAGGCAGGCTCCAGCCCCGGCCTGGCCTTTGTCTCCAACCCTCGCAGACCTCTGCCTGGGATGCGGTCACATCCAGGGAGTTTCCAAGCCAGACACAGAGCCCTGGCGGACGGCCCGTCCTGACGGCCCACCCCGCTCTCCCCAAGCACGGCCATCTGCTGCCCCCAGCGCCCATCCAGACGCAGCAAGCGGCTCGCTTGCTCGCTCGCTCGCTCGCCCGCACATCCCAATCCACCTGAAGCCGATTAGGGGGCGGGAGGGAAGGTGGTGTGGTCGTCCGCTAAGGCGGAGGCAGCAGTAGCAGCAGCAGCGGTAGCAGCACAAAGGGGAAAGTTAGGCCAGGACAAACAGGTACCGCCCTGGCTCAGCCGCCTGTCCAGAGGCAGAAAACATGTTTTTGGCCCAAGGGACAGAGGCAAAGGCCCCCCAGCAAGTGCCTCCACCGGCAAGCACACACACACAGACACAAGCACACACACAGAGACACTGTCCCAGCCAAGCCAGCACCATCATTAGGAATGATCTTTTCCCTAGCCTCCTCCTCGCTCCCCCCCGCGCCCTTCTCCACATTCTTCCCTTCCGCCTCTCTCTCTATCCCCAGACAGCCCATTTCTCCTGAGAACCTGGCAGAGCAAACCCCCTTTTGCCATTAGTCAGCCCTCGCCTCCCCACACACACACACACACACACACACACACACACCGCTGGCCAAGCCCAAGGGCGTTTGCAGCAGGCTTTGAGGGCTCCCCCCACACACACACACACAGAGAGAGACACACACTCTTCCTCGGAAGATCCTGCAGGGAGGAGGAGTAAGGGCATGGAAGGAGGACTGGCCTACCTCGGAGCAAAGTCATAGAGAGCGTTGCGGGGTGGGTGGGTGGGTGAGAGTTAGGCCAGGAGAAGGGAAGGGTGACCGCTGGCTGGAAAACTCCATGGCAACCCCTTGTGCAGGAATACCATGTGTGCGGCTAATTGGCAGAGTTAATTGCCCCCATTAGGAGCAGCATCTCTGGAGCGCTTTGCCCCTCGTAGCCTCCTCCTCCTCCTCCTCCTCCTCCTCCTCCTCCTCCGCTTGGCAGCCCCTCCGAGAACCCAAAGGCAGGGCCAGCCGCTGGAGCAAGGAAACCCATCGCAACCTCTCTGCAAGGTCACCCTTCTTCCTTCCTTCCTTCCTTCCTTCCTTCCTTCCATCCATCCTTCCTTCCTTCCAGTGCATGGCCAAAATCATGGGGAGACCCCCCTCCCTCCCTCCACACAGATCAAGAACATCTCAGGGGAGTGACAAGCACACGACAGGGTCCTGCAAGGCGTGGGTGGGTGGGTAGAGCAGCTCACCCAAATCCCCCGGGCCCACCGCCGAGCCCTGTAGCATGGGGGCCCGGCTGGCAGCCCGCACACTCCACTCCTCTTCCCTAAGCTCAAATGTTTATGCTGAAAACCAGACCCCACATATAACCTGGCCCCCTCCCCAGGGAAGAAGCAACACTAAACTATCCCAACACCAACACCCCAAAAAAAAATACACCCCCACACACACACAGAGACCTGGCAACCCATTTTCGGCCTAGCAGGTCCACCCCTCCCCCAACAAAGAACTTTGTCCGGCACACCCGGAGAGGTGAGCCCGTGCCTACCCACTCTGTCCACTCGCTGCTTTGGCGGCAAGGGCCGAGAGGCACCTGCGGGGGGGGGGGAGCAGTTCAAGATGCCAACATTGAAAAGGATCGGGGCTGACCTGCCGGACACGATCGACCTGGGGAACGGGGCTCAAGCTCCGTGGCAGAAATAACAGCCTACAGCTTTTGCAAACACCCTCCTCCCAACCAGGGAGTGGCTCGCGGGTCGGTCAGTAACCGTGGCCGGAGGGCTTGCCCCCTTCCGCCTGGAGGAAGTGTGACCAGTGCCCTGTGTCTGGCAGGAGGAGGAAGAGGGAGGGGGGGCCCACTGGCACTTCCCCCACCCAGGACCGCTGTGGCATGCACAGCTCCGAGACCAACAGAGGGGCTTTGTCCTTCATGTGGGGCAACGTCTTTCATCAGTGGAAGACCGTGACGGTGGTAGGCCCTCAGGTGGAGGCCAAAAAAAAAAAAAAAGCCTCCCCTGCCGGAACAGGTCTGGTGGGTTTGAGAGCCTCCCCAGGCAAGGCTCTGGGCTGGGCTGGGCTGGACTGGGCTTGGGGGGGGGAGCGGCTGAGGCCATTGCAAATTCCCCCAGGGCCCTTTGCTCCCATCTCTCCCCTGGCTTGTCTTCTTGCCAGCAGCAACACAGGGGCTCCTCCTGCCCCCCCCCAAGTGGCCGCAGCCAGGCCTACCGATGGAGGGGAGGTGCCCGAGGGAGGGAGCCGCTCCCTGGCCCACACGCTCCGTCCCTCCCTCCCTCCCTCCCACCCACTGAGCCGGCTTCGTTGGTTTCTGCCGGTCACAGGCCAGGAGACCCTCCAGTGTCCCAAGCGACCGGGAAGGCAGCGGCAGGACCCCAGGATGGGGTAGGGTGGGGACTCACATTACACAAGGTCACAGCAAGCCAGCCCGGGGGGGGGCGGAGGAAGAGAAAGCAGGAGGGTGGGGGTGGGGGGTCTCTGGAGGGTCCTAAAACAGATCTCTCCTTTTTGAAAAGGCAGGATGCGCCCAGGGAGCCGGAGGTGAAAACAAGCAGAAATGTACCTCACGGGCCGGTTTGTGCAGATCACCAGCACGGGTGTGTGAATGCATGGACAGATTGCCTCTCTTTTCCATACGCCCCCCCCAAACACACACACATCCTCTGAAAACACACGAACCTTGCATACAGACACAGAGAAGACAACCCAGCCTCGGATAAAACCTGCCCGTCTTTGAGAGAATGAGAGAGAGAGAGAGCCAGATGGGCGGAAGCTGTGCCGGGCGGGCGGGCAGGCGGGCGTTGGAACCATTTTGCCACAGATGGGCTGCCCTCAATGGCATCATCCTCAACCTCCCCCCCCTTTCCCATCCACTATGCTCCGGGGGAAACCCTCCTGTGCCCTCCTGATGGCAGCAAAGGGGAAGCTGAAGGGATGGGGGTGGGCGTGGGCGTGGGTGAGAAGGCTAGGCAGGCATGGCATTGATCAGAGGTCTATCCCCCTTCCTTCCTTCCTTCCTTCCTTCCTTCCTTCCTTCCTTCCTTCCTTCCTTCC
Source organism: Phrynocephalus forsythii (assembly GCA_029282475.1). Taxonomy (NCBI): domain Eukaryota; kingdom Metazoa; phylum Chordata; class Lepidosauria; order Squamata; family Agamidae; genus Phrynocephalus; species Phrynocephalus forsythii. The sequence goes on along the minus strand of JAPFRF010000005.1, from coordinate 128,561,679 downwards.
TTCCTTCCTTCCTTCCTTCCGCTGGGCTGGGCAGGACTTTTCTTCCCCGTGGGAAAAAAAAAAGAGATCTCTTTTTCTCTCCCGACCTAGTGGAAACCTCCCGGCTGGGCAGAACCCGCCGCCGCCGCCGCGCAAAGAGCTAAGCTGGTGGTGCCTCCTTCCTGGGGAGGGGAGAGGAGGGCGAGAGCGCGCGCGCTCCTGCTGCGCGCGCCGGGGTAGTACTGTAGTGGTGGTGGTGGAGTTGGCTGCGCGTGCACATGCACAGACCCGCGCGCGCGCGCGCGCAGACACAGACACACACGTGCACTTTCCCGGCAAGGCTCCCTCCTCGCAATTGTCTGCCCAGGACCCAGTCTCCTGGGCAGATGGTGCAAAGGACGGGCGGGCGGTGGGTGGGAAAAGAGGGAGGGAGGGAAGGAGGGAGGGAGGGGTGTGCATGATGGCGTGGAGCGAGCTATCCAGCCCGGGGCCGAGCTGGCTGGCGAGTAGAGGGACCCCCTCCCCCCCCCCAACTGCCCCCGCCCGCCCGCCCCACTCCCAGCGTGCCCAACCCCACCTTGGCACAGCCAGCTGGAGAGGAGGAGGGCAGCGAGGCGATCGGCCGGGCAGAAGCGGTGGGGGGGGGGGGGGGGTGGGAGGAGGGAGGGAGATGAGCATGCCAACTGCCAGAGGCACCCGGCGGGCATCCTCCCTCCCCCCCCCGGCTCCCCTCGCCTGCCCCCGGGAGGAAAGTTGGAGCGTGCGCCGGGCGGCGGGTAGCGGAGCGCCGCGCCCTCCGTGCCCGCCCAGAGGGGAACCGGGCGCGGCGGCTGGGGCGCCCCTCTCCGGCCCGGGACGCGGCCAGGCCCCAAGGGGGTGTGGAGCAGGAGGAGGAGGAGGAGGAGGAGGAGGAAGGCTCCTCTCCGCCTCGCCCGCCCGCCCGGCCGGGCAGCCCGCCACGGAGCCGCAACCGGACCGAACAACAATAATAAAAGACGGGGGCGCCGCTCGGCAGCGGGACAAGCGCCCGACCGGACTGCTCAGCCCGCTTGCCCGGCACAGCCTGCCCGCGGGACCCGGCCGGCCGGCCGCCGCGCCGCCCCCCCCCCCACCCCCTGCGCGCCCCCCACCGCCTGCCGGGCGCTTGCGGGGAAAGAGGAGGAGGAAAAAGAGGACGACGAGGAAAGGGAGGCGGAACGGCGCGCCCCAGCGCGGCTGCTGCTCCTGCTGCTCTTGCCGTCCGTCGCCTTTGGCCGCACCCGGGCCGCCTCCGTCTTGGGGAGGGGGGGAGGGACGGAGGGGGCGTCCGCTGCCCGCGCCTCGCCTGGGCTGGGGGAGGGGGCGGCGGCCGAAGGAAGGGGGGGGAAGAGAAAGAGAAGGCGAGCAAGTGGCGGAGCGCTGCGCCCGCCTGCCCCACAGGACGGGGCGCGCTGGCAGGGAGGGAGGGAGGCAGGGAGGAAGGGGGCGGAGGCCGGCGGCATGGACCAAGGTTTCTTCCCCCACACACACACCACCACCACCACCAGCAGCACCACCACCACCCCAGCGTCCTGCCATCCGCCCAGCCCAATGCGGGAGGGTGGAGGAGAGAGGCGAGGCGCCTTCTCCTCGTCCCAAATTCGGGGCGCGCGCAAGCCCACCCCACCCACCCACCCACCCAGCCAGCCCCGGGAGAGCGCGCGCGGCTGCTCCGCCAGGACCGTCGCGCCCCGGAGCCCCCCCCCTCCCACGCCTCCCCTTCTGCCCGGGGGAAGTGGGACAAATCGGGGGGGCCGGGCGAGGGGGCGGGACGGGCAGAAAGAGAGAGAGAGAGAGAGAGACAGGCGCTCTCCTCCGGGCTGGTGGGAAGGAGGGCTGCCCGGCCCGCCGGGGGCAGGGCAGGCAAACAGGGGCGCCTCCCTCCCTCCCTCTCCCATGCATCCACCCGACATGCCTCCGGCGGTGGGGGGGGGGGAAATCGGGAGGGGGGGCGATCCTGCTAACATAGGAGAGGGTTCCGCTTCCAAGGAGGGACCACAGCCTCCACGCGCGCGCGCGCGCACACGCACACCCGTTACCGCCACCGCCACCAATCCTCCCCACCCACCCACCCACCCCACCCGCAATAACCTCCCGCCATGTCCCGGCGGGGGCGGGCGCGCGGGCAAGGCAAGCAGGCAGCTGCGGAGCGCACCGCCCGGCCGGCCACGCGCGCCCCGGGATCGGGCTTGGGACGGGCTGCGACGGGACGGTCCCGCCCCCCCCATCCCTTCCCCCTCTTGCACCCACCGCGCTCGGGACCCTGCAATGCCGGGGGACGGGGGAGGGTCGCGCCGGCAGACACACACACACACACACACACACACACACACACACACACACACACACACACACACACACACAGAGAGGAGGGAGACACCGGGAGGGGGGGTTTTGCCTTGGGGCGCACTCACCGTTCCCGTCTTCACCGGCACATAGACGACGGCGGGTCCCATCTTGGCGGCGGGGGTGGCGCCGTTGCCCAGGCGGAAGCCCTTGGAGCGCACCCAGAACTGGAACTTGCCTTTCTCGCCTCCTCCTCCTCCTCCGCCACCACCTCCTCCTCCTCCTCCTCCTTGCAGCACCTCGGCGATGCGCTGGTACTTGCTCCGGGTCACCGTCTTGGTCTTGGCCGAGTCGCCGTAGGTGCGCAGGCACCAGTCCCGGAACTGCCGCCCCAGCTCGCTCTCGCCGGGGCGGCTCCCGGTGGCCGAGCGCAGCAGCAGCGCCGACGACGCCGGACCAGGAGGAGGAGGAGGAGGCGCTGCCGGAGGAGGAGGAGGAGGCTTCGGCATGGCGGGCCGGCGAGGAGGAGCCCCTGTCCCGGCCGGTGGCCGGCGGGACCCCCGCACCCCCACCACCCCCACCCCCGGGCGCCGGCGACCACCACGCCGCGCCCGGCTCCGGCTCCGGCTCCGGCTGGTCCTCCGGCGGCGGCTCCGGCGGCTGCTCCTGGTGCCTGGCGCGGCGGCGGCGGAGGAGGAGGAGGTGGCGGTGGGGAGGAGGAGCCGCCGACCGGCCGGAGCAGCACCAGCACTAGCAGGGACGGCGGGGGCGCCCGGGACAGCCCCGCGGCGGGCAGGACCGGCCAGGGCACTCGCTCACCTCCTCCCCCCCCCCCGGGCGCGCGCGCGCACCCACGCCGCCGGCGCTCCCTCTCGGGATGGGGATGCCCGAGCCGTGCGCCCCCTCGTCCCTTCCTCCTCCTCCTCCTCCTCCTCCTCCTCCTTGCTGCTCCTCCTGCTGCTGCTCCCACGCCGCCGGCTCCTTCCTGCCCCCGCCTGCCTGCCTGCCTCGCCTGGCCGGCCCGGGCTTCTCTCGGGCTGCTCCTCCTGGTTCTCCGGGGTGCCCCTCTCGCCGCGGGATCCCACCTGTTGTTAGAGCCGCTGGCCGAGGAGGAGGAAGAAGAGGAGGAGGAAGAGGGCTCGGCCTCGCCCCGGGGCGCCGCGCGCGCGCGCAAGGACGGCCGGCCGGCGGCTCTGGCTCCCTGCTCCTGCTGCTGCTGCTGCTGCTGCTGCTTCGGCTGCTGCTTCTGGGCCCCCTCGGGAGGAATTGGGGCGGGGCGCCGGGGGCGGCGGGCGAGGGTCGGGATGCAGCGGCGGGGCAAGGCAAGGGCGGGCGCAGGAGGCAGGAGGCAGGCAGCAGAAGGAGGGAGGGAGGGAGGGATCGCCGGCGGGGGTGGGGGCCGGGGGGCGGGAGGCGGGTGGGTGGGTGGTGGTGGTGGTGGTGGTCCCGCGCCTGCTGCCAGAGGGGGCGCTCCCAGCCCCTAAGCGGCCGGAGAGGGATGGAGGGGGGGGCACCGGCCCGCCGGGCGATGATGGGGCGGTGGGGCGGTGACCCAAGCCGGAGAGGCCGGCTGGCGGCCAAGGGGGGACCTGGCGCCTCGGAACGCCGCCCACCGTCCCAACGAAGGAGGCCAAGGGGACGTCCTCGGCGAGGACCGGAGCGGACGGGCCGGCCGGCGGAGAGGGAAGGCGGGCAGGCGCCAGGTGCGCGCTTTCCTCCCGCCCCCAACCCACCCCCGCGCGCCCGCCCGCCCGCCTGCCGCCGCCGCCGCCGCCGCCGCCTTTCTGCTGCGCTCGCCCTCTCCCGAGCCTGCACGTGGCCGCAGCAATGGGGGGGGGGCGGCGGGATGGAGAGGGGAGGGGGCCCCCTCCGCAGAAATAATGCGCCCGGCCTTATCCCCCCATCCCCCGGCCGAGCTGGTTGGACTTTCCTCTTGGCCCCGGGTTCAAGCTGCAGAAGCGGGGAAAGGCATTGGGGGGGGGGAGCGGCCGCCGCCGAACGCCCTTGGCGCCGGGAGCGGCGGCCGTGGCACCGTAGAAGGCGAGGTCCTTGAGCATGGACAGAGTGCTGCCGCTGCCACTCGGCGGAGGACAAAAGGGTCGACCTTGACGCCCGGCCAGGCACCTAGAGGGCACCGCGGCCTTGAGCCAGGCGTTTTGCAGGCCGGAGAAGTTTTTAAGGTGCCCTAAAAATAAAAAAACCCTCCCACCAACACTCTTGGAGGCAGAGAAGTCTCCCCTAAACTGTGCCATTTGTTTCATGGGATGCACAGAAGTGCCGCTGTGGATGGAAACACCAACAGGAGAGGTGCATCTCTGGGCATGTGCAGAGTGCTTTGCCTTTCCTGGTGAGCCTGAGATTAGGGGAGCTGGTAGATGACCGGACTAGGCGTGTTCTGAATGTCCACAACTATCTTGGGAAGGTAGTGAAGGTGTCATTCCCACCCCCACCCCCTCCCACACCACCACCACTACCAAGAGCTGCCTCTGCTCAAAGGTTTTGCCTGGGTCTCAACCGGCCAAAGGTCACCAACCCTCCCAGCCCATTAGGCCAGCCTTATCTGTCCCCCACTGTCCTTCCTTTCTCCACTCAGCTTCCCTTTCAGAGGGGCAGGGTCTCTCATCTGGCTGGAACCAGTCTGCACTTGGTTTCTCTTTGGGGGTGGGGGGGGGGGCAGTGGCTGTGTGTGTGTGTGTGTGTGTGTGTTGGAGGAGGAGTGGGAATGTCTGGCGCTGGGGCACAAGGCCAGCCCCTGCCTCCAGGCATCCCAGGTCTCCTCCCAAGGCAAAGGCGTGGGTGGGGGCACCAAAGACCCCTGGGGCAGCCGGAGGTGGGGTGGGTGGGTACGCTGCTGCGTGGTCACAGCCTTAAGAAACAGACTGGCCTTTCCCTTTAAAAATTCAGCACAAATCTTGAGGATGCCTGTCCAAGATTCAAGACCGGTTCCGGTTCCGGGTTTGTGTTGCATTTTTCACTACACAAAAAACTCCATCTAGTCACTTTGGCTAGCTCTGTTTCTTAGGCGAACAGATTAACACATGGCGCATGATAAAAGCCTTTATCTCTATCATAGCCACAGGAGAGAGAGTTGACTCATCCAGCTGTTTCCTTTACCAGTCAAGGTCAGCCTGTCCCAAGAGACCGACCTCATGGCCGCTGCCAGGGTCAGTTTTAGTGTCCATGTTGTAGCCTTTCCATGTAGGAGCCGGGCGCCTTGCGTTGTTGCTCTCACACACTGAATGCCAGATGGGGTCTAGGAGCCCGCAGAGGTGTGGGTGATGCTGTAGTAGGGCTGCCAGAGCAGGCACAGGCACAGCATTGATACCTGGGTCAAGTTTACGCTTTTGGTCATGTAACAGTCAAATTGTGTTACTTCTGTGTCAGCAAGGAGCTGAAGATAACTGAAGGCCCCGGGCGGAGAGGGAGAGGTCCTTGTCCAGGATGGAAGGTAGACCAATGTGGATACCTCTTAAATGGTTTAAGGATGGGGGCCGTGGGAGATGCGAAATGCTATCTTCTTGTTATGCCTTTTGGAATTTTCCTGAAATACGTTATTCCCAGAGACCAAGCAGGCTTTGCAAACACCCCACCCCACCCCCTACCTAAAAATTAAATGGGTCTTGTAGCCTGAGAAATGTCTGGTTTGAATCCTTGAGTTGGGAGTCAGTTTTGCATGTGTTTACCTCTTATTTATTTATTTATTTATTTATTTATTTATTTATTTATTTATTTATTTATTTATTTGACTTTTATACCGCCCATCTAGACCAAGGGCTACTCTGGGCGGTTTACAACATGTAACAACAAACAAAGGAATACATTTTAAAAACCAAAATACAATGTACAAAATAAAAATATATACATAAATCAACAACAAAAACTAAAATGAAGCTAAAATGAAACTAAAAATGGCAAGAGATTTGATAAAATGGTTTAAAAATAGTGCCTTACTAAATGTTTAAAGAATCAGGGAATGCCATTCTATAGAACCAGGTCTTCAATAGTTTTTAAAAATTTGAAGCGATGAATTTCAGGGGGTAGATGGTTCCATAATTGGGGAGCAACCACCGAGAAGGCCCTACTCCTTGTGACAGCTTTCCGGGCCTCCCTCGGTGTTGGGACTCCCAGGTGTCCTGCCTGGCTGGCACGGGTGATCCTGGCAGTTCTTCTTGGGAGGAGCCGCTCTGTCAGATACTTAGAGCATGCAGGGACATATTAACCCATGGCAGGGCTTTGGGGCATTTCGGTCCCCTCCCAAAGGCATGTCAACATCTCACCTCACTACGGCTGACAACCTGACCTTGGCAAGGTAAGTACTAGACTACAGAACGTGGTGGTGTTTTTCAGACGTTGTATCGGACTCAGAACACGCCAGGCCCTCCCGTCTTCTGCTGCCTCCCGGCGTTTGGTCAAATCTGCCTCCCGGAGTTTGGGCAGATCATCGGCCCTATATCATTGATGGCGAACCTTTTAGACACCGAGTGCCCAAACTGCGATTCAAAACCCACTAATTTCTCGCAAAGTGCTGATTTAACCTGAATACAGGTGGCTGCGAAGGGGCGATGCCAGGTGCCCACAGACAGGGCTCCGAGTGCCCCCTTTGGCACCTGTGCCATAGGTTCGCCAACACTGCCCTATATTATATTGCCAATTAAAATATATTTTATTACTTGAGCAGAACTCCCCAGAAAAGCTTATTTTGGGGGGTGTAATTGTTCCATGTGGTACTGTTTTGGAGTAATAGACCTCTAGACCCTGCTGGGACACCGGGCCTCAGCCTAGTCAGCCTTATGGGAGCCCTGTGGCGCAGTGGTTAAAGGCCTGTTCAGGGTTGACTCAGCCTTCCATCCTTCCTTCCAAGGTTGGTAAAATGAGTATCCAGCTTGCGGGGGGGGGGGACAATGTGTAGCCTGCATACTGTAATTAAACTGTAAACCACCCAGATACTACTTGAAGAGGTATGGGGTGGTATATAAGCAGAACGCTTTGCTTTGCTTTGCTTTAAAATCTGTACAAGATAAAAAAAATTCCATAGATAGGAGAAATTTGCTTAACAGAATCATCTATGGGGTGAATCCGTATAACATAAAAATGGTCGTGATTAGGGATTACTCTGTTTTCAATGCATTCCTATGGGAAATTTCTATAAAGGAAATTTTGCTTAACATAATTTCATTTGGAACGAATTAATTCCTTTATACAAAGTACCACTGTAAATGAAAAGTGGATTTGATCTCCTGGCAGGACCAGGAATGCTAAAAGTAGGGTCGTAAGAGACAAGAGGAGGCTGATGAAATTCAAGGACTTACGTAGGTCACCTGGCTAACCCAGTGGTTCTCAACCTGTGGGTCCCCTGGTGTTTCTGGACTGCAACTCCCAGAAGTCTTCATCACTAGCTGAGCTGGCCAGGATTTCTGGGAATTGCAGTTCAGGAACATCTGGGGACCCACAGGTTGAGAACCACTGGGTTAACCTATGCACGTGCACAAAGAGTTAAGAAGCCTTTATCCCTATTCAAGCCACAAGAGATGTGATGGAACCTCCTGAGGAATTCTTGTCCAGCTGTTTTCCGTTGGACTTCTTGTCTTTGAGCCTTTGTACACGACCCCTAAACTCCGCAGCAAATGGCTGCCAGCTCCGGAGCTTACAATTGTTTCCCCACCAGCTCCGGAGTTTGCAGGAAATTAAGTGCGACCACGCCCACCTAAGCACGTCCCAGTGCACTTTTCTTGTACCTGCTCTAGGAGGGTGAAAATCCCCTCGTCCGGATTTAATCTGGTGAGTGCGGGACTCTCCTCCCTTCTGTTTGGTTTTTTTGCCTCCCGCCCCTTTAAGGGGCGGGAGGCAAAAACAAACAAACAGAAGAGAAGGAATCAGGACAATAGACGGGGCTTTGCCGGCTTTGGAGGTGAGCCTGCATTTTTTCCTCTCTTTTTTCCTCCCTCCCCTCACGCAGACAGGAGCAAGGAAGTGCGGAGGGGTGGGGACGCAGAAAGAGCAACGAGCCCCCAAGATCCCTGGTCCGAATTTATGTGGCCAGCGGATCTTAGGGGTCGTGTGAAAAGGCCCTTCTACTCAAGGATGGCAAGTTTAGGCAAAAGTACCCCAGCAGACAGAAGGATCCTCCCATTGGCTTTCAAGGACTGCGATTTCTGATGTTCACTTCACCTCCGTTTCATCTGGATAGCTTTGTGCTTGAGGTCTCTGGCTGTGGCCCCAGAGTTTGAGAGTTTGATTCCTCCCACTGGGCCTCCTGGACAGGGGTTGGTCTGGATGACCCAGAGGACCCCTTTTAAGCTTTTCAGCTGCTGCTAATCCTTTCCCACAAAGGCCAACCTGTTTGTTCTGTGTGAAAAGCAGCAGGGAGTTGTGGGCAGATTATGAAGGCAGGTCCCCCCTTGGGAGGATCCAGGTCAGCATTCAGGGGCGGGGAGCCCGGTCACAGTCCCACTAGGATTTGAGGATCAAATGAGTCCGTGCAGCAGCTGCCCTGCCTAAGCACTACCTGGCAACAACACAATGACCACATGAGAGCAGAAACATCCACCCTGTGACCTACGTTTGCAGGCCTCCCACTTCCAACCGGATCATGCCTCAAAAACTGCCATCTGCGGTCATGCCCTCAAGGCCATGCTCTTCATAAAGCAAAAAAAATAAAAAAGTGTTTGCTTATACGTTTCTTATACGAGGGTCCGCTGTATTTGGAGTGGACAAAAACTTCCCCTTTTCTGTGTGTCTGTGCACACTTGCTTGCATGCATGCACACACATGTACTACTTGAACATCTCACACATTGAGCGATGCGCTGGAACCCCTGTTTTGGTGACCAGCGCGTTGTTAGTCTGTGGAACTTCCTGCCACAGGAGGTGGTGATGGCATCTGGCCTGGATGCCTTCAAAAGGGGATTTGACAGTTCTCCATCGTGGCCTTCGTGAAGCCACACAGATGGGTTTCCCAGGTGCCCCTGCGCCAGAGGTCAGAACTTCCCTAGCAATAGGAAAGTTTGTTAGTCTCCGCCCCCACACCTTGCGCATGTGTGAGGGTGTTCCCGCCTAAACGCCTCAGTTCCTCTTAACCGCCAACGGCTAGAGGTTCTTGTCCGTTAGTCTCCGTGCTTCTTTTTCTAAAACAATTTCTTCTTGGCTAATTTTCTTGGATTTTCGACTCGGATCGTCTCTTACTAATGTTTTGCGCACCGACTCCTGCCGATCTGTAGAGGTTTCTGCTCTCAGACCCTGAAAAATCGCCGCAACCGCTTGGCGAATTTTCTCTTGGAACACTCCCTTTGCCCACAACCGATGGAGCAGAAGACCGTCGAGAGGGCCCGTAAGTCGGAAGCTTCGGGGCGAGTGGAGAAGGTGAAAAAGATCCCCGTCCTTCAGGGCGTGGGGACGTCGAAAACCAAGTCCTCCACAAACCCCTTCTCTGGCTTCCACCTCGAAGTCCTCTTTGAAGACTTCAAAATACCCAAGATCGGCTTTAACAACCTCCAAGCCCTTGCCTTCGTCAACTTCGACTTCCACCATGGCTAGGCTCCTCCGATGCTTGCTTCCCTTTGGTTTTCATCGAAACCAAATACTCAGGTTCGGCGGTCGCCATTCCTCCGCAAGCTCCAAGCCCCTTCTTCCATCAGATCCATTGGAGTCATCATCCGATGATGACGGAACCCCTCCAAATATCACTTTGGTGGGTTCGACTCCCATTCAGAGGGGACCCATCGGTCCATTTCAGAGGGGACCTGTTGGTCCGTGGAACCTCCTGGACGTAATGGATCCTGGGACCCGTTGGCCCATTCCGGAGGGACCTGTCGGTCCATTGAACCTCCTGGACGTAATGGATCCTGGGACCCGTCGGTCCATTCCGGAAGGGACCTGTCGGTCCATTGAACCTCCTGGACGTTCTCCCTCTCTGGTCTCCAGAGCAGCTTCTTCCCCAGTTCCAACGAGGGAAGTCGAAACTGAGGAGCGCGCTTCATCTCTGCCTCCAACCTTTCTGGCCGCTCCTCCGTCAGAGCCGGAAAAACTTTGGAAGCGCAAACAGGTGCAGCTTCAGCCTTCCGTTTTGAGAACCGCACTCGATTCTGCCCAGCAAGCCGAATCCGTCGCGGTGGCCGTCTCCCAGGCTTTGACTCCACCAAAGGTGACTGAAGCGTCGGATGTGACGGCCCCTCCGACGAAAAGACGGAGGAAGGAGCACCACACTCAACCTCCTTCAGTGGCAGTGCCTCCAATCCCTACATTTTCTCTCCGCTTTGACGGAAGACAGTGGTCCATTCACGCAGCGGAGTCCGTCGAATCCGACCAGATGGCGCTTGTCCCATCCTCCTCAGGCCCCAACAGAGAGGGCGATGAGGCTTCTGAGGAAGGGTCCCTCCAATCCGAGGCTTCAGATTCGATGGCAGTTCAATTCGTCACCTCCCCAGACTCTGAGGTTGACGAACAATCTCCACCTTCCACATCGAATTCAATGAGGGATTTCTGCAGCTTCCTACTCAGAATGTCCAAAACCATCGACTTGCCTGTACATCAACCTCAACCAAAACGAGTTTGCCATATCTTTGGAAGGATTTCAAGTGACGAGACATCGCCTGTTCACTTGACACTGATTCTCTCTTTCCTCACTATGGTCGAGGAATCCTTCCAAGCTCTTTCATCCACCTCGATCCCACGCAAGCGAGAGGCTCTCTATAGGGTGCATGATGAAAAGGCACCCTATTTGAATAAGCATCCGCCTCCAAATTCTGTGGTGGTAGCCTCTTCACAGGTACAATCTCGTACCAAACAAACTCCCATTCCACCTTCTGAGAAAGGTCGCAAGTTGGACACCTTTGGACGCAATTTTTATTCTTTTGCTATCTTACAACATAAGATAGCCAATTACCAAGGTACCATGGGGGCCTACCAGAGAGACCTTCTCACTCATCTGCACCCCTTTTTGGAGCTTATTCCTGAGGAGAAGCGTGCTGAGGCATCGGCGCTTTCTGAAGAATCAGTGGCTCTAGCAGCCCAGCAGATGAGAGCCTCAAAACACTCATTTGATGCTGCCTCCAAAGTACTTAATTCAGCTATCACCCTACGCAGGCACGCATGGCTCCGCACAACTGGCCTTTCCGACGATCATAAGGCCCAAATCAAATTCCTCCCCTTCAGCAGCTCGGGCCTATTCAATACTACCACAGATGACCTGATGGAGGACAGGCACAAAAAGCAGGACACTGCTAAAAAACTGAATGTCATCCCAACTCGCCCGAAGTCGTCCTTTCGATACCAACCAAGAAGGCGCTTCTGGCCCCCCTCCGCCCAGTCCTCCGCCAAACATCAGCAACGGGACAGGCCTACCGGACCATCTGCCTTGTCCTCCTTTGCCTCCAAATCTAAGAAGGCTAAATCTGCTACACTCTCCTCCAAGCCCAGAGAGCGTAGGCCCAGAGACGACCACTGACTCTCTTCCCATTCGTCTCGGTTCTTTTCTGCCAAGTTGGCAAACCATCACCTCGGACCAGTGGGTCCTTTCTCTTGTTCAGTAAGGTTACCTTTTGGAGTTAACTTCGTTTCCCCCATTGGGGACTATAGTTTGTACCTCACCCTCACCCTGCCTTCTAGAAGAGGTCGCTTCCCTACTTCAGAAGCAAGCCATCGAACCAGTACCATTTTGCCAAGCCCATCACGGCTTCTTTTCCCGTTATTTCACGGTCCCAAAGAAGGATGCAGGCCTTCGACCCATTCTGGATCTCCGATTCCTAACAAGTTCCTGGTCTACAAAAAAATTCCAAATGGTCACCTTAGAAAGAATCATCCCCTTGTTTCACAGAGGAGATTGGTTTGGAGTTGTGGATCTCAAAGATGCATACTTCCACATATTGATCCACCCCGCTCATGGTCTCCTGCTTCGCTTCGCCGTAGGGGAAGACATCTATCAATTTCCGCCCTGTCATTTGGTTTGGCTACAGCACCAAGAGTTTTCTCCAAGTGTATGGCACCAGTGGCAGCCTACCTCCGCACTCTTGGAATAGTTGTCTTCCCCTATCTCGACTACTGGCTTGTAGTCGCAGACTCCCAGTAAAAGGCCCATCGGGACATTGCCACCGTCCTCGACGTCTTAAACATAGTTAGGCTTCCAAATCAATCACACACAAAAAAATCTCATCGACCTCTCTCCTGTGGTGAATTTCATAGGTGCCATTCTGGACTCCACCAGGGCCGTGGCGTTCCCTCCAAGGACCAGACTTGCGGACATGTTGCAGCTACTCCAACACTTCCAGGCTCATCAAGCCATCCCTGCACTAGAGGTCCAAAGACTTAGGCTTCATGGCCTCCATGACCTCGGTTCTGGTTCATGCGAGGCTGCGACTCAGACCTCTCCAGGCCTGGTTTCTGCAGCAATTTGATCTTCTTCGGGACCCTCCCAGCAAACTACTCATCATCCCTTCGGACTTACGTCATCAACTTCGCTGGTGGTCCTGCCGGTCCAACATCCTCTCCGGAAGGTCCTTCAGGAATCCATTCCCTACCATACAGGTAACAACAGACGCCAGCAACACGGGTTGGGGTGCTGTTTGCCTCTCACACTCCATCCACGACAACGAACTGGAGCTGCTGGAGATCTTCAAGGCGTTTCGGGCCTTCATCTGACACCTCTCCGATAATGTAGTACTGGCGGTGACCGACAACACAACCGCGATGCACTACATCAACAAACAGGGCGGAACCCACTCGCAGCATCTTCTGCAGCTCACGATCCACTTCTGGGACTGGTGCATCTCCAACAACATCCACCCGATCGCAATGCACCTTCCTGGGGAGGAGAACTCCGACGCCGACGACTTCAGTCGTCGACTTCAGGCGACCCACGAGTGGGAATTGCATCCAAGGACCTTCAGCCTCCTTTGCAGCAAGTGGGGCTCTCCTCGGGTGGACCTGTTTGCCTCCCCAACCAACACCAAATGCCAGGAGTACTGCTTCAGGGCAGGGAAGGGACTTCATTCCTTGGGAGATGCTCTCCTCCTCCCATGGTCGGGGGACCTCCTTTATGCCTTCCCTCCCATTCCTCTGCTTCACAGGGTGGTCATAAAGACTCTTCAGGAGAGGGCCTACCTCATCCTGATCGCCCCTTGGTGGCCTCGACAACCCTGGTTTGCGTCCCTTCTACAGATGTCTTCAGAGCATCTACGCCTGGTCCAGTTTCCGGAGCTTCTCTCACTGGACAACGGCCAAGTCCTCCACCCAGACCTCAATCGCCTCCAGTTAACAGCCTGGAGGATTCTGCCCTGATTCAATCTATCATTGACTCTTGCCGCTAGCCCTCCACTAAAAAACAATACTCTTATAAGTGGAAGAGATTTTCTTTATTTGCGGCTGACAAGGGGTTTGACCCTGTCAATCCATCACTCCCATGGGTCTTGCAATACCTCCTGCACTTGAAGGGTTCAGGGCTGACTTCTGCGTCTCTTCAAGTCCACCTATCAGCAATTGTGGCCCACCAGCCACAATTTTCAGAGGCAGCTGCATTCTTCAGGCACCCTAGAATGAAGCGCTTCCTCAAGGGCCTCAAAACATCTTCCCTGACAGGAAGCCAATTCCACCTCAGTGGTCCCTATCCTTGGTCCTGTGGGCTTTACAACGCCCACCCTTTGAACCTATGGCCTCTGCAGACTTTATGCTGCTCACTTTAAAACCTGCCTTTTTTGTTGGCAATCACTTCATCTAGGAGGCCCATGGAACTTTGTGCCCTTCGATGTAACCCTCCGTATTTACGCTTCCACCCTGATAGGGTCGTGGCTTATCCTGATGTTACTTTCCTTCTGGAAGTTGTTTCCTCCTTTCATGTCTCCCAACCTGTTGTGTTGCCAAACTTCTTTCCCAATCCTATCACCAGGATTGAAAAGGTCATGCACACACTTGATGTCAGGAGGGCCGAATCCATCAGAAAGACCGAATCCATCAGAAAGACTAATAACCTGTTTGTGTGCCATGATCCTGCGGTTCTGGGTAATCCTGTCCCTTCCTAACGGTTTGCCCGCTGGATAGTGCAGACTATTAAGCTCTCCTATGAGCTGGCCAAGGTGCCCTTACCCTTGGGTATTCAGGCTCACTCCACCAGTGCTATGGCCTCCTCCGCGGCTTTCCTGAAGGGTGTCCCCCTAGACGACATCTGCCAGGTGGCCACCTGGTCTACACCGGACACCTTCGTGACCCACCACAGAGTGGATGTCCGCATGAGGTTGGCCACTTCCTTCGGGAGGGCAGTGCTTTCCTTTGTGACGGCGTGACTTTCCTCCTGCCTGTGAGTACTGCTTGCAATCACCCATCTGTGTGGCTTCACGGAGGCCACGATGGAGAAGAACCAGTTACTTACCTGTCAAGGTGGTTCTTCGAGTGGACCTTCGTGAAGCTACACAGCACCCGCCCGCCTCCCCTCGGACCGTCACGCCCTGACTGGTACTACCATTACCTGTCATCCTGGCGGTCAAGAGGAACTGAGGCGTTTAGGCGGGAACACCCTGGCACATGCACAGGGTGCGGGGGCGGAGACTAACGAACTTTCCTATTGCTAGGGAAGTTCCGACCTCTGGCGCAGGGGCGCCTGGGAAACCCATCTGTGTGGCTTCACGAAGGTCCACTCGAAGAACCACCTTTACAGGTAAGTAACTGGTTCATTCCTGGAGGGAAAGTCCATCACAGGTTACAAACCATGATGGAGATGTGTCATCTCCAGGCTTAAAATCAGGGTACTTCAAGGGCCAGATGTAGGGGAGTGGAATCAGGAGACAGAGATCTAGTCTCATGTGCTCCAAAACGCATCTGGTGGGGCCACTGTGGGATACGGGGAGCTGGACTAGATGGGCCTTTGCCCTGATCCAGCAGGGCTCTTCTTGTGTTCTTATGTTAAAAATGAGAAATGGTTGAATGGCACCTTAAGATCCCTTTGCTCTCCTTGCGGCCCTGGAGTCTTACCTCCCACCTGAGGCTCCCCACCCTGCCAGGTATCTGATGAAGTGAAATGCTGTCCACAAACACTTATGTCAAACAAAGCCGGTTAAGTCGTTAAAGTGCCCAGCCACTCAACTGTTGTTTTAACAATAAAGATGTCATCTATCAATCAGGGCAGAGAAGAGGCCCTGGGGGGGGGGATCAAAAGATTTGTTAATCTTTTCCTTTGGCTTCACAGGTGACTCCTGCTCAGCCACATGTATCCCTGCTCTTTCCTCCTGATAACACCACCCGCCGCAGCCTCTGATGTAATATGCAGAAGTCCCCAAACTTTTCTGCCAACTAAATGCCTCAGTCCTTAAGGTACCACAGGGCTCAGTTGTTCTCTCAACAGGCGGACTATTAAGTAGACACCTTGCATTCCACTCCTACCTTGGCTTGGGACTCAAACGTTCAGCAGGAGCCAAAGATGAGACAGTGAAGAAGAAAAGGTTCAGAATTTTTTTAACTTGGTTTGATTTAAAATATTTTTGCCCTGTCTTTCTCCTTGGAAAGGACCCAAGGCGGCCTACAACCATCGGTGGGTGGGCAATATACAAAGTTGGAGACAAAGAGTAGACAACACTTACCAACAACTTTAAAGACAATTGCTGTTAGTTTTTTGAGCTGTTTGGCCATGTTTTGGACATTTTTTTCCTGACGTTTTGCCAGACTGGGTGGCTGGCATCTTCAGAGGGCAAGATGCTCAGGGAACTAGGAGTTATCTCTGTGCTCTGTGCTGTCCTTCCTGCTGAAGGAGAGCCAACATGGGTTTTGCTAGGACAAATCATGCCTCAATAATCTGTTGGGATTTTTTGAGAGAGTGGATGGGGGTAAGGGAGATCCAGTTGACATTGTTTATCTGGACTTTCAGAAGGCTTTTGACAAGGTCCCATACCAAAGGCTCTTGAATAAACTTGCCAGTCATGGAATCAAGGGACAGGTCTTGTCCTGGATCAGCAACTGACTTAAGGGACAGGAAACAGAGGGTAGCACTAAATGGTTACTTTTCCAAGTGGAGGGAGGTAAAGAGTGTGGTCCCTGAAGGTCCAGTACTGAGACTCCTGTTTCAACCTCTTCATAAATGATGTAGAAGCAGGAATAAATAGCAAGGTAGCCAAATTTGCTGACAACACTAAATTATACAGGATAGTAAAAACAGAGAGATTGTGAGATGCTCCAGAGGGATCTCTTGACACTGAGGGAGTGGGCAAACCAGTGGCAAGTGAGCTTCAACATTAGTCAGTGCAGAGTGATGCATGTTTGGGCAAAAAAAAAACAATTACATTTATAAACTGATGGGGTCTGAACTCTCTGCAACAAACCAGGAAAGGGACCTTGGTGTCTGGTGGACAGCTCAGTTAAGGTATCAACCCATTGTCCCGTAGCAGTGAAAAAAGCAAAATCAATGCTGGGGATCTTTATGAAGGGTACAGAATGGTTAGGGGACTGGAACACCTTCCTTACCATCTGAGGCTGCAACGGCTGGGCCTCTTCACTCTTGAATGAAGGCGCCTAAGAGATGACCTGATAGAAGTCTATAAAATCATAAACGGTATGGACAAAGTAGATAAGGAAAAGCTGTTTTCCCCATCACACAACACTAGAATTAGGGGGCAGTCCATGAAACTTTTGGGTGCTAGATCTCAAACAAAGAAGAGAAAGTACTTTTTCACCCAGAGGACTACTGGTCTCTCGAACTCCTGGCCAGAAGAAGTTGTCAGCCTTGACAGCTTTAAGAAAGGATCATTGGGAAGTATGCAGAAAATAAGTCATCAACTCCCTGCTCAATGCTGAAATTCAAAGTCAAGGCAGATCTGATATATGGTGGTCCAGTTTTCTCTTCAACGCCTCTGGTGCTGGACTGCTCAGCACCTCCCCCCCACCCAATATAATTGGTTCCATTGTTGTACTGCTCTAACAGTTAGGAAGTTTTCCCTGATATTCAGCCTACATTGGACTTCTTGTAGCTTTGAGTCCATTATGATGTATCTTTCCCTTGGGGTTGGTCAAGAACAACTCCTGCCCTCCTTTGTAGGACTACCAATGAAGTGTGTTAGAGAAAGAGAGAGAACTTAACAACTCTAAAATGTCTGTACATTTTTCAAAATGGACTCACTCTGGCTGGGTCACACTGTTTCCCCTCAGTCTCCTTTTCTCTAGGCTAAGCACATCTAATTCAGTCTTTCCTTCAAGGGCTTGGTTTCCAGCCCCCCTGATCATCCTTGACGCCCTCCTCTGAAGTTGTTCCAGTTTGTCAGCATCCTTCTTGAAGTGCAGTGTCCGGAACTGAACACAGAGCTTGAGATGAAGTCGACCCAGTGCTGAATACAGCGGAACTAGCACCTCGCATGATTTGGAGACCATACTTCTGTTAATGCCCAATTTAGGAGATAAAAATATGTATATGTCTACTCACAATTAATTCCCACCATATTAACTGCAACTTATTCCTCATTGAAATCCTGCCCAGAATTATAGCCTGTTAAGTTGTGACGTCTCACCTTGCCTTAACTTTCTTTCCTTGTGGGGATATTTCATCTAAATTGCCACCAAGGATCTGCAATCAATCGTGTGCTCAAATTTAAAATTGAATATTTTTTTTTCCGAGATGTGAGCTGCTAGACAAAAAACCTGGAAGGGTTAAGGAACCCCTTAGGCAAGAAGGATGTACAAAACAATATTTGAAAAAGGTGACCTCCTGAAAAGGGCAAGCCCTCCAGCATAGTTTCTCTTGACAATTATTCAAATCCTGTTTTCTTGCCGTCCTATATTCCATAAAAGTTGCAAGACCGACCCCTTTTAGAAGGACTCAAGGCTACAGATGACAGCAGGACATCCATGTGTGTATGGAAGAAAGGAAATTCCCACCATCACTTTCAGGATCTCTCCCTCCTTCCCTCCCCCACCCTTAGCTCTTCCTATTCCTGAATCCTTTTTCCCCTTGCTTGGGTTCCCTTCTGACATCCAACTGCCATAGGAAGTTAATCCCCCTCCTAATTTAAAGAAATTTGACTGATGCTGCCTTGTGTCACTGGACCAGTCCTTGGAATGAAGCTGTTGTGAAATTATAAGAACATAAGATGAGCCCTGCTGGATCAGGCCAAAGGCCCATCTAGTCCAGCTTCCTGTATCTCACGGTGGCCCCACCAGATGCCTCTGGGAGGGCACGAGACTAGAGATCTGTCTCCTGATACCACTCCCCTGCATGAGTGTTCCTGCACATTTGCCGATCACATCTGTGGGGCTTGCGCAGAAGAGACAGACCTGTGCCTTCAAGGTTCAGGTGGGCTGTAGGAAAAATTGAATATCTAAGGCTCAGCTCTAATGTAGCAGTATTAGAGAAGTCTATTGAGAAATCACACACATGGTGTTCAGTGGACCTGTTTCCTAAAGTGTGTAGGTATACTTTTGGGTAGTGGGCGGCATATCACTTGTATAAATAAATAAAGTGGACATCTTTATTGGGCTACACTATTACAACCAGAGAATTTTCCTCAATGGAGTGACTGTTCTCTCTCTTCCTCCAAAAGTTTTCCTGCTGTTATTGTTTTTTAAAGGATGCTTGTCAAAGTTTAGCACCGAACCAGATAAGTGCTATATTGCTTCTGAAAATTAAAATTAAAATTAAGAAAAAGGACAACTGGGAAATGACAGTATTCATAAGGTAAGGTTGTGTTCCTGGATAGAAAGGAAACACAGATGGGAAAATGCAGTGTGGTGTAATTGCAAAGGTGTACAGTAATTGATCATATAGCTATGGATGACTACAGCACGTTCAGCTGCAGAAACTACCAGGGGCCATTGTACAAAACGATAGTAAGGCCGCACCTGGAGTATTGCGTACAATTCTGGTCACCGCATCTCAAAAATACATAGTGGAACTGGAAAAGGTGCAAAGGAGAGCAACTGGAATGATTAGTGGGCTGGGGGACCTCCCTTGTGAGGAAAGGCTAAAACATTTGGGGCTCTTTAGTCTGGAAAAAAGGTGCCTGAGGGGGGATATGATTGAGACGTACAAAATAACGCAGGGCATGAGTCAAGTGGAGAGAGGGACGCTCTTCTCCCTCTCACAAAATACCAGAACTAGGGGAGATGCACTCAAACTGAGGGCTGGGAGAGTAAGAACAGACAAAAGAAAATATTTTTTTTTTACCCAGCACATTGTTAGTCTGTGGAATTCCCTGCCACAGGAGGTGGTGATGGCATCTGTCATGGATGCCTTCAAAAGGGGATTGGACAGATTCCTGGAGGAAAAGTCCATCAGAGGTTACAAACCATGATGGAGATATGTAATCTCCAGGCTTAAAACCAGGGTACTACAAGGGCCAGATACATATCAGGAGACAGATACATATCTAGTCTTGTGCACTCCCGAGACACATTTGGTGGGGCCACTGTGAGATACAGGAGTTGATGGGCCATTGGTCTGATGCAGCATGGCTCTTCTTATGTTCTTAAGGCATCTAGGCTAGATGCCATCACCACATCCTGTGGCAAGGAGTTCTGCAGACTAACAACATTCTGGGTTAAAAAAAAATCCTTTTGTCTGTTCCCACTCTCCCAGACCTCAATTTGAGTGTATGTCCCCTAGTTCTGGTATTTTGTGAGACAGTGACAGCAACAAACTGATGCTACTGGAATCTGCCAATCCAGAGCAACAAAGGCCCCCCCCAACGCATGGTCCCAGTCATACAGTGACTAAACACAGATTTTTAGATTGGTGTTTTCTGTCCCTGGGCAATCTGAGATCTGCAGTCCATCTCACGGCCCAGCTCTGCACACCTCAACTTTCTCTTATCTGCTGCTCTTCCCCATAATGACTTCTCTCCACTCATCCTCTCACAAAACCCTTGGGTTTCTACCCTCATTATCAGGAAGCACAGGAATGGAAGCTCAGTGATCAAAACCAGGGTTGCCAACTTTTTATTTTATTGGTCCCACATGCCACTATTAAGCAGCTCATCTAACATCTGCGGGTGATAACCATTATCAGAATTACCTTCACCAGCTCCACCAACTGATTTGCATAGATCACGTTGCTTTCAGGAAGGAAGGAAAATAACTGCCCAGATGTTCAACTCCTCCCACCCCACCCGTGTGTCACCTGGCGTTCCTCTGAGAGACAAGACTGAGTCCTAGTTCTTTCTCATAAGCAACAGACAAGGTGGTTAGCCCATGGCCAGTTTGTCCACTTCACGTTGGAGGTCAAAACTCAAGGGCCAAACTGGCACTTTTTGCCAAGCCTGGATTTCTGTGTTGTTTTGCCCCTTGAAATGCTGGCCAGAATCATAGAATCATAAAGTGTTGGAAAAGACCTCAAGGGCCATCCAGTCCAACCCCCTGCCATGCAGGAACCCCCATCACAGGACTCCCAACAGATGGCCATCCAGCCTCTGCTTAAAAACCTCCAAAGAAGGAGACGCCACCACCCTCCTTTGGGGCAACATATTCCACTGCCAAACAGCTCTAACCATCTTGAAGTTCTTCCAAATGTTCAAATAGAATCTCATTCCCTGTCGTTTGAAACCATTGCCCCAAGTCCTAGTCTCTGAAGCCATGGCAAACAAACCTGTTCCCTCTTCAATATGACATCCTTCCAAATATTTAAACATAGCTATCATATCCCCCCTCAGCCTTCTTTTTGAAAGGCTAAACATTCCCAGCTCCCTAAGCAGCTCCTGGTAAAACATTTCTTCCAGACCTTCAACCACCCTGGGTTGCCCTCCTAGAATACACAGACCCACTTTTAGCCCTTAAGCAGTGACACTGGGGAAAGAAAACCACTTTCCTTCTACCTGGAAGTTTAAGCCTGGCAACTGGACTTTTTTTGTGTGAGATTGAAACAGTTCGCTGCTCATCCAAACAGCTTCGTCCTTCTGAGGAAAGTTATGGCGCTTTTACACGACCCCTAAGATCCGCTGGTCCCTTAAATTCGGACCAGAGATCTTAGGGGTTTGTCGCTCTTCCTGCGTCCCCACCCCTCCGCACTTCCTGGCTGCTGGCTGCGTGAGGGGAGGGAGAAAAAAAGGAAGAAAAGAATGCAGGCTTACCTCCGGTGCCAGTGGACGCGGCCCCGTCATTGTGATTCCTTCTCTTAAAGGGGCAGGAGGCAAAAAAACAACAACAAAAAGAAGCGAGGAGAGCCCGGCACATCTGCATCAAGATTTTTCACCCTCGGAGAGCAGGTACATGAAAAGTGCGCTGGGACGCGCTTAGGTGGGTGTGGTCGCACGTAATTTTCAGTAAACTCTGGAGCTGGTGGGTAAACAATTTTAAGCTCCGGAGCTGGGAGCCATTTGCGGCGGAGTTTAGGGGTCGTGTAAAAAGGCCCTTAGTGGCAAGAAGTCCAATTTATAGTTTGCCTTGATTTCACATCACCCTGGTCTGAATAGGCTCATTAGGTGGACAGAGGCCTGAATAGGATCGTTAAGGGGGGTAATGATCTAAGGTGTTTGAAAGTCCCACCTATGCAGTCTTTCCCAACACCCATTAAGAGTCTTTCCTTCTAATCCCACTCCTATCACCTCCCTGAAACATGGTCGTTCCTATTTTTAAAGTTGTAACTTCATACAATTCCTTTAGCTGTTTAGTGCAGCATGCCCAATTGGATTCCTCTCTGGATTTTCTGACTCAGAAAACCCTCCATGCTGGCCAACACTGCAGGATCCACCAAACACAACTCACCAAGGTTGGGGACCTAGGTCATGGAACTCATGATCACCCTTAAATTGCAGTGGTGACTTGACTCAGATTCCCCCCACTTTCCCATGCCTTGTGACTCAGAATTAGAGATTGAATCAACCAGTTTATCCCAGTTTGTGCCAGTTTGTAAAGGTGCTCCCCACCCTTGCTTCCTCCGCTGATCAGCCACTCACCAGGCCCAGCTTGCTTCCTTCATTTACCTCTTCGGCTCGTCTCCCAGCCACAGGCAAGACTGCATACTGCCCTGCCCTGCCCCTTTGTCTAAAGTGCCTACTCTCTTAAAACATTTTAAATATTCTGCAATCACAAGGTGGGACATACATTTTGGAGAAACGCAGATTGCTCCAAACGATCGAAAATGGAATTGGAATATGCTGTAAATCCTAAAACAGGGAAGGTTGAAGAGGCATCAAGGCAGTGATGGATTGAGACAACCTAAGTCACCAGTAACACTTTATTTATTTATGTATTTATGTATTTATTTATTTATTTTTTATTTTATTTTAGAGTATTTTTACCCCACCTTTCTCCTTGTTTTTTTATTAGTTTAGTTTTTGGTTTTTTAAAAACAAATATTTCTAATTTTATATACCTTTTTAACATGTAATAATTGTATTACTTATTTATATTCTGCTCAGTAGTATATGTTTATACATCAATATTAATTGCAGGTGCTCCTGACACGAATAAAGAAGAGTTAACTTGCACACAGGGAGAACCCTATCCTGTTCAATTTTTCTAATTTTCTATGCATGGGGCACCTTGTCGACTTGCCCTGGCAGCTTCCGCAGCCGGAGCTTTGCACACATGCGCCATGGGAGCAGGATACAGGCTTATGCACAGACTCAGAATGGCTGTGTGTTACAAAGGGACGAAAACACAAGGATGACCTTAAAAGAGCAGATCGTTCAGCCTCTCTGCTCCTAGCACAGCAAACATTTCAGCCTGCCTGCTTGAAAGTGCTCCCAGGGCGGCCAGATGTTAAATCGGAGGGGCTGAATGCAAATTTCTGGCTGACGGTGACCAGAAATGGGTGCTGCAGAAGCCAGGCAGTGTCATCACTTGCTCTCTCTCTCTCTCTTTTTTTTTGCCAGGGCTCTTCTGTGAGGGACCTGGTGGCACCCCTCATGCCTCACCTTGTCTGTAGTCCAGGCGAGTCCTCTCTTGTTTTTTTTTTTTTTTTTTTTTAAGAGATTCCTCTGTCTAAAGAAAAAAATTGCATCGCCGCAACGAGCAAAAATTGTCACTCGTTCCGCAACGAGTGTGACTTCACAGGTTCTCGTCTCAGAACGAGAAGCCTGATGAGCAGGTTCCCGAGGCCAGGGAGGGGAATCTCTCAACCCACTTAAATCGCAGTTCAGGGGGCGTGGTGGGGACAAACTCCCCTCGTCCCGCAATGGACCTGCGGTAAGATTAATTACTTCGTACGGGTCCCAAGCGGGACCACAAACAACGATGAAATGCACGTGAAGCATCAGCCTTAAGAGAGGCAGGAGGGCAGGGCTTCACGCAGAGGCATGTTTTGATGGTGGGTGGGTGGGTTTTATTTATAGGCTGCCTTTCTCCAAAAGCCTCCCTCTGTACCGGCATGGTAAGGATGCAGGCGGGACTGATGGAGGAAGGGATGGCTGAGGGTAGGCAGCACCTCTCTTCTCTGAGGGGGAGCTATGGGTCTGCCTGCAGATCAGCCAGGGGAGGGGAGGCTGTCCGAGTGGGACAGCCCCGGAGGGGATCCGGAGGCACCAGCACCGAAAAGCGAGGAGGAGGCTTGCTCAGGATTGTAGCTTCCCGATGGTGACCCTGGTGAGCCACGTAAGCAAAGGAGTCAGTGCATGGACCACAAAAGTTAGGGTTAGCTTGGTAGGGTGGGTTTAGGGGCTGCACCTCCCTGATTCCCAAGGATGGAGACTCACAAGGAACCCTTCCTTCTTCTCCAGGCAAGAGCTGGGCGGCTGCCTTCTCTCTCTCTTTTGGCTTCCCTAAAGAGAACGCCCCTGAATCTTCTCCAGAGGGAGCTGAAGGTTGCAGTCCCGCAGGGCACCCTCTTGTGCCACGGGAGACAGCGGGGGCTGTGGGGGCGGGGGCGGGAAGAGAACGTCGGAAACCCCTCTGGGACCACACGGTGAGAGCAGCTACGGGAGGCCAAAGGCTTTTGCGTTTCAGCTTGCCAGCATTTTCCCTAGGGGTGGGGAACACGGTCACCCTTTCGGGGTCAAGGAAGAAAAAAAAGGTTTGGGGATCTAAAGCCCTGAAAAGGTTAATTCTCTCTTCCCGCCCCCCTCTCCCTCTTTTGTGTGTGTGTGTATCTCCTCCTGGCTGGGTTGCGAACTCTGGCTGGGACAGAACATGACTCTGTTGCTATGGTTGCACTACACTTGAAGGGCCTGGCTGGCTAATGTTTGCAACAGCATCCATCCTGCTCCTTTCAGGCCCTCTTCCCTCACCCAGACAAGAGGCAAGGGGACAGATGGCTCAGGGCAGGGCATGGGGGAATGGAGAGAATCCTCCCTGGACCACAGCGGTGTCCCTGGCACCACGTTTGTCCAAGCCTCCGCCTCCAAGGCCCAGGCGGCAACGCTCGAGAACTGAATGCTAAGATGGGGAGAGAGCGAGAGCCCATCTCTCCCTCTGATGGTGCAGCAAGATGTCGGATTCATCTGCAGGGTCCCCCAGCGGGGGATAAAGGGGAGGCATTGTGCCAGCTTCTCCTTTATGCCAGCATGAAATTAACGCTCTCGTGCCAGTTGTCCGGGTCTGTTCCTGAAAATAACCCCAGCCAGACTCAGCAAAGTCCTGGGAATGGTGGTGATTGGGAGGGGGGCGACCTTGTTGGTATACCTGTATTTATTCTTTCTTTCTTTCTTTCTTTCTTTCTTTCTTTCTTTCTTTCTTTCTTTCTTTCCTTCCTTCCTTCCTTCCTTCCTTCCTTCCTTCCTTCCTTCCTTCCTTCCTTCCTTCCTTTCTCTCTTCTCTCTTCCTTCCTTCCTTCCTTCCTTCCTTCCTTCCTTCCTTCCTTCCTTCCTTCCTTCCTTCCTTCTCTCTCTCTTCCTTCCTTCCTTCCTTCCTTCTCTCTCTCTCATCCTTCCTTCCTTCTTTCCTTCTTCTTCCTTCCTTCCTTCCTTCCTTCTCTCTCTCTTCTTCCTTCCTTCCTTCCTTCCTTCCTTCCTTCCTTCCTTCCTTCCTTCCTCCTCTCTCTCTCTTCCTTCCTTCCTTCCTTCCTTCCTTCCTTTTCTCTTTCTCTCTCTGTCTCTCTTGGGCAGCAGCCCAGTGGGCACAAATGTGTAAGGCAAAGCTATGCCAGCCTTTAAGAAACAGCTGCACCCAAGGTCTCAGCTGCCGTCTTTCCATAAGGCAGGAGGGCCTCAGCACAGAGGTCAATGGCAAAACTGCCAGAGGTAGGTAAGGCAACCACAGTCCAGCCCAGGTTAACCATGGCATAAGAGAGGGCACCTCAGCTGGATTTTGCTTGCCATGGGTGCTCCATCAACCACAGCTCCAAAGATGCAGGGGCCATGTGCACCTGGCTGGTCAAGGGGCAGCACCACCTGCTGATAGCCATGGCAATGGCCTGGGATTCTGTCCTTGGAACTTTACAAACGACACTGACAAATTACCAGCTCAGTAGCATCTCCTTGCTACTGATAAAATCATATGAATTGGAATATCTAGGTGATTTGGAGTCATCATTAGAAACTCTGTGGGTAAGAGTATCAGGCCATAAGGAGGGCCTAACAATAGGCATATGCTATTGGCCTCTGGCCCAAGACCCTGAGTGAGACTGGCAGTTGGAGAATGTTGTAAAGGAGGCATCCAAGAAGGGAAGCCTGGTTATAATGGGGGACTTCAATTACCCTCAAATAGAATAGGTGAACTGTTGTTTAGCACATGATAAAGAGATAAAAGTTCCTAGATATGCAAAATGATTGTTCCCTGGAACAGATGGTTGAAGACCCAACTAGAGGTACAAGAATCCTTGACCTGATTCTGAGTAATATACAAGATCTGGTGCAAAATTTTTAATGTGACCGATCCAATAGGGAACTAGAGGCCCGCATAGCGAACCAGCAGCAAATCAAGGAGCTTGAGCTCTTCTTGGACAGAGTGGAGCAGACTATCCCAGACAAAGAAGAGACAGGGCACACGTCTGAGGAAGAAGTCACTTAACTAACTCAGGAGGTAGATGCGTGGAGGAATGTGACTCAAAGGAGTAGAAGGCCAAGGGATCACTCTGAGAGTCTCAAATTACAGAATCAATTTGAGGCTCTTTCCCTTATCACACCTCAGGACGAATGCACAGAGGAACAACTGGTTCCACCTGAGGATCTCTCCCTCATCACAACTGATGAGATATAGGATTAGGTGCATGTAGATGAACATGCTGCAAGAGAGAGACTCCTTGTACTAAGGGATTCTATAATTAGAAATACAGAGGGATGGATTTGTGATGAGCATGATAACCGTATGGTCAGTTGCCTGCCAGGTGCAAAGGTTGCAGACATCACAAGAAATCTAGATAGCTTGTTAGAGAGAACCGGGAAGGAGCCAGTGGTCATGGTACATGTTGGTACCAATGATGTCGGAAAGGCCAAGCAGTCAGTCCTGGAAGCCAAATTCAGGTTGTTAGGAAGAAGATTGAAGTCCTGAACTTCCAAGGTAGCATTTTCAGAAGTGCTGCCTGTTCCTCATGCAGGACCCGCCAGGCAGGCAAAGCTCAGAAGCTTCAATGCGTGGATGACGTGATGGTGTCGAGAGGAGGGCTTCAGATTTGTCAGGAACTGGAGAACATTTTGGGACTAGCCAAACTTGTTCAGGAGGGACGGGTTGCACTTGAACCATGATGGGACCAGATTGCTGGCACTCAACCTCAAAAAGGCTGCAGAGCAGCTTTTAAACTGATAACTGGGGGAAAGCCGACAGGAGCTGAGTGGCATCCAGTTCGGAACTCCTTATCACCGTGGAATGAGGTTGGAGAGGACAGAGAACCACCAAGTGATGACATAGTAGGTATTAGCACTGGGAGAACAATAGGGTGTGGTTGTTTGTCTACTATAATTAAAAGCTGCGGGGGGGGGGCGACAAAAAGAAGAAGAAGCCCTTCTACAGGTGCTTCTACGCCAATGCTTGAAGCCTCTGAGCAAAGATAGGAGAACTTCAACATTTGGCAGCTAAGGATAACATATATATAATAGCCATAACAGAAACCTGGTGGAATGTGGAGAACCAGTGGGATACAGCAATCCCAGGCTATAAACTCTATAGAAGGGATAGAGAGGGGCGGGTTGGAGGGGGAGTGGCCATCTATGTCAAAGAAGGGGTAAAATCCAGCAGAATGGAGATTGATGGATGGCCTGACTCCACCATAGAATCACTGTGGGTTAAAGTACTACCAGGTCCAAAGAGTGATGTGATAGTTGGGGTATGCTATCATCCACCAGATCAAAAACTTGAGGGGGACTAAGAGGCTGTCTAAGAGGGATAGGATAGTAATCATCGGGGGGACTTCAATTATCCCCACATTGACTGGGCCAATGTGAGCTTGGGGCAAGAAAGAGAAACGGGTTTCTCGACATGCTGAAAGACTGTGCCTTAGAGCAATTTGTCATGGAGCCAACCCGAGAACAGGCAACTCTGGATCTGATACTGTGTGATACTCAGGACCTGGTCAGAGATGTGAATCTCACTGAGCCTCTGGGGAACAGTGACCATGCTGCAGTCTCTTGCCATGCATGTCAGGGGAAGAGTGTCAAGCAAATCAGACACAAAAACCCTTGATTTCCAAAGGGCACACTTCACTCAGGGTGCTTTTACACGACCCCTAAAATCCGAGGCAAAGGGCTCCCAGATCCGGAGCTTAAAATTGTTTTCCCACCAGCTCCGGATTTTTAAAATAATTAAGTACGACCACGCCCACCTAAGGGCGTTTATACACGACCCCTAAACTCTGGGGCAAATGGCTCCCAGCTCTGGTGCTTAAAAATGTTTCCCCACCAGCTCCAGAGTTTACAGGAAATTAAGTGCGGCCACGCCCACTTTAGCACGTCCCAGCGCACCTTTCAAGTACCTGCTCTTCCGGGGTGAAAATTGCTTGATGCGGTGTAACGATAGTGAGTGTGGGGCTCTCCTTGCTTCTGATTGTTGTTTTTTTGGTTCCCGCCCCTTTAAGAGCTACTTTACAGAGACAGGAATGTTGCCGCAGCAAGAACGGAGGCAGAACGGAGGTGAGCCACGATCTTTTCTTCTTTTTTTCTCCCTCCCCTCACGCAGCCAGCAGCCAGGGTGGGGACACAGGAAGAGTGACAAGTCCCTAAGATCTCTGGTCCGAATTTAAGTGGCCAGCGGATCTTAGGGGTCGTGTAAAAGTGCCCTAAGTGCGTCCCAGCGCATTTTCCAAGTACCTGGTCTCCGAAGGTGAAAAATTCTGATGCGGATGTAAAGCAGTGAGTGCCGGGCTCTCCTCGCCTTGTGTTTGTTTGTTTTTTTGCCCCTGGCCCCTTTAAGAGACTGGAAGAGATTGGAATGCTTCCCGGGGCAGCTCCCCAGGGCAGAGCAGAGGTGAGTCTGCATTTTTTTCCTCCCTTTTTTTCTCCCTCCCCTCACACAGACAGGAGCAAGGGACTGCGGAGGGGTGGGAACATAGGAAGAGTGACAAACCCCCAAGATCTCTGGTCCGAATTTAAGTTGCCAGCGGATCTTAGGGGTCATGTAAAGCGCCCTCAGATGAGGAAACTAGTTAGAAAGAAATTGAAAGGGAAGGTAAAAATAATCTAATCTCTCCAGAGTGCATGGAGCCTGTTTAAAATGACGGTAATAGAGCCCAGCACAAGTGCATACCACAAAGAAAAAAAGGCTCATCAAAGTCCAAGAGGGTGCCGGCATGGTTAACGAGTGGCGTTAGAGAGGCTCTAAAGCGCAAGGAGAGCTCTTTCTGTAAATGGAAATCCTCCCCAAATGAGGAAAATAAAAAGGAACACAAACTCTGGCAAAAGAAATGTAAGAAGATGATAAGAGAGGCAAAGAAAGATTTTGAGGAATGCATGGCTAGCAATATAAAGGGTAATAATAAAAGCTTCTTTAAATATGTTAGAAGTAGAAAACCTGCCAGAGAACCAGTTGGCCCTCTGGATGGTGAGGGAAGAAAAGGGAAGATTAAGGAGGACTTGGAAATTGCAGAGAAACTAAATGAGCTCTTTGCATCTGTCTTCACAACAGAAGACCTTGGGCAGATTCCGCTGCCTGAATGGCCCCTCTTGACTAAAGAATTAAATCAAATACAGGTTAAAAGAGAGGATGTTTTAGGACTAATTGACAAATTAAAGATCAACAAGTCACCGGGCCCAGATGGCATCCATCCAAGGGTTACTAGGGAACTGTAATATGCAGCTTGTCTCTTAAAACGGCCACAGTGCCGGAGGACTGGAGGATAGCAAATGTCACACCAATTTTTTAAAAAGGAGGGAGGGGGGACCCAGGAAACTACAGGCCGGTTAGCCTTACATCTGTCCCAGGGAAGCTGGGGAAAGCCTCATCCAAGAGAAAATCTTAAAACACATAGAAGAACAAATCTTGCTGAGAGCATGGCTTCTGCAAGGGTAAGTCTTGTCTGACAAACCTTATAGAATTCTTCAAAAAGGCAACAGGCATGTGGATTTGGGTGAACCGGTGGATATAGTCTATCTGGATTTTCACAGTCCCTCAGCAAAGGCTGCTGAGAAAATTGCACAGTCTGGGGATAAGAGGTCAGGTTCTCTTGTGGATTGAGAACTGGTTGAGATCCAGAAAACAAAGAGTAGGTGTCAATGGGAAATTTTCACAATGGAGAGAGGTGAAAAGTGGTGTACCCCAGAGATCTGCCCTGGGACTGGTGCTTTTCAAACTGTTCATAAATGACCTGGAGACAGGGATAAACAGTGAGGTGGCCAAGTTTGTGGATGACACAAAACTTTTCCGTGTGGTAAAAACCAGAGAAGATTGTGAAGAGCTCCAAAAGGATCTCTCCAAACTGGGGGAATGGGCTGCCAAATGGCAATTGCGTTTCAATGTAGGAAAAGTAATGCATATTGGGGCAAAAAATCCAAACTTTATATATCAGCTCATGGGATCTGAGCGATCCGTGACGGATCAGGAAAGAGATCTTGGTATGTTGGTGGACAGCTCCATGAAGGTGTCTACCCAAAGTGTGGCAGCGGTGAAGAAGGCCAATTCCATGCTAGGGATTATCAAAAAGGGGATTGAAAATAAAACAGCCAACATTATAATGCCATTATACAAAATGATAGTAAGGCCACACCTGGAGTATTGTGTACAATTCCGGTCACCGAATCTCAAAAAAGACATAGTGGAACTGGAAAAGGCGCAGAAGAGAGCGACTTAAATGATTACTGTGCTGGGGCACCTCCCTTATGAGGAAAGGCTAAAACATTTGGGGCTCTTCAGTCTGGAAAAAAGGCGCCTGAGTGGGGATATGATTGAGACGTACAAATTAATGCTGGGCATGAGTATAGTGGATAGAGGGACACTCTTCTCCCTCTCACAATATACCAGAACTAGGGGACATCCACTCAGATTGAAGGCTGGGAGAGTAAGAACAGACAAAAGAAAATATTTTTTCACCCAGTGCATTGTTAGTCTGTGGAACTCCCTGCCACAGGATGTGGTGATGGCACCTGGCCTGGATGCCTTCAAAAGGGGATTGGACAGATTCCTGGAGGAAAAGTCTATCACAGGTTACCAACCATGATGGAGATGTGTAATCTCCAGTCTTAAAACCGGGGTCCTTCAAGGGCCAGATGCAGGGGAGGGGTATCAGGAGACAGAGATCAAGTCTCGTGCGCTCCCAGACGCATTTGGTGGGGCCACTGCGAGATACAGGAAGCTGGACTAGATGGGCCTTTGGCTTGATCCAGCAGGGCTCTTTTTATGTTCTTATGTTCTTACCTACAAGAGCATCAGGTCCGACCCCTTGCTCAAGGCAGTAATACAAATACCTTCCAGGTTGCTGTCTGAATTTCTCGTGAAGTCCTCCTATGTTGGAGCACTCACCACTTCTAGAGGTTGATGGTTCCATGGCCATCCTGCTCTAACAGTTAGGAAGTTTTTCCTGATATTCAACAGAAATCCTGTAACTTGAGCCCATCGCTCCATGCCCGGCGCTCAGGGATTATTGAGATCAAGATCAGATTCTGCCCCTTCCCTGAATGACAGCCTTTAAAGTCTTTGAAAAGTGCTGTCATATTCCCCCTCAGTCTCCTTTTCTCAAGATTATACATGCTCAGTTCTTTCAGTTTCCTCTCATAAGACTTGTGGTTTCCAGCTCTCTAATCATCCTTGTCGTCCTCCTCTGAGCTTGTTCTAATTTGCCAGTATCGTTTGGACTGCAGTCTCCAGAACTGGACACAGTGCTCAAGACGGAGCCTATCCAGTGTTGAACAGAGGGCATCCAGTACCTCATGGAATTTGGATATACTCTATATTGTTTGTTTGTTTGTTTGTTTGGATTTGTCACCGCCCATCTCCCCAGAGGGGGCTCTGGGCGATATACTTCTATGAATGCGGTCTTAAACCGCATTTGCCTTTTTTTGGCGTAGCTCTTGGCTCATATTCAGCTTGTGATCTGCGATGATTCCACAATCCTTCTTGCTCGTAAGTCCTGCTGAGCCTGGTGACCCCATCTTGTAACTGTGCATTTGCTTCTAAATTTCATTCTGTGGCCTTCAGCCCAGTGCTCCAGCCTATCAAAAGCATTTTGAATTTTGTGTCTCTCTTCCATGTTATTAGACATTCGCCCAATTTTGTGTCATCTATGCATTTGGCAAGCATGCCCTGTGCTCCCTTGTCCAAGTCCTTAATAAAAAATGTTGAAGAGCACTGGACCCAGGATTAAGCCTTGGGGTCCTCCACTTGCTACCTCCCCCCACTTAGAGATAGAGCCGTTGATCATCACTCTCTGAGTACGATTTTGACTGGGTTAAAATAGGAATTGAGCACTTCTACTGTGTCTTTATCATCTCTTATTAGTTTCCCAACTCCATTGAGTAGCTCTTTTCCTTGTCTCGTAACGTTGCTTTTAGTGGCTCTAGCTAACCATGGCTTATTGTCTGCTTTTGCCTTCCTAATGACAACCCTGGAATTCCTTGCTACCTAGGTACACTCTTCTTTGGTGGCCTGCCCATCTTTCTACTTCCTATGCCTGTCCTTTTTCCCCCAGGTCCTTTCTTGGCTTTTTCTGAAGCCACACTGGCCCCTTTTGCTGTCTTGCACCTTTTTTTCTTCCTGGAATTGTTTGTACTTGTGACTTTAGAATGTCTTTTTGGGGGGCTCTTTAGTCTGGAAAAAAGGTGCCTGAGGGGGGATATGATTGAGATGTACAAAATAATGCAGGGCATGAGTCAAGTGGATAGAGGGACACTCTTCTCCCTCACACAAAATACCAGAACAAGGGGACGTCCACTCAAACTGAGGGCTGGGAGAGGGGGAACAGACAAAAGAAAATATTTTTTCACCCAGTGCATTGTTAGTCTGTGGAACTTCCTGCCACGGGATGTGGTGATGGCATCTGGCCTGGATGCCTTCAAAAGGGGACTGGACAGATTCCTGGAGGAAAAGTCCATCACAGGTTTAAAAACAATGATGGAGAGATGTAATCTCCAGGCTTAAAACCAGGGTCCTTCAAGGGACAGATGCAGGGGAGCGGTATCAGGAGGCAGATATCTAGTCTTGTGTGCTCCCAAAGCCATCTGGTGGGGCCACTGTGAGATACAGGAAGCTGGACTAGATGGGCCCTTGACCTGATCCAGCATGGCTCTTCTTATGTTCTTATGAGATCTAGGAGGTGCCTCAAAGGTCATAGAATCCAATTGGCTGCAGATTCTTGAAACCCTCCGCCAGTCCACCCTTGACGGGTGGCCACGGAACCTAGGCTGAATAAGCTGCAACAAAGGTTATACCTCCACCTCCCTAATATTAGGTTGAAAACTGCCTTCCTCTAATTTGCGCCTATTTGTTCAGGATCTGCTGCTCTGTGGGGCATCAGAACTAATTTCCAGCAAGTCAATCCCACGCTGCCATGTCCTGCTTTCGGCAACACAAATGCCTTGTGTAGGTTTTTAAATTGGAAAACCAGCAGCACCTATTTGGCCATGGATGGGGGTGGGGGAGGACATGCATGTCCCGGGCAACGTACATGTCCTTGAGCGCTGTTGAGTGTCTACAGTCTTGGGTGTGCTTCCGAGCACCCTTTGAGGGAGCCCGGCTTTGTTCTCTTTGCGTTTCAGAGGTCCCATGAGAGAGAGAGAGCCACCTCCTGTAAGGCAGGACACAGAGGTCGGTCCATTGGCAGCTCGGGCCCCTTCGGCCACTGGGCTCTGCAGAGCCTCCTAGCTGGTGGGTGGTGTGGGGCGCTGCTTCCCGGCCTGTCTCTCTCCCCTCGTGTATAATTCAGTCGCATGGAAGTAGGGAGAGGAAGCCGGGGGAATCTTGCAAAGTCAGCCTTGGCTTGAACAAAATGTGTGTCAGAAAGCATTTATAAGGCGGGCGGAGTGGGGAGAGCAGGAGGGAGAAAGGAGAGAGAGAGAGAGACTCAAGTGCTGCCGGGGCTGCCAGAGGCTGTTTGCTTGTGCCAGCGCCATCCCCCAAGGAGACTGCCCGGTACGGAGACCAAGTGCAGGAAGGCAAGGAGGTTGCATTCTCCTCGGGCCTGTCCCCCTCTCTCCATTCACTGCGCGGCTGCAGACTCCGGCTGGGACAACCCATCCCGGTTGCTATGGCTGCCATCGGCTGGAAGACTTTGGCTGGAGAATAACTGCAAGCATCCCTGCCTCGCCTCGCCTTCCCTCCCTCCCTCCCTCGCGCTTCTCCTGCCCGGTGGCTCTCCAGGCCTCCCCCATCCCAGGCTCACGCTGCAAAATGCCACTCCAAGGAGCCTCGGTGGCACAAGAGCATATTTGCAAATAATATATATATATATAATAAACAAACAATGTGATTAAGATTTCAAAGAGGTGGTTCCTGTAAGGGGTGGGCAGGAGCCCAGATGCTGGCTTGCCAGCTAAGCAGCCTTTGTCGCAAAATATATGGGAGAGGGAAACCAGGGCAGAGCTGGGGGTGGGGGTGGGGGATGGTGATGGTGGGGGGGGGGCATGAATGCAGAAGGCAGCTGGATCCCGGCAGGGCACAGCTCACTCCTGCCTGCCACCCACCCACGCTGCCTTCTCCGGCTGCACCCGTTTCATGCGGCTTTTCCCTGGCCAAACAAATACGGATGGGGATCTCAGCCATCCCTGCCAGTGGAGAACCCGGACTCCCTCCAGGTGTGCTCCAACCAACCGAACAGGGAGCACAACCCCTTTTGTTCTCCTAGCCCCTGCACTTTGCCCTTTGGGCTTGAGTGGACATCAACGTGGCCTTGACCCCAAAAACCTGAATTTCTCTACTTCGCCTTGCTTAAGGGCATCTTCTGCTCTGCTTCTGCTTATATACCACCCCATACCACTTCAAGTAGTCTCTGGGCGGTTTACAAATTTTAATTACAGTGTGGAGGCTACACATTGCCCCTCCAGCAAGCTGGGTACTCATTTTACCAACCTCGGAAGGATGGAAGGCTGAGTGAACCTTGAGCCGGCTACCAGGGATTGAACCCCAGGTTGTGAGCACAGTTTTACCTGCAGGACAGGCATTTAACCACTGCGCCACGAGGCTCTTTTCCCCTTTTTATTCCGCTGCACAGCCCCTGGTGCAAAAATGCATCCTCTAACCCTACTTTGGGCAAGAGTGACATCTGAAAAACCGCTGAACTCTTTGGCTGCTGTACAACCTGCAACATAAACTGCATTCCCTGTGACCTTTTTAAAAGGGGGTCTGTCCTTAAGCAAGGAGTAGAGAAATTCAAATGTTGGGATCAAGGTGGTGACAGGCTGTGCCACGGGGTAAGGTGGGGCCACTGTGAGATCCAGGAAGCTGGACTAGATGGGCCTTTGGCCTCATCCAGCAGGGCTCTTCTTATGTTCTTATGTCCTTAAGGATGGGAACAGGGAGAGGCTCTGCAGGTTGTTAAAAAAGGAGTCACTCTGGCCTCTCACCACAAAAGCTTTCCTGCCCCCCCCCATGGCTCATTTTCCCCTGCCTTTCCCCAGTTGCAAAAAGCATGTGTGACGTCAGGCAACAACTGTCTCCCTTTTCATCCCAGCCCGTGTCCCTATGCAATCATCTCACTTCCTTGTGGGCATGACTCAGCCGTGGGCAGGCATCGACAGCCCTGCTGGATCCGAGAGGGAGGTCTAGCTGCCCCCCCCCAGAGCTTCCTCCACTCCCCCAGGACTGGGTCACAGAAGGGCCAGGCCTGAAACACTGAGCCTCGATGATTCGTGGGTCCTTCGAGCAGCTGAACGAACGACTCCCTTCCCGCCAGTAGCAGCCGTCTGTGCAGCTTGGTGCCCCCAGCTCCAAGCGGGAGATGCCATCCTCCCTCCACTTCCACCCCATCTCCCCAGCAAAGATGAAGTTTCCCTTCCCCCCACATCCCTCGGTCCACTTAGGGCCACCACATGGGCACTCTTTGAGCAGCTGTAGGCATTCCTTTGGCCGAGCATCCTGAAAGCTAAGTTAGATGAGGATTTGCACACGGCTGCTCATTTTGCTTGATGGATCTTGTACTGATGCATTTGGCTTTCTCTGGGGCCAAACCAGGAGGAGGAGGAGGAGGAGGAGGTTCACAGTGTTTTTGTAAGCATTTGCAAGGTGCAACATCAGAATTGGACACTAGGGGGAACCTAAGAGTATTTCCCTTCAGGTCTCATTCTGCTATAGAGAACAACTCAAAAGCTTGGAAGCTTTGAAATTCCCTTCTGCTAGCGGGGTGACAACAAATATTTATCGTATATTATATTTTCTGCGCCATACAATACAATGTATTGTATGCATGGTGTAATAAAGGCAATAAATGATAGTGTGGCTGTTACAAAATAATAAGGAAATGCATGAGTTTTTCAATGAACTACAGTTCCAAACTTCCAGCCTCATACTCTGGTTATTCTACTCATTCCGCCTTATGTTTCGGAGGTTCCAGAAGGATGTTGTAGAAAACAAATAAGAGAGGAGAAGGAGATATGGAGGAATCAGACAGAGGGATCTCAGGCTCCTTTTGGTCAACACCAGCACAATCTTTCCTCCTGCATGAGGTGGGAAGAGAAGTGTTTGCTGTGGATTTTGTACCTTGGAACACTCACTGGAAGAAAGAGAAGAGAAAGAGGCACGAGTTCCCCTCTATTTGGCACTGGTTGGGCCTCCTCTCGAGTACTGTATCCAGTTCTGGACATTGCACTTGAAGAAGGATGCTGACATAGTGGAACAAGTTCAGAGGAGGGCTACATGGATGATTAGGTGGCTGGAAGCCCACCATTGCACAAGGAAAGACTGAAAGAACATAAGAACATAAGAAGAAGCCCATCTAGTCCAGCTTCCTGTATGTCACAGCGGCCCCCCAAATGCCTCTGGGAGTGCACAAGACTCTAGATATCTGTCTCCTAATAACACTCCCCTGCATCTGGCCCTTGAAGGACCCTGGTGTTTTAAGTCTGGAGATGACACATCTCCATCATGGTTTGAAACCTGTGATGGACTTTTCCTCCAGGAATCTGTCCAATCCCCTTTGGAAGGCATCCAGGCCAGATGCCATCACCACCTCCTGTGGCAGGGAGTTCTACAGAATAACAATGCGCTGGGTGAAAAAATATTTTCTTTAGTCTGTTCTTACTCTCCCAGCCCTCAATTTGAGTGGATGTCCCCTAGTTCTGGTATTTTGTGAGGGAGAAGAACGTCTATCCACTTGACTCATGTCCTGCATTATTTTGTGTCTCAATCCCATCCCCCCTCAGGAGCCTTTTTTCCACACTAAAGAGCCCCAAATGTTTTAGCCTTTCCTCATAAGGGAGGTGCCCCAGGCCAGTAATCATTTTAGTCGCTCTCCTCTGCACTTTTTCAAGTTCCACAATGTCTTTTTTGAAAGAACCGAGCCTGTTTAGCCTTGAGAAAAAGGAGACTGATGGGGAACTATGATCCACTAGCAGTTTGCAAATACTTGAAAGGTAGTCCAGCAGAGGAGGGGCAGGATCTGTTATTGATCGTTCCAGGGTCCAGGGCTTGCAATCATGGGTTGAAGTTACAGAAAGGCAGATTCATGCTGACTACTAGGAAAAAAACTTCCTAACTCTTCGAGGAGTACAACAATGGAACCCCATCAGCTTGAGAGAGGGCGAAGCTCTGACACTGGAGGCGTCAAAGTGAAACATGGGCCACCAGCTGGCAGGTACCCTTTGATTCGTATCCCTGCCTTGAGTGGGGTGGTGGTGGTGTTGGACGTAATGGCCCTGGAGGCCCCTTCGGATTCCATGATTCCATGATTCTGTGAGGACAGAGGTGGTGGCAGTGGCAATGGTGACACGCCTACCTGGATGCCACCAGCTGCCCACATATGTTGCTTGCTCCTTGACCAGCTGTGTGAATCAACCCTTGTCCGCAGTCTGCAGGCAGTTTTTATTGGGCAAGAGCCCTCCATGGCTCCGTCGCCCTGGGGACCATTGAGTCTGAGGCACTGTTTGCCTGGCTGACAGAGGAGCGCATGGAGGATGAAGGCGAAGGGCAATGGTTGGGAGAAAGTTCTGGCAGCAGCCATCGCATACAGCTGTGGTTGCTGCACCCCAAGAAAAGACATTGTGGAACTGGAAAAGATGCAGAAGTCCATGGCAGGCCAAGATGGGGAGTCGTGTTCTCTCCAGGCTTAAAAGGAGGGTCCCTCAAAATGCCAGCCACAGGGAAGTGGCATCAGGAGGCAAGTGTCTAGTTGCCTTATGTGCTCCCAGAGGCATCTCTGGTGGGGTTACTGGGAGATCCAAGAAGACGGATTGGATGGGCCCTGGGCCTGATCCAACAGGGCTTTCTTTAGGTTATGTTCGTATCTGCAGCAGCTGAGAGTGAGGGATGGCGGGTGCCATCTCTAAGCTCTGCCCCCAGCACTCTTGTTGCTTAAAGCCCCCTCCCCATCTGGTTTCCGCGTGGGCTGCCTCTTCTTTGAGTGGACAACATGCATCGCTTCTTTGGGTGTCATGGCTGCATCCTGTGGAATCCTAGGGGGTTCTCGCCTCTGTCCCTGGATGGCAGCAGAAAGTTCGCTAAACTAAGGATCCCAAGATTCTGTAGGACGAGGCCGCACCAGTTAAAGGAGGTTCAAAGTCTTAAGTGAGGCATGCCCAAACTTCGGCCCTCCAGACGTTTTGGACCGCATCTCCCACAGTCCTTTGTCATTGGCAATCTAAGCTTAGAATTCTGGGAGTTGTGCTCCAAAACATCAGGAGGGCTGAAGTTTGGACATGCCTGGTCTAAGTTCAAAGATCCTCCTCGTGTCACATAGCCCCCCCCCCAGGGTGTCAGTGGCCGCTAATGCAATCATTGCCCCTGCAAGAGCAGAATGCCTCCTCTGGGTTCTGAGTTCATGGCTCAACACCCCCCCTTTTTTTTCAGTTCTGCAAGGGAGCTCTTCAGCCCTTGTGCAACAAGTACTTTTGTTAACAGAATGTGACAAAAATACATGTGTGTGTGTGTGTGTGTGTGTGTGTGTGTGTTGCATTGTTAGAGCCACGACTGACTCTTTGTGACCCCATGTCCATGGAGTTTTTCTTGGCAGGAATACAGGACTGGCTTGCCAGTTCCTACCCCAGGCGCCTACACAGCACCTGGTATTGCCTGGTGGTCGCCCATCCAAGTACTAGCCAGGGCCGACCCTGCTTAGCTTCTGAAACCAGGCGAGATTGGATGTACTTAGGGCATAAAAAAGGAAAATAAGGTCAGCCTTTATGGGTCAGCCTCTGCACCAAAGGAGGAGAGAGTGACCAACGCCACGGCGAGGGGAAAAGGCCTTTGGAGGCTCTTACTGCTTTCTTCCAACCATACCACGTACTGGTTTCCTGAGCCCAACCTTCCTGGTTACTCTGATAAGGATCACTCTCTGTGGGGTCTCTGGCAAGGAAGGGTTTTTCCCACTGTCTTCAATCTATATAGTTTTCTACCTGCACTGTTTCAAGGCAGGAGAGAGCTCGGAGCCTAACACTCAGAACTTGTGTTCTGGATTCTACCATGGAGCTCTGCCTCCCCCCCCTGAAATCCCATTCAATTCCACCTCATTAGAAGTGGCACTTCCTTGAGGGGCAGAGCAGGTCCTCCCATGTGACCTATTAGGATCCTTACACTTCTTTTGATGTTGCACATTAGCTTGCTTCCACTGTGTAATGGGCCATCAAGATGTTAATTGGTCAGGCATGGAGCTTTGGAGGAACAGCATACCTGGAGGGAAAATGTCAATAAAAGTAATCCGGCTGCTAGAAGCCACCCTCTCTCTCAAATCAGCCTGGAACTCTTGCTTGTTGTTTTGGTCTGTTGCAGAGTTGATCCTCTTTGCTCCCTTAGACCAGTGGTCCCCAACCCCCGGTCCGCGGACCGGTGCCGGTCCGTGGACCGGTTGGCACCGGGCCGCCTGGGGAGGCCGGGGAGGCTCCTCCCCTTTTCCTCCGCCGCCCTCCTCCTCCTCCTCTTTTCTCCCCGGGCAGCCGGAGGAGGAGTCGCCGCCCGCGGGCACGGCGCACGGGCGGGGTGGGGAGCCCGGGGCTCCTGGGCGGGTGGGCCCGCCTCCTCCTCCCTGTCGGCCGCCGCGGCGGCCGCCGCCGCCCGGGTTCAGCCGCGACTCCGCGGCCGGCGGCGGGGGCGCCCGTGCCGCCACGGCTGGCTCGGCGGTCCCGGTGGCGCCTCGGGCCGGAGACGCCACCCCCTCCGGCCTCCCTCCCCTCCCCCTCCCGCGCGCCCGCCCGAAGGCCGCAGCCGGAGGCAAGCGGCGGCGCAGAGGTGCCCCACCGAGGCGGGCGCCCCGCCGCCCGGCCGCGGAGCCACAGCCGAACCCGGGTGGCTGCCGTGGCCGCGGCCGCCGCCGCGGCCCGCCTCGGTTGGGGCACCTCTGCGGCGCGCCGCTTGCCTCCGGCCGCCGACTGGAGGAGGAGGCGGGGGCCCGCCCGCCCAGGAGCCCGGGCTTCCCCCGCCCGTGCGCGCAGGGGGCGCGCACGCCCGCCGCCCCAGCCAGCAAGCGCCGCTGCCGCCACCGCCGCCGCTGCTCCGCCGCCGCCGCCGCTCCCGTGGGCCCCCAAGGTACACACCCCAAGCCCCCCGCACCTCCACCTCCCCCTCCTCCCTCCCCCCCCCCCGCCCCACACCCTCATCCCCCACCATCACCGCCGCCGGTGCGACCCCCAATCGCGGCGCCGCCATAATGCAACAACCCCGTTGTTTTGACCCCGCCATCACCACCGCCCGCCATCGCGCCGCCGCCGCCGCTCCCCGCCATCCATCCCCCCAATCGCGCGCGCGCCCCGCCACTGCAACCCCGCCATCGCGCCCGCCCGCCATCGCCGCCGCCGCCGCCCGCGACCCCCGCCATCGCCCCCGCCATCACCGCCGCCGCCGCGCACTCCCGCCATCGCCCCCGCCATCACCGCCATCGCGCCACCCACCGCGCCGCCGCCGCCGCGCCTGACCTTCTGGCGACCCCCGCAAAGTGGGCCAGGGAAAAATTATCAAAAATTTACCGGGCCCCGGTGATAAAAAGGTTGGGGAGCACTGCCTTAGACCTGCTGGGTTGTTATGCACATGATTTATATGGCCTGACTAATGGGCTGTCATCTCTGACTGTGAGCCTTTTTACACGACCCCTAAGATCCGCTGGCCACTTAAATTCGGACCAGAGATCTTAGGGGTTCGTCGCTCTTCCCCTGTCCCCACCCCCCTCCGCACTTCCTGGTTGCTGGCTGCGTGAGGGAGGGAGAAAAAAGAAAGAAAAGAATGCCGGCTTACCTCCGTTCTGTTCCCGGCAGCATTCAGATCACTTAAAGGGGCGGGGGGCAGAAAAACAACAAACAGAAGCCAGGAGAGCCCCGCACTCACTATCCTTACACCGGATCAAATATTTTTCACATCCAAAAAGCAGGCACCTGAAAGCTGCGCTGGGACGCGCTAAAGTGGGCGTGGTTGCTCTTAATTTCCTGTTAACTCCGGAGCTGGTGGGTAAACATTTTTAATCTCCGGAGCTGGGAGCCATTTGCGGCGGAGTTTAGGGGTCGTGTATAAACACCCTGTGTTCTTGGGCACTGCTTGGAACCCGGCCCAAAGAGCTTGACCTGGATTGGCTGCAGATGGGGATTTTCTCACTCTCCTCTTTATCGACAATTGCAGTCCTGGAACATGACAGATCCGGGCCGAGCTTGCTGTGTCAGAGTTGGAGCCTCATCCCATGCAGTCTGTAGCCACCACCACCACCACCACCACCACCACCACCACCAAGGATAGACTCTGAGCGTCCAGGCTAAATGCTAAGACTTGGCAGTCCACTCACATTGCATACTGAAAATGCATGCATTCATTTATTCGTTCATTCATTCATTTGTTTATTTATTTGTTTATATATTTTTATACCATCCGATTTCCAGAGGAACTTCTCACGGAAAAGCCAGGTCTTCAAGGCTTTTTTAAAGGCAGGCAGGGACTGTGCAAGGCGCAGCTCACTGGAGATGGTTCCAAAGCGAAGGGCCAGCCACAGAGAAGGCTCGTTTGCAAGTTATCACTTTCTTAGCCTCCTTGGGCATGGCGACCCAGAGTGAGAACGCCTGCGACATTCTAGTACAGTGATGGCGAACCTTTTAGAGACCGAGTGCCCAAACTGCAGTTCAAAACCCACTAATTTTTTTTGCAAAGTGCCAATACAGTAGTTTAACCTGTATACAGGTGGCTATGAAGGGGCGATGTCGAGTGCCCACAGAAAGGGCTCCGAGTGCCACCTTTGGCACCCGTGCCATAGATTCTCCATCACTGTTCTAGTAAGTCGGGCCTCATTTGATCTCTGGGAGATCCGCTCCGCCAGGTATTCAGGTCCCAAGTCATGGAAGATTTTCTAAATCAAAACCAAGACCTTAAATCTTATTCGGGATGCAACTGGCAACCAATGCAGGTGAGTCAGAACTGGAATGTTTATTAATTAATTAATTAATTAATCCAATCAATCAATCAATCAATCAATCAATCAATCAATCAATCAATGTATATACTGCCCATGTGACCAAAGGCAACTCTAAGCAGTTCACAACACAGAACAAGTAATGAAGAAATGACAATAACTCAACCATTAAAAATTATAAAGATATTTAAAATATACAAGGATTCAGGTTCCCAATACTGTATTAGACTAGGATTCGAAAGACCTGGGTTTGAGTCCTCTTCCAGACATGAAATATACTGGCTATGATACACTATAAGCATCTCACATTCCTCAGAAACGCATTTCAGGTTTGCTATAAATGAGATGCTGTTTGACGGACAGACAGCAGCAACCGTCAACAACAAGAAAGACAGGGAGGCGCTCTTGTTTTGTGGGCCAAGGTTCTGGGCCTTTTCCAATTACACAGCCGGCAGAGAAGCAGCAGGTGGGCGCTTTCCTCTGTCCTAGAAAATCCTCCCTTGCTCATTTCTGCATTTGTCTTTCTCGGCAGCGTGTATGTGTGTGTATGAGTGTGCTCAAGGCAGCCCTTGAGCTGCCTGTCATACCCGCTGTTCCCAGGCTAGGCGACTCAGGGCGTTAACACCAAGATTGGCCCATCAAGGTAAGACACCAAACTGGGCCTTTTGGCAACTGGCCCACCCCAATGGAATAATCTCCCCCTTGAAATCTGCCTGCCCCCCCTCCCCAACTCTGGGAATCCTTCAAAATATCATTGTCATTTTTGATGTTTCGTCAGGCATTCCCACAGACCGGGATGTAACGTCAGCGCTTGACCATTAAACTCCGCTAATCTGGTGACTCCTCATAGCCTGCCTTCTGTTCATCTTTTTGTTTTTCGTTTTTCACACTTTTCATGATTGTTGCGATGTGTAATGCTTAAATGTCTGTTTTGACCAATGTTATTTCATTTCATTAATTCTTATTACCATATGTACAATGTATTGTGGGTCCTGATGGCAATTTTAGTGGTGTGTTTTTAATGTATTGTATTTATTGCATTTACATGTTTTATTGTTCTAATTTTATTGTATCTTGATGTTTTAATTGTTCATTCTGATTGTGAGCCGCCCAGAGACCTTTCGGTAGTGGGCGGCATACAAGCTATATAAATAAATAAATAAATAAATAAATAAATAAATAAATAAATAAATAAATAAATAAATATTACTGTTTGCCATTGTCTGTATCTCATTGTTGTTGTTGCCACCTGCCCAAGGTGGCATCAACTCCAGATGGGCAGTCTAGAAGTCTAATAAATAAATAAACCCTGAATGGGAGACCCATCCACTTCTCTGGACTGTATGTGTTAGTAAATAACGCCATTTTTGTATGTTTTCAGTTTAAATGCATGTTGCTCTTTCTCTTTGGATAATGCTCCAGTTTCCTCTGCTATCTTCTGAGTATGTTTCCAGCCCTTCCCCAATTGTTGGGAACACCACCGTTATATATTTTGTGGTCTGTCTTTTCCCCCTGATCTCCCCTTCTCTGCCCCCCCATGCCTCTAGGGCAGGAAGCCTGGACTGTTTTAACCTTTGTTGTCAACAGAAACAAGGGTTATTGGGTGGCTTTCGTAGCCTAGAAGCCATGAGCTAAATTCATGGATTGGGAGGTGGGGGCCGTCTTTGATCCGGGGCTGGTAGGCCTCCATCTTTGA
This sequence comes from Phrynocephalus forsythii, assembly GCA_029282475.1. NCBI lineage: Eukaryota > Metazoa > Chordata > Lepidosauria > Squamata > Agamidae > Phrynocephalus > Phrynocephalus forsythii. The sequence goes on along the minus strand of JAPFRF010000005.1, from coordinate 128,517,989 downwards.
GGGCAGTTTGTCTCCCATGAATGTGCCTGGCTGGTTCTTCATCCAGTGAAACAATCATGGAATCTTCAGCAAAGTACAGGCTTCCATTAAGGCTTAATGTAACATTGGAATCAAGTCATGATGAGATCAAAAAAACAAGACAAAACAGTACCCGTGAAATCAGCACAGCCCGAAAGCTCACAAGCTGGCCTCTGGTGGCTCACTGTCTACCCAAGGTGGGGCATGGTGGCTCCGTGGGCTAGAGCGCTGAAATGTCGGCTGCAAAGTTGGCAGCTTGGCGGTTCGAATCCCAGGTGCCACGCAGTGGAACTCCCACTGATAACCCCAGCTTCTGCCAACCTAGCAGTTCGAACGCATGTAAATGCAAGTAGATAAAGCAGTACCACCATAAAAAGCGGGAAGGTAAACAGCGTTCCATGCGCAGAAATTGGTTCAGCCATGCCGTCCACACGGCCACAGACTTGCACAATGCTGACTCTTTGGCTTAAAAACAGAGATGAGCACTGGCTCTAGAGCCGGACATGACTAGCATACATGTGCAGGGTGGTGGTTGGTGGGGAACCTTTACCTTTTTACCTTGTCCTCTGTGGAGTGTTTATCTGGAAGTAGAGTCATGGCTACTGGACTTCCTTTTCTAGAGAGATAGAAATGTTTCGCTGCTCATCCAAACAGCTTCATCAGTCTGAATACAGCTAGTGGCGAGTCCTCCATCTTATAGTCAGCTTTGACCTCTTGTCACCCTGGTCTGAAATAGGCTCATAAGATGAACAATGGCCTGAATAGGCTGTGGAGTGTTGTAGCAAAGACAAAAGTAGGAGGGAAGCTGTCAGCCCCCTCCCTCCCATCCCTCCATGGAGAAGGAGGAGGAGAGAAACCCTTCCCCAAAACAGTGGTCTGCCCCTACCATGCCTTGCCACTCAGCAGATGGGAGCTGAGTCTCACTCCAGGATGGTGACCACATGTCCACTTTTAGGGAGGAATGTCTCCAGTTTATAGGGCTGACAGGGGGACCACCGTCTTTTTTAGGGCTGCCCAGTCCAAGCAAAGCAGAAAGGCAAGGAACCACAAAGAGGATGACCTGGGTCTGGAAAAACTGCCCAGCCTCCCCCAGTAGCAACACCTGGAGCCACAGGTAGACCGAACCAACTGGTCACCATCTTCCTTGCTTGGGCAAGATGTGATCGAATTCTGGCCCACTACAAAAACCATCTCTGGCTACATCTGGGCCTTCAAAATCGGTGTATGCCAGTTTAGGCAACTTGGACTTCTGTTCTTTTGGAGGGGCAGGTAAGTAACTAGCCACCCTTCTCTCCAGAGTTTGTACTCCTCCCCCATCTCAAGGACCGTCTTCTGAAGGCCAGGAGGGGCATGAACTGGTCATTTTTCTTGGTTGGCGCATTTCAGAGACACAGGTGCCATATAAGTAAAATTAAAACTGCCCTCAAGCCAATTGGAAGAAACAAATAAGCAGGAATAGGTGTGGGTACCAGTAGAGCTATCACCAGACAGTGACTAAAATGATGACTGGACTGGGGCACCTCCCTTATGAGGAAAATCTACAACTTTGGGGGCTCTTTAGTCTGGAAAAGAAGCACCTGACAGGGGGAATGACTGAAACATCAAACATTATGCAAGGGATGGATAAAGTGGATAGAAAGAAGCTCTTCTCCCTCTCATGCTAGACCAGAACCAAGCATCCTCCGCTCCAATATGGATTTCCCATAAACAAAAGTGTCAGACCAGGGTGTATTTTATCCCTCTCTTGGTTTGCTTGGTAAAGACTGCCAAAAATCGAGATCCGTTTCCCCCAGTGTATTCTTCTGCAGATAGAAGGCCGAGGGCAACGAGCAGAGAGTTGGGCTCCTACACTCTTGTCGACAGCTCCCGCCCCCCGGTGCCTGCGCATCTGATCCAAGTCGCTCTGGGAGATGGGCTCGGTGGCACTTGATGGGACCACATTCTGACTCATCCTGACAGCTCCAGAACATCCGTGGGTGCCCTACACAACAGGATGTCTCTGCAGTGGAGGGAAAGTGGTTGAAAAGGAGCCAGGCCGTGCGGGGACCCAAGTGGGCTCGGGGCAGGCGGAAAGAGGGGTAGGCCGACCCTCCCGAAGGCAAGAGGTCCGTCCTCCTGTGAAACAGCTCAGCTGCAGCAGGCTTCCTGCCTCTGGGCAACCGGCCAGTCCAGCTTCCAACCTCAGCAGGGCGGGCTTGCTCTTTCCCGTGGCCGATCCCGTTGGGCTGAGGCCGGGCTATTCTCAAAGCCCCAGCTGGCCTCGAATCAGGGAAGAGGCCGCAGCGAACAGATGGTCCTCCAACGCAACTTGCTGTCCACATCCCCCAGCAATTGGTACTGAGGGGCCTCCTGGTTTGCATCTCCCCTCCTCCCGCTCGAACAGGTGCATGGCCCAGAGGTCAGAGGGAGCCTCGTTACAGGATGCTCTGGATGGCATCTGGGGTGTGTGTGTGTGCGTGCGGGCGTCACCCTCTCTCCTTCCACTCTGCCACTCTTCATCAGCACCCAAACCAATGCCTCGACTCCCAGCGCAATCTTGTCGGAGCTGCCAAAATCCTTCAGCTTTGCCTCACAAAATGGCTCTGAAAGCCTGCTACAAAAACCAGAAGAATCTCCAATGTTCGCTGCTTCGCTGCATTTTTAAACCCTTCCTGAAGGAGGTTTTACTCTTGGCACATGGAGTCAGTTTGTGGTTAAATTTTTAAATGGGTGTCTGTTCTGGACCTCTTCTTCTTCTTCTTCTTCTTCTCCTTCTTCTTCTTCTTCCTCTTCTTCTTCTTGTCTGCCTGCCTGCCTGTCTGTGTGCTGCTCCTGTAGAAACGAGGCTTTTCCCTCTGTCAACACTGCAATTCTTCACAAAAGCCCAATACAAAAGTGGGACAGGTGAGGCCTTTAGGCTACTGGAAAATTAACAAAAACGTTGCTAATATTTTGGGGCAAAACCCCTTCCTCAGAGCAGTACCAATAGGTTATAACATGGCAAAAAAGATGGATTTGCCAGGAGTTATTACTTAATAGATGCAAGGTCCTTGCAATTCTTGAAGATAACCAGGATGCACAAGAGACCAAACTCAAGGCTTACAGATGGGGAGGGTGATGTGAGACCTTTGGTTTTGGGCAGCACTAGGATTGATTTCACATGGGCCTGGGTTGGAGGGAGGCTACATTCGGCTGCTTCTCAGGGCCAACCACTTTTCTCTGTCAAGGTGGTGTTCTGGGTGGAACTGTAATGAAAGAAATTCAGTCCTTTGGCTCCCTCCGCAGCCTGTCTGCTGGCACTGCGTGGCCTACCAGCAGCTGTGTTCAGGGAAGGGGTGTGTCGTGGGCACAAAAGGAGTAGGTAAAATCCGCTGCATCAGGCTTACTGGTGGTGAAGCATGGGAACAAGTTAATTGCTGGTAATGGTGACATTAATTCCTTTTCCAGACAAGTTTCCCAACTGGGGGTAACCATATGTTCTTGGACTGCAATTGCCAGAAGCCCAACCCGCCCCCAACTATCAGAGCTACCAAGGAGGGCTTTAGATATGTGTACAGTGGTACCCCGACTTAAGAGCAGCTCAACTTAAGAGCAATTCGACTTAAGAGCGGAAAACTGTTGGTGTTTTAACTGCTGCCTTACAAATTTTAGCTATGGTCTGCTCGACTTCCAAATATTTTTTCAAGGTTTTTTTGGGATTTTTAACTTATTTTTTCAGTGTTTTAGATAGGTACCCTGACTTAAGAGCAGCTCGACTTAAGAGCATGCATTTGGAATGGATTAAATTCGTAAGTCTATCTTGGACCCCATGTTTGGGAACCAATAAAATGAAATTTCATCTAGGGATCTTCTAGATGGCACATGATTTATCTTTGTATTTTAAAAAATTGCTTGGCAACTGAGGGCCTTTTCACACGATCCCTAAGATCTGCTGGCCCCTTAAATTCAGACCAGAGATCTTGGGGGTTCGTTGCTGTTCTCCGTTCCCACCCCTCCGCACTTCCTGGCTGCGTAAGGGGAGAGAGGAAAAAAGGGGACAAAAGAATAAAGGCTTACCTCCCGGTGCCGGTGGAAGCTGCTCCGAGCCCCGTCACTTCCTGATTCCTTCTCTTAAAGGGGCGGGAGGCAAAAAAACAACAACAAAAAGAAGCGAGGAGAGCCCGGCACATCCGCATCAAGCAATTTTCACCTCTCAAGAGCAGGTACAAGAAAAGTGCGCTGGGTCGCGCTTAGGTGGGCGGGGTCGCACTTAATTTCCTGTCAACTCCGGAGCTGGTGGGGAAACATTTTTAAGCTCCGGAGCTGGGAGCCATTTGCCCTGGAGTTTAGGGGTCGTGTATAAACACCCTGACAGTCCCAGGAGATTGTGGGATTTAACCGTCTGGCACTCAAATGCTTCAGTACTGCTGTACGTTACTTTCCGCTTGACGATATTCCCCCTCCCCCACGCTATCCACTTGCTAGCACCGTCCTTCTATGGTAGCTGTATTCAGTTGCTCTATGTAGACATCAATGCATGGTGTTGTTGGCTGTTGCTTAGAGGGCTTGTGCTGGGCAAGCACTGTGGCGCTAAAACTCCACACACATTGGCACAAAGCCCACCACCACCCTTTGTTGTGGTGAGTGAGAGAGAAGAAAGGTGCATGGGTTGATAAAAGTTTGAGGCCACAAGTTAAGGTAAGAGGAATGTCTTTTTAATACTGGGGAAATTCCCAAAGATAAGCGTGTACAACCTGATCCTTAATATCACATGTGGAAAGTAAAGGAAAAGTGTTTCACCTAGGGCGTTTATACACGACCCCTAAAGTCCGGGGCAAATGGCTCCCAGCTCCGGAGCTTTAAAATGTTTCCCCACCAGCTCCGGAGTTTACAAGAAATTAGGTGCGGCCACGCCCACTTTAGCACGTCCCAGCGCACATTTCCAGTACCTGCTCTTCCGTCCTGAAAATTCCTTGATGCGGTGTAAAGATAGTGAGTGCGGGGATCTCCTCTCTTCTGTTTGTTGTTTTTTTGGCTCCCGCCCCTTTAAGAGCTACTTTTACAGAGACAGGAATCTTGCCGGCAAGAGCGAGAGCCAGAAGGAGAGCCAGAACGGAGGTGAGGCACGATCTTTTCTTCCTTTTCTCTCCCTCCCCTCACGCAGCCAGTAGCCAGGAAGTGTGGAGGGGTGGGGAAGCAGGAAGAGCGACAAGCCCCTAAGATCTCTGGTCCGAATTTAAGTGGCCAGCGGATCTTAGGGGTCGTGTAAAAAGGCCCTTATATACCGCCCCATACCACTTCAAGTAGTCTCTGGGCAGTTTACAGTTTAATTACAGTAATGCAGGCTACACATTGCCCCACCACCCCACCCCAGCAAGCTGGGAACTCATTTTACTGACCTCAGAAGGATGAAAGGCTGAGTCAACCATGAGCATTAGAGGGATCACATAAGAGGGATACAGTAATTCTAACCTTTTTGACATGCAACCTGTAGCTTTCTGTTATTGGCCTTCATCCCACGTGTGCTTTTGGGTGCTTTTTTCTGCAGTTATAGGCGCTCCTTTTTTTAATGTCCTAATGGCTAGTCGCCTTTTCATTCAGAAAGAGGCGACCACACTCCCTCTCACTCGTCTGAACGCTTTTTCTTGGGGGCTGTACTTTTCTCCAAGACTTACAGAGGTGCCTTTAAACAGTGACTCTTCTTTGCTATGGACATTAAAGGGCCCTTTTCATCACTAAGGACAAGAGGACAGGTAAAGCGCCTTTTTGGGGCACGCTGGGACGTGACTGAAAAAGATGTCTTTTCAAAATAAACGCCTCAAATCTGCCATGAGATAGCGGTCATTCTTATATTTGCAGAACATAGAAATGAATATATAGAGGAATGCCACATAGGTCAGCCATGTGCAGGGTGGTGTAGTGGGTAGAACGACGGAACAGGACTCTGGAGAAAGGGGTTCAATTCCCCTTTTGGACATGGAAACTCACAGGGAAGAGGTGGAACTGGTAAAAGCACTCCTTAAATATCTCAACTTATCTTGAAAACCCTATTGTGGTCACTATTGGTCATTTATGACTGGGGGGACATAACTGACCAACAGCTGCGCCCACTGAGAAGTGACCCCTGCATTGACCAGGGTACTGGACTAGATGACCTTCTGTACACTTTCCAGCTCCATAGTAAGTGGTATCTCTTCATCTGTTGCACAAAATGGATGGAAGAACCCAGGCCCATGTGTATTGCATTCATATATGTGTGTGTGTTAAGTAACCATAATTAACTGTGGCAAATATTTTTTTCGGGGCTCTAGTTGGCCTGACAACTGATGAAATGCTTTGGCCGGAGAGGCCACTAGAGATTTCTCCCTTGGGTGACTGAAAATTCCTCGCTGGGATTTTGGAGGGCTGGTTATGATGTGGAGGCAGGTGTTCCCCACAAGTGCCTCACAATTCTGCAAACGTTGGTGTCCACCATGTGTTATTTGGATGATGGCATTTTATCTGGAAAATAAAGTCATTTGTGAGGAGAACAACACCATTAAGATAAAAATAAAATAAACACAGGGTGCAATTTATTGTGTTTATGGCCTGCTTTTCCTAACCAAAAAAACCGAAATCAAAACAAAACACACACACCCCAAAAAACCCCACACAAACAAACCACAGGGCATTTAGGGGGTTATCCTCTATTTTTGTCCTCACAAAATATCCAGTGTGGTACGTTAGGATGAAAGAGTCTTTGTACACGACCCCTAAACTCCGCAGCAAATGGCTGCCAGCTCCGGAGCTTACAATTGTTTCCCCACCAGCTCCGGAGTTTGCAGGAAATTAAGTGCGACCACGCCCACCCCAAGCACGTCCCAGTGCACTTTTCTTGTACCTGCTCTAGGAGGGTGAAAATCCCCAGGTCCGGATTTAATCTAGTGAGTGCGGGACTCTCCTCCCTTCTGTTTGGTTTTTTTTTTTTTGCCTCCCGCTCCTTTAAAAGAAGGGGCGGGAGGCAAAAAAAAAAACCAAACAAACAGAAGAGAAGGAATCAGGACAACGGGGCTTCAACCGGCTTCGGAGGTGAGCCTGCATTTTTTCCTCTCTTTTTTCCTCCCTCCCCTCACGCAGACAGGAGCAAGGAACTGCGGAGGGGTGGGGACGCAGAAAGAGCAATGAACCCCCAAGATCCCTGGTCCGAATTTAAGTGACCAGTGGATCTTAGGGGTCGTGTGAAAAGGCTCAGAATTGAACCTAGGTACGGCCTCTCCCTTGCCTTGGCCAACCTCTTCTGTTCCAGATGGGCTGGAGCACAACTCCTATCATCTCTCATTGACATGGTGGGAGCTGCTGTCTGGCGTACCCAGTGGGGACCTGATTGGGGGAGGCGACCAGCACGCCACCCTTTAGGGAACAACACACACACCTAAAGTGGAATCACACCTCCAAAAGATGCAGGGGGTTAGTAAAAAAAAAAAAAAAATCAGTTTCACATTTTGGCCTCCGGTGAAAAGATGCGAGGGGGTTAGTAGCCCTCTCTTAGCTTTTTTCCGCCATCAATAAAAAAAAAAAAAGCTCAGTTTCTTAAAAGGATCCATTTGTCTTTTATTAAATTTTATGGATTATGCCTATTGTGTTTATTTTTAGAACATCTGCTCTGAGAGGAAGTTCCTGTGGGAAGAGCCAATAATAAATAAATAAATAAATAAACATGCAGAATTGGGCAGTTGAGAGGAACGTGAGCCAATTATTCTATACATGCTATTGGGCAGTTCTATGTACTGTACAGTATATGAAAACTTTGTATATCACATTATTTGTTTAAATTTGGAACAGTTCAAACAAGTGGTCCATTAAAGTTTGATATGAAGAGGGCATGGCATTTGCATGTCATTCAGTCATTTGTTGGTTTGTGTTTTTTGCATATTTTGGCCATCTACATTTTCACATGTCTTACTTACCTGATTTCATTTTTGAGCTGATCCATAAAGTGTTGTTGTTTTTTAAACCACTGGTCGGTGATCAAAGAAGAAAGGACTTGTTGACTCAACTCCATCCGAAAAAAACACTGAAATGGCCTTGCCGGAACTAAAAGAAGCTGTAAGAGATAAGATAGGAAACCACAGAGAGCATAAATCCACAAAGGGACCAGGACTCGGACAAGATGAAAAGAAGAAGACATGCTTGCATTAAGTCTTTAAGGTGTCACCTTTTTGTTGTCCTTTTATTTTTATTTTTATAAATCTCTCTCTCTCTCTCTCTCTCTCTCTCTCTCTCTCTCTCTCTCTCTCTCTCTCTGTGTGTGTGTGTGTGTGTGTGTGTGTGTGTGTGTGTGTGTGTGTGTGTGTGTGTGTGTGTGTGTGTGTGTGTGTGTGTGTGTGTGTATTCGCACCAAAATGGATCAGACATGGCCAGAAATTTCCCCTGAAAGGGTCGCAGTCAAGGTTTGCTGGACTCAGTTTGCGTCTTCTCCAATTCCTGTGGGAAGGCAGCATCCATGCATCCGTGCGCCTCTCCTTTCAGCTGAATCGGCACCCACCCAAAACCCAGAACAGTTTTCAATCCAGGAAGCAGAGGAGCTTGCAAAGAAAAGCTGAAGAGCCATGGAGTCGTTTGGGGATCAGGTCCCTTCATTTCCTTGCTGAGCAAAGAGGTGGAAAGTGGTTTCCTGTTGATGGAGCAGGTGAAATGAAGCCCAGATAAACAGGAAGCAGGGTCCCTCCCGCCCTTTCTCTTTTCTCTCTGGGCCTTTTCACACGACCCCTAAGATCCACTGGCCACTTAAATTCGGACCAGAGATCTTAGGGGTTTGTCGCTGTTCCTGCGTTCCCACCCCCTCCGCACTCCTGGCTGCTGGCTGCGTGAGGGGAGGGAGAAAAAAAGGAAGAAAAGAATGCCGCTCACCTCCGTTCTGCCGCCCCGGCACTGCATTCAGATCTCTTAAAGGGGCGGGGGGCAAAAAAAGAACAAACAGAAGCAAGGAGAGCCGGGCAGTCACTACGTTATATCCGCATCAGGAATTTTCACCTCCAGAGAGCAGGTACCTGAAAAGTGCGCTGGGATGTGCTTAGGTGGGCATGGTCGCACTTAATTATCTGCAAACTCCGGAGCTGGTGGGGAAACAATTTTAAGCTCCGGAGGTGGGAGCCATTCGCGGCGGAGTTTAGGGGTCGTGTACAAACCGTCTGTACGGTTTCTACTGCAGAAGGATCCCAGCTTGGAAGGGACAACAAACAGAGCGTGGAGGATGCCCACCTGCTGCAGAATTACACACACACCCAAGTCCTCATTTCTCCGATTGCTCCTTGTCTCCCATCTTCCTCGCCCCCCTTCCTCGTCCCCCAATGTCTCTTAATTTTTGGGATCCCTTTTTAAAAGGGCAAATAGAAGCACACCAAAATCCTGTCAAGTGACACCCTCTCTTCCTCTCCCCTGGCGGCCAATTGGTTTCCAGGCACAATCGGAGGTGCTTCTTTTAACCTATACTGTAAAGCCCTAAATGGCTTGGGTCCGAGTGGTCTCCAAATACTGTGTGTCCCCAAGTATGTGGAGTCTCATACAGGGGAGGCCTTTGTCTTGGTTCCGCAACCTTCACAAGTGTGTCTGGCAGGTGGACCTTCTCCGTCACAGCTCATGGACTTTGGAACTCCCTCCCACTAGAGGCCATGCCGGGCCCCATTTTTGCTATCCTTCTGTAGGCAGACAAAGACCTTCCTCTTTGGGCAGGTGTTCCCTGAGCAACTGGCTGCCAAGTGGGGGCGGGAGGGGGTTAGACTGATTGGTATGCAATATTGCTTTGATTGGGTTTTTAGTATTGCTTATGGCCGCGGTCTCACTAAAGTTTTCTGTGCATCTTAATTTGATGCATAGTTTTTGGGGGGTCACATGGTGTTTTGATGTGTCCTGTCGACAGGGTAGTAATTTACTGCTCTGTACCCATCTCTACTTGCCTACTGCACATGGAGGCAACAACAGTTTATTTTCTTGGGCTCCTTTGTTACCAGTTTTTACAGATTATTTTGAGTCCGTGCTTGGCTCGGAATCAGTGTCCAATAATTAAATTCAAATAAAGTAAGGAAGCGCAAACACTGAACTGTTCAATTCTGATTGATTGCAGCCAAGCCAAATATCAGTCAGTGGTCTCACCCTGGATGGTGTAAGTGAGCCCTGAACATTTGTTTAACATCTGTTTTTATACATACAAACCAGTTCAAGGTTTCCCTCAATCGGCATTGGTGGGACATCCAATCTCCTGTGCCATCAAGCTCTTGATGGTCCAAATCCTTGAGTCAATGTTCCATAGATTGGTGTCCTATTGTTCAACAGGGCCCAGTCTGGCTGAGACAGGGAATGTGGAACTCCAGACAATGGGACCATCTCCTGTCCCTCAGGCACAGTTTACCTTGGGGATAATCCTTTCATCCAGGTGTTCTGTCACTTCCTGGTGTCATATACTTCCAGTCAGTTTACATTCTTAATGTATTCCAGTTCCTATAATTTATCTAGGTAGAATAAATGTTTTGGAGCCTGATTTTTCATGGTATCACCTTGATCACTGCAGATGGCAACTGCAGCAATGAAATTAGAAGACGCCTCCTTCTTGGCGTTGAGTTTTCAGAAGGCTATTCCTACTGCACGCTGCTGAATTTCCCAAGGTCCAATGAAATAAATTCAACACAGAGAGGTCCAGGAAAAAATACCGGTTTATTAGGCCTAATAAAGGACGGTAAGGCCAACTACCCTATGGCAAGGCAGTGCAGGATGGTCGGCCCAGAAGAAAGAGTGCACCCAGGTTTTATACCTCCCTCCCCCTCCCATCAGGTGCATGCAACCCCTGGGCCGGGCAAGAGGTGGTCCTTAGGGGACATCCAATGGGGACAGTCCAGAGGGTCTCTTGGGGGAGGTCTCAAGGCGTTTCCAAGCCCTGAAACAGGATTCCAGATTAACCTGTTTGCCAGGTGTGGCCAGGCCTTCTTTGCTCCTTGATGGGCCATTCAAGGTGTGAGAATAGGGGAAAGGGAGAAAGCATTGTTCAAGAGTCCATGCCATTATCAACTCAATAGGTGGCTTGGAGAGTCAACAAAGGAATCTTGAGCTGTGAGACGGAACTTCCTGGTGAATGTGGAGGCAAGACAATGGAAGCCTTCTGGCTGGAGATAATCTGTGGGGCCCATGTCCTTCTTCCATCAATGGTTGGAGTTCTTTCTGGAAGGCACAACCATCCTCAGGAGTCGCCATGTTCTCCTTCTCCTTATGCCATGATCCTGTGCCCAAGATGGTGGCCCAAGGGGGAGGCAGGAAGCAGTGTAGGAACACGTTTAAGCAGACCCAGGGAAAGCGGGTTGGGGAGAGAGAAAGAAAGAGAGGCCCTTTGTACACGACCCCTAAACTCCGCCGCAAATGGCTCCCAGCTCCGGAGCCCAAAATTGTTTCCCCACCAGCTCCGGAGTTTACAGATAATTAAGTGCGACCACGCCCACCTAAGCGCGTCCCAGCGCACTTTTCAGGTACCTACTCTCTGGAGGTGAAAATTCCTGATGCGGATATAAGGTAGTGACTGCCCGGCTCTCCTTGCTTCTGTTTGTTGTTGTTTCCCCCCCCCGCCCCTTTAAGAGATCAGAATGCTGCCGGGAACAGAGCGAGACTGGCAGAACGGAGGTGAGCGGCATTCTTTTCTTCCTTTTTTTCTCCCTCCCCTCATGCCGCCAGCAGCCAGGGTGGGAAAGCAGGAACAGCGACAAACCCCTAAGATCTCTGGTCTGAATTTAAGTGGCCAGCGGATCTTAGGGGTCGTGTGAAAAGGCCCAGAGAGAGAGAGAGAGAGAGAGAGAGAGAGAGAGAGAGCACGGGCAAATGGGGGTGGGTTAGGCCCGGGGGCCTGCCTTGGCATGAAAACCATAACTATGCCCTAGACGTGGGGGGTGTCTCTGAGTGTAAGGATGGCCGTCCATGAGCGCCATCCCATGAGTTTATGAACACAGAAGATGCAGACTGTGACTCAAGGGGAGTTATACCCAGGGCACGTGACTGGCTGTTTTAAATGTCCAGAAAATGAATATTTGTCTGGCCAGATGAGGGTTGGCCCAGTCTGAATTGTCAGAGACCTGGTCATGCTGCAGTGAGAGCAAAAAGTGAACTTACAGAGGCTTTTTTCTTGACAGCAGAGCCTCCTGGCTGCGAAGCAAGCCATGAGGGAGTTTTTTCCTAATATCTCCAGAACTGACTGGTCTTTTTGGATTGGGTTTCTTGTGTTCTACTTATGATAGTGTAGGGCGATAATCGGTGGCCTTGGGTAGCCCCGGAACCTGTCCAATTCTATAATTCTACGTTTTTCATTTCCATTGTGACTCATCATTGGGAGGAAAGCAATGGCAAACCTGGGCAGCGTCTTAAAGAGCAGAGACATCACTTTGCCGACAAAGGTCAGGATAGTCAAAGCTATGTTTTTTCGAGTAGTGATGCATGGAAGTGAGAGCTGGACTATAAAGAAGGATGATCGCCGCAGAACCGATGCTTTTGAGCTGTAGTGCTGGAGGAGAGTCTTGAGAGTCCCCTGGACTGCAAGGAGATCAAACCTATCCATCCTGAAAGAAATCAACCCCGAATGTTCACTGGAAGAAGAGATTTTGAAGCTGAGGCTCCAGTACTTTGGCCACCTCATGAGGAGAGAGGATTCCTTGGAAAAGTCCCTGATGTTGGGAAAGATTGAAGGCAAAAGCAAAAGAGGACAGCAGAGAATGAGATGGTTGGACGGCGTCATCAATGCAACTAATATGGATTTGACCAAACTCCGGGAGGCAGTGGAAGACAGGAAGGCCTGGCAAGCTCTGGTCCATGGGTTCACGAAGAGTTGGACACGACTGAATGACTGAACAACAACAACAACAACAAATGTCTACCAATTCTGAGTGTTTCCTTGTTTCTTTTTAATATTTATATACTCACTGTCTTTCTCTTTAATATTGCCATTTAATGATGTCAGCTGCCTCTTTATACTCATTGTTCTTAGTGTATATTGTCTTTAATGTTGGAAGCTGCCTTGGATCGTTTCTAAGGAGAAAGTCGGGTTTAAAATATAGTAAATAAATGAACTAAATAAACAAGCACAGGTAGTGCAAACTTTCTTGCAGGGTTTTAGCCATCATACTGCAGAAGACGCTTGGACGGGTAAAGAAAAAAAAGGAATAAAATGTCAGCTCGCCTGACTTGTGCTCTTTCCACAGGACCGTTTTGAGGCCCACAGATGTTGTTGGCAGGAGGACGACCGACCAAAAAAGCAGCAACTAAGCAAAGCCAGCCAAAGATGGTGTCCTAGCAGACAAATATAATAATAATAATATATACTTGTGCCTGACACAAAGCAGTGCAGCAATAACGTAGATAAAATGTCACTATTGATATAAAAGGGTTTGCAGAGTTAGTCTATCAGAAAGACAATGACAATGAATAGAGTAAAAACTCATATATTCATATATACATCAAAATATACACAGCATAACAACCAAGCATTATATACAATATAGCAAACAGACAAACAGAGTATGGGGTGAACTGTTCTCACCACAACAGTCCCCAGTTACAAATGGTAAGCTAGTGCCTTTTATACTTATTCAGCACTCATAAGATCTGATGCAATCACTAATTAACAATCTGATGCAATCTGATCTATCCATTACAAATCATGATGTTACAATCAGTTCCACCTGCACTTCATCACCTAACATGCCTGTGATTACTAGTCTCTAACACTTGTGGATTAACATCATGACACTGCAGAATCTAACTGCCTCCATTTTACAATTCACTTTACACATTCTGTTAAATATACATAACATATGTTTTGTCAACTTTTACATATGTTGACAGCCATGTGGCCCTTTTGGACACAGGAAATAAATGAAGCAAACACACCAACAAACACACACAGAGGTTTCTTTCGAGGCCTGTGAAGAATGGAAAAATCCCCAAAAGGGGAAATCCTAATACAGGTGTTACCAGTTTTTACAGATTATTTTGAGTCCGTGCTTGGCTCGGAACCAGTGTCCAATAATTAAATTCAAATAAAGTAAGGAAGCGCAAACACTGAACTGTTCAAGTCTGATTTATTAAAGCAAAGCCAAAAGCAGCAGTCAGCGGTCTCACCCTGGATGGTGTGAGTGAGCCCTGAACATTTGTTTAACAACAGTTTTATACATTCAAACCAGTTCAAAGTTTCCCTCATTGGTGGGTCATTGTTCACAGTTGCATCCAATCTCCTGTGCCATCAAGCTCTTGATGGTCCAAATCCTTGAGTCAATGTTCCATAGATTGGTGTCCTATTGTTCAACCGGGCCCAGTCTGGCAGAGACAGGGCAGGGACAGGGAATGTGGAACTCCAGACAATGAGACAATCTCCTGTCCCTCAGGCACAGTTTACCTTGGGGATAATCCCCTCATCCAGGTGTTCTGCCACATCCTGGAGTCATGTAATGTATTCCAGTTCCTATAATTTATCTAGCTAGAATAAATGTTTTGGAGCCTGATTCCTCATGGTATCACAGGCATGTCCAAACTTCAGCCCTCCTGATGTTTTGGATCACAACTCCCAGAATTCTAAGCTTATATTGCCAATGACAAAGGACTGTGGGAGTTGTGGTCAAAAACATCTGGAAGGCTGAAGTTTGGACATGCCTGTCCTAATATGTGATCAAGTGTGGGAGCTTCTGGGTCCTTTTGAATTCTTCATTCTATGATGGTTACTTCATGTCCTTCTTTGTTCCGCGACTAGTTTTGTACCGTGACAGCGTTGATTGTGATCACATGTTTTGTCCCCATTTCAGTGTTCCCATGGTCGTGATAACTTGTCTCGTGACAAATGTTACCTCACAGTCTTGTATGGTGACGAACACAGAATTTGTCTAGCTTCCTTTTTTGGGGGGAGGCTTAAAAAATTCTTTTTTGACATTTTGCTTCTGAAATGTCAAAATAATAATAATAAAAAGCCAGGACACAGTTTTCTAACAGAAATGAATGTTTTGTTGTGTGACAGTTGTTACCTCACAGTGTCTTGTCTCGGAACAGAAAGCAGGAACCAAGAGTGACAAGGGAAAACCCTATCCCAGCACCAGGTGTACAGTATTCTTGCGCTTAGCACCCGTTCCCGGGGCGTGGTCGATACAAATTTCAGTAGTTGTGCGATGGGCATGAAGTAACTTTTTTTGTACCGCTCCTAAGTGCAACACTAACAGAGACAAAACGGACGTGAAGTAACCGCCTATAACAAATGAGGCTTTACAGTGGGCACAGGGCACTGTTTCGGCTTCATGGATTACACTTCAGCAGTGAGCCAAGTGCTCTCCCCATGCGCATTGTTAGTCGAAGTTGCTTTGCTTAAGAGTGGCGATGTAAAGGTCGCTGCTGCTAGAGGTTCCTGGAAGGTGGGAGGATCCCCTGCTACACTTAAAAAAAAAAGGCAAATTCTGATACCAGAAATGGTCATCTCCTTTGCAGCATAGAGAGCCCTGTGTGCCCCGGGGAGAAAACGCAGAAGGTCACAGCTGATCGGAAATGGCAGAGATGCCACCGTGGGGAGGTGGACCCAGGGACAACCTTCTCATCTTGTTGTGGGTGACATTCTTAGGCCCCGCGGGGGGCATTGCCAGAGTATATGTAGGAGCAGAGCTGGCTTCTGGATTACCACGGGGTCATGTCACTGGGTTGGCATCTCCCTGGTGTCACCTGCTGTTGCCGGGATGCCCGTCTTCCAGGCTTCTGTATGGCGAAGCTCTCTGCAAGCGAGGACTGCTGTCCTTTTGCCTTTGTCCAAAATGGAGCAGCTCCCTCCCATGAAAGGGGGGGCTCAACGCTCCTGACCCAGTGAATCCAGTCACCCAGCCTGAAAGGCTAGCTCTGAGCAACCTGACAGGGGTGTGTGTGTGTGATGAAACGATATAGTGATGCATCGATATCCCTGTTTGAATATTTTTTTAAAAAACTTGAAATAAAAGCCAAAAACCGAGACCACACGTCACGTTGGGAGCGAAGCAAGATGCGAACCGAAAAGATTCCCGACCGCTGGCAGGGGAACCACTCACCCCGCTTGGAGCACGGTAAAGGGGGCGTGGTCGGGGTGGCATCGCAGCCAAAAAGGAGGAGCGTGCGGACTGAAACGATCGATTCGCACAGAAATGAGGACTTGCCGCGAAGCGAGCGGTTCGTGAAGTAACGGCCAGAGAGAGAGAGGGTAGGCTGAAATTCCTGGCAGAGTGGGAGTTGCAATCAATTTGTCCAGCAACGCTCTGATGGATTCCTGGTTCTCTCTCCTGCCCCGGCTGCCCTTCTGCTCTTTTGGCTTTGAAAGATGAGTTTCCCCAAGCCTTCAGATCTGCCTTTGGGGTTTAAAAAAGTCTCTTTTGCTCTCCAGCCCTGCAGCCCTCGTCCCGAGCATCCGATGAAGACACCGGCCCGAGTTGGCATTATCCAAACGTAGTCTCACCAGATGGCCTGTGGGCATCGCCTGCAGAAGACCCACGGGTGCCTCTCCGCTTTCCGGGTTGCTCCATGCTTCTGCCCCAGGGCTTCCTTTCCAGAGACGCGGAGGGTGTATTTGGAAAGGAAAGGGTCTCGTGCATTCGCATTGACAGCTCTAGAAGGGTTCTCAGGCTGAAACAAAGAACTTCACCCACCCCTCCATCCCCAGATGTTACCAGCTGATTTTTGTCTCGGAGGGGGAAAAGATCAAACGTTACCAATGCCCCCCCCCGCAATACTTTCCACAGTAGGCAATTTTTAAAAGTAAACAATGAGGAATAAGATTTGCAAGCACACTGTCAACTAAGGGCTTTAAATCAGGGAAGATTAAAAAATGCAATCTGTTAATTTGAATCTTATATTTCTTCTGCAGTTTACAGCGGGGTGGGCAAGGTCAAAAGAGGACAGATTTGTGCCCCCCAGTGCAAAAGAACTCCCACCGAACCCCACCCCTGGCAAGGCTGCCTGCAGGCCAAAATGGCTGTTTTCAGTCACTTTTTTCTTTCTTCTAAATACAAAATGCAATCAGGAAGTGGCTGGACAAGCATTTCCAGTGTTATTCCTTAAATTATTTTTGTAGTGTGGGTGTGCTTAAGCCAAGCCCCCCTTCAACCAATAGAATGAAGACAGCTTCTCCTAGAGAACAGAGAAATCATTATATTTTGTAAGCACAAAACCCCACTTTTTATCTGATGAGAGGCTGCTGGAGACCTTGAAACCCCAACATGTTCCTGGGACGGCTGTGTGTGGTCATCTGTTTAAAATAACACCATTAATTCTACCTTAAAATTTTGAACAATGTATAGGTTTTAGCTTTTAATATTGTGGGTTATTTTATAATGTAAGCCACTTTGGGTCCTTTTTTAAAAAAAAAAGGCAGGGCAAAAATATTATAAATAAATAAATAAACAAAAAAATTGCAGTTATATACTGTATTCCCCAAAAGCATGGATGAGTCAAATTCCTTCAAGCTAATGTTGTATGCTTTTAGATTAAAAATCTTCTTCACACCAGACAAGCTCTTAAATTATTTAAAAAGTCAGCATCAGGAAAAAAAATGGTGAATATAGCACAAAATTTAAAAAAGAAAGAAAAAAAGACAAAAGAAAAAGAACAGAAGAAAAAGAATAAACAAACAAACAAAAATGCCAGGATGGAGAAGCAGCTGCTACTGACCAAGCAACGGACTCAGTATAAGGTGGGAGTCTTAAAATCGGACTGAGATAATTCAGATTACGTCCTATTTTTAAAATACTGTAGATGGTTTTGGTTAGTGCCTGAGATGGTGCCCATGGCTGCCTGCAGAATAAAAACAAACCAACAATGGACAACAGGGGCGTAGGTTGGGGAGAGCAAGGGGGCAGGCTGCCCCGGGGGCAGCAATTAGGGGGTGCCAAATTGCCTACTGACCCCCCGCCGCTGCCCCCCCACTCACCATACAGATTATATTTTACAATTGGGAGGTGTGCAAAAAATGACTGTTTCCCCAGACTCTGGAAGCCCTAGCTATGCCTCTGATGGACAATGTGCCCTTTTTGGAAATATAACATCTTCCTCCAAACTGGTCCATAAATAAAACAAGGATTACATTTTCCTGCATTCAGGGACAGAAGCAGAAAGAAATGGGGCGGTACTTCTACCCTAGACTCTAAATGGCACAATTTTTATGAAAATAACAATACAGGAAAACAATTCAGGAAACGAGCAACCATTGCAACCGGCAGCATTCCTATTGACAAAACAGGTGACGTTTTGGCATGTGTCCGGGGGCCATGCTGGTGGCGTGCCAAAAGGCCAAAAGAGCATTTGTACTCAGTGCTCTTCTGCGCTCCGTTCTGAATGTGGGTGCCTGAACTGCAATATCCTTCTCCCACACCCCTCTGGTCTTCTGGAAATGTGGAGTGGGGTGGATGTGGTTTGCCTGCCTTTTCCATCCAGCAGGAAGCAAAGGAGGCCCCAAAAAGTGAGGGGGAGGAAAAGGAGGAGGAAGGCTCTGCTGCCCCAATATCTTCCTTCCTGGCTGGGAAAGACAATCCTTTAGGATGTTATCAGTTGCCCCAGCATTCCCGTATGGAGTGAGCAGCTCTGAAGAGGGTTGGTAGGAACGCTGGATCCCTTCGCCTTCCTGGTCTGGAGAGAAATGTTCTGTGAATTTGCTAAGACAAGCGCCACCCACCCCACCCTGGCTTCAACCGAGTCTCTTGGGGGGGGGGCAGGGATGGGAGTAGGGCCTCTATTGAGATGCTCCACCTCCTGGCAAGCAGGTAGAGGATGAGGCCCTCATTCAATTCGTCTTCAACTAGACTAGAGCTTGGAACATATTTAGTAATTTGCAGGTTGCTTGTTGTTAACAGCAGGCCCTTGCATTGTTCATGCTGGGAAAACCACAGAGAAATGCTCCCTGATTCTCCCTAGTGGCCAATTTTGATACAGCACCTTTCAGATAATAAATATCAAGCATGGGGGAGCAGTTAAGAGTTATGGACTACAACTCAGCAGACCCCTTTGAATCCCCCTTGATTATGAAAATGTGGGTCAGTCAATCCACTCCTTAAAAATGAAAAAAGATGAAACACCGTGCTTTCCCTACTGCTTATGAATGAGAACTGAAGTGCCTAAACATGGAAACATTTTTGGCAAATGGTCTTAAGGGACCCTTCAAATGTAACTTTTGGGAGTAACTAAACCATGTTATTCTTTACCTCCCAAAGGAACCTGGTAACTGCTCAGCACATTTCTTTTGTAATTAGTTTTTGTTACATCCTTATCACCCCTCCCCCCCAAAAAATAACTTTTTAGAGATAACCAACTACTTGTAACTAACTGCTTTGGGCTTTTCTCTCTAACACATCTTATCTTGTAGGAGCTCTCCTCCAAAGCAAACATAACTCGCCTGCAAAGGTTCCTTGGAGGAAGAAGTTGCAAAAGGGGGTGGGGTGGGGAGGAGACGGAAGGACAGCTGGGGAAAAAAACCCACCTGATTTGTTAAGTTACGCAACCTACCAGCAACTTCTGGGGAACCCTGGCAGGACGTGCAAGAGTAGCCAACAGGCAGAGCTGAACAATGGATTTTTCCCTTTAGGACTGCTGCCTGATTGGACGGACAAAATACTAGATTATATTATTTCATTCTTTCTAGAGGCGAGGACCGCCCCACCTCTGATATCTTTCTGGAAACAGGCAAGGACCTTTCTCTTCAAGCAAGCTTTCCCTGAATGATGGACTATTATGTATCTTTTATACGAAGCTATAGGATCACAATAGACTTTGTGTTTATAACCACTTATAACCTTGTGTGATTGCAGTGACACTATGCTTTCAGTGCTAGTTTCCATCACTCACAACTTTTCAATGGAATTTGACTCTCCTTTTAACTGCTTGTGTTCTCTTGTAGATTTAATGCAATGTTGTCTGTTAATGGTGTAATATGTCCCTCAATTCTCTGGCATCAATACTTGAATATATCTTAACTGGACTGGACTGCATATTGTCCCTCATTACTGTAAGCTGCCTTGGGTCCTTTTCCAAGGAGAAAGGTGAGGTAAAAATAATCTAAAATTAAAATAAAAAAACCCAAAACATTCTTCTTAGAGGGCTATTTGTGCATATTGCTGACTTTCTGACTCTGTCCTGATCGTTGCATTGGGTTTTACATTTGTTCGTGTTCGTCTTATTGTTAACCGCCTGGAGTTCCTTTGGGAAGACAGGCAGTATAGAAATAAAATTAAACAAACAAAGAAACAAACAAACAAAGAAACAAACAAATAAATAATATTGCATCTAATTAGCCTCCACAAACAAAACTGGAAAGGTATTTGTCCCTATGGAGATTACAGTCCAGAGTGACACGCTGAAGATAATGGATAGCTTGAGGGGCTTAGGCATTTGACTGTGGCGTCTGGGGTTGAGAGTTCAAATCTTCACTGGGGCCCCCATGACAGGGCCTGGACTCAATGACCCATAATCCCCCAGTAGATTAACTACTGTGGGGAATGGGGAACGCCAGTTGCTTAAAAACGTTCCCCCAGCTGGCTGGTTCAGACAACAGGGCCGGGAAAGTTAGTTTTTAACACCAACCAATATACAAAAACCAGAGAGAGGATGGAAAGGTGAAGAGGGGGCCCGAGGGCTCTAGGTGGCCTCAGGAAACCGGCGACAAAGCCGAAAAGCCCCAGGAGGCAGCACCACTTTCACCCGG
This sequence comes from Phrynocephalus forsythii, assembly GCA_029282475.1. Taxonomy (NCBI): domain Eukaryota; kingdom Metazoa; phylum Chordata; class Lepidosauria; order Squamata; family Agamidae; genus Phrynocephalus; species Phrynocephalus forsythii. The sequence goes on along the minus strand of JAPFRF010000005.1, from coordinate 128,497,321 downwards.
AGCTGCAAGCCCTCCCCCCCTCCAACCCCCCCCCCTGACCTCAGCTTTCTGCCCGGTGAAGATTAGCGCCCAGCTGGACCCCGGTGAGTGGCAGGCGGAAAAGCCCGGCCATCCCCCCAAGCCACAGGCTGTCGGTGGTGCCTCTTTTGCGTGTGCATGTGTGCCCAGGCTGGGGTTCCAGGCACCTCTGAAGCCACCACAAAATGTCCTTCGTAAAGCTGAACACCCAGGCCTCCCTCCCGCAGCCTGGCTCACAGCAAGAGCTGGCTGGCTAATGCCACCACCACCAACCCTTGGGAAGAAGGACCCTGGCCCCAAACGCCCCTGCCCTCTCATGTTCTACCATCCATCCTCCAGCCCAGCCAGGCCTTCTGGAAGCTGACTGGCAAGTTTTGGGGATGGACCAGGAGAGGAAAAGAGGTCCCCATGAAGATAGCCAAGGTTTGCCTTCAAGTGCTGTTGTGTGGTCTGGGGCGAAGCTGGCTGGGGGATTCTGGGGGTTGTAGTCCAAAAGCGAAGCCTCTCCCTTCTGTACACTTAGATTGTTCTTCCTGAAGGCTCCATGGCTGCCTTCACACAACCACTGACATCTGCAGCAAACTTTGATCCAGATCAACCCCCGAGTGGTCACGTGGTTGATATCACGGATCGGATTTCCCATGGTCACGTTTGGAAAATCTGCAACCGTTCTGATCCCATGACTGAGAACCGCAGCAAAGACACATTAACGTGGGCAAAAATGTTTTGGTGTGGATTTTCCGTGTTCCCACGGACTCGAGTAACAATTTAAAATCCGCATCGGAACAGCAACAAGGATTTTTGCACTGTAAAAGTAAAATGCGCTGGGTTGTGCTTAAGTGGGCGTGTTCACACTTTTCTAAAAAAATCCGCTGCTTGTGGGAAAACGATTTTACGCTCTGCATCTGCAAGCACTTGGCAGAGGATTTTAGTGGTTGTGTGAAAGCAGCCCATGTCTTTGGCAGACTTCATCGCAAAGTGTCCGTAGGTGTGTCAATTACAGAGGGATGGGCACACTTTTTGTCTAAAGAACTAGTTGGGAAATTCCAGCCATGAGGGTTCACAGCCCTGAATTCACCTCAAGACCTAGCACAGAATTTGCAATGCACTTGTGAGAATTTTATTTACCATTTTTCGTGCACTGCCCATAAGTGTTGGGGCAGAGGCCTGAAGGATTGCAATTTTATTGACAAAAGCTTGCTCTTTGATTATTTTTGAAAAGCGGGCTAGTAAAGGTATCACACCCTCTTGCATTGGTGCAGACTATTATGCAAATATCCCACCGAGAACTCCAGAAGCAAAAATCAGCCAAGATTTCATGAATTCGGGATATTAATGCAGGTATAGGCGAAAGAGCCTTTCTCCCAGACAGATGCAAGGAGAAATACAGAAACCAGTGCGGTCAAAGGACATGCACTGCCAGCAGTTTCATTCCTACCAAGCAAACCGAAAAACAAACACTTCCCTCTCTGCAAGGCCTTGTGTTGTCACAATCAAGTCTCTAGCGTGAGAAGAGCCCGGCTTGCTTCCACAGGCGCCCTGTCCTCTTGAGATTCACCCCACAGGACTCGTTGGCTGGCAAGCACAGGGTTAATGCCTTTCTGTTCTGAAAGACCCTTTGTAAGGACATGGTGGTTTCCCGAGTTTATCTGTCTTCTGCTTTTCAGGGTGAATTCCTGCTGATTTCAGTGTGGTTTCAGAACAATATTTAAAAGTTGTTCTATTCTACTCTGGTCAGACTCCACTTGGAGTACTGTGTCCAGTTCTGTGCACCACAATTTAAAAAGGATGTTGACAACCTCGAGTGGGTGCAGAGGAGGGCGACCAGGATGGTTGAAGGTCTGGAAGAAATGTCTTACCAGGAGCTGCTTAGGGAGCTGGGAATGTTTAGCCTTTCAAAAAGAAGGCTGAGGGGGGATATGATAGCTATGTTTAAATATTTGAAAGGATGTCATATCGAAGAGGGAACAGGTTTGTTTTCCATGGCTTCAGAGACTAGAACTCGGGGCAATGGTTTCAAACTACAGGAAAAGAGATTCCATTTGAACATCAGGAAGAACTTCATGACAGTTAGATAGCTGTTCGGCAGTGGAAGACGTTGCCCCAAAGGAGGGTGGTGGAGGCTCCTTCTTTGGAGGTTTTTAAGCACAGGCTGGATGGCCCATCTGTCGGAAATATTGTGATGGGGGTTCCTGCAGGGCAGGGGGTTGGACTGGATGGCCCTTGAGGTCTCTTCCAACTCTATGATTCTTCACATGTTATGTATCAGATGGGAATTTTTTTACCTTCTTAAAAAGACTTGCATATTTGGCAAATCGCCTCGGATATCTGCTAGAACCAAATCTATGAGTTTAGGGGAAATGAAGCAGCCCAGGACCAAGCGAGCAAGAACCAAAACAGGTGACTTTACGCTGAACTTATTACAGTGGACCCTTGTAGAACAAACGGTTTGTGTAACATAAAAACTGTACAACATAAAGCATTCCGGAGATAGGGGAAATTTGCTTAACAGAATCGTCTATGGGGCGAATCCGTACAACATAAAAAAGGTTGCAGTTAAGGATTACTCTGTTTTCAATGCATTCTGATGGGAAATTTGTATAAAGGAAATTTTGCTTAACATAATGTCATTTGGAACGAATTATTTCCTTTATACAAGGTACCACTGTATTTTCATGTGAGCCAAAGGTTCTTATACAGATGGCTTCAAATACTGTATGGTGTTATTCTTAAATAACGAAGTATTTCATCCAAAGTGTGATTATTCATCATGCATGCTACCAACTAGCCACTGAGATGCTGTTTTGTGCAACTATTTTTTAAAGGATGAAAGTAAGAAAACTGTGTGTTATTTGGAACACAGGCCGTAGAGCAGAAATTTTTGGTCACCGTGGGTCATATTGCACTTGTTCTTTTTCTGACTTAACTTATGCTCCTTTATATGGACAGAAGGGAACTCTGAAAGCCCATGTTGAAGGCAAGCTGCCTTTGGATTAGACTACTGTAATGCACTCCACCTGGGACAGCCCTTGAAAACTGTTCAGTAGTCACAGCTGCTGCAAAACATGGGTGTCAGAATGTTGCAGGGTTGCCACTAGAATTTTCTGTTTAATTTCCTTGACTTTCCCTAGCCAACATTTGTCAGTTTCCCCGATTCTGTGTTGGGATTTAGCAGGAGACAAAACTTCAATTCCATACAGAAGCATGACCCAAAAATATGCTTATCTTTATGCGGAACTTAAATGCAGTAGTTGCAAGGTAAGGATGAAAACAGTTAGATGTTTAAAGTTCATATATTGTTAAAATTTAAACTAACTTTGATTTGCAAATGCTACAGGCAGACTTTGGAAATTTATTTATTTATTGTACTTTTATACTATCCATCTGGGCAGCAAGGCCACTCAGGGTGGTTTACAACAAATATTAACAACAAATAAGACAGTTAAAATAAGCAAAACAACACCCAAACAAGCATAACTACATTAAAATACAAAGTACAATTTCAAAACATTACAAATAAAAATACCATGTTGGGTGGATAAGTGGGTCTATCGGGGGAAACTGAGGTCACATAGGAAATGCCTGATTAAACAGCCAGGTCTTTAAGGCTTGTTTAAAAGCACTGAGAGAAGGGGCCAGGTGGATGTCTGGTTAAGAACATAAGAAGAGCCCTGCTGGATCAGGCCAATGGCCCATCTAGTCCAGCTTCCTGTATCTCACAGTGGCCCCACCAGATGCCTCTGCATGAGACTAGATCTCTGTCTCCTGATACCCCTCCCCTGCATCTGGCCCTTGAAGTAGCCCGGTTTTAAGCCTGGAGATGACACATCTCCATCATGGTTTGTCACCTGTGATGGACTTTTCCTCCAGGAATCTGTCCAATCCCCTTTTGAAGGCATCCAGGCCAGATGCCATCACCACCTCCTGTGGCAGGAAGTTACCCAGACTAACAACACGCTGGGTGAGAAAATATTTTCTTTTGTCTGTTCTCACTCTCCCAACCCTCAGTTTGAGTGGATGTCCCCTAGTTCTGGTATTTTGTGAGAGGGAGAAGAGCATCCCTCTATCCACTTGACTCATGCCCTGCATTATTTTGTACATCTCAGTCATATCCCCCCTCAGGCACCTTTTTTTTCCAGCCTAGAGCCCCAAATGTTTTAGCCTTTCCTCATAAGGGAGGTGCCCACAGCCCAGTAATCATTTTAGTCTCTATCCTTTGCACCTTTCCCAGTTCCACTAAGGTTATTCCATAAGCGTAGGGCAACCACTGCAAAAGCCCGATTCCTTGTCTTCATTGTTTGGAACTGTCTTGGCGTAGGTGCCCTCAGACATCTTGCCTGGGTATCGCAGGCAGTTCTCACTGGGAGGAGACAGGTAGCGAGGCCCCAAACCTAGGGCAGTGGTTCTCAACCGGTGGGTCTCCAGGTGTCCCTGGACTGCAAGAAGTCTTCATCACTAGCTGAGCTGGCCATGATTTCTGGGACTTGCCATCCAGGAACTTCTGGGGACCCACAGGTTGAGAACCACTGTTTTAGGGCTTTGTATGCTATAGCTAACACCCTGAAGTTGATGCAGAAACAAACTGGTAACCATATGTCTGTGAAGACTCTCAGTCATCTAGGTGAGTTTATCTGGAAGTTGAGTCATGGCTACTGGACTTCTTTTTCTTGAGATAGAAACGTTTTGCTGCTCATCAGACTGATGAAGCTGTTTGGATGAGCAGCAAAACGTTTCAATATCTCAAGAAAAAAGAAGACCAGTAGCCATGACTCAACTTCCAGATAAACTGGTAACCAGTGCCAGGAGGCCTGAGGAGGGGATATACTGTATACTGGTATTCCTTAGTCCCCACCCATAGTCTGGCCACCATGTTCTAGACCAGTTGAAGTCTCTGCATCAGCTCCAAGGGCAACCCTAGACACACAGTATTGCAGTAGTCCAGTCCTGAGCCTACCAACGCATGGACCAGCGTAGGAAGGGCCTCGGTGTCCAGATAGGGACGCAGATGGGCAGTCTGCCGCAGAGGGAAATGGGCAGAGCAGACTAGCTGGGATTCTATGGATAGCGTATGGAGAGAATACCTTCTAGTTTGATGTCCAGAGAATGCCCAAACTGCAAATTTCATTGTGAGCATGAAGAATTGTCCCCCCTCCAAGAGGAACTTCCCGATCTGCTGTACATGGGGGTGGGGTGGGGGTGGGGGTCGGGGGACACACAAGACGTCCATCTTGCCCGGGTTCCACCTCAGCCTATTGGCCCTCCCTCCAGTCCCTCACAGCACCCAGGCAGTGCTCTAGGGACCGGACAGCATCTACTGCAGAAGGTAGGAGATAGAGCTGCGTGGTTCTGGATCCGGCCCTTTCAATGGAAGCCTAGGTGGCTGCCGTGACCAGAACCGCTTTTTACCATCTTCGCCAAATTGCCCAGATCCGCCCTTACCTGGATGGCGACTCCCTGAGAACTGTCGTGCAAGCGTTGGTGATCTCGAGGCTGGACTACTGCAACGCTATCAATACTGCAACAATCTATCAATAGATAGATTGTTTAAGATTATCAGGCTCATCGCCTTTCGCGATGATAGGGTGTGCCTGTTTTAATTGTTTTATATTGTATTGTTATCGATTTGTTTGCTGTTTCCTATTGTATATTGGTTTCTGTTGTTAGCCGCCTAGAGTTCGTTCTCGAAGATAGGCGGGATATAAATGCAAAAACAAATAAATAAATAAATAAATAAATAAATAAACAAACAAACACTCTCTACATGGGGCTGCCCTTGACTCTCCTCCGGCATCTGCAGCAGGTGCAAAATGCCGGCAGCCAGGCTGGTGGTGGGTGGGTGCCGCTATGACTGCATCACCCCAGTCCTGGCTCGTTTGCATTGGCTACCCGTTGCATCCCGGATCAGATTCAAGGTCTTGGTTTTTAGCTTATAAAACCCTCCATGGCTTGGGACCAGACTACCTGTCAGAGCGGATCGCCCAGCGATCAACCTCAGCCCGTCCAATTTGGCAGTCGCGAGCGCACTCGCTTCAGGTGGCAACCCTTAGAGAGGCCCGGAAAACATCTACTCAGAACCGGGCCTTCTCGGTGGCCGGCCCGTCTCTCTGGAATCATTTGCCCAGCAAAGTGCGCTCTGCAGAGTCCCTGATGGCATTTCGCAGAGCTTTAAAAACCTTGCTCTTTCGCGAGGTCTTTGGTGACCTAGCGTAGCTGGTTTTTTGTTTTGTTTTTTTGGTTTTGTTTTCCGCCATCTGGTTACTTAGATTTTAGTAGCTCCACGCCAAGGGTGCATATTATGTTTTTAAATTGTCTATTGTGTGTATGCTGTTTGTTGTAACTTCCGGCCAGGCCCTCTGTTAGCCGCCCAGAGTTCCCATGGGAAGATGGGCGGGATAGAAATCGAATAAATAAATAAATAAATAAATAAATAAATAAATAATGCCATCTGTATACTTATGACATGAGGCTCCAAAACTCCTGAGGACTCCCAGTGGCCTTACACAGTTATTAAACATTGGTGAGATGATCGACCCTTGTGGGGGCCCACATTTGAGGGTCCAGGGGGATGGGCTGCATGCAGGGACAGAGCTCAACAAACAGGTGAACTGCGAAAGGGCATCGTTACGGTTTACTTGTCTTCTACTTCTCGATTCCAGTTGTCCTAAGAATAGATGGTAGTCTTGCAGCAGGTCAAAAATCCACTGCTTGAATATATATTCATCACCATTTCCCTGGCTTCAGACCATTTTCCCTGACTTTCCCTGACCAATTTGGTTTCCCTCCTCAAGATGCAGGTTTGATTTACAAGACTGGGAAGAGTTTCGAGCCTCGACATAAGAAAATCACCTGCTGAGAACCTGAGCTCTCCAAGGGATGTCCTTTGTCATGGAACACCGCCTTGGGAAGCGGCAGCCGTGGGGTGGTAGGGGAAGAGAAGCTGCCCACTATGGAAGCAGCAGAACTAGCACTTCCAAGGGAAGTCAGCCAAGCTTCATTCCTTGCCCTGGATGGATGCACAGCCAAAAGCCCTTTTATTCAATACGGCCTTTGGCCTCTGGAATTAATTTTTAAAAATGGCTTTTCAGGTCATTTTCAATCTGTTCTTCACCCGTTTTGCCTGCTCTTCAGGCTGTCACTTTGAGAGCCTTATAGGGTAGCTCTACTTTTTATAAATAATTCAGGCCCTTTGTACACGACCCCTCAACTCTGCCGCAAATGGCTGCCAGCTCTGGAGCTTAAAATTGTTTCCCCACCAGCTCCGGAGTTTACAGATAATTAAGTGCGACCACGCCCACCTAAGCGCGTCCCAGCGCACTTTTCCGCTACCTGCTCTCTGGAGGTGAAAATTCCTGATGCGGATATAAGGTAGTGACTGCCCGGCTCTCCTTGCTTCTGTTTGTTGGTTTTTTTGCCCCCGCCCCTTTAAGAGATCAGAATGCTGCCGGGAACAGAGCGAGACCGGCAGAACGGAGGTGAGCGGCATTCTTTTCTTCCTTTTTTTCTCCCTCCCCTCACGCAGCCAGCAGCCAGGAAGTGCAGAGGGGGTGGGAACGCAAGAACAGCGACAAACCGCTAAGATCTCTGGTCCGAATTTAAGTGGCCAGCGGATCTTAGGGGTCGTGTGAAAAGGGCCTCAGTTGGTTGTTTTGCTTAATCACTATCCGCCGGTCCATCCTGGTCCTCATTTCAGTGGAGACCAAACCACTGTTTTTCATTTCATTTTAGGTTTCCCAAGACCTCAGTTCAGCTTCAGTATTGTCAGCATGGTTCTAAATGCCCCACAGTCAGCCATATCACTAGAGAGTATGGCCTTTGTATATGCCAGGGAATCAGAGACACTGAAATATGTGGATTACACAAAGAGAATACATAGTGTGGTCTCTGGCTGCCTCTGGTGGCCAGTTCAGGTAATTTCAACTTTAAAAATATATGCTGTATTCCTAGGATTTTTCTTTTAATGTTTTCACTAGACTGGACTCTTAACCCATTTTTACAACATTTCTCTTCCTTTATCTGATTTTAGAACAGAAGTAGGCCAGACTGAAAGAACCTTCCATGCTGTTCGCATCTTTTTATTACGACATCTTGACAGCAAGAGAGAGGTGGGAAGGTGGGTGTGAGTGGGTGCGTTTGCAAGTCCTCTATTCTCTGCTGGTCCCTTCTTTGACTTTCCCACCGTGCCAGTGGTAGCAGGCCGCAGTCCAACAGGTAAGTCAGCTGAGGCACTCCAGGCTGGCTTTAACTCTTTCCATCTCATGAAGGAAGCTGTAAAACTGGGGCAACGTTAACTCTGGCGGGAGAGAAAACGGACGAAACCAATTAAAGATTAATGGGAAAAAAAGGAAACCTCCTTTCCACGTAACATGTGAGTATGGGGTAAAAGTTTTTAGGAACTGGAGAGGCCTACTTGACAGCTGAGATGGGCACTGTGCAGTCTTCAGGTTGCATGCAAGGGGTCCGAATGTGGCCCCTTACCGTGCCTGGGCCCCAATGGCACCCCCACCCCCAAATTATTTTAGGTAAAAGTGGAACACTTAAAAAAAAAACCTTACAGCCTACAGCAGGCATGGGAGGCAATTTCACCCATGTTTTGAGACCTGCCATGCCTCTGTATTTTTAAAAAAGGTAAAAACTTTTCTTGACCACTAGAGGGCACTAGGGGCCATTTCTGGTTTGTTTTTTTAAAAACCCTCTTTTTGTTAAGACAAAAAGAATTGGGATAGAGATCAGGTGAGATGCCTGCCAGGTTCCATGGATGGGCTCCTTGTGGAAGTTTAACTGTACAGTACGACCCCTGTGTCCACTGATTCAGTTATCCATGGGAATCAGAGGAAAAAAATTAAATAAAAAATTCAGCAGCCACAAAGCAAGCTGCTGTCACAAACAGCAGCCGTAAAGCAAGCTACTGTCGCAAAAAAAAAGCAGCTGTAAAGCAAGCTACTGTCACAAAACAGCAGTTTTGGGGATTTGGGGGTGTTCTTTCTTATTGACAGTTTTCATTATCCATGGGAAGTCCTGGAACCAATCCCCAGCGGATACCGGGGTCCTACTGTACTAACGTCTTGAGAACCTGCTATGAAAGGGCTGTAGCATGGCCTGCAGAGAATCTTTCACTGCAGCCAGTTTTAGATTTTCAGCGGGTACCATCTAATTTGTTCTAGTTTGATGTCCAGTTTGGAAAGTGCTTGCAATGAAAATAAACCCTTAATCGCCATGATCATTATAAAAACAGGATGCAGTGCCACATCTTTGTGGAAGTCCCCCCAGGACTTGGTTATGGCTCACTCACCCACGTACACGGGCTCCGTTCGGTTGCCTTTCTTCACCAACATTTTCAGCTGGAAAAGAAACACTGTTTTAAAAGATCTTTTCGGTTCCTGCAAAGGGTTCTTGAAAAGCTAAAACACCCCACTTCTGCAAGCAGTAACTCCCCCTCGCCCCCCCCCCCCGGAAATTGGCAGACGTAACAGACAACACTGGGTTTGTGACCTGACCCAGGCCATCTCTGAATTGCAAAACATCTCAACGAAGGGATGGGAAGGCTGGATGCTGAACAGCAGGAGGCCAAATTGAAGAAGAAGTGACCAATCACACACCCCTTGGTCTTGAGCTACATGGAAATGCTCTCCTTTCCTAAGAAGGGTTAAAGGCTAAGGAGGAGGGGAACAAATATCAATTTTTCTGCCAGATCACAACCTGCTGATTCACTTATCCATGGTCTGAAGATATTAACTAGAAAATTACTAGAAATACAGTATTTCCCATGTACAAGACATCATTTTTGTCTCAAACTGTTAGACTAAACATTGATGGGTGTCTTATACATGGTGGCATTTTATAGGTGGAAAAATATGGTACAGTATGTCTTTCTAAAGACATTATCATAACCCATCACTAGAGGGAGCCAGAGACCGTACTACAGCCTCTCCTCACTTAACAACCTATCTGTTTAATGACTGCTTCTATCTGTGACCAGATTTCCAGTGTGGGAATACCCTTTCTCAGTTTGTGTGAGTTTCTGGATCGCATTTTGTCTTGTTCCTCTTGTCCTGTGCAGCATCCATTGGGGAGGGGAGGGGAGATGCTTGGAAAACCACAGATACAGCAATCCTACTGCATTCACCCTCAGCCCTTGTACCAGGCGTGGACAAAGCCCAAATGAAAAAAAAAAAGAGGAAGATGAAAACCAACTCACCTGCAGGAAGATGGTTCCAACTTTGGCCAGTTCGCTGCTTCCTGCTGTTACTGCCAGAGAGAGAAGGGGAAAAGCCAACTAAGAGAGATTAGAGGCACCTGCAGGGGAAGGAGAGGGCAAGGAGGCAGCAGAGGGGGGGGGAGGCACGCACACACTTGGCCGCTCACCTCCAAACTTCCACTCCATGTCTACGAGCTGGTTCACCATCAGGGTCTGTCCCGCAGCCAAGTGCTGGAGGGCGGGGGCATTCTTCCTCCACTGCAGGATTTACCAAGCAAGGAAACAAATTGAAAAGATGTCCAAGGCATAAGTCCATACAGCTCCTTCCTTTTCAAAGACTTTGACTGAAAGAGTTCATCGGACAGCCTGCAGTCCCGAGAAGGCCCATTTCAGCTCTAGGGAATACGTTTCATGTCCACGGGGGTGGCCATTGTGACCTCTGCCGCTCCTGGCATTCTTCTGGTTCCTTCTCATTTGGCTGCAATATCCCCCTACACCCACCCCGAAACACACACACACACACACACACACACACACACACACACACACACACACACACACACACACACACACACACACACACACACACACACGTTTGTCATTGTACTGCAAGGGCCCTTTGGGACACAGACTCCACACTTTGCAATTTCTGCACAGCATTGTCCGTTGCGTTCAATGAATTATCTATCAGTCACAAGGAGAACCATGGCGGGACCAGATGGCATGTATGTGGCTGCCTTCCCACCGCCCATGCTCTCCGTGCAAGGCATCTGTTGCCCTAGAGCAGGGCTGTTCAACTTTGAACAGGCCAAGGTCTACTTTTTCCCGGCCCAAAGTGCCTGAGGGCTACTACACTAAAACCTCTACTTATGAATTTTATCTGTTCTGAGCACGTGCTCATAACTAAAAACCTTTGTAAGTAGAGCAGTGACTTTCCATAGGAATACATTGAAAACCAATTACAGTGGACCCTTGTATAACAAACAGCTTGTATAACATAAAATCTGTACAACATAAACAATTCCGGAGATAGGGGAAATTTGCTTAACATAATCGCCTATGGGAAAATCCGTACAACATAAAAATGGGATTACTCCATTTTCAATGCATTCCTATGGGAATTTGTATAAAGGAAATTTTGCTTAACATAATTTCATTTGGAACGAATTAATTCCTTTATACAAGGTACCACTGTAATCTGTTCTGGAGGGAACAGATTTCAATGCGCCATGGCCCTTGAACTGCCCCGGTCGGCTGAGACAGTTGGGCTGGCAGACCCAGAACTTTGCTGGGGCAGTGGTGGTCCTTGGGGTGGGAAAGGGAAAGGTGGAGAACTTACCTCCTCACCTTTTTTACTGATGGTTGGTGGGCTGCTTTTGAATCCTTCATGGATTACCAGTAGCCCGTGATCTACCTGTTGGGCAGGCCTGCCCTAGAGGTCTCTCTTTGCCTCTTCCCCCTGCTCTGGCTCCACCCTGGCTTTCCACCACCTTCTTAAAAGACTTTTGTTTGGTTAACCCATTGGACCTGGTGGGAGCTGGGGCAGTTTAAGGAGAGACTCTTGATAACCTGTTTTATTTTACTCTTTTCAGCAGCAGTGCAGCTTATAACTTTTACAGTGGCCCCTCGTATAACAAGCAGTTTAACAGAAAATCCGCTTAAAGGAAAAAAATCCCCGGAGACAGGGGGAAATTGCTTAACAGAATCACCTACAGGACGAATCCGTACAACAGAAATTAGGGATTAATCTGTTTTCAATGCATTCCTATGGGAAATCTGTACAAAGGAAAATTTGTTTTACAGAATTTCATTTGGAACGAATTAATTCCTTTATACAAGGCACCACTGTATTCCACATCATACCTTTCAACTGCTGTATCCTATCCTGAGCATTCTAAATGTTTTGGAAAGACGGGAAACCCATTTTATTAAAGAAGCAAACCAAATCTATCAAATGTTTGTAGTTGACTTATATAATCTTTAACTGCTGTATTTTCCCCTTTTTGTGAACATACATAGAAGCTATAAATTGTTATTAAAAAGGGGGTGGTGGTGGCCTTCAGCCCTTGTCCTGATGTGCAACTTGTATTATGGATAAGAAATTCTATTTAAGCTAGAATACAAACAAAAATTTCTCAAAACAAAAAGGGACAGAGTAGGATATAACCTTCTTATCCACAGGATAAGGAGCCACTTATTCACTTATTCATGGCCTGAAAACATTTTTCTTCTTCAGGTGCCATGTCCTTGAAAAACACTGGCGATCAGCAACCTGATCTGTTTTTTATCCAAAGCTATTATAAATAAGAGTAGCTCTGCTCACTAGGAATGATTGATTTAAATTCTTAAGTCAGAATGTTCTTCTATGCCTGAAAAATATTAAAAGGAAAAAAATCCCAGAAAAATATATAGTAGGACCCCAGTATCTGCTGGGGATTGGTTCCAGGACTTCCTGTGGATGATGAAAACCGTGGATAAAAGAGAACACCAAAAATCCTCAAAACATGTTTTTGACAGTAGCTTGCTTTACAGCTGCTGTTTGTGACAGTAGCTTGCTTTGCAGCTGCTGAATTATTTATTTAATTTCCCCCTGCCAAGGGTGGATAACTGAATCAGTGGATACCTGGGTCCTACTGTATTCCTAAAGATGAAATTGCCAGAACATGCCACTAGGGGGAACCAGAGACCATGCTATGTACAATGTTAGTACTGTAATTATTTTAAATTTGCTGTAATCCACATTTTCTGCACCTGCAAGTGGGCTTAGGGCTGATCCACCACAGATACAGAGGTCCTACTGTATTTTTCCTCCCTGTCTGTATGCTCATATAAAAAACTGGGTTAGATTCAGACGAAGGGAGTGAAAATTGATAGGGGCTGACGGTGAAATAATGTGAAATACAGAAAATTGAAACAAGGAAACTACAAGGAAAATTCTCAGAGGTTTCTTGACAGGCTTTGCAAATATTGCAGGGGAAGGTAGCCTGTTCTGGCCGGATCCGTCAACTGAGCATCCTGCTTGCTCTGTGTGTGTGTAAATTGGAAAAAAATACTTCTAGACTGTGGAACTCCCTCCCACTGAAGGCCAGACTGGCCCCGTTTTTGCTGTCTTTCCACAGGCAGGCAAAGGCCTTTCTCTTCCTTCCCTCAGTAACTAACTACCTATTATGTAGTTTTTACAATGGCTTGTTATACATTATGGTTTTGGACTAGATTTGTACTACTGTGTTTTCTACTTTTCTGTTTCTCTTCTCTCAGGTTAGCATTTTCTCTCTCTACGTCTTTACTTATTGTTTTCAGTTTTAATGCTGTCTTTTAATAATATAAGGTGCCCCTTCACACTCATTGCTCTTAACTTTTAATATTGTCTTTAATATCTTAACAACTGTTGTCTACTCCTTGTGTCCAACCTTTATCTATTGTCCTTAAGAACATAAGAACATAAGAACATAAGAAGAGCCATGCTGGATCAGTCCAAAGACCCATCTAGTCCAGCTTCCTGTATCTCACAGTGGCCCCACCAGATGCGTTTGGGAGCGCATGAGACTAGATATCTATCTCCTGATACCACTCCCCTGCATCTGGCCCTTGAAGTACCCTGGTTTAAAGCCTAGAGATTACACATCTCCATCATGGTTTGTAACCCGTGATGGACTTTTCCTCTAGGAATCTGTCCAATCCCCTTTTGAAGGCATCCAGGCCAGATGCCATCACCACATCCTGTGGCAGGGAGTTCCATAGACTTACAACGCGCTGGGTGAAAAAATATTTTCTTTTGTCAGTTCTTACTTTCCCAGCCCTCAATTTGAGTGTATGTCCCCTAGTTCTGGTATTTTGAGAGAGGGAGAAGAGCTTCCCTCTATCCACTTTACTCATACCCTGCATAATTTTGTACGTCTCAATCATATCCCCCCTCAGGGGCCTTTTTTCCAGACTAAAGAGGCCCAAATGTTTTAGCCTTTCCTCATACGTGAGGTGCCCCAGCCCAGTAATGATTTTAGTCGATCTGTTCTGCACCTTTTCCAGTTCCACTATGTCTTTCTTGAGACGCGGTGACCAGAATTGTACACAATACTCCAGGTGGGGCCTTACTATTGTTTTGTATAACGGCATTATAATGTTGGCTGTTTTATTTTCAATCCCCTTTTTGATAATCCCTAGCATGGAATTGGCCTTCTTCACTGCTGCCACACATTGGGGAGACACCTTAATGGAGCTGTCCACCAACACACCAAGATCTCTTTCCTGATCCGTCAAGGATAACTCAGAGCCCATGAGTTGATAGATGAAGTTTGGATTTTTTGTCCCAATATGCATTACTTTACATTTGGTTACATTAAAACACATTTGCCATTTCTCAGCCCACTCCCCCAGTTTGGAGAGATCCTTCTGGAGCTCTTCACAATGTTCTCTGGTTTTTACCACACGGAAAAGTTTTTTGTCATCTGCAAACTTGGCCACCTCACTGTTTATCCCTGTCTCCAGGTCATTTATGAACAGATTGAAAAGCACCGGTCCCAGGACCGAGCCCTGGGGCACACCGCTTTTCACTTCTCTCCATTGTGAAAATTTCCCATTGACACCTACTCTTTGTTTCCGGGATCTCAACCAGTTCTCAATCCATAAGAGGACCTGCCCTCTTATCCCCTGACTATGCAATTTTCTCAGCAGCCTTTGGTGAGGGACTGTGTCAAAAGCCTTTTGAAAATCCAGATAGACCATATCCACCAGTTCACCCAAATCCACGTGCCTGTTGACCTTTTCAAAAAATTCTAAAAGGTTTGTAAGACAAGATTTACCCTTACAGAAGCCATGCTGATTTTCTCTCAGCAAGGTTTGTTCTTTTATGTGTTTTAAGATTTTCTCTTGGATGAGGCCTTCCACCATCTTCCTGGGACAGATGTAAGGCTAACTGCCTGTAGTTTCCTGGGTCCCCCTCCTTCCTTTTTAAAAATTGGTGTGACATCTGCTATCCTCCAGTCCTCCGGCACTGTGGCCGTTTTAAGAGACAAGTTGCATATAACCATTAAGAGATCTGCAATTTCATTTCTCAGTTCCCTAATAACCCTTGGGTGGATGCCATCTGGGCCCGGTGACTTGTTAATCCTCAATTTATCAATTAGTCCTAAAACCTCCTCTCTTTTAACCTGTATTTGATTTAATTCTTTAGTCAAGAGGGGTGGCTCAGGCAGCGGAATCCGCTCAAGGTCCTCTGTCGTGAAGACAGACGCAAAGAATTCGTTCAATTTCTCTGCAATGTCCAAGTCCTCCTTAACCTCCCCTTTTCCTCCCTCACCATCCAGAGGCCCAATTGGTTCTCTGGCAGGTTTTCTACTTCTAACATATTTAAAGAAGCTTTTATTATTGCCCTTTATATTGCTAGCCATTCGTTCCTCAAAGTCTTTCTTTGCCTCCCTTATCATCTTTTTACATTTCTTTTGCCAGAGTTTGTGTTCCTTTTTATTTTCCTCGTTTTATTTTCCTCTGCCTTGGGTCCTTCCCAAGGAGACAGGCAGGTAAAATATTTTAAATATATAAAGACAATAAAGTTTCTACATAAATTATCTTTTTTTAAAGGTCAAGATTTGGATTACTCTGCCTGTCTGCGTTATGGCAAGCAGGAAAATGGGCAGCCCAGGAAATAAATTTACTCCTGTTCACAGGATTTTTTTTGTTTGTCTTTTAAATGGAGTGCAAGATTTCTCCTACCTGATCTTCAAAATAGGTGGCCTTCTCCTCGCTCAGCCCTGCAGAAGAATCATGACACGGTCAGACAGGAGAGCCACCGCCGCCTTCCAGAATGACCGGAGGCTTCCGAAAGACTAAGGGACCTACCCAAGGTGATGAGATCCGCTCGGACCTGCTCTGCCGACAGACTCCTCTTCAAGGCACCTAAAATAAACGTTGTGTAAAACAAAAAGCAGAGGAGAGGGCAGCAAAGCAAGTCAGTCAGTCAACCTTGCCCTTCTGAAGGGTGCAATTAAGAAATGAAAGAAAGAAAGAAAAAATAAAACAGGAAGAAATGCAGCCACACAACCCAAGTGGAAAACAACAGGCAGGCAGAAAAATCAGGATGAGCGAGGAAAGACAGATGACAGAAAAGGTGAGGCAAAAGAAATACTGGCTTAAAATACAGAGATGGGTCAAAGAAATAACTAAGCTGAATTTAGAATTTAAGCCAGAAATGTTTCTACTAGGCATGATGCCAGAAAATGTTAATATACAGGATAGATATATTATATTACATATCTTGACTGCCGCTAGAATAGCTTGGGCCCAAATGTGGAAAAATGAAAACATACCTAAGGAGGAAATAATTATACAAAAAATCTTAGACTGTGCTGAGATGGACAGAATGACATTAAGAATTAAAGAAAAAGAGGACTCTGTGTATTACTCAACGTGGAATAGATTTTATGATTGGTTGGAGAAAAGAAACAATGCATTAGGTGGTACTAAGACATGATGTAATTAATGTTAAGTGCACCCAGACAATATGATGAAAGACAAACGGAAGAGTTTGTAGAAACTAATTTAGAAATATGAATCGTTAAGATGATGGAATATTAATAAACTTATTATTATCATAAAAAGGTGAAAACAGTAAAGTCTGGGAAATGGACAAGACATGATAGTCCTGTTTGTGAACAATGATCTGTGTGCATTTGAATTTCCATTGTTTCATTCAAAATAGCAGGAGCAATAAGAATATTAATAATATTAACGGTGTTAACAACAGCAAAACAACAATAATAGCAGCATCATTCCCCAAACCTTTCAGTATCACAAAGAAAGCAAAACAGACACTACGAAAGAGGTCTGGAACCTCCCCCACCACAGACATCTTTGGTCCAGCTCACCTCCAGCCTCAGGTGCCATAAGCTGGAGGCCAAGGAAGCAATAGCAAGGCTGGGGGATTTGGGTGGGTGGGTGGTGGGATGACCCTTCTGCAGGCTTCAGCCACGAATGCCGGCCTCGTAAACCTTCCTAGGAACCCTGAAAGCAGTGGCGGCTTCAAGGCTCCTTTCTTTCCTTGAGAGCTTTGGTGGAGCAGCCCGCTTCCTCAGGTCCAAGTTCCCCCTGGGCTTTTAAGGGTTGGAATTAAGAAGCTGCAAAGGGGAGGGGGGTGTGATGCCCACTTGAGGGGCTCCTCCTTCCTCTTGATGTATCTGAGGAAGAGGAGGGTGACGCACAAAAGCCCGCGGAGAAATAATGCAGCTCTCCTTTGTGTGGTACCAGCCGAAGCAGTTGACCACGGCAACCTTGTGGGAAGCTGTTTGCATCAAACCTCACCTGTTTCCCACCTCTCCATCTATGGCGGTTACTTCACATCCCTTTTGTCCCTCTTTGCTGTCCCGCTTGGGAACGGTACAAAAAAACCTTACTGCACGTCCATAGCGTGACAGCAAAAAGTTGTCTCAACCATGCCCCTGGAACCGGGAACCGAGTGTGACAAGCCATACCTGCCCCTGGGCTGGGGAATTCTCTTGTCACGGTTGGTTCCCGGTTCCTGTTCTGAGACAAGGGACCCTGGGGTAACAACTGTCACGCAACAACCAGTGTCCACCTAGTGGTCAGCAGCTGAAGTGGCATTCAACATTAGTTTCCCTATGGGAAACATCATGCAGTGCCCCTCTCCCTGGGGGATTCTGGGCCCTGCTGTATATTGTCTCTCGTCACTGTAAGCCACCTTGGGTCTTTTTCCAAGGAGAAAGATGGGGTAAAAATACTCTAAATAAATAAATTAATTAAATGTCCCCAGCATTTCATCTGTAGAGGAGGGCAGAGAGAGGAAAGCTTTTGGCAATTATTGTAATCATTTTGTCTACATTGCTTTTGCCCCACGAAACCCCACCCCGGCAGTGGCCGCCCGGCCGCCCACGACTCCTGCAGCCCGAGAGCCCCTTGGCTACCCAAACTCACCGTTTGGCACCAGCAGGAGGCTTTTGACGATGCTTTTCAGCGGGCCAAAGCTGATCTTATTCTCGCTGGCAAATTCGGAGAGCCGAGCGAGGAACCTTTCGATCTGCGAGGGGAGAGGAAGGTGTCGTCATTGGATGGAGCGGAAGGGACACTGGACGCGCCTCCTCCTCCCTGCTGGCTGGCCCATCTCGCCACCGTACCCTAGGAGCCTGCTGGACCAGAGGGTACATGCCCGCCCATCCTCCCCTGCTCTGCTTTTAAGGGACAGGACACTTGCCACCCTCCCTGGGGCCAAAGCAGGGAGGCCCACATCCAGCCACCGCCACTCCAATTAAGAAAGTTGGGGAACACGAGAGGTACTAACAAGCATTTTGAGTTTTGATTTGAATTTGAGTCTATGTAGTTTTGATTTGAATTTGAGTCTATGCTTAGGGTCGTGGTAAAAGGCCCTAAGAAAGTTGGGGAACACGAGAGGTACTAACAAGCATTTTGAGTTTTGATTTGAATTTGAGTCCATGTTTTTTGTCGTTGAGTGGTTTTTTTTTTTGCGTAGCTCCTTCAGTGGCAGACTCAGACATCCCTGGTGTGGGAAGGAGTGCTACCGCAGGTCTTTTGTTCCCACTGCTGTGAGACTCTACAACTCTAGTCTAAAATACTCATATTCATATATTGTAGTTTTTTTCTTTTTTTCACATTTCATTTTTATAGTGTATATTTGTATATTGGATTTTTATTTTATTTAATCTCTATTATCTATTATCTTCTTTCTCATCTTACACTTTTTGTGCAATTACTCTTCTTTATTTGTTCTTTGTATTGGGAGCTGTGTAACAAGTAAATTTTCCCGATGTGGGATCAATAAAGGTTTATCTTATCTTATTTATTTGATTTATATACCACCCACCTAGCTTGGGGTACACTCCGGGTGGTGCTGTTGCATTGTAGTTTGTTAGGAAAATAAACAAAAACATTATTTAAAAAGTATAAAACAAGGCATGCAATTTCCAAGGCAGAGATTCGGCCCTCCTGGGGTACTTCTGTGCTTGTTTTAGGTCTAGGACAATGTGCCCTCCCTGAGTTACAAGGAGGCTCACTCCCAAATCGGGCTGCACAGGACTTCAGCTTCAACCTCTTGTGTTCTTGCTTTTCTGATGTTCTTCCAACAGCTTACAAGCCTCTCGCACTCCCTGCCTGGAAGGACGGCTTGAGAAGGGGGTGGAAATATTTCAACAGAAACAATGATGTAAGTAAGAAGTGTACAAAATCTGAGAGTGCAGAAAGGGAAGGGACAGGTTTTCCTAATTTCTCCGTCTTCTCACAGGACAGGAGAAGGAACAAAAAATGTTGTACCAAGAAGATGGTCACTTGATCTCCCCCCCCATGAGCGTAAATGCTTGGGGCATTTATTTGGGATCCAGAATTTAGGTTTTTCCTTCTTCCGTGCCCTCCGCTAACACTGGGCAGCTGTGTTGTGCACATCCTCTTCCCATTATTTAGGGTTACAACACCTTTCAGCCTGAATCCTCTGACACGACAGGAAATTTCTGCTGTCGCAACTGTAAGGTTTCCACAGAACAAACAGAAGAGACAGGCACTTAAAAAAGAGGAGTCTAGAGAAATCAGACCTTATGATGGCCCTTTCATCTGCTGCTCTAACAAGGGTGATTATCGTTACAAAAATGTTGGCTTCCTCCAAAGCCATACCTGAGGCCAGCCTAATTTTCATTCTTTCTGTGTCCCCTTAACCTACATCCCTGCAAGTGGGCTGATTACCTCTTTCGGTTCCTGCAGGAACTGGAAGACGACCTCAGTCAGGGTGCAGAATTGCTGAAACAAAGGATGAAAAAAAAAAGGGTGTCACCCATAGAATGAGACTCGCGCATGCTCTCTCCTTATTTTATGTCTGGCACGTCTTTTTTTTTTTTTTTTTTGGTAGCCCTTAGGAAAGCTGACCCTGCTGGACTACAGCCCCCAAAATCCCTAGGCCATGTCACTCCCCCCCCCACCCTTTTATTTGTCATCGTCTCTCTCTCCCCCTCCCCCACATTCCTACGCCAGCATGGAGATTACTGGAAGCTGTCATTTTTTAAAAATGTCATTTTATTCTGAAATTCTGCTTTTTTTTTGTAATGCCAACAATCGTAAATATTTTCTTAAATCCTGGACTGTGGTGGCATGGAGGGGGGTGGGATTTTCAGTGGAAATTGTGCCTTGCGGCTGAAGGAATTTCTGACTTCTTCCCCAAAGATGCCACAATTAGATGTGAAGGCCTGGAAAAAAACCCAGAAAAATTGAGGGGGTGTGGTTTTTTCCCAGAAAAAAATGAAAAAGACAAGAAAAAAATGACCATGGGATGTTTTATTTCAACATGATGAATAAAATATTTTAAGACAGGCTGTTAAAATATCTTCCAAATCATTTCTAAAAAATATGCATCGTATCAAATTATTCTAATTTCTGTGCACTGAGGAGAAGCAGGTTACAAATAGAACTCTCCAATGCAAGAACAAGATGCATTTCTTCCTTTAGGAGGTGCTGCTATTGTCACAAGGAAAAGGAAAAGGTTTCACTTTTGTTTTTCTTTATGTGGGTGGGGTATGTGTTTGGTTCTGTTCTGTCCTCTTCCCTAGGCCTCAAAGCACTGGAAGAAAATCCAGAGCAACATAAATGATTCTACGTATTAAATGTCATGCCCATTGACTGAAACTTAGTCCCACTCCCTTCTATGCATTTCCCCACTCTTCAATTCTTTTTACATGAGAATGAGGATATTATTTTATTTTTATTTAATGCTGTGGAGAAGAAATATGAATAACTGTTAATTCTGGATTTTTAAACATTGTTTTGTAGAGGCTTGTTTTGTTCCACATAAACTAGTAAACAGTTCAGGAGATACAAATAAATATTATTTAAAAAGTAAAATCTGTTTGCAATAACTATTTGGATACACTATATTTTAATAGGCTAGTTGCCATAATTTTATTCCAAGTCAAATTGTCCATAGTCATATTTTATGTTCCTAAAGTAATAGAATGACTTTCAAGCTGTAAAGGGGGTGAAGTACCAATGTAGCATTTTTTTCAATTTTTCCGAAAATTTCTGATTTTTCAAAAAAAAAAAAAAAACAAGGAAAAAAAAAGAAAAAAAAACCAAATTCCTCCCCAGAGGGTTAAAATTTCCAGACATTTTACATCTCTAGCTGCAATGGAAGAACAGAAGAAAGAAAGTGGTTGATTGACATTGGCGATTCAGCCAGGGAGCTCTGGAGGCCACAAAATGGAGGTGTGTGTGTGTGGTGGGGTGGCAGGAGGCCCATGCAAACTACAATTTGGCCCAGCCTGGAAAGGAGAGGAACACATTTTCTATCTTATTTTTGTTTCTGGACCTGGACATATGGAGTTGTGCGGGGGGGGGGCATGCAGCCAGGACAAAATCCAAATGCAAGAAGAGGATATTTTTTATAGGGCATCCTCAGTGGCCTTTATAAAGGGCATGGCCTCCAACCTCTTCTTCCTAAGAAAAGGAGCTTTCTCCCGCTTCTGCCCATATTTTGTGTATTTTTCTTTCTTTCTGAGTTTAAAAGGCCACGTCCTTTGCTAAGTATAGTTGACCTTCGTATAACGGTTTGTATAACATAAAATCTGTACAAGGTATAACATTCCGGAGATAGGGGAAATTTGCTTAACAGAATTGCCTATGGGGCAAATCCGTACAACATAAAAACGGTTGCAATTAGGGATTACTCTGTTTTCAATGCCTTCCTATGGGAAATTTGTATAAAGGAAAATTTGCTTAACAGAATTTCATTTGGAACGAATTAATTCCTTTATACAAGGTACCACTGTAGTTTTTACTAGCGAACCCATGGATCCCTCCTGTTCCCCAGATGGATGTGCCAACCTGATGCCCTCTCTCCTGGGAGCGAGCAAGGACCCAAGCCCCCCCCCCGCCAATTAAGACCCAAACAGTGGCCAGAACCCACACCCCACCCCAAACGTGGCCCTTTGGTCTCCGCGTGGCCAACTGGGCAACCTGCACGTCCCTTTGCAAGATCTTGGGTCTATGTAAAACCTCTCCCCGCCCCCTAATTTCAGGTCCCCAACCTTTTTTGGGGGGTCTGGTCTAAAAGTCTTGGGTCTCCAAATCCCTTCCTTCCAAAACCCAAACCCGGACTTTTCTGCAGAGGGCAGGGGTCCGTGCCAACCCGAGCCAAATTTGGGGGGCGCCTTCAAGGAGCAGCCAAAGGGGCCCCCAGGAGGAGGTCCACCCCCCCACACGCTTCCACAACCCCTTTTCTCGACCAAAAGAAACCCAGATCGCCCCCCCTTTCTCGGGCAAAGAGAGACCCGGCCTTCCCTGGGGAACTTTCCAAACCTGCTGGATCCGATCGGTAGGTTCGGGTCCCGGGAGCCTCATTTCCCCACTTTCCCCACCTCCTGAGCCCAATGAATCAATCAATCAATCAATCAATCAATCAATCAATCAATTTTTAAAGGGGGGAATCCTATGCCCCCACTCCTGCGTCCTGGAATCTCCAAGGGGCTCCTCCGCGGCGGAGCATCCTCTCCCGGGCAGGTGTCCTCGCCCACCCGCCGTGCCCCAGGGTCGCCCCCTGCCTCGGGCGGCAAGGGAGAGGAGGCGGCCCCGGCCGGGGTTCCAGGCGCCTCCTCTTCCTCCTCCTCCTGGCGGGTGCAGGGGTTGTGGTTGTTGTTGTGATTGTGGGCGGCGGAGGAAGAGGAGGAGGAGGAGGAAGAGGAAGAGGGCGCGCGCGCGCCGGGGTGGTGGGAGATCCGCACCTGGGCGCGCAGCGGGTTGAGCTGCTGGATGTCGGCGGCCACCGCTTCTGGGAGCGGGTCGCGGGTGCAGTGGAGCGGGGCCATGGCGGCTCCGGACGCCGCCCCCCCCGCCCTCCCCGGCAAGAAGAACCAGCAGCAGCAGGAGGAGGGAGGAGGAGGAGGAGGAGGAGGAAGAGGGCGGGAGGGAGGCGGTCCCGCTGCTGCGCCCAGCGCCGCCTCCGCGGAGCTCCTCCCGGGTCGCCGCCGCCGCCGCCGTCGCCGCTCGCCCTCGCCACCTCCCGGGGAGGAGGAGGAGGAGGAGGAGGAGGAGGAGGAGGAGGGCCGATGGGCGTTGTAGTCCGCCATCCGTCTGGGGCGGAGGGAGGGCGCCGGACTCCAAACCCTTTCCCTTGCTTCCCCGCCCCGCTCCCGCTCCTTGGGAGCCAGTTCCATGCTAGGGATGATCCAAAAGGGGATTAAAAATTAAAACAGCCAACTTTATAATGCCATTGTACAAAACGATAGTAAGGCCGCACCTGGAGTATTGGGTACAATTCTGGTCACCGCATCTCAAAGAAAGACATGGTGGAACTGGAAAAGATGCAGAAGAGAGCGACTAAAATGATTCCTGGGCTGCGGGACCTCCCTTATGAAGAAAGGCTAAAACATTTGGGGCTCTTTAGTCTAGAAAAAAGGCGCCTGAGGGGGGATATGATTGAGACGTACAAAATAATGCAGGGCGTGAGTAAAGTGGATAGAGGGAAGCTCTTCTCCCTCTCCCAAAAGACCAGAACCAGGGGACATCCACTGAAATTGAGGGCTGGGAGAGTAAGAACAGACAAAAGAAAATATTTTTTCACCCAGCGTGTTGTTAGTCTATGGAACTCCCTGCCACAGGATGTGGTGATGGCATCTGGCCTGGATGCCTTCAAAAGGGGATTGGACAGATTCCTGGAGGAAAAGTCCATCACAGGTGACAAACCATGATGGAGATGTGTCATCTCCAGGCTTAAAACCAGGGTACTTCAAGGGCCAGATGCAGGGGAGTGGTATCAGGAGACAGAGATCTAGTCTAGATGCATCTGGTGGGGCCACTGTGAGATACAGGAAGCTGGACTAGATGGGCCTTTGGCCTGATCCAGCAGGGTTCTTCTCATGTTCTTATGTAACCAGAGATGGACCACAAGAAGACCTCAACTGACATCCAATCAAATGGTTGCTCTTGAAGGGACCACAAAACTTCTTTCAAGTACAGTACAGAATTACCGAACCTCTCCTCTTCCTACCCTGGTCTTGTGCCCTTGGGTAGAAGAAACCCTTTTTCTGCTGTCCACATAAGGTGTACATCACTTGCCCCAGTACATGACTGTGCATGTGACTGGGAGGTGTCTCCAGCAATTAGCAGCCGCAAGCTCTCTGAAGCTGATGTGACGCGCCCCCCCCCCAGGGTTTTGATTGTGGTGTGCTCAAAGGGGAAGAAAGATCAGCCTCCTCCTCCATGAACAAGCACATCCCCCCCCCATCCTCACACCCAGGTGAAGGGCCAGCGGGTAACCTGTAGCACTCCAGGTATAGAAGGGCCTGCAGATCTCCTCTGATCAATCTGGCCTAGCCAGTGGTGAGGGGATGATGGGTGTTGTAGTCCAACAAGATTTGGACAGTTACTGCTCCAGACCGGTTCAACTGTGGTCTCAAACAAGGCAAAATCTTTCCAGCCTGGCTCTTCCTATGTTCTTTTGTTCTTAAGGGGCCAAGACACTAGATCCCAAGGTTCAAAGCCTTGAGGTGCGTCCAGTCCTGTCCAGGGAGGGACTTTGGGCATCAGGGAAGTATTTCTATTTATTTATTTGAATTGCATACTCCCGCCATCTTGCCCTAGGCCAGGGCTACTACTCAAAATTCTCTTCCAGTCTTGGCTGCGGGTGGGGGTGGGGAGAGGATCTGCTTCAATTACAGCCGCTTAAGATATTTATGGTCTGTTTTCTGATCATTATTTACAGCCAGGGGAACCTGGTGCGGCAAAGGCCTCCCTCCCTCCCTCCCTCCCTCCCTTGGCGGCAGGAGTTACAAGGCAGCCTCATGGCGGCTGGAAGGTTATAACAACCTTTATTTGCCAGAAAAAGTATCCATAGACTGTGCCCCCCCTTTCAAATGCAGACATAACCACTTGGCTTCTCTTATTTAATTGCACCTTTATTTATTTTGCCTGACCAAGCATGCCTGAGGTCATTTGTCCCAGCTGGGTTCTCTCTCCCCCCCCTTCCCCTTAATCCCCCCTGCCACACCAGCTCACCCTCTCTCTCTTCCCTCCTTTGTGTCTCACCATCAGATTTGGGTTCCAAGATAAATTCTGAGAGAATGGTGGGCAATACCTGCTTTTGTTTCTTGCAGGGCTTCCATCAGCCAGGTTTTTTTTTCTTCTTCTTCTTTTATGGCCATTATTTGCAAAAAAAAGAATCTTCTCCCTTCCATCTCCACTTCAACCCCATCTCCTCACCTCTCATGGTCAAATTGCCTGCTGATTGATATTCAAATCATGGTCTCAAAAGTGCTTTCAGGGACCCATTTCCCCAAGGAGATCACCCATCCCAAACTGGGATTTGAATGTGTATGGAGCTCCTGGATGGGCCTGCCTGCATTTCAATGCATGCTATCCAGGCCATTGGTCACCCCCTGCAAACTGAGCTGGGCTCTCTCTGCCCCCAAAACTTTCGGAAGGATCCTCCCTTGGTGTCCCTCCTTTTGGCTTCCTTTTATTTTCTTCTGGTTCCATGTATGCATTTCTAAAAATCGCTGCAGTGTTATTATATGTTTCATTTACATTTATTTATTATCCAGTCTTTTGCAGCAGTAACTCAGAGGTTTGTTGGACTTCAAGCACTAGCCAGTTTTACTGGCCATAAAGGATAATGGGAGTTGTATGCCAGAAATACCTGGAAGGCCATGAGTGTGTAATACCTGAACAGGACTGTGGATATTACTGATTCATAGAGCTGCTTTAGTTTAGAAGTGAAGGTGGGATTTTTTTCCCCTCTGTAATTAAGAGGCGATCCTTAGAAATCAAGCTGCGGGTTTTTCATTTTTGCTTGAGCAGCCTTGGTTCCCCATAAAGGAGAAAGGCAGGGGATAAATATTTTAAATAAATGAATTAATAGAATCATAGAATCATAAGAGTTGGAAGAGACCTCAAAGGCTATCCAGTCCAACCCCCCGCCATGCAGGAACCCCCATCATGGTACTCCTAACAGATGGTCATCCATCCTCTGCTTAAAAACCTCCAAAAACGGAGACTCCACCACCCTCCTTGGTGGCAGCATATTATTCTACTGCCGGACAGATCTAACCATTAGGAAGTTCTTTCCAATGTTCAAATGGAATTTCTTTTCCTGTACTGTAGTTTGAAACCACTGCTCAGTCCTAGTTTCTGAAGCCATGGAAAACAATCCAGCCCCCTCTTTGATAATAAACTTGATGGCACATAATGATGACACATTGTCTATCAGAGCACCCATCTGCAGCTGACTGTATATATGGGATTGCAGCCTAAAGCATATGACTCTTCCTGAAAAGTGTGTGAGTGTTTACAATGATAGTAGAGCACTGGAAAATTCCAGGGTACCTGAAAGCCAATATATATAAGAACATAAGAAGTGCCATGCTGGATCAGGCCAAAGGCCCATCTAGTCCAGCTTCCTGTATCTCAAAGTGGCCCCACCAGATGCCTCTGGGAGCGCACAAGACTAGATCTCTGTCTCCTGATACCACTTCCCCTGCATCTGGACCTTGAAGTACCCTGGTTTTAAGTTACACATCTCCATCATGGTTGGTAACCTGTGATGGACTTTTCCTCCAGGAATCTGTCCAATCCCCTTTTGAAGGCTTCCAGGCTAGATGCCATCACCACATTCTGTTCCCTAGACACTCCCCCTCCCCGAGGGCCGCAACAGCATCTCAAAAGGAACAGAATTAAAATTTGTAGGAAATCAGCAGGAAATTCACCTACAATTTCATTTTTTATGTGTTTGCTTTGTATACTGGCCATCTGGCTAGCAAGGCCACTATGGTTGGTTTTACAACAAAACAAAACCATAATCAATGCCACCAACCTAAATGGAATCCATCAAATAAATAAAAAGAGCCAACCATATGCTAATGTTGTGAACGAAGAATGGTAAAAGCAATATAGACATAAAAACAACACTGGCATAAAATGTGGGGTTGGAGAGTTGGCAGTCCCTGCATACCATCCTGCTGTGACACCCCCATTTCTGGAGCACAACAAGACTTTTCTCCACAGTGGATTAGGTTGCGGTGGAGTTGGGTGGCCTCCGAGAGTGGCCAGCAGGGCTGTGATGGACCACGTGTGGCAGCCTGTAGCAGATGCCACTGCCATGTTTACAGAGTCTTCCAGTGAAGGCGAGAGTTGAGATGAAAATGTAGGTGCTTATTTGAGGCAGTAGGAGTTTGGTGTTAATCTCCAAGAGGGGAAGGATCTAGCCATGCTTGCTATCCATGTTGGTCCTGCGTGTGACTCCCAAGACATTCCAGGTTCCAATGAGCCCAAAGTGTCCAAGGAGAAGAGAAGGTCTCCAGTGAAGATTCAAGGTGGGTAAACAAAGCGGAGACAAGGTTAGGCAGGCATAATGCCCTCTTTCCACTTATGGTGAGTTGACACTAGATTAATCCAGTCTGGCTGGACCAGGATCCTTTCATCCATCGGATCTGGCTCCAGAACCCAGAGCGGAAATTCAGAACAAGCAGATATACTTTGTTGTGATTTTTTCAGGCTCTTATGGCTGTGTTCTGGAAGTTTTTCTTCCTGACGTTTCACCCAGTCTCTGTGGCCGGCATCTTCAGAGGGCAAGATGCTCAGGGAACTCCAGTGGCGAAACGCCAGGAAGAAAAACTTCCTGAACGTGGCCAAACAGCCCGAAAAACCCACAACAGATATCAGATCCCAGGCATGAAAGCCTTTGAGAATACACAGATATCCTTTGATTCAGGTTCCTGCCTTGAGCAGGTGTTTGGACTCAATGGCCTTATGCACCGTTTCCAACTCAAGAGTTCTCGTGAGTCTGTGGTTTTCACAAGGGTGAATTCTGGGCCTGTCATGAACTTCCAGAAATCATCCATGATACCTTTATGTTCGGTCAAGTCACAAGGGGCATGTGTGTGTGTGTGTTGTGTCGTTACAGTTGTGACCGACTCTTCGTGACTCCATGTCCATGGAGTTTTCTTGGCAGGAATACTGGAGTGGTTTGTCAGTTCCTACTCCAGGCACCTACAGCACCTGATATTCCCTGGTGGTCTCCCATCCAAGTACTAACCCGGGCCGACCCTGCTTAGCATATGTTAACCCTAATATGCGTTTCAAGGGACGTGGGGGCTGCAGAGAGCCAGGGGTTGTGAGTTCAATTCCCCACGGTGTCTCTTGGAAAAAGAGCCAGTCTGTGCGGCCTTGGACAAGCTGCCGTGGGGGTGGTCCAAGGGTGCCCCCAGAATAATTTATAATGTATTTATTTAAAATATTTTAACCCCATCTTTCTCCTTGGAAAAGGACCCAAGGTGGTTTACAACACTGAAGGACAAGATACAGTATCTAGCTGGAGAGAATGAGTAGACAATTGTTGTTAACAAAACTAGATACAGTATGCATTAGCTATTTAAAGGTAAAAAAAAATGAGTATGACAGACATCTTACCGGGGCATCTTACATCATTAAAAGGCATCATTAAAGCTGAGAACAATTATGTAAACACATAAGGGGAACGAAAGCCACTCTCAGAGATGAGATCTTTAAGAAGGGGACGGGAAATTACTCCTGAGTACTCTCTACCTGGAAAACCAAGTTATAATTGACTTGACAACCCATGATGATTATTGAGTTGGCTGGAAGACAGAGGTTGAGAGTTCCATGCCTCACTGGGCCTCCTGGGAGAAGAGCCAGCCTGGGTGGCCTTGGGCCAGCTCCACACTCCCAGGGCAACCCCAGAAGAAGGGAATTGGAAATCACACTTGAATCTTCTGCCGCAAGACAGAATTAATTAGATGAGACATTATTAATATTGAGCTGCAATTTAGCTCAATGGTTTAGGCATTTGGCTGCGGAGGTAGAGTTTGAGTTTAGGAGTTTGATGAACCACATTGTCTCCATGAGTGCGGCTGGACTTGATCCCTTAGCTTTCTTCCAGTTCTGCAGTTCTGAGATAAAAATAAAAACACATCTCAAGACTGGGCGCATTAGCAACAGATTGGGAAACAAGTGTTGGGCAGAGTGTAAACTGATGTCACCCACCCACCCAAGGTATTCCACAGGTCTGAGCTGGCCATGACTAATTAAAAAGAAATTTGGACCAGGGTGGGTGGTACAGTGACACTCATAGCAACTATTAAAAAGGGAAAAGGTAAATTCCATGCAAATGGAGTGTGATGGATGGAATCAAAGGGAAGACATCTGTCATAACAATACCTGATATGACACTCTGTAGTGCAGCTGCATGTGGAAAGCTGTTTGGCATGTCTGCTTAACTTTTTTCCTTTCTTTCAATAGATAACATGGCAGTGATAAAATCTGAGCTAGGGACTTCCTGGTTCATAACAAAATTCTCATACGATTTTGAGAATCTCTCTGAGCCGTTTCACACGACCCCTAAGATCCGCTGGCCACTTAAATTCGGACCAGAGATCTTAGGGGTTTGTCGCTCTTCATATGTTCCCACCCCCTCCGCACCCCTGGCTGCTGTCCCCGTGAGGGGAGGGAGAAAAAAAGAAAGAAAAGAATGCCGCTCACCTCTGTTCTGCCATCGGCACTGCATTCAGATCTCTTAAAGGGGCAGGGGGCAAAAAACAAACAAACAGAAGGAAGGAGAGCCCGGCACTCACTACGTTACATCCGCATCAGGAATTTTCACCCCCAGAGAGCAGGTACTTGAAAAGTGTGCTGGGACGCGCTTAGGTGGGCGTGGTCGCACTTAATTTTTTGTAAACTCCGGAGCTGGTGAGGAAACAATTTTAAGCTCTGGATCTGGGAGCCATTTGCTGCAGAGTTCAGCAGTCGTGTGAAAAGGCTCTCTCTCTCTCTCTCTCTCTCTCTTTAATGTGACTCCACAATCCTTCAGCTGGACTAGCCATCAGCCAGGCCAGGAATGGTATCTCAAAAGTTCATTTTTTCTCCCTAAGCTAGGCTAGACTTTCCTATTGCTGCCCCAGCTCCTCTAGTCATTTTTGAAATATTGGGGGGGGGGGGAATCAGTCATCCCAGGATGAGATATGGAGGTCAAACATTTCAAAATGCAGGCACATACGCGCCACCAGAGGGGTGAGGTCAGTTATCCTTTCAGGCTGCTCTATAAATCAACTCCAAAAGTCACCAAACCCATTTTGGCTTTTATTGCAGGGCTAACAAACCACATTGAGGCCTTTGTTGCAGTCAGCCCCATGGCAACCTTGCACATAAATCTCCATTACCTTCACATTATGCAGGGGAAACTCCTAGTTGGTGTTGGTGTTGGGGGGGTCATTGACATGGCCCAGGAGAAGAGGCACAATTAGAGAGAACCATTAAATCTTGGTGGCTCACAAGGAGGCCCAGATTCGTCTTCATGGAAAGTGCAGCTGCTTTTTCCTGGAAGTAAGTTCAGACAGAATACAGGATATTCCTGTATTCTGGCGCCAACTTTGATGACGTTCCGGCGCCAGGTAAAAACATTCCTGTTCCAGAAGTTTTTTAACTGTTTATTGTGGGTCCTGATGGCGATTTTAATGTAGTATTTTAATATATTGTATTTAACTGTTTTATTGTTTTAATTTTATTGCAATTTGATGTTTTAATTGTCTGAATTGTTTATTTTGATTGTGAGCCACACAGAGACCTTTGGGTAGTGGGCAGCATACAAGCTATATAAATAAATAAATAAATAAATAAATAAATAAATAAATAAATAAATTCCAGTATTTGCTGCTTGTAACATCTACAACTGCGAAGTCTCAGGGAAAAAATTATCCCCATTCCCAAACCTGATTCCCAAACTTGAATATACATTGGACAGCTGTTTACAACTGTCCATCTTGCCTCTAACAAGACTCCTGCCCTGGCTGCAACATCACCTAGCCATGGACTTTAAGAACATCACCTAACCAAGGACTTTAAAAGTAACCTATATTGATTTTATTGGTTTTTTTCTGATGTTGTATTCAATTGTTTTGTTCGTTTGTTGTAAACCACCTGGAGTTCCTTTTTGGAAGACAGGGCGGTATATAAGTTTTAAAAATAAATAAATAAATGAATAACCTCCTGGTAAAGCACATCTTTCACCATGTCTGATCTTCTGGCACCTGCTTTGAAGAAGGGTGATTTACACTCAAAACACTTGCAATGTTCCTTTTTTATTTTTAATAGTGGCCTGTATAAATTTATCGCCTGTAACCTATTTTTGCAATTGGACAGACAGTGTCACTAATGTGGCTGCATTCACAGCGCATGAATAAAAAGCTAGAAATTCTCAATACTGTAAAGAGAAGAAAATTGCAGTGTTTCGGACACATCATGCACTATAAGAAATACCACCTGCTGCAGGTTATCCTTCAAGGAAAAATAGATGGGAAGCTTGCACTGGGGCGTAGAAGGACATTCTGGTTTAAGAACTCAAGCCAATGGTCCACAGTGAGCACAGCTGCTCTATTTAGAATATCTTTAGATAGAAACCAGTTCAGGCTACTGTTCGCCAATTTTCCACGAGGACATGACACCTGAAGAAGATTCCCAAAATGTTGAGCTTGTCACCTGCCAGAAGCCCCCGTACGGCCCATGGTACCCACTTGTGGGAAATGAGAGGGCCAGAGGTTCCCCCACCCCTACCCCGCTGTACCAAATGTGAGTGATACTCCCTCCTCAAAGACACCGCCTGGACATGTTCCCCTGTTTTGGGGATTTGCAGTTCCGACAATGACCCGGCCAGCACCAGAGGGCCCTCTCCACTGGCCAGCTGCTGCATGGGAGCAAAATAGCCCTTTGGGTCCGAGTTGAGCCGAGCAGCTGCGTCATACAAGTCACAGAACCGTAGAGCCGGAAGGCAGAGCAGAGAGGGGGGCTGCTGAACCTCTTCCAAAAACACCTCCCGAGAA
Organism: Phrynocephalus forsythii; assembly: GCA_029282475.1. Taxonomy (NCBI): domain Eukaryota; kingdom Metazoa; phylum Chordata; class Lepidosauria; order Squamata; family Agamidae; genus Phrynocephalus; species Phrynocephalus forsythii. The sequence continues at coordinate 128,465,287 of JAPFRF010000005.1, read as the reverse complement.
AGGACAGCCTGCCACCTCTTCAGGAAGGCCATGCCCCTGCCAAACAGATCTGTTAGGAAGATCTCAGAAGATGTCTGTGAAGATTCTCAGTCACCCATGGTGAGTTTATGTCCTTGGGCGGGCCCCTTCTTCTTTCACCATGGGCCAGCCCCTTGCATCATGGTCTTGTCGAGTGAGTTGGCTTGCAGAACATGAACGAAAAGTGCGGCAGTACTTATTCAGTGATCTTAGCTGGACCCACACAAGGCTGGGGTCAAATTGCAAGAAAGAGATCTTCTGAGATCTGGAAGTTGAGTCATGGCAACTGGACCTCTGAAACGTTTCACTGCTCATCCAAACCGCTTCATCAGTCTGAGGCTGGCGAAGGACAGTTTCGTCAAATGTTTTTCCATTTCTCAAGAAAAGAAGTCCCGTTGCCTGATGACCCTGATAGAGCTGGAAAAAAAGCTGTAAAGGATGGAAAGGCATGGAGAGCATGGATCCACAAAGTGACCAAAAGTCGGATATGATGGAAGAGGTAGAAGAGTTTGGGTCCTGTCCCACTGGAGGAGCGGGGGGGGGAGCCTTCTCTGTCCTTCATCTGACCTCCATTGGGTACCTGAAGATGCCTACAGCCTCTCAGTGTGACCAGAGGGCTTGTCCTTCCATCCACATGTTCCTACTTTATGACTGGAGAAGGTGGGCCTCTCCCTCCCCTCTCAGCGGTTTGCATGCCTTGTTGCATTGCAAGGGAGGTGATGTAGTTTGGACTTGGGGGTGGGGTGGCGTCCTCCAGGCTTCCTCAATGGGGCCCTAAAACATGCTCTCTACTTCTCATAAGAAGAGCCATGCTGGATCGTATGCCTTGGGTTGGAACTTGGCACGTGGGTGGCCCATCATACCCTTTAGCCCAGGCATGTCCAAACTTCATCCCTCCTGATGTTTTGGACCACAACTCCCAGAATTCTAAGCTTAGGTTGCCAATGACAAAGGACTGTGGGAGATGTGGTCCAAAACATCTGGAGGGCTGAAGTTTGGACATGCATGCTATACCGGAAACCTTGAACCTGCAGAAGGTCCTTGAAGGCCATCTGTCTGGGACTTTTTGTTTTCTTCCCACAGACACGAGAGGGACACTCCTAGCGTTGCATCCTGCCACTGCTCATGGCTGAGGCCTTGGTCCTGTCCCTTTATTTATTTATTTATTTATTTATTTATTTATTGGGGGGGGTCATGGCCCCAGTTCCCTCATACTTGGAAATGATCACACATACGCCGCTTTCTCTCTTCCTTTCTTTGTCTCCTCCTGAGGAATTTTGGATTGTAAGCTCCTTGGAAGCAGAGGCCTGTTCTGGCACGCCCTCGAGCCTGGCCCATGTGGATGGCGCTCTGCCCACCACCCACTCAGCACACGCCACCTTCCCAGGGCAGTGCATTTCTAATTTTTTTCCCTATGCTTTTTGCACCTGTTGAGTTTTGGGCAATTTAAATGCCTGGCCTGCTGAGTTTGGGAAATGCACATTTTGGGGATGGCAGTTCCCAGAATTCCCAAAATCGCTGGAGATGCACTCCACACCCCCTTCCTCAAACAGAAACTCACTTTGGCCATTTCCCTTGGTCCTTGGGTAACAAATGGTGACCCGGTGGCAATGAAAAGATGTGACTTCCAGAACTTGGAAAACTTGTGTCCGCTTGGACACAAGCTTCCAGAATCCGACCCAGGCACTCTGCTGGGAGCACCCCGGTGCGTGTGCGAGTGAGCAAGGGGGAGGGCGGGCGGGAAAGCGTTTACATTTCCCAATAGGCATGACTTCTCAAAAGTAAATCTCCTTCGGATGCCCAGGTCCGTTCTGGGGTGGGGGTCGTCGCATCCTTTGCTTGCTTCCAGTTCAACGGGGTGCAGGTGAGCCTCCTCCCCTCCTGGGCGGGGGGGGTGTGGCTGCCAAAAGAGAGCCGTGCGTGCCCCTCCCTGCCCCGATCCACACCTCCGGCCCTTCTTGCTCGCGCGCCTTTTTCTCTCCTCCGCCCGACCCTACGGAAACAACCCCCCCCTCGCCCACGGGATCTGGGTGGGTGGGGGGAACACGTGGGCTGGATCGGAGGCAGGCTGTCCTTGGGGGCTGGGGTGGGCCGGTGCTTCTTCTTCTTCCTCCTCCTCCTCCTCCTCCCCCCCCCCCCGGCCGGGCGCGCCTTCTTCACCTGGAGGGCCTCCTCCTCCTCCTCCTGCTCCTCCTGCACCGCCCTGGCCCCGCCGCGGGGAGGGCGCAGGATTAGGGAGATCAGGGGCGGGGGCGGAGGAGGGGGGGCAGGAGCGTGTGGGGGGGGCGCTCGGGAGGGGGCGGGGGAAGGGCGTGGGCGTGTGGGGGCGTGCTTGGCGGCTGCCGAGGGGGAGGGCTCGCCCAGCCATCCTGCGGCCCCGCGCAGGCAAGAGGAGCGCACGGAGGCTGGCGGAGCCCGCCCCAAAGAAAGGGCGCGCTGGGCTGGCCAGTTTCCGATTCGAGACCCGGGGGTGTGTGTGGGGGGGGGGGGCGGAAAGGCAGGAGCCCCGGCGCGTCGCCCGGGGGGGAACCTGGACGGAGGCAGCAGCAGCTGCAAGCAGGAGCAGCAGCAGGAGCAGGAGCGGTGCCGAGGCTCCGGGCCAGGCGGCGGAGAGGTGAGCCGGGGGCCTCTGCGCTCAGAGCCCAGGCCGGGCAGAAGGCAGCCCCGCCGGCGGGCAGGCTTTGCTCCTTAGGCGCCTGGGTGGGTCGGCGGATGGCGGATCCCGCGGATGCGGCGGGTCTGCTCCTGGGGAAAGAAAAGGGGCCTCCGGGCTGGGCTTGATCCAGGGTCGGGAAGGGAGGGGAGGGTCCTCCCGTTCCCCACCTCTCTCTCTCTCTCTCTCTCTCTCTCTCTCTCTTACCGCAGCGGGAGGGGAGGGTTGCGCACAGCGCGATCCTAAACAGGGGCAGGCGGGAGGGCGCGCAAGGCTGCAGATCCGGCTCCCCTTTCTCCTTCGGGCATCTTTTTGTTCTCGCTCCTGCGCCGCTTCTCCTTCGCTCTCGGTGCGGCTCGGTCCCTGCCGCACCAAGCCCTCTCCCGACCTTCCCAACAGCCCCGCGAGGGAGGCCGCTTGTCTTCGGCTTGGTGCAGAAGGGTTGCTGAGGCTCAGGAGAGCCAGAGCAGAGGTCCGAGGCGCCCAGGGGGACCGGATCCTGCTCCCCTCTTCCTCGGCAGTCAGCCCCCACTAAACAAAGCAGGGCTGACTTCGGAGTAAAAGGGCTGGTGGGGCGCAGCGGCGCGCTGATCCTTCGTCTGTGGCTCTCGCCCGCCCTCCAGGACCCCACAGCCTAAGACGCACCCTTGCGCGTTCTGGGTATCTCAGGTGCGTAGGACTACAACTCCCATCATCCATCGGCCCACAGTAGCAGGCCACATCTGGAGGGCACTTGGGTTTTTATTGTTAGGGGAAGGCTTGGGGACGATGGCCTTGGTAGCCGGGCTCATGGTCCACTCAGCCTTCCATCCATCCGAGGTTGGTAAAATGAGTACCCAGCTTGCTGGGGGTGTGCAATGTATAGCCTGCATTACTGTAATTAAAACTGTAAACCGCCCAGAGACTACTTGAAGTGATATGGGGCGGTATATAAGCAGAACACTTTGCTTCTTGAAGGGCCTCCCTTTTCCTTGTTGGCGCAGGAGATCCGAATCCTCATTTCCCCAGAGGTTGCTGGTTCGAAACCGACCAGGCATCTCCCCCCCACACACACACACCGCCTCAAAAGATTCACAGATTGAAATGGGGCAGAACCTCTTTTTTTAAAAATGAGCCTTTCCAGAAGGTGAGCTGTCTTGCAGAAAAAGAGACACCCCCCCAGTTTCTTGGGTTACAGATTTTTGGAAATATGAAGGAGGCAGAGGATTCGTTTGCCAGCAGCAGGAGAAGGAAGAGGTGAGGCCGACTCTTTCTTCCAGACACCCTGCTCCACCATTTCTCTGCCACAGGGACACTTTTAGCATCCTATGGGCCCCAAGCATAGGATTTTTGGTAGTCAGAGACCCCAAAGCAGTTGTATGGTACTACAACAATGCCCATCATCCCCAGAAGGCCTCATTGGCCAGCCAGAATGCAGTGGGGTAACAAAGACATGGGCCTCCCAGCAGGAGAAGACATTCAAGCAGAGCTTTTCCCTCACTCCCTTTCCCACTGAGTAATCCTACTGAGTTCCATGCAGGGGAACCAGGCGGAGTGGGTGCCTTGATGGTTTTAGAGTACAGGTATATGCTTGTGTTTATAATCCAGAAGTCTCAACTTCAACTATATAAAATTCGTTGTCCATTGCAAAATAGTTTTCATTGCTTGGCATTCACGAATAAGGACACACAATAGTAAGGTCAGTGTTGTGATCAACAAATGCACAGGTTTGTAACAATCTTGGCACTTTTAAATCAAAGAGGGCCGTATCATTTGCGTGTGTTCTCAGTGGAGCCAGCGTGTCGATTCAGTGCAAGGCAACCGGTGTCTTCATTAACAGGGTACCTGAAGCCCTGGTTTTTCATTTAAGCCTTTTAGGAGAATGTTTGCAAAGCCATCAGGGTTGTGGCTTGAAAGGGTTGAGGCTGCAGGAGGGGTGATGATCCCTGGAGGCTGCCATCTTGGTTCAAAGTTTCACCACCAGCAGCTCTCCTTTCTGGGCCTGGGGCCCTCCCTGTGGGCAGCCACTGCTTGTGGGTTCCCCTTGTTTATCTGACCTGTGCCCCATCTTCCTCCCAGGACCCAGGCCCCCAGGATTAGAAAACAGGCCTGGGTTTTAAAAACCACAATGCAGGAAACAAATTGTTATGTTAAAAATCCCTGGCTTGGGAAGCAGTTTCAAGGCACAGCTCCTGACACGGATTGAGCTTCTTTGGAACAAGATGGCAGCTGTGTGTGTGTGTGTGTGTGTGTGTGTGTAACACATCCCTCCCCATGATCTTGTGTGTGTGTGTGTGTGTGTGTGTGTGTGTGTGAGAGAGAGAGAGAGAGAGAGAGAGAGAGAGTATGTATTGGCATTTAGGAACAGAATCCCCCCCCCAGACTCTGGAAGAAAGAGAGAAGGGAGTTTTTTCAGGGGGTGTTAAAAATCCCTGTCTTGTCCCCCACTACCTGCCAGGCATTATTTATTTATATTTATTTATTTTTGCCTTTGTAAACTGCGACCAATTTTCCCCAAAGGGAATTCTGGGCAGTTTACATAAAGCACCTTTGGGGAGGAAGTCCTTACAGTTGAGTAGGATGCCTACTGTTTTTAAATGCACTGCTTGTGTGGGACAACCCAGGGCCAGAGACACAGCTTGGGAAAGTTTTTTTTTTTTTGGAGGACTGCCAGATCTCCCATTCATCACTGTGGCCTGCTCCACAGGGATACGCTTCCCCGGCAGCTCCCCATGTGGTTGCAAGAAGGTTTTTCCATGCCATGCCACGCCACGCCATGCTGGGTTGGACGGGCGTGGCTGAAAGAGTTAAAAGGGGGGGGGGAAACACTTCGCACAAACAGCAGCACACTGCTGGAAAGAGGGGGAGGTCCACCATGCATGGCTCTTGGTGATATCTCCAGCTGACCTGATTCCCTTTTGCCTCTGTTGTAAGTCCTGTGCTGGCTGTAGAGCGCCACCCCCTCCACCACCCGGTGTGGCCCAGCGTGTGCTTTTCTTAGCAAGGCAAAACGTGTGGGTGCAGAAGAGGGGGAAACCCAGTGTGTACAGCTGGCTAATAGCATCAATAGCTTCATTTGGCAAGCATTTGCCAATCGTGTACAAGGTTTCAGGTTCCACAGGACTCTCCATCAGGGAAGGTGGTGCAAAAAGCAGAAAGGAGGGAAGAGCAAGGAAGTCCAGAATGGAGGGGTAGGTACGACAGCTACGCGGTCACATCAGTGCTGAGATATGCAGGTGTTCTGGAGAGGCCCTTCTTCGCCTTGGGCATGCTATAAACCAGGGCTGTCCAACTTTGAACAGGCCGAGGTCTACTTTTTCTGGCCTAAAGTGCCTGAGGGCTACTACACTAAGACCTCTATTTTATCCATTCCAAGCACATGCTCATGGCCCTTGAACTGCCCACTCAGCTGAGTAAGTGAGCTGGCAGACCCATAACTTTGCTGGGGCATTAGTGATCCTTGACATGGGGAAGGGAGGGGTGGAGAACTTATCCCTCACATTTTTTTAATTGATGCCTGGTGGGCTACTTGGGCTACCAGTAACCCACGGTCTACCTGTTGGACAGCCCTGCTATAAAGTATGCTATAAAATGGCCAGATGAATACTTATATAGTATATTTTGTTGCTACTACAATACATCTGTTTTTGCTCTTACCTAACCTTTTCAATACACTGGTACTGATCTTTGTTCTTTCATATTTGAAACATTGTTTTTAGCTTTGACCATTGTGGTTTTTGATTATGAAAGGCGCCGGAGAAAGCCAGGGTTGCAACCATCTTAAATAACAAAGTAAATCGGCTGCCTAGATCCTCATAGCCAGTGGTGGCCAAACTTTGACCATCAGGATGTTTTGGACCACAACTCCCAGAATTCCAAGCCTTTATTGCCAATGACAAATGAACATAACATAAGAACCTAAGAATAGGCCTGCTGGATCAGGCCAAAGGCCCATCTAGTCCAGCTTCCTGTATCTCACAGTGGCCCCACCAAATGCCTCTGGGACCACATGAGAATAGATCTCTGTCTCCTACTACCACTCCCCTGCAACTGGCCCTTGAAGAACCCTTTGTTTTAAGCCTGGAGATGACACATCTCCATCATGGTTTGTCACCTGGGATGGACTTTTCCTCCAGGAATCTGTCCAGTCCCCTTTTGAAGGCACCCAGGTCAGATGTCATCGCCACCTCCTGTGGCAGGGAGTTCCACAGACTTAAGAACACGGTGGGTAAAAAAAAATCTTTTGTCTGTTCTCCCTCTCCCAACCCTCCATTTGAGTGGATGTCCCCTAGTTCTGGTCTTTTGTGCGAGGGAGAAGAGCTTCCCTCTATCCACTTTACTCATGCCCTGCATTATTTTGTACGTCTCAATCATATCCCCCCTCAGGCGCCTTTTTTCCAGACTAAAGAACCCCAAATGTTTTAGCCTTTCCTCCTAAGGGAGGGGCCCCAGCCCAGTAATCATTTTAGTTGCTCTTCTTTGCACCTTTTCCAGTTCCACAATGTCTTTTTTGAGATGTGGTGACCAGAATTGTACACAATATACCCCAGGTGTGGCCTTACTACTATTTTGTATAATGGCATTATAATGTTGGCTGTTTTATTTTTAATCCCCTTTTGGATCATCCCTAGCACGGAATGACTGTGGCAGTTGTGGCCCAAAACATCTGGAGGGCTGAAGTTTGGCCACCACTACCCTAAGCACATCCAGTGTCGCTTGAGTTCAGAAGCTAAGGAGGGTCGGCCCTGGTTGGTACTTGGATGGGAGACCACGAGGGAACACCAGGTGCTGTAGGTGCCTGGAGTATGAACTGGCAAACCACTCCAGGTTTCCTGACAAAAAAAAAACTCCACGGACGTGGAGTCATGAAGGGTCGGTCACGACTGTAACAACACACGCACACACAACAAAGCAAATAGTTTCAGGAGACTTCAATGGGTTTCTCGACCACCACCACCTCTCACCAAAACTATCCATCTTGGGATGCTGCAAGATGGAGGCATGGAAGAGAGAGCATAGATGTTGAGGGTCCCTTGGAAATGCGCTGCTTTTTTCCCACAGGGCGTGTGCTGGTTGTCCTTAGGGAAGCCTCCCCTGTTGCAGGTGGGGCAGGAGACAAAGTCACGCACACCTCAGGGCACCAGAGCGTGGGTCTTTTAGAGGAAGTGTCTTCCAAACTGTTGGGGTAGCTTTCCTGTGCTTTATGTGTACATCAGCTGGAAGGAGAGACCCGTCTTCTTGACCCAACATCTGGCTTTGGCCAACCCCTGGCGTAGTGGCCTGGTGTTAGATGGCCTCTTTCTCCTCCTTGTGAGACCACATCCCAAGGTGTGGGTTGTGATTAGATACTAGCTAGTGGTTAGAGCCATCCAGCCGGGCCTGGGTCTTGTGGGTGGGTGGGGGAAGGAAGGGGAGGGGGGTTCCTCTCAAGGCTGAGTTGTAAAACAGACATTTCCTGCTCTTCCAAGCTTTCCGGCCCTGACATCACTCAAGAAAAGAGGGTGAAAAAGTGGGGGCAGTGTGTGTGGGGGAAACGACCACATCCTTTGCTAGAAGGCCGAGGTGAGGCAGCCACGTGTGGGGTGGGGGTGGGGGAAAAGAGTGTGGGGGCGGATCTTTATTATCGGACCTGGGAGGCGCTGCTCCTATGGCCGGGAGTTGGAGATGACAATAGAAACGAGGAATTTTCATGTGCTGTTTTTCACTTGGCTGACCCCCAAGCATCTGTTGTGAATGGCACACAAGGGCGTCAATTGGAAGGTAATGCTTCTGAGCAAGGTTAGAGAGATTTTTTTAAAAAATTTCATGGTGGAGCACATGGAGAGCACACTCTGGAGCCCTTAAGAGTGAGAAACCCAGCGCTGTGTGGACTAGGGCGGCCAGAGGTTAATGTCTGATCAGAGAAATTAGCATGGTGGTTTAAACTAGAGCTGCAAAGCCAGATTTTGGGAGTTCAATTATCCACTGGGCCTCCTTGACCGGGGTTTGACTCAATGATCCGCAGGGTGATTCTAAGATTACAATTCTAGAGCTGTTGGATAGTTCAGTGGCCTAGGTCTCTGGCTATGGAGTCAATGGTTGGGAGTTTGATTCCTCACCATACCTCCTTGGGAGAGGTGGTCTTAAGCATCCATAGGGTCTCTTCCAGTTGTAGGATTAAATGAAGAAGTTTGGGCCTTACATACTGTCCTAACCCTACAGCTTGTTGATTGATTGGCTTTAGCCAGGAATCAAGTGCTTTCAATGCCCCCTTTCCTATATTGATAGCTGGGTCATACAAATGATTTCTACTAGATCAGTCAATATATATCTTGGCCAAGGAATTGCATGTTAAGAGGTCAGTGTAGGTATTTGCTCTTGGCTGTCTTACTGGCCCCTTAACCTGTACTCTACCTCTGTTTGTCACAGAGATTGAGAGTACTGTAGTGGCATGAAGCTGGGATTAAATCTGTTAACCAGGTTTTCTGAGAAAGTGTCAGAGAAAGGAAGAAAAACTTCCAGAACACAGCCAAACAGCCCGAAAAACTCAAAACAGCTGTTAGTGAAGGACTCATAGAATCATAGAATCCTAGAGTTGGAAGAGCCCTCAAGGGCCACCCAATCCAACCCCCTGCCATGCAGGAACCCCCATCACAGTAGTACTCCTGACAGATGGCCATCCAGCTTCTGCTTAAAAACCTCCAAAGAAGGAGACTCCACCACCCTCCGTTGGGGCAGGATATTCCACTGCCGAACAGCTCTAACTGTCATGAAGTTGTTCCTAATGTTTAAATTGAATCTCTTTTCCTGTAGTTGAGACCATTGCCCCTCATCCTAGTCTCTGAAGCCATGGAAAACGATACCCTATAACTCTGAACACCCTATAATGGTGCTATTTTCCTTCCTTCCTTCCTTCCTTCCTTCCTTCCTTCCTTCCTTCCTTCCTTCCTTCCTTCCTTCCTTCCTTCCTGAAAAATACCCATCGTCTTCCCAAGACATCTAGCAACAACAGCAAAATTGTTCGAGATCAAATTGAAGATGGTTCCGAGCCTTTGCATCAGAACCCTCTTTTTCTGCTTGCGTTTCAGAAAAGAGCGTGCTTACTGCTGTGTCCTTCGCAATTTGGAGATCAGTGTCCTGGTGACTCTTAACATCCCCAAGTCCTATCTTGTCAAGACAATTGTACACATTGCTAAGTAGCCGAGTTGATCTCATCTGCATTGCGTGTTCACCTTGGGAATCTTTCCTTGACCTTCCGCCCCTGTTGGAGGCTGCAGGGAAAGCATGATGACTCTTCTTTCGCCACAGGGCCCTCCTTCCTGTTCTCACTTCCTCTTGTACAACTACAACTCCCAACAGCCTTGGCCCGCCTGCATAGCCAATGGCGAGGGGTTGGGTGAGTTCTCTTTCAACAGCTTTTCTCAGACTCCATTTCTCATATCCCTGCTTTTAAGAGACAGCCCGAGAAAGCTTAATGGTGCTTTATTTATTTATTTATTTATTTATTTATTTATTTATTTATTTATTTATTTATTTAAAAAGTGCCTGAGGGGGGGATATGATTGAGACATACAAAATAATGCAGGGCATGAGTAAAGTGGATAGAGGGAAGCTCTTCTCCCTCTCACAAAATACCAGAACTAGGGGACATACACTCAAATTGAGGGCTGGGAGAGTGAGAACAGACAAAAGAAAATATGTTTTCACCCAGCACATTGTGTGGGTGATGGCATCTGGCCTGGATGCCTTCAAAAGGGGATTGGACAGATTCCTGGAGGAAAAGTCCATCACAGGTTACAAACCATGATGGAGATGTGTCATCTCCAGGCTTAAAACCAGGGTCCTTCAAGGGCCAGATGCAGGGGAGTGGGATCAGGAGGCAGAGATCTAGTCTCATGTGCTCCCAAACGCATCTGGTGGGGCCACTGTGAGATACAGGAAGTTGGACTAGATGGGCCTTTGGCCTGATCCAGCAGGGCTCTTCTTATGTTCTTATGTTCTTATTTATATGCCGCCCACTACCCAAAGGTCTGTAGGTGGCTTACAATAGAAGTGAACAATTAAAAACAAAGCATTAAGATGTCAATTAAAACAATGAAAACATTTAAATACCAAAGACTACAATTGCCATCAGGACCCACAATCTATATTATGTCAGTTAAAAAACTTCTGAAACAGAAAGGTTTTTACCTGGCGCCGAAACATCATCAGCGTTGGTGCCAGGCGGATCTCAGATGGGAGGGCATTCCATAGCCTGCTTTTAGTTCTTTGCTGGCCCAAAGTAGAGATGGAGAGAGGCCCACGGAATCCTTTACAACAGCGTAAGCTTGGAGCCACCTACACGCTTCCAACTCCATGCTGTTTGTCTACTCTGTCTGCTGGTTAGCTTTTGCCACCCAGCATTATGAAATATACTCTTCGAATTTAGAACATACACACTGTACATATTCCCCACTTATTGCCAGTATTTTGGGTTTTGGCTTTCCCACATTGATCACGGAAGCTTTGTGGGTCCTTAAAGCAACCACTCAAGAGTTCTGTTGGGTATCGTAATGCTGGTATAATTATAATTATATAAATTAAAGAAGCACACTGTCATTCATTGTTGGTCACGTGCATATTGTGAAACGTGGTGCGTGACCAGGAATGTGACGGGCAGCCATATAGCCATTTGCCATTGTGATTTACACGACTACTCTTACACGAATGTAAAGAGTCCTGCCTACCCTCTACTTGGAAATGGGTTCAAGCCATTTTGACTAAACGTGATAGGACAGGAAAGATGGAAAGAACCATCCTTGTCGCCTTCCTCTGAACTTGTTCCAATTTGTCAGCGTCTTTCTTAAAGCATGGTCTCCAGTTTCTGACAACCTCTCCGGATGGTTCTGGGGAACCCCACCCCCCCACCCTCTTTGCAGCCTCAAGAGCCATTGTGAACAAGATTAGCCTGGAGACCAAAGGCCAAAGTACAGCCGCAAAGGGACAGTATATTTCAACACCCAGCAGACATCATGTGGCCCTAGGCAGCCCTCAGCTGAACAGGGCATTGTACTACTGGGGGGGGGCACTGATCTAAAGGCCCCTTTCCCTTGATCACCAGCAGTCGTTATCTGTGGTGTCGGAAGGCTGTGCTCCATTGTGTGCTGCTGTGGTTTCAGAACACCAGATTTTTGCTGCCTACCCAAAGTTATCCTCAAAGTGCTTTCAAAGATTATAGCAGCCAGTCATTGCGGTAGTTGTCTCTCTGTAGAGGGCTGTCCGTAGGGTGTGATGTGCAGCACAGATGAGGAAGGGGCCAGATCCTGGGAAAAGGTAATTATTTGTCTTCAATTACAGCCCCAGAATCCCCCCCCCCCGGCCTTCACGGCTGCTGCTGTCTTAGCCGAAATCATGGCCTGCAAAGTCACTGCTTAAGGCTCTGAGTCTGTGCAACCTCTCCTGCCCTCTCTGGTCTCTCTATTTTGCTCCCCCATGTCCCCTCCCCCAGCTTTCTGGAGGGGCCCCTCCCTCCAAGTCCCAATTAAAAGAGTTCAGCCAGAGCTGGATAAATTGCAACTAATTATCTTGGCATCCCTGGTAACAGACAGACAGGCAGCTCCATCTAGGACAAAAGTGCAGGATTAACTATCAAGGGAGGGGAAGGAAGGAAATGGGGGGATGCCAGGCATGGGGTTCCACACAACTTTGCCTGAAATGCAATGGGGCTGAGAGAGAGAGAGCTGGTTTCCGGCAGCCCCGCCTGCTTTGTTTGGAGCAAACTGCTGAAGAACAGAGACGGAGAATGGGCTAGATTCTTCTTCTGTCGATCCCATTCCCCCATTGAGGCAACGGGGTAGTTTGGGAATTTGCAAATAAATCAATAAAATAAGAATGAACAAGCAAATAATAAATCCCTGTTTAGGACTACGACTTAAGAATTTGCTCAGCCCGTGTGGCCAGGGGCCCTCCTGCCTGGTTGAGTGGTGGTGGTGGTGGTGGTGGGGAAGGGACCTTTACCCTGAGTCTAGAGCAGTGGTTCTCCACCGGTGGGTCCCCAGATATTCCTGGACAGCAACTCCCAGAAGTCTTCATCACTCGCTGAGCTGGCCAGGATTTCTGGGAATTGCAGTCCAGGAACATCTGGGGACCCTCCAGTTGAGAACCACTGAGCGGTTCTGAGCACGGAGGTCACAAATTTGGAGCTTGCTGGTCTTATCAGGGCAGTGTCTAACCTTTGGCCCTCCTGATGTTTTGGACCACAACTCCCAGAATTCCACGCCTGCATTGCCAGTGGCAAAGAACTGTGGGAGTTGTGGTCCAAAACATCTGGAGGGCCGAAGTTTGGACATGCCTGGTAATCCTTGAAACAGGGGGTTTATTCCCCTCCCCCAAATCATGACATAGGTATGTATTCCTTTTTCCTACTGGAATGATTCGTTCACAAAGCCCACAGACAGACTTTTTTTTTTTTTTTTTTGTCGTTCAGGTTCACACCTGTCCCTGTGTTTCTTCCTGGTGATTACAGGGTTGGAAGGGAGAGAGGTGTGATCTCTCAGACAAAGGAAGGAGTCATTGCAAGGGTCTCGACCCTCTTGTCTCACGTGAGGGCTGCCGCTGGGGTTTGATCTTGGGCCTCCCATCCTGGGCCCATCTTTGGCTCAGTTTGCCTCCTGCTTCAGGTGGGCATTTCGACTCTTGCCTCCACTACTAAGATGCGGCACTCACCACCCAAAGGAAAGTAATTTGGGGGCAGCCATGGACAGCCGGAGGCAGTCTCCACAAGAATGGAAATGGGGAGAGAAAAGGCAGAGTCGGAGGAGGGCGGGCAGGCGGGCGGGGGCGTGAGATTAGGCATTCTGACCAAAGGAGCTAAATTTTGTGCAGCTGCTCTTAAAATTCACGAAGGGAAGGTCTCAGAGTTCAGTTACAGTAGTACAGTAGGAACCCCGTATCCACAGATTCAGTTATCCACGGTTGGCAAAGGAAAAAATTGTGTAGCTGCAAAGCAGGCTACTGTCATAAAAAAGCAGCTGTAAAAAGCGAAGTTCTGCTTATATACCGCCCCATTCCACTTCAAGTAGTCTCTGGGTGGTTTACAGTTTAATTACAGTGTGCAGGCTACACCCCCTCCCCAAACAAGCTGGGTACTCATCTTACTGACCTCGGAAGGCTGAGTCAACCATGAGCCGGCTACCTGGGATTGGACCCCATGTCATGAGCAAACAGCAACTGTAAAGCAAGCTACTTTCATAAAACAGCAGTTTTGGGGGATTTTCTTGGTGTTCTCTCTTATCCATGGTTTTCATTATCCACGGGAAGGCCTGGAACCAATCCCCAGGGACAAATTTTAATAGGGTTTTAATTAAGCACAGTGCCGATTATGCTCAAGCTTGATATTGTCTTCTACTCTATTATCTTATATAGTTGTTCATAGACAACTTTTATAGAGAAGTTGCAGAAGTAGAGGATTTATGATAAGATGGCTTACATATTGTTACATAAACTGTACGCTGTGATGTTTTATGTACTTTTTCATTGCTGGTCAATGACTGTAATAAAAGTTTATTATTTATTGGAGAGGCAAGGCAGAACGTTTTCAGGCCAACCCTATCATGGCTTCCACAGGGTTGTTACAGGTCCAGTGGGGTGAGCGCACCTATATACCCACAAATGTTTTGTTGGTAAATGAAGGGCCCCTAAAATATCTGAAATTATGATTTCCATATCATAATTTCAGATTTCCATATCATAATTTCAGAGTTGCACGGATGGGTGTGTTTTTTAATTGCAACTCCTAAGAATTATCCAAGTATTTCAGCAGACCTCTAGTCCTTCCTCAATATACCAGTGAAAAGGGCTTCATTCTGCTCTTTGCATTACTTTCAACAAGTTCAGAGATGCATGTCAAGGATGATCAGGGGGCTGGAAACCGAGGACAGGCAAACCTTTTAGAGACTGAGTGCCCAAACTGCGATTCAATACACACTTATTTTTCACAAAGTGCCAATATGGCAATTTAACCCGAACACAGTGGTACCCCGGGTTACAAATGCTTCGGTTGCTACCCTTTGGGAAAGTGAGGATCAAAGAGCAGGCGTTTGAATTTCCCGTGGCCACAGCACCCTTCCTGTGGCTGCGGAAAACTCAAAAACGGTCCAGAGTTTGGCAAAGGAAGACCAAATGCTTTTGGGATGCGCAGAGCAGCGTGGCTGGAGAGTAAACTGGGGCTACGAAGGAGACCACAAGCTGCTGCCTCCTCTTTGCCCGGCTCTCTGCATGGACCACAGTGGTGTGCTCCGAGCGGAGAGGGAGATGTGTGCCCACAGAAAGGGCTACGCGTGCCACCTTTGGCACCCGTGCCATAGATTCGCCAACACTGCCCTCGGAGGAAAGACTGAAAGAATTGGGCGTGTTTAGCCACGAGAAATGACGACTGACAGGCAATAGGATACCACATTTCAAATATTTGAAGGGATGACCTACAGAGGAGGGGCAAGATCTGTTCTCAATCATCCCGGGATGAGCAGCAATGGACTCAAGTTAAGAGAACCCAGCTTTCGGCTGAATATCAGGAAAAACTTCCTAACTGTTAGAGCAGTATGGCAGTGGACCCAATGATCTCAAGAGGAGGTGAGTGTTCAAACACTGGAGTTGTTCAGGAGAAATTTGAACAGCCACCTTGCCAGGTATTCTTTGGTTTGTATTCCTGCACGGAGCAGGCAGTTGGACTTTGATGGCCTTGTAGGCCCCTCCCAACTTCACTCTTCTACCATTCTATGGAAGCCTCGTGGCGCAGTGGTTAAATGCCTGTCCTGCAGGTAAAACTGTGCTCACGACCTGGGGTTCAATCCCCGGTAGCAGGCTCAAGGTTCACTCAGCCTTCCATCCTTCCGAGGTCGGTAAAATGAGTACCCAGCTTGCTGGGAGGGGTGTGTGCAATGTGTAGCCTGCACATTGTAATTAAAATTGTAAACCGCCCAGAGACTACTTGTAGTGGTATGGGGCGGTATATAAGCAAAGCAGAACACTCTAGTTACGAATAAAAGTATTGAACTCCAGGGAGCTGGTTATTTTTGATGACTCACTTCCCAGCTCAGCATCCTAAGCACTTGTGTCCAGTGGAAGTTTGCTGCCTGTTAAGGGAGTACAGGAATGAGCTTGGGTTTCACCTTTATTGCTTTCCAGGAATATAGCAGGCAGATGGATGCTTATTTAACTGAGTCTTTTGCCTGATAAGAGTTCAAGCTAGGGATGGCCTGGTGGGAGTAGATGGCCAGGATGAAACCCACGGAGCCCCCCTGGCTTTAGTCTGGAGTAGAAACCTTTCAGGACCTCCGGCTGTGATTTTCAAAAGGCTGAGTCCCTAAAAAAAGCAGTCCTAGAAGGTGTCTCCTGCTCATTTGTGGAGCCCAGAATATAAACAGACCAAGGCTGTGTGCTGCTAGATCTGAGCCGCTTGGCAGCTGAGGTTCATCTGGGTTATCTTGGTTTGTAAATAAACTGCACACTTTTGTGGAGGGGACGAGCTCTTGTGAAATGCTTCCTTTTGATCTAGCTGGCTCAGACCTTTGGACAGTTGAACGCGGTTGACCAGCAGCTTTCTAGGGAAACCTTGGTGGAGATGAAACCGGCCCAAAGGAGGAGATAGGCTGGGGGGCTATTTGAAGGTGGGAAGGGGATCTCCCTTGATTTGTTCTGTCTTTTGTCATATATCTCGAAGGTGCAAGGTAAGAAGTGGGAACTTTGGGTCCCTAGAAAGGAGTATCAGGCATGTTTTTCAGACCTGTGGCACCAGAGGAGCAAGGCACAGTAACTCAGGTGGAGTGCAGCAGGCAATTCTTGTGAGCATACCAGCAGGAACAATAATTGCTGCCTTCTTACTCTATCTCAGTGGACTAAGGCTCCGAAAACTGTTGACTTCAAAGTCAGCAGCTCGGCGGTTCGAATCCCGGGTGCCACGCAGTGGAGTGAGCTCCCGCTGTTCACCCCAGCTCCTGCCAACCTAGCAGTTCGAAAGCATGTAAAATGCAAGTAGATAAATAGGTACCGCCATAAAAAGGCGGGAAGGTAAAAACTGTTTCCTTGCAGCCATGCCGGCCACATGGCCATGGACTTGCACAACACTGGCTCTTCCGGCTTGAAGACGGAGATGAGCACCGCCCTTAGAGTCGGACACGACTAGCACACATGTGCGGGGGGAACCTTTACCTTTACCTTTACTCTATCCCCTAATCGGCAATGCAAGTGGATCCGTGGTTCCCATGTTTGCATAAGAACATAAGAAGAGCCCTGCTGGATCAGGCCAAAGGCCCATCTAGCCCAGCTTCCTGGATCTCACAGTGGCCCCACCAGATGTGTCCGGGAGCACACAAGACTAGATCTCTGTCTCCTGATACCACTCCCCTGCATCTGGCCCTTGAAGAACCCGGTTTTTTTAAGCCTGGAGATGACACATCTCCATCATGGTTTGTCACCTGTGATGGACTTTTCCTCCAGGAATCTTGTCCAATCCCCTTTGGAAGGCATCCAGGCCAGATGCCATCACCACCTCCTGTGCCAGGGAGATCCACAAACTAACAGCACGCTGGGTGAAAAAATATTTTCTTTGGTCTGTTCTCACTCTCTGTTTGGAGGCCCCTGACCGATTCTGGACATCTCCAGATACCATATGGTGGAAGAGGGAGGCTCATAATAATAATAATAATAATAATAATAATAATAATAATAATAATAATAATAATAATAATAATAATAATAATTTATTGTCATTGTGTGTATATACACATTATACACATACAACGAACTTCCTAGTTGAAGGACCCCTTCCTCTGATTGTCAGTGGCTTAGGTCTTCCTCTCCCATCATCTGGGATGGCTGAAGGATCCACCCGCCAATTCCCCCCCCCCACCTCCCTCCCAGGCAGAGGCTGGGGACAAGGGCCTCAAAAGAGGCTTTGTGGAAATGATCATCCATAGGAGACTGACTCATGCAGAGGTGCGAGGGTCAGGCTCTCTGTGCCTGGATTTCTTGAGGGCTTGAGCAGGTTTAATACTTTTTTTTAAAAAATGGTAAAAATAATAGGGTGGGGGAGAGGAGAGGAAAAAGGAGAATGAGGCAGCAGAAAGAGGAAGAGAATAATACAAGGTCTCCGCGTTACTTTCCTGGACCGATGTGTCCAAATGGGAGATGGCATCTGCAGTAGAGATGGGCAATTTTAAATTGGTGATTCATGGCAAGACATGAGCCAGGAGCTTTCTGAACTTCGTAAAACAAGAATCGTGAACCAGATAATTTTTTAAAAAAATGTTTGTGCCTGGGGGGGCAGGGGAGGGAAAAACTTAAGTTCCCATGACCCACTCTGACCCCTCTCCCATGGCCCCTGTTGCCTCCCTACTTGAAGGGTGGGCAGTGTCAGAGGAAGAAGGAGAGTAGGCAGGCAACTTGTGGGGGAAGGCTGTGGGGGTGGGGAGGGAAAAACCAACCAGAAAGTTCATTAATTTTTTAAAAAGAGATCACAAGTTCCGGTTGGTTAGGTTCAGTTGGTTTGGACCCGTGGTTCTCACCCTGTGGGGTCCCCAGATGTTCCTGGACTGCAACTCCCAGAAATCCTGGCCAGCTTAGCTAGTGATGAAGACTTCTGGGAGTTGCAGTCCAGGAACATCTGGGGACCTACAGGTTGAGAACCACTGGATTTTGGACAAACCTGAACCCACTAGGGATCATTTTGACAAATGTCCTGGTTTGTTTTTGGGTCCGTGCCCATCTCACGTCTGCGCACATTTGTATTGAGGTGTTGAAAAGCTTGTCAGCAAATTTTCTATTAGTTCTTTATTTTTTCCATCTGTTCTTATTTTGAATTGTTAAATGGTCTTGATTTATTGTATTTGTGCTTATTTTCTTATTTGTTCTTTTTATTATGATTTGTTTATTTACATCATGTTGTTCTGATTGATTAGTTTGTATTTAGAGTGGTACCTCAACTTGTGAATTTAATCCGTTCCAAATGCATCCTCTTAAGTCGAACTACTCTTCATTCGGGGTACCTATCTAAAAAATTGAAAAATAAGTTAAAAAATAAAAAATGAAAAAAAAAATTGTAAGTTGAGCAGACCATATCTAAAATTTGTAAGGCGGCAGTTAAAACGGCAACAGTTTTCTTCTCCTAAATGGAATTGTTCTTAAATCGAGCTGCTCTTACGTTGGGGTACCACTGCACTATTTTAAATGGTTTAATCTGTTTTTGTATTTTGCCTATGTACGTAAACCACCCAGAGTAGCTTTTTGCTAGATGGTTGCGGTATATAAATCAAATAAATAAATAAAATCCCTTGAAGGGCGGGATAGTTTAATTTTTCATGAAATGAGAAATTTGGGGATCACTGCCATTGCCCAATACACTTTTGAGGGGATTCTCCCCACACCCCAGCATGCTGTCCGGAGGAGAATACCTTCCTTTGGCACGCAGCGTCGCACACCACCGCTCAGAGTCTAAGCTGCCGGAAGCAGGATTTGGGGCCACAAGTTGAGCCTTGGTACTGGACACCTCTCTGGGCGCAGTGGCGATGGACGAGGGGAGTTCATCTGAGCTTGGTTTCGTTGTGTCTGCCTGAACATCCGGCAGGCCTTTCAGTCTTGAGAGCAGAGTCCAGCATGTCTGGGCAGATCCCACCAGATTATAGCTTTGGGTCTGCGAGCCGAGGAGCCAGGATCAAGGCGAAGGTGCTGGAGGGTTTGCTCATCTGCTGGGACACAAATGGAAGCTTTGTCCTCTCTCTTTGCCCATACCTTTGGAAGGGAGGCCATTGTGCTGCAGGAGGGATGGGGGGGGGACCTTGGCTTTTGTCAAGGGCAGGTGGAGGCTGCAGGTCTGGCGCATCCAGGGCCCATTGGTAGGGCTGCGTTGTCAGAAGTTCAAAGCTTTCTCACGCCGTGTGTGTCGTGTGAGGTGGACCTGAACTGAACAATCGCAGGTGCTGCAACAAAACGGCCAACGGTCTCCTCCACACCCTGCAAGCAGTGGTGCACCGCGTACAGTAACCGTCTTTCCCAAATTTCCCCAGCACCTGTTTCCCCACTCCCTCTGTGTGTTTGTGGTGTGTGCCCTGTTCCATGCAGGGTCCTATCTAGATCTGGTGAAGTGGACTGAATGCAGCCACAACCATAAGAACATAAGAAGAGCCCTGCTGGATCAGGCCAAAGGCCCATCTAGTCCAGCTTCCTGTATCTCACAGTGGCCCCACCAGATGCATTTGGGAGTGCATGAGACTAGATCTCTGTCTCCTGATAGCACTCCCCTGCCTCTGGCCCTTGAAGGACCCCGGTTTTAAGCCTGGAGATGACACATCTCCATCATGGTTTGTCACCTGTGATGGACTTTTCCTCCAGGAATCTGTCCAATCCCCTTTTGAAGGCATCCAGGCCAGATGCTATCTGCACATCCTGTGGCAGGGAGTTCCACAGACTAACAACACACTGGGTGAAAAAATATTTTCTTTTGTCTGTTCTTACTCTCCCAGCCCACAATCTGAGTGTATGTCCCCTAGTTCTGTTTTTTGTGAGAGGGAGAAGAGTGTCCCTCTATCCCTTTGACTCATGCCCTATTCACATCTGTGCCCTGGGTGACAACTGTCTCAGACACAAAGCTTGAAAGAGGAGCCCTGAGCTTGTGTCCAATGTATAACCCTCCTCCCCGCCACCACCTGCACTCATCTCCACCCTCAGGTCCTACCAACACTTGGTGCTAATAGTTGGTGCATATCATTTCCTCCCTGCGGTTCCCTGGTGCCTAAGGCTTAGATGAATTTCCTCAAGGCTTGGAAGGGTATTTTTTTCCCAGGATACAGCTGCCAAAATGTTGCGGCCCAGATGTTTTCCTCTTGCTCCGCAGGTGGACAGAAGAACAGCTGTTGCCTGGGCCTCCTGTTGCCTGGCCGTTTACATTCCAGAAGCTGAGGCCCGAGAGGTTGAGAGGATGATACCAATCTGTCCGATACTTGACTCAAGCACCCCCTTCTTCTATCCAAGCCAGTAGTCCCAGCTCTGATTGGCAGCACCCACTGTTTCTGTCAGGATGCCTTCCTGTCTCTAGCTGGAGATCTTTAGATAGTTCCTCCCCTGGCTCCTTGTAGCTTCTGCAGTCAGAAGGGATGGGGTAGTGTTTGGGGTGGTGTTTGGGAGGCTCTTTTGAAAGGTGTTCCCTGCATGGATTGGTCTGCTGAAGAGCTCTCTCAGCCTTGTGTTGTGGGATCCTTGTGAGCTGCAGAGGACGCCGAAGCACAGGAGAAGTCAAGACCCTTTCACCCGAGGCGCCTGTTTATGTCCTCAGCTTCTTGAGTCCTCCGCAATGTCGCCTTTATACCAGCAAGGATCTTAGAGGTGGCATCCTCTTGGCGCAGGGGTTAAGTGCCTGTACTGCAGCTAAAACTGTGTTCACAACCTGGGGCACAATCCCAGTTTGGCTCATGGTTGACTCAGCCTTCCATCCTTCCGAGGTCGGTAAAATGAGTACCCAGCTTGCTTGGGGGGGGGGCAATGTGTAGCCTGCATACTGTAATTAAAAAACTGTAAACCGCCCAGAGACTACTTGAAGTGGTATGGGGTGGTATATAAGCAGAACACTTTTTAGATGGCAATCTCAGAGGCTTTTGGTTTCACCTGCTTTTGATAAAGAAACTTGGAAGTGGCCACTCCTTCACATTCGAACTCCTTCGAAGAATGGATCAGCACACAACGATGACGAGAAAAAAAGTACCCCCAATTAAAAAAAATCCTACAGGGTAAACGGATGTGTAGGATTTGTTTATGTTGTTGGGAGATGACATGTTCTGAATATCGGTCCAGCAGGTTAAGATGAAAAGGGACACGCATGTTGCCTGGGAGACGGACAGCGAAGAAAAGCTGGTCTTGGTCAATGGAAGCTGCAGTGATTCGGCTGAGGACAAACCCGGCCACAGCTTGGATGCCAAAGGGAAACAGAAAAAAGAAGGTAAAGGTAAACATCTCTCTCTCCCCCGGTGTGTGTGTGTGTGTATGAAAAGAGAGAGAGAGTGTGTGTAAAATAGATAATTTACATAAGAACATAAGAAGAGCCATGCTGGATCAGGCCAAAGGCCCATCTAGTCCAGCTTCCTGTATCTCACAGTGGCCCCACCAGATGCATCTGGGAGCGCACGAGACTAGATATCTGTCTCCTGATCCCACTCCCCTGCATCCGGCCCTTGAGGGACCCCAGTTTTAAGCCTGATGGCAAACCTCCATTCCTGGTTAGGTTTTTCCAAGTTCTGTCTTCCAGCTTCCAGGAGTTGTGTGTTTCCCCCTCAAGATGTGTGCTAGGAAGGATGATGCTGGGCTGATGGCTATGGTATTGCCGTGTGTGTGTGTGTGTGTGTGTGTGTGTGTGTGTGTGTGCGTGTGTGTTTGTGGAGAGTTGCATGAGAAGTCTCCAAAAGGATGATCGAAAAGGTGTCCTGAGAGCTGCCCATCTGCTGAGGCCTTAGATGCATCTTGGGACTCTCAAAACCCCTTCTGTTTATCTGGAATCTGAGTCATAGCAAATAGACTTCTTTTCTTGAGAGATTGAAACATTTTGCTGCTCATCCAAGCACCTTCGTCTGTCTGAGAGAAGTTAGTGGCAGGTCTTCCATTTTACGGGTGAGTAGCGAAACATTATCGATCTCTCAAGAAAAGAAGTCCAGTTGCCATGACTCAACTTCCAGATAAACTCACCTGGAGGACTGAAAATCTTCACAGACAAACCCCTCTGTCTGTTCTGCTGCAGCTGCCCAGACTTTAGAGTCTAGACTTGGATTCACTGCACTGTTGCTACTTCCCCCCACCCACTGAATGTTCACCTGCAGTGGTGCATAGGAAACGGACCATCAGGTCTCTAGAGCCTTAGGAAGGCTGTCTTTTAGACACACCTTGAAGCTTGTTGTGTATAAGCAGCATTAGATGAAGGCATGATGGACGTGCATAGCTCAGGCGCTGAGCAGCCGCTTTCATTAGCTCTTCTCAGGCTCCAGGGTTGAACGAAGAAAGCCCTTGGGGGTGTGCAAATGAGAAGGCAACACCAACAGGCGAGTCTGCGGCCCCCTTTGAATGTACCATGGGCCCCTGGCTGAGAATGGCTGCCCTGGATCGATCCCTGGTTAGGAAGAGGAAAGACTTTCCCCTCAAATTGAAAAGACCTGCTGCAAGCTAGTGTTGACCATACTCAGGCTGCTTTCAAAAGACCCCTAAAATCCGCTGGCAACTTAAATTCGGATTCCTCCAGCCAGATATGTGGGTTTTGTTCCTCTTCCTGTGTTCCCACCCTTCCGCACTCTGTTGCTTCTGTCTGCGGTGAGGGGAGGGAGAAAAAAAAGGGAGAAAAATGCAGGTTCACCTCCGCTCACCTCCATCTGCCATCGGAGCAGCCCCAAGCAGCCCCGTAGGGATTCTAGTCTGTTAAAGGGGCGGGGGGGGGGGAGAGACAACAAAAACAAACAGAAGGACGAGGAGAGCCCAGCATCTACAGCTTTACAATCCGCATCGGAATTTTTTTTACCTCCGGAGACCAGGTACTTGTAAAGTGCGCTGGGGTGCACTTAAGTGGGCGTGGGCATACTTTATTATTTTTTTAAAGTCCGCTGCTGGTGGGAAAACAATTTTATGCTCCAGAGTTGCAAGTGTTTTGCAGCGGATTTTAGGGGTCATTTGAAAGCAGCCTTAGGCTGGATGGATCCTGTACTCTGGCTCAGTGCCTAGGACATCTGTGAGTGAGATGTTTCTCAGAACCTGCAATCTGCCCCAAATTGATTTCTGTGCAAGGATGAGTAAAGCCAGCATGCCTCGCTATGAATTCCACTGACTCCAGGCCATATTTCCCTTTATACAGATGTTCAAGTGTCAGAAGAACCACCTCCAAAGACAAAGGAGAAGAACAAGGCTGAGACTCCAAAGGAGGGCCAGGAGGTACATCCTTCCACATGCCAAACTGGTTTACGTTAGGATAACTTGTTCTTTCTTCCTGGACTGGACACTTGCCCTCGAGGCTGATTTTTACGATTGCTAACCTTTCCCTGGCTCCCTTCTTTTTTTCCTGGCAAAAAGACTGAACTGCAGTGTCCATTAAAGAGGCCGGAGAGCCCGCCACCAGCCACGTAATGCCCCTAAATACCATATCTTGAATTCCAAAACTCATTTTTTTCTGGCATTTTGTTGAGATGTGGGCATGTCCCAGGGTGAAAACCAGGTGGTGGCGGTGGTATCATAAGAACATAAAAGCCATGCTGGATCAGGCCAAAGGCCCATCTAGTCCTGCTTCCTGTATCTCACAGTGGCCCCACCAGATGCGTCTGGGAGTGCACGAGACTAAATATCTGTCTGATCCCACTCCGCTGCATCTGGCCCTTGGAGTACCCCAGTTTTAAGCCTGGAGATGACACATCTCCATCATGGTTTGTTACATGGGATGGACTATTCCTCCAGGAATCTGTCCAATCCCCTTTTGAAGGCATCCAGGCCAGATGCCATCACCACTTCCTGTGGCAGGGAGTTCCACAGACTAACAATGCGCTGGGTAAAAAAAAAAATCTTTTGTCTGTTCTTACTCTCCCAGCCCTCAGTTTGAGTGGATGTCCCCTAGTTCTGGTATTTTGTGAGAGGGAGAAGAGCATCCCTCTATCCACTTGACTCATGCCCTGCATTGTTTTGTAAATCTCAATCATATCCTGTCACGTTAGAGCTCCTTGCCTCTGTCCTTCCCGTGTCATGGGAGTAGGCCTAACCTCTTTCTGTCTGCCGTTTGTGCAAACAGGGCTCGAAATGTAGTGTTAAACTGGAAAGTGCAGGTGCTCCTCGGGAGGAGGGAAGGGGCCTGTGGGACAGTTGGGTGGGGCAGAGCTGGGAGGTGACCTCTCTGTCCCTTCCACTCAGAAAGTCCTGGGGCGCTGAACCTGCAGGCTCTACTAGATCACTGCGGGAGAAGAGATACCATCCACTGCTCTTCCCTCCCCTTTTGGCCCCCAGGTACGGATTCGTGGGACATCCGGCTGGGAGAACAGTTTGCGGCAGAAACCCCCTCCTCGCATCGTCTTCCAGGCGGGGCCAACCTCACCGGAGAAGAAATCGAAAGACGATGTGGAGAGCGTGGAAGGCTTTAAGGAACGGCACAAGATCAGGGTAGGGCTTCTTTGTGGGTCGGATCAAGGCTCAGGACACATTCCTGTTTTGGACTAGGGCACCCATCGTCCTTCAGCTCGGGGGCCCTGCCATGCTGGTGATGGATGTTTTGAGAGTCAACCGTCTTTAAAACAAAGATTTCAGCAGCTTTGTATTTTGCTAAGGATATAAAATCCCACCTGGGATTTTCCCAGGAAGTAGCACGGATGTAATTTATGTTATAGCAAGTGTGTTCATCAGTTTTCTTCTCATATGTCATAGGCAGAGATGGGCACGAGCTGGTGTCTCCCCGTCTGTGAAAGCTGCAGCATAGGTGCTCCCTTCCCCTTGCTCTCTCAGCCAATCAGCCACTCACCAGGCCTGGCTTGCTTGTTTTTTCCCAACTCCTTGGCTAATCTCCCAGTCATGAGCAAGAGCAGAGATTTCTGTGCCCTGCCCTTTTCTCTGAGCGGGAGATCAGCCGAGAGGACAGAGCAGAAAGGCCTAAGCTGTTGCTAGGGCTGGGAATGCGATTGAAGATCACAGACGCTGGGCCTGGGGAGTGGTCAGTTTGAGCCAGAAGAGACAGGGAGGGCAGGAGCAGAGCCTTCACTGATGCTTTTACAAACTGGAGCGAACTGGTTCGTGTCCATCGCTAGTTGCAGTTTTTATTTCCTACTTTTTCAAATCTAAGAGAGTTAGATGGCCTGTCTTGGCACTGGAAGCTTGTCCCGCCTGGCTTTGTTTTTCCTGGCTAGTGTGTCAGATCAGGCTAGTCCTCAGGAGGAGGAGGAGGAGGAGGAAGCAGGAAAATGGGATACTGGTCTTGAGTAGATGTTCGACTCTTGTTTTAGGACCATAACACGCAAGGAGGATGTGCTTTGCTAGTTGCCTCCTGTTCCTCCTTCCTTTCTTTTTGGAGTCCTGTTGGGAATTCATTTCCGCCTGCTTCTTCTCCAAAGTATTCCAGGAGGATTTCTGCAAATGTCCAGATCGATTACTCAGAGGAAAAATTCACAGAGTCCAGCAGTAACGAAGTCCCAAACGGAAGGCACCAGGGAGGGTTGCGGAGAGGTCCTGAAGAATACCAGGTAGGAAGGAGCAGCCCCCAGGAGTTGGCTAACCATGCAGGAGGAGCAGGGAGCGAAATGATGATGGCTGGAGGTAGCAGCGGTGTTTTGGGGGAAAAGGTTTGATTTCCCAGAGGATGCTGAACAGCACGGCCATTGGTCATGCTTGTTGGGGGATTCTGGGAATTGGAGTCTAGCTCACCCACAAAACCTCCGGGCAAATGTTTCCTGTTCTCTGGTGATGCCAGCTACACTGTTGAAGCTCATCTGACTGGGTGCGTGTGCCAGGCTCCAGCAGGAGCAGGGGGTCTTGAACGGATAAGGTTCTGGTGCCCAAGGAGCCATGAGCAGGAGCCCTAGCCTATGTAGGCAGGCACTGAATTGCAGAGCTGTAACAAGGAACATGTTTATGTCATGACATTGAGATGGGCACGAAGGTCAGTTCAAAGGTTCATGCCGGTGTGTACACATGCCCTTCTCCCTTTCCCTGCCTCCTCAGCTGATCAGCCATTCCCCAGACTCGGAATGCTTGCTTTCCCCACTTCGGCTAATCTCCCAGCCATGGTCAAGAGCACAGACTTCTCTGCTCTACCATTTTCTCTGAGTGGGAGATCAACCAACAGGGCGGGGAATGGAAGCCTGAGCTGTTGCCAGGATGGGAAGATCTGTTGAAGATCACGGGAGGCTGGGCCTGGGGAGTGGCTGATTGAGCCAAAGGATGAGAAGGGTAGCAAAAGTATCTGGACTGCTACTTTATACAAATAGGGACGAACTGGTTCCTGGCCATCCCTTGTTTGTTTGTTTGTTTGTTTGTTTATAAAACATCAAGCTTAATTCAAAGAACAACTCCAGGCAGTGTACAAGGAAAATTAAAACAACAAAATAAAAATATTTTACATATAGTTATTTATTTATTTTTACAGCTTCTATGCCGCCCACTACCCAAAGGTCTCTGGGCGGCTTACAATCCAAAGAACTAAAACAGTTCAAACCTCAAAATGTCAACAAACAATTAAAACAATAAAAACATGACACTAAAAATTTCCATCAGGACCCACGATCTATATTATGTCAATTAAAAAACTTCTGGGACAGGAAAGTAAAGATAATAAACACCTAGAACAAACAAATCATCCTAAGGAGTCAGGTAGGTAGCAAGTAATGTTTGGCACTGCCAAAAAACACACAATAGAGCCAAGTCTTTAAAAGACCTCTTAAACATGGCCACAGATGGAGCCAAGCGGATGTCAACTGGTGATTTGTTCTAAAGAGCAGGGGCAGCCACTGAGAAAGCCCGGTTTCTCGTATGGGTTTTTCAGTCCTCCTTACGGGTGGCCACCCTAAGGAGGATCTATGAACGCATGACTCCATTGATCTTTCCTGTTGTGATTTGATTTGGGGACCTTAGCTCCCTGTCTGCAGTTGGTGTTCATGTGTTTTTCCTAGGCCCCCCATCTCCATCAAAATCCTTTGTCCGGGGGGGGGGATGGGGTACCTTCCTTCTTCCCCAGCCCCCCCCCCGGAAAAGCCACTGGGCTTGCCATCTCCAAGGCCTCTTCCAGACGGCCAGATGGGGTGGGGTACAAATTTAATATAAATGAAATAAAATGAAATGAGCTTTCCTGCGCAAGACTGGCTCCCTCCGGGGGTCTTGGAGGAGTAGGGGGCATGTTCTCCCCTGCCTCGAGTCATGCTTCCGACCCCAAGTGTGACGAGCCCTCTTCCTCCTTCCTCCCTGGCACCTGCCACCCATCTTCTCCTGTGACCCCCTCCCTGCAGAGGGACCATCCCTCCTCCTCATTCCTGTCCAGGCACCCTGAATAAATATTGATGCTGAATCAACAGCAACACTTAAGCAGCAAAAGAAACAATTAAAACTACAATATCAGATCAAAGAAGTAGTTGAGTATTCTGCTTCTCGCACTGGCCAGCCAGGTAAGATTTCTGGGAAATTCATGACTCAGCTATGAAAATGACTCCCCCCCCCCCGCTGCCCAAATATGTATATTTTCCAAGTCGGGGTACAAAAGAAGCCAAAAAAACCCCTGCTTTCCATTGGCTGACTCCCATTAGCAACGTAGGATCGGTAGCCTGCCTCTGAACGTGGAGGTTCATTTTAGCGGTCACTGTTGGGAAGAGCATGATCAAGGTGCCCTGGGCCATGCCTAAGGTCTTCCATCAGATGTGCGCAGACAGGTCGCCCTCCTGGGGATTTTGGCAAACCCAGGATTTAAAAAAAGGGAATGTTGTGGACGAAGTAATCCGGAATCCCCAGGCACCATGTTCTCTGGAAGATGTTGGGAGTTGCGGTTCCAGAGGAACTACTTTTCTGACAATGCTGCCGGAGGCACCACCTGAAGGCTCTGTAGAGCCACCGTGGGTGTCATCATCACTACAACGACAAATTGGTTGCTTAGCCTGTACTTCTTTTCTCCTTGCTCACCTTGCTTCCAGGATGGAAAAGATTTTAAAATCGGAGAGCTTGTCTGGGGCAAGATCCGAGGGTTTGCTTGGTGGCCCGCCATCGTGGTGTCCTGGAAGTCCACCTCCAACCGTCCAGCAGCTCCTGGGATGCGTTGGGTGAAGTGGTTCGGAGATGGAAAGTTCTCAGAGGTGAGGAGAAGGGGATCCATGATGGGGGGGGGGAACGCGGATGGCCTCCAAGGACCTCTGATGCTTGATCCATGTTGAGGTTGTTGGCATTGTGGCCCGAGGGAGCCAAACATCCCGAGATCACCAGTCAAAGAAAAGGGAAAAACAAACCACAACATACAAAGGACATTTTCAAATAATTAGTCATAGTAGTCTGTTCAGGGTTTGTGGATATCTGTGAGACCATATGTTGAGCTAAAACAGGATAACATTTTGGGGTGGTTTTTTTATTGGTTCCCCCCCCACTTTTATTTTTGTTTTCATTTCTACGGCCAGACAAAAGGAAAAGACAAACATAATTCTTACTGGCATACTGTAGTAATAAAAAAGGAATTTAAAAGAGCTGTTGTTCTTAGACTCTCTCGTCACGAGAATCATAAAAGTCGGGCTGTTGATCAGTTGGAAAACAGACCTGTATTTTTATTATTATTATTATTATTATTATTATTATTATTATTATTATTATTATTATTATTATTATTATTATTATTATTATCTGGAGAACATTGCTGTCAGGTCTTATGCTGGAGTTGGCCTTCTCCAATGATTGAGCTCTTTCCAAGAGCCTAGGATGACTGGAGATATCTTTGTAGAATATGTGCTGTTCCTAATAATGCTGCCATTTGTATTTGACCAATGTTGAGCTTGTCAATGCTGAGGGTTTTCAGATGTTGACCCAGTAGTAGTAGTAGTAGTAGTAGTAGTAGTAGTAGTAGTAGTAGTAGTAGTAGTAGTAGTAGTAGACATAATATACCTTTTTATTCTCATTCTTTCCTCCTTGGAAAATACGCCTAAACCTGTGGTGACTTGATAGTGGCAGCGAAGACAATGAAAGGAATGGAAATCCTTAGCAGTTCGGTGCCACTGTCAAATATTCCTGTTTGAAGCAGCCCTTAAAAACAGAATTGTTAGGTCTGAATGAGGCTGCTGGCCAACAGGTTGAGCAGGGCCTTCTGCCAGATTGATTGATTGGTTGTACTTTTTATAACTCTCATCTGGCAGCGAGGCCACCCTGGGCAGTTTACAACAAATATCAAAAAAACAAAGAAATTAGAATAAGCAAAAACAAACAAACAAAAATCCTTACCTGAACATACTGTACTGAATCGCAGTTGGAGGAAGCCCGTTTGAATCAATGGAACCCATTGGGAACTTAGTGCTGATTCTGCTAGGATTGGTCCCAAGGGGACTGGGCCAAGCCGATTCTGTTGGGCTGTGTACTCAGTGTGGATGATGGGAGTTGTAGTCTGCCCCTCTCCTCCCCCTCCCCTTAAGAAAGGCTGGGCTAGACACAGGCTGAGGATGTGTATAGGACAGGGATGGCGAACCTTTTAGAGACCAAGTGCCCAAACTGCAATTCAGAACCCCACTAGTCATTGGCAAAGTGCCAATACAGCAATTTAATGTGCATACAGGTGGTTGTGAAAGGGCGATGCCGGGTGCCCACAGAAAGGGCTCCGCACCCGTGTCATAGGTTCGCCGACACTGGTATAAGGAGGTTGGCTCTTCAGGCTGCAGAAAGGATGGTCAGGTGTGCTCTGGTACCCCAAGAAAAGGGGTGGGGGACGGACAAGTGACACCATTGGAAAAGCAAGCCAAATTGTTTCTTATATCCTCAGAGCGAGCCTGAAGTCTTATCTCAGGCCTGCGGCAGCAGGACAGGAAGGTCAGGGGACAGGAAGGTCAGGGATGAAAAACACACGGGGGGGGGCAATGTAGGGGAGGCTGAGGCCAAGAGCTTACTTGAGGGAACCAAGAGGCAAAGTGGTGCAAGAAGGCAGGGCCAAAGGATGGGCACATTTGAAGGCTCAGCCAGAGCAGTTCCAGAACCTTTCCCCCTGCCTCACAAGAAGATGGGCGCTTCTAAGTTTTCCAAAACCAGAGATTATCCTCAGGTGGCTGAAGCCAGGACAGAATGTTACGGGCTAAGCACAGCCTCTTGAGTTCACAGTCTAGGAGGGATTTGAACTCGCAGCCTGTCCCAACATCACGCGGTCGCTTTCCCAGGGTTCTTTTTCGCAGGCCACTGAGAGGATGTGTTTAAGATGCCATGTGATCGCTGGTACCGTACTTCCTTAATGTTCCATCTTGTCGTCCTTGGCGGCCTCAGCCTTGTGCTTTTCCAAGGGATGTCAGGAGGTTCTTCAGGTGGTGGTGGTGGTGGGGGCGGCATCTAATGAATTTCTGAGGGTCGGTGCTGACGCTTTCCGCTGGCCGTTCGACCATCCCCTCCTTGGTTTCCTTAAGCCAGGGTCCTCAACCTAAGGCCCGGGGGCCGGATGCAGCCCCTCAGGGCCCTGAATCCGGCCCCCGGGACCAATTGCAGACCCCCCTCCCCCCCTCCCGCTTCGCAAGCCAGCCAGCCTCCACAGCTGCTTCTCTTGCTGAGGCAGTTCCCAGCCCTTGCTCGTTCCCTCCCTCACTTGTGGTGCATCAAGTCAGGCCCGGCCGGGCTGGGCCAAGAGAGAAAGCAGCTTTCCCTCCCGGGCGCAGCAAGGGCATGATGGCCAGGGCGCACAGCTGGATCTGTGTGCGGTGGTGCCAGCCTTGCTGCGGCTGCTGCTCCTCATCCTGAGTGGCCTGAGCTTGCCTGGGTTGCCACCTCCTTCCCGATGCAAGGAAGGAAGGAAGGAAGGAAGGAAGGAAGGAAGGAAGGAAGGAAGGAAGGAAGGAAGGAAGGAAGGAAGGAGAGCTGCTCCAGCCGCTGCCACTGGAGGAGGAGGAGGAGGAGGAGGAGCAGCAGCAGCAGAGGGATCCCAGCAGTGGAACAACCCAGAGCAGGAGGCATTTGCGGGGCCCCCGGAGATGCACTGATCATGGGCTGATCGTGGGGGGGTGGTGGCCCCACTTGCCCCTCCCTCCCCTGTGGTCCGGCCCCCAGTGGACCGGCCCGCTGTTTAAAAACGTTGAGGACCCCTGCCTTAAGCCAACGGTGCTTCCCCCGGCAGGTCTCGGCAGACAAACTGGTGGGACTGGTGTCGTTCCAGGACCACTACAACCCGGCCACATTCCACAAGATGGTCTCCTACCGGCAAGCGATTCTCCACGTTTTGGAGGTAATGGGGGAGGAAAAATGGGATCAGATGGGAGGGTGGAACCAAAGTCTTCTGCTTATATACCGTCCCATACAACTTCAAGTGCTCTCTGGGCAGTTTAAAGTTTTTAAGCACAGTGTGCAGGCTACACATTGCTCCCCCCCCCACCTAGCAGGCTGGGTACTCATTTTACCAACCTCAGAAGGATGGAAGGCTGAGTCAACCATGAGCCAGCTACCTGGGATTGAACCCCAGGTTGTGAGCACAGTTTTTACCTGCAGTACATGCATCTAACCACTGCGCCACAGGGCTCTCGGGGCTGGCAGCATACAGAGGAGGGGAAGGCTGTGGTACAGGCTTCGTTCTCCATCACCCCTGAATGCAGGACGCTCATCAATGGGTTCAAGTGATTGGGAGCCAGATTTCGGTTGAATAGCAGGAGAAACTTTCTAACTGTTAGAGCAGTATGACAATGGGACCAATGACATTGGGAGGTCATAAGTGCTGGAGGCATTCAAGAGAAATCTAGACAACCCCCTAGTAGGTCAGCTTTGACTTGGATTCCTACCTTGTCGCCTTCTAGACCTCTTTCAACTCCATACTCCTGTGATGTTGTGTTTCTCACCCAAAGCCACTGGTCTTGCAGCACCGGCAAAATATTCTTTGCCTGGAAGATTGCAGTTCCTCCGACACTCCCCTCTCTTCATCCACCAAGGAGGGGGGTGCTGGTGGTGTAGGTGCATTCTGAAATGCAGCCTCTCCGTCTGGCAGGGAGCATCTCCCCTAAGGCCCCTTTGCCCCCCCCCCCCCGTTGGCATGACACAGGGGATGGGTACAATTTAGCATTGTTTAGAAAAGATCCTTTTCTAGACTGTGCCAATGCCTGTCGGGGAGTTTTTAGTTCAAGGAAGGAACTTTACCCCCAAGGATGTTCTTTTGTGAGACACATCCCCCCTCCAGTAAGCCTTCCTCTTCTTTTTATCAGGTTGCCAGCAGTCGAGCCGGGAAAGTATTCTCAAGTGCCCCGGGGGATTCTCTGGAAGAGAAGTTGAAGCCTATGGTGGATTGGGCCCTTGGTGGCTTCAGGCCCATGGGAAGGAAAGGACTGAAACTGCCCAAGACTTCAGGTATGGAAGTGGCTTTGGTGAGGAAACCCTTGTACGTCGGGCCGGATAAGAGGTTGGGGTGGCCAGGAATGCGCTTCTCATGGCTTGTTATTAAGCCACACACCAAACATGCCTTAATTGCTTTGTTCTTCTGGCCTTCAAAGTTCTCTTCTGGGTCCTTGGAGCAGGTCTCAACCACCACCAGCAACCCCCTTTTAAATTGCACTTTCTGTATATACACTAACCCCATGAAAATGGAGTGTCAGAAAGCTGTGAAAGATAAACATTTAACTGGGGAACATAAGAATATAAGAAGAGCCATGCTGGATCAGGCCAAAGGCCCATCTAGTCCAGCTTCCTGTATCTCACAGTGGCCCCACCAGATGCCTCTGGGAGCACACGAGACTAGATATCTGTCTCCTGATACCACTCCCCCCCCCGCATCTGGCCCTTGGAAGTACCCCGGTTTTAAGCCTGGAGATGACACATCTCCATCATGGTTTGTCACCTGGGATGGACTTTTCCTCCAGGAATCTGCCCAATCCCCTTTTGAAGGCATCCAGGCCAGATGACATCACCACCTCCTGTGGCAGGGAGTTCCACAGACTAAAAACGTGCTGGGTAAAAAAATGTTTTCTTTGGTCAGTTCTCACTCTCCCAGCCCTCATTTTTGAGTAGATGTCCCCTAGTTCTTGTATTTTGTGAGAGGGAGAAGAGGAAGGCTTTACTCATGGCCTGTATTATTTTGTACATCTCAATCATATTCCCCCTCAGGCGCCTTTTTTCCAGACCAAAGAGCCTCAAAAATTCCATGATGTACCAGTTCAAAATAGGTGGTGGGTCTGTGGGTCACCGTCCGTGGAAGTTTGAATCCACTGCATTCTTTACCCTGACATCAGAGAATGTGGTTTAGTTCCCTCCCTAAAGGGAAGGAAGTACTGGGAAGCGAAAGAAAAACAGGTCTTCCTGCTTCAAGCAAGAGACCCAACACATATCAAAGCATGTGGCTTTCCTTGTGACAAAAGTGCCAGATTCAGGGAGAAGGCCCTTGCCTCTACATCCTTGTGGCCAACTGAAAACATAACTGGGTAGGGCTGTAACACAGGGCGTTTATACACCACCCTAAGCTCCCCTGCAAATGGCTCCCAGCTCCGGAGCTTAAAAATGTTTCCCCACCAGCTCCGGAGCTAACAGAAAATTAAGTGCGACCCTGCCCACCTAAATGCGACCCAGCGCACCTTTCAAGTACCTGCTCTGGGAGAGTGAAAAATTTTGATGCGGAGAGTGCCGGGCTCTCCTCGCTTCTTTTTGTTGTTGTTTTTTTTGCCTCCCGCCCCTTTAAGAGGAACCAGGAAATGACGGGGGTTGGAGCAACTTCCACCCGCACTCTGGAGGTAAGAGTGCATTCTTTTATCCCTTTTTTTCTCCCTCCCCTCACGCAGACAGAACAAGGAAGTGCGGAGGGGGTGGGAACGCAGGGAGAGCGACAAACCCTCAAGATCTCTGGTCCGAATTTAAGGGACCAGCGGATCTTAGGGGTCGTGTAAAAAGGCCCACAGTTTATGCCACCTTCTGACTGCTTGTTTTATCTGAATTTGTTAAGGTCAGTTGTTTTGCAAGCAAAGCTTTATTAATGTTAGTAGTGTCCAACATGTATGCACACTTGCAACATTTTAATATTTACGAGTCAAATTATATGTGTCAAAATACAATGACTGTACAGTGGACTCTCATATAACAAGCAGTTTGTTTAACAGAAAATCCGCTTAAAGGAAACAATTTCCAGAGATGGGGAAATCGCTTAACAAAATCGCCTATGGGGCGAATCCGTACAACAGAAAAACGGTTGCAATTAGTATTTGTACTAATTTGTACAAAGGAAACTTTGCTTAACAGAATTTTATTTGGAACGAATCAATTCCTTTATATAAGGTACCACTGTATTTCCATTTTTATATGAGTCTGATCAATTGTAGGCCTTTTGGTTTGTTTGTTTTCTGCAATGGTCCATGCACTAGTGCATTAAACAGTTATATCTATTTTAGTGTAAGGTTTTTATTGATGATTTATTGTCTTAACTATTCATGCAGAGACCTTTGGGTAGTGGGCGGCATATAAGTTAAATAAATAAATAAATAAATAAATAAATAAATAAATATCTAAGGCATGCATACACATGTTTATGCACATGTGTACACCCAGACGTTTCGGTCACTTATGCCCTTTCCTGGAGATGCTGGAGCAGAGGCCACAGTCACGCATGCCAAAGCGGCATCCTGTCCCCATCTCCACAATATGTTCCGAAGCGGGGCTGCTTTTCCAAACTGCTCGGAAACTTCGGTTAGGCCCCAGACATGGGAGCCAGGTTGTTTGACCTGGAATCGTTTGCAGGAGACATGGTACTCCCAGGTTGTAAGGGATTGACCTGCTACCGCTCTGCGGCATGGCACAGTTCAAACAACTTTTCCTCCCACTTGCTAAGAGGTTGTTTTGGTCTTCCAGGATTGTCAAGTCAGGTATCTCTCTCTGTCCCACCTGCCGCCTGAAACACCTTTGGTGGGAAGGTGAGAAAGGTGTTTTTCTCAGCTGCTGCTGCTGCTAAAGCAGGCATGCCCAAACTTTGGCCCTCCTGATATTTTGGACCACAACTCCCAGAATTCTAAGCTTAGATTGCCAATGGCAAAGGATTGTGGGAGTTGCAGTCCCAAACATCTGGAGGGCCGAAGTTTGGAAATGCCTGTGCTAAAGGTTTATGAAAAGCCCCACGGAGGGAGGGAGGGAGGGAGGGAGGGCAGAGCTGCTACTTTGCTCTTGTCCTTTTGTCAACTGCCCCTGCCTGTCCCCAAAGGGGTCTCTAAACAAACAGGTGCCGAATGTCCTTTAGTTGGCATGTTCTGAAATGGTGCTGGACACTTGGACTACCTGCTTTAGTTGCACTC
The DNA here is from genome assembly GCA_029282475.1 of Phrynocephalus forsythii. Classification (NCBI taxonomy): domain Eukaryota; kingdom Metazoa; phylum Chordata; class Lepidosauria; order Squamata; family Agamidae; genus Phrynocephalus; species Phrynocephalus forsythii. The sequence continues at coordinate 128,429,737 of JAPFRF010000005.1, read as the reverse complement.
ATGGCTCGGTTCATTCATGGCGGAAGGATGGGTTCTGGATTGAGGGAAATAAATAGTTGAGCCCGAGAGGGTGAAAGAGGGCAAGGCTGCTCCCATCTGAACTTGCCCCCCCCAGGCCTTGCTTGTTTGTTTGATCCACTTGCTTGCTTATTTATTTACCACTCATCCAGTTTATAGACCAGCCATCTAACCAGAAGCCATTCTGGTGGTGGTGGTGGTGAGGTTTAAAGCAAAACAAAAGATCTACCCATGAAACACCTGTACAGTGGTACCTTGAGATACGAACACCCTGAGATATAAAAGGGAAGTCCATCTGGGGTGCAATGCACCCTGGGAATGGAAGTCTGCAAAAACTCAGTATATGAAAATTTCCTATAGAATACCCCGAGATATGAACATTTTGCAGAAAGCTTCCATTCCCAGGGTGCATTGTGTCCCATTCAGAGCCATGAAAATTTCTAGATACAAAGCGTCCCGAGGAATTCCATAGGAGTTCCAGATACAAAGCATCCCGCTTCAAATTGAAGGCTGGGAGAGTAAGAACTGACAAAAGAAAATATTTTTTCACCCAGCGCGTTGTAAGTCTATGGAACTCCCTGCCACAGGATGTGGTGATGGCATCTGGCCTGGATGCCATCAAAAGGGGATTGGACAGATTCCTGGAGGAAAAGTCCATCACAGGTGACAAACCATGATGGAGATGTGTCATCTCCAGACTTAAAAAACCAGGGTCCTTCAAGGGCCAGATGCAGGGGAGTATTATTAGGAGACAGATATCTAGTCTCATGCGCTCCCAAACGCATCTGGTGGGGCCGCTGTGAGATCCAGGAAGCTGGACTAGATGGGCCTTTGGCCTGATCCAGCATGGCTCTTCTTATGTTCTTATGAGGAACGAAATGATTTTGTATCTCAAGGCATCACCGTACTAGTAGAGATGGGCACAAATCGAAAAAATGACGTTTCGTTTTTTGTTGCGGGTCCGTTTCAGTTCGTTTTCGTTTTTCGTGATTTTTTTGAAAAAAAATTGTTTCTTTTTTTGTTTTTCATTTTTATCCGCTTTTTGCGTGACTTAAAGCATTTTCGTGTGCGGACGTCCCCCAATGCCCCAGACCAGAGGGAAAACACTAAAAAAAATGATGCTCGCAGAGACACCGTATAGACTAGGTACGCAGGGAGGCTGCAAAGGCAGCAGCGGGTGTTGCCCAGGGCGTAAGGCAGCCACAGAGCGATTGCACTATGGGACAGGGGAGGGTACTCACCGAGAGGTACGCACGCACACAGGGAGGGTGCAAGAGAAATCTCTTCTTTCTCTCCCCTAAGAGCCAGGCTGCAACCAGCAGGAACACAGAGACACACACCTGCCTGGCTGGCCAAAAGTAACGAGTCGCAGAGAAAGCAATCCCACCCTAACTCCCACCGGAGACTGCAAGGAGGACGGGGGCTGCCAAAGCTTTATATGCTCTCTGTGGCTGCCACACCTACCCAGTCTGCCACCTGGTCATGCTATTGGTTGAAATTGTCCAAGAATTTACATGATCCCATCACATGGCTTGCATCCATTTTATGGCTGGAATCCATTTTGTGTCAAAGGGAAAAGAAAAAATACATCGCGATGGGAGAAAGACAAACAAGCGTTTTAAGGACCGCAACCCCCTGGTAGGTAATAATTTCAAATGATTATCACTGTGTTTTTATGGATGTCCAGGGCATTTTAATACCCAAGAAATCAATATTAGGCATCTGGGAGTCATTTTGGGTTGATGTCCCCTAACTGCCTTTAAAGGAAATAAAATACAGTGATCTGAGAAAAGACATAAATGCACATTTTAAGGACACCCCCCCAGTAGGTATTATCAGGCAGAATAAATAATTATCACTGGTTTTTTACGGATATTCAGGACATTTTTTAACATTTAAAAACAGCTCATTTCATTGTGTGTCGCCATTAACGAAAACGAAACGTAACGAACCTAATTTTTGTGGTTCTGTTCCGGTTCATTCCAGTTTCATCACAATTTTCATTATTCGTTTTGTTACATAACGAAACAAATAACAGAACGAAAATTTTTTTTGTTTCGTGCCCATCTCTACATGCTAGTATAATAACAAATGCAACATAATAGATCACAATAAAAGTGGACCCTCATATAACAAACAGTTTGTATAACATAAAATCTGTACAACATAAAAAATTCTGGAGATAGGGGAAATTTGCTTAACAGAATTGCCTATGGGGCAAATCCATACAACATAAAAACGGTTGCAATTAGGGATTACTCTGTTTCAATGCATTCCTATTGGAAATTTGTATAAAGGAAAATTTGCTTAGCATTATTTCATTTGGAACAAATTAATTCCTTTATACAAGGTACCACTGTACATCAACATTAAAACATCCAAGCACTTAAAATGGCGGCACATCCTTGCCTTGCATCTAACCTCTAAACCACCCTGGCTCTCAGGGGAAGTGCAAGTGGCGTTTCTAGGCCAGTGATGGCAAACCTTCGGCACTCCAGATGTTTTGGACCACAACTCCCAGAATTCCAAGCCTATACTGCCAATGACAAAGGAATGTGGAAGTTGTGGTCCAAAACATCTGGAGGGCCGAAGGTTCGCCACCATTGTTCTAGGCAGTCCCATTTGGGGCCGCTTTCCCAAGAGGAGAGTCTGCTGTGTACCAACAACCTAACTCAACAGTGGATGGAGGCCCCTCCATCGGTTGGCAAGTGGTCTACGGAGCATAAGAATCTACCTTGCTTCCATCTGTCTAGCCCTTGCTCGGCAGTTGTTGAGAGTTGAGAGTATGATGGCCGGCACCCTTGGTACTGTATGAGCCTCGTGGCGCAGTGGTTAAATGCCTGTACTGCAAGTAAAACTGTGCTCATGACCTGGGTTCAATCCCCGGTAGCAGGCTCAAGGTTCACTCAGCCTTCCATCCTTCCGAGGTCGGTAAAATGAGTACCCAGCTTGCTGGGGGGGCAATGTGTAGCCTGCACTCTGTAATTAAAATTGTAAACCGCCCAGAGATTACGTGTAGTAGTATGGGGCGGTATATAAGCAGAACACTTTTTACCCAGGTGGATCCCTTGTCAGAGGTCCCCCCCCCACAAAAAAAGCAGGCCGTGCCGGTGACCTTTGCTGTCTTTCTTTCCCAGAGGACAAAGCCCTCCTCCACGAGAGCGGCAGCGTGGAACAGCCGCTGGCCGCCTCCGAGCCGGCCCCTCCGACCAAGCGGCTCAAGATGAGTGCCTGCAATGGCAACAGCAAGGAGCAGGCGGAGGAGAAGCAGAGCAAAGGTAATCCCTCTGAGACGGCAGCCCTCACGTCCAGGCAGGGGCATGACTGAGTGTTTGTGGCCAGCTTTCCAAGGAAACGATCTGCCCCTGCCAAAGTTCAGAGCTGGGAAATGTTCTCCCGGACACCCTCGGCCAGCTGGGGGTGGGGGTGGTTAAGCCTCTTGTAATCTCAGGAGACTCATATAATGGCAGGAGGTGTTTGGAAGCTGGAGTCCCGAATACTCGCTGAGCTTTCTGGAAGTTGTTATTCAAATATATATATTTGTTCATTCTAGACGTACAATTGACTTATGTGCATGGAGGAAGTTGCTTTTCTAAACTGGAGAGTTGGAATATTCCAAACAGGCAGCTTCCCTGAGTGAGGTTGAAGTGGTACCACTTGATTGGGGTGAATGCAGGACCCGGACTTTCAGTTCCTCCTCGGCTGTTTTCATGACCCCTCTCTCTGCTGCTTGAGATGATGGAGGGTCTGGAGGAAATGTCTTACGAGGAGTGGCTTAGGGAGCTGGGAATGGCAAAAAGAAGACTGAGAGGGCATATGATAGCTATGTTTAAATATTTGAAAGGATGTCACATTGAAGAAGGGACTGATTTGTTTTCCATGGCTTCAGAGACTAGGACTCGGCAATGGTCTCAAACTACAGGAAAAGAGATTCCATTTAAACATTAGGAAGAACTTCCCGACAGTTAGAGCTGTTTGGCAGTGGAATAATATGGTGCCACAAAAGAGGGTGGTGGAGGTTTATAAGCAGAGGGTGGATGGCCATCTGTCGGGCGTCCTGTAATGGGGGTTCCTGCAGGGCAGGGGGTTGGACTGGATGGCCCTTGAGGTCTCTTCCAACTCTAGGATTCTATAATTCCACACTGACATCCCAAAGGTAGGAGCCCGTAAAGTAATGGGAGGAACAAGGGCCCTTGGAGGAGGAGGGCAGGGATGTCAGCCTGTCTTTGGGTCTTGAATCTTTAGGGCCAAAGTCCAAGTCTTGAGCCCTTAGGTTTGAGTCTCGACTGCCAAGCCTTTGATCTGAGTCTCAGGTTGTTTGCCTTGCCCCTCTTTGAGGATAGCAGTTTGGGACTTGAGGCTTGGGATTCGGAATCTCGGACCCAAGGACTGAGACTGTGCGTGCACTGCCCCGCTGATAGACTGGCACCTGCCCAGAGATAGCAGGGTAGGGATGGAAGGTGTGTGCGCACATGCGCATGTACAGAGACAGGGCCTCGCCTCTGTGGCTGGTGGGCGGGTAGAGGCAGCTCCTGGGAGGGAGGCCGGGCCTGCTCGCTTAAGGATGGCGGCAGGAGCAGGACTCAAAATGCAACTCAGAAAAATGGTTCTAAACTGCAAGTCAAATCCTTTAAAAAAAAAAAACCCAAGTCAAGTTGCCGGTTTGACTTAAGTTGGAATTGTCGATTGCGTAATGACTCATGAGTTGCTGGTTTGACTTAAGTTGGAATTTTCATTGTGCAATGACTCATGAGCCCACGTGCCTGGTAGTCTCCCAGTTCAAGGCTAGGTAGGGACCCTGAAACCTGGACAGGCAAGGCCTGGCGTGACTTTCCTACAGTGATGCTTGGCCATTTTGTTTCCAGAACGGATGCCGTCCGAAATACGGAATAACAAGAAGAGCCTGGAAGGTAACATTCCCCAGATGTCACAAACATGCTGCATGATGGGAATTGTGTTTGTTCGTTGTTTTTGATGATGATGATGATGATGATGATGATGATGATGATGATGATGATGATGATGATTCCCTCTTGCCTCGTGTTTGTCTTGTTGTTGTTCCGTTGTGGGTTTTGTATCATTGGGTTTTTTTTTCTTTTTCCTTTTCTAGTTTATTACTATTATTATTATGTTTTGGTTGTCTGGTACGTTGTTGTAGTTAACCACCCAGAGTTCCCATTTGAGGAAAATCGGATTGTGGTATACAAATGTAAAATAAATAAAAATGATGGGAATTGGAGTCCCACGCGCCCCTGAAGGGGCACCCCATGGGGGAAATGACTGCCTTTAAAAAGCAACGCTGATTTACCGCCTCCTCTCCTGTCCTCCTTGTCTCAAACAGACAGCTGTTTATCATGTGGGAAGGGGGATCCGGTGACGTCCCACCCGCTCTTTGAAGGAGGCCTCTGCACAACTTGCCAGGTGAGGGGTCGGCCACTCTGAAGGGTGTTCTTTGGGGCCAAGGCAGGGCCGGGGGGGTGGGGGGTGGGGAGAGAGGGGTGGCAGAGCAAGTCCTTGGCTTGGCCCAATCAGCGGCTGCGGCCAAGAGCAAGCCACAGTCATGCACCAAAAATAAAAAATAATAAAAAATAAAATAATAATAATAAAAGAATAATAAAAGAATAATGGCCATTGTCGTCCAGCTGCCCTGCCGGCAGCATCTCAGTTTCCTTGAAGCAAATGTTAAAGATGCCACAGGTCCAGAATATGTGTGAGACTGCCTGTAGGATATAGGGGTTGGGATGGGGTGGGGTGAGGATTTCAGCTCACTGACCAAATCTAGACCAGGAAGGGCATAGTGTGTCTAAAAAAACAACCCTTCTTCTTTCCCCAATATCCTAGGAGCAAAGCAGATCCCTGGATCAGAGTCACCTGGGAGCTGCAGGTGGTCTTTCGGCCACGCCCAAAGTTGCGTCCATTCCTCTGATTTCATTTGGCCCACCAGAGGCCAATGGTTGCCTTTCAGCTGGTTCAGAGCAGCAGGAGGACAACCAGAGGCACTGCCTTATATATAAAAAAAACGAATGCCACCCAAACATCTCATCCAACCAGTGGCTTGAGTGGGAAGGAGTCCTTTTTATAGGGCTGGCCCAGGGCGCCTCCCTCTGGGCTCCTCCCCTCTTAAGAACATAAGAACATAAGAAGAGCCATGCTGGATCAGGCCAAAGGCCCATCTAGTCCAGCTTCCTGTATCCCACAGTGGCCCCACCAGATGCCTCTGGGAGTGCACGAGACTAGATATCTGTCTCATGATACCACTCTCCTGCATCTGGTCCTTGAAGTACCCTGGTTTAAAGCCTGGAGATTACACATCTCCATCATGGTTTGTAACCTATGATGGACTTTTCCTCCAGGAATCTGTCCAATCCCTTTTTGAAGGCAACCAGGTCAGATGCCATCACCACATCGTGTGGCAGGGAATTCCATAGACTTACAACGCGCTGGGTGAAAAAATATTTTCTTTTGTCAGTTTTTACTCTCCCAGCCCTTAATTTGAGTGTATGTCCCGTAGTTCTGGTATTTTGGGAGAGGGAGAAGAGCTTCCCTCTCTCCACTTTACTCATACCCTGCATTATTTTTTATGTCTCAATCATATCCCCCCTCAAGCGCCTTTTTTCCAGACTAAAGAGGCCCAAATGTTTTAGCCTTTCTTCATAAGGGAGGTGCCCCAGCCCAGTGATCATTTTAGTCGCTCTCTTCTGCACCTTTTCCAGTTCCACTATGTCTTTCTTGAGATGCGGTGACCAGAATTGTACACAATACTCCAGGTGGAGTACTTCTTAAAGGGACAGCTCCTCTCCTGGAACCTGGCCCTTTGCCACCATTCCTGTTGCTGGATCCCAGTCCAGGCCCTAATACTAGCCTAATGGGGCTTGGATTTACCTGGTCAATTTCCCCCATGCTTGCTCCAGCACAAATCCTCTCTTTGGACTTATGGAATATACAAAGGGGGGATACCCCCAAAAAAACTTGCTTCTCCCAAGCAACTGGGCACTCTTCCCAGTAGATGCCATGGGGCTGCTGCCCGAAAGGATTTGGGTCTGGGCTTGTCCCGGACCATTTCAAACTCTTTTATTTCCTTACAGCCATGACAGGAGGTCTTCTCTTTCCCTAGGACCGCTTCCTGGAGCTTTTCTACATGTATGATGATGATGGCTACCAGACCTACTGCACCATCTGCTGTGAAGGAAGTGAGCTTCTTCTCTGTGATAATGCCAGCTGTTTCAGGTGAGCATCGCCTTTGGCCCCACTAGGGGCCTCTTTAGACATCCACCTCTGTTCTTAGCTGCTTCAAAAGATCTCCTTCCCGTTGGTTGGATGACAAATCCAGAAAGGAAACTTCTCAGCACGATAGTTCCTGAAGCCGTCTGTCCACTAAAGAAAGTACAACATGCCAGCTGTGGGATTGGTTGTTCATAAATCTAATGGCTCTGAATAGGGATGGGCATTACGTTTCAGAACCAATAGGTTACGAAACGAACCACGTGAGCCCAGGTGGTCCTCAGGACCAGCTGATACATGCAGATCCAATTGTGTTACCTTTCTCTGTCTCGCGCAGGGTTAAAATCCAACGAGGAAGCACTCTGCAACATCATCTGTGCTAGATCTGTGATGCTGGCCAATCAGAAGCTGTGCAGGGACAGGCATCATCCCACCTCCCTCTCTGATTGGCCAGCAGCACGAAGCAGGAAATGGGAAGCTGGAAGCGGGAAAGATGAGGTTGCAGCGTGCTTCCTCCTTGGATTTTAACCCTGCGCGAGACAGAGAAAGGTAAAGCAATTGGATCTCTGTATATCAGCTGGTTCCAAGGACCACCTGGGCTCTTATGGTTCGTTTCGTACCCTACTGGTTCTGAAACGAAATGCCCATCCCTAACTTTGAATGACCTAGTTGAGACCAAGCCACTCTAAATCCTGCTATGCCACACTAGGAATCTTATTTAGAGTGGGACCTTGTATAAAGGAATTAATTCACTCCAAATGAAATTCTGTTAATCAAATTTTCCTTTGTATAAATTTCCCATAGGAATGCATTGAAAATGGATTAATCCCTAATCGCAACTGTTTTTCTGTAGTACAAATTCGCCCCATAGACGATTCTGTTAAGTGATTCCCCCCATCTCCGGAAATTGTTTCCTTTTAGTGGATTTTCTTTTAAACAAACCTCTTGTTATATGAAGGTCCACTGTATAAGTATCATTGCCATATATTTATTTATTTATTTTGAATATTTTTACCTTACCTTTCTCCTTGGAAAATGACCCAAAGTGGCTTACAATAATGAGGGACAGGATGCAGCCCAGAATATTTAAGACAGTTGTGTCCAAACTTCGGCCCTCCAGATGTTTTGGACCACAACTCCCACCCTTCTTTGTCATTTGCAATACAGGTTTGGAATTCTTGGACTTGTGGTCCAAAACATCTGGAGGGCTGAAGTTCGGACAGCCCTGATTTAAGACATAATTTAAGTTATGAACAGGGAAATTGAAGAGGCCTCTTAGAACGTTAAAAAAAAAGTAACTGAACTACAAAGAGCACGAAAGGAAGAAAAAAATCCATTATGAGGGGTGGAAAGCAGCATATCCAGTGGCCAGGAAAGTGGACTTTCATCCCCCCCGCCGCCAAAACTCACACTGAAATAATATTGGAGTGCTACAATTTATTTTTCACCTTACTTTCTCCCTCCGTTTCTTTGGACGGCTTGCAACCATACTGCGTCCTGCTCCTGATAAAATCCCGTTTCCTTCCCAGCCCCTGTGAGAAGAGCAGAGGGAACAGGAAGCTTAAAGGAGGGAGGGGGCGATTGGGTGGGTGCCCCACGGCATCGTCATCATCATCATCATCTCTGCTCATCAGAAAGCCCCAAGCCCACGAGTCTGTGTGCTCCGACTCCCCTCCGCCCTGGCATGGACCCCACATGTGTGGCTTGTTCCCTCGCCAGGTGCTTCTGCGTGGATTGTTTGAATTCCCTGGTGGGGCGCGGGGCAGCCGAGGCAGCCCGGAAAGAGGAGCCCTGGAGCTGCTATATGTGCCAGCCGCAGAAGCGCTACGGACTCCTCCTGCGACGGAACGACTGGGCCACGCGGCTGAAGGAGTTCTTCACCACCGAGAACGGGAAGGAGTATGTAAGTGGTGCCTCCAAGCAGAAAAGAAGGGGGAGAGCAGGAGAAGGGCCTGGCAGAACTCGAAAAGGGGGGAGGGCTTGGCAGGTTCATCTTTCCTCCGGCCTCTCTCAGGTCCTTCCTCTTGTGCCTTTGAGACCGGCCTGGGCTGCTTTCCAGGTGGTGGAGGGCTCTGCCTGTCGGAATCAGAAAAAGGGATACTACCGCATCTTTAAAGGTCACTGGGCGCCTTGCTTTCCACTGAGGCCACCGATTTTTCCATTTAAAACAAAGTACTGTACTGTATATACTCAAATATAAGTCTAGTTTTTCAGCCCTCATTTTAGGCTGAAAAAAGGGGCCCTCGACATATTCGGGTCAATACTTTTAGCCACTGAGACAAGTGCTTGGGGCGGTGCCTGAAAGTCATTTTAAACATCGTGCACCACTTCTCCTACCCCCCTCCCCCCCGCATTGCAGGGGAGCGGCATGCGATGTTTAAAATGACTTTTAGCCACCAAGGCAAGGGCTTGGGTTGGTGGCTAAAAGTCGTTTTAAACATTGTGCGCCGCTTCTCCTGACCCCCCCCCCGCATCACGGGGGAGCAGCGCGCAATGTTTAAAATGACTTTCAGCCACCGAGGCAAGCGCTTGCCTCGGTGGCTAAAAGTCATTTTAAACATCCGCACACCGCTCCCCCAGCTCACAAAGGAGGAGCTGCCAGGCCCTGATGCATTTCCCACCCTAGACTTCACACTCGAGTCAATAAGTTTCCCCAGGTTTTGGGGGTTAAATTAGGGGCCTTGACTTATACTCGGGTCGAATTATACTCAAGTATCTACGTTATGTGCCTTGTTGACCAGTCAAACCATGCTTCTGCCATGCTTGGTTTAAAGGTGAAGGGTCACAGAAACTGGCGGGGGTGGGGGGAATGAGGTGGGGTTTGGGCAGATGCCCACACCTGGTTTAAACAGACACACACACACACACACACGCATGCACACACAAACACAGTCACCCAGATTCACAGTGAATGCCTGAGCTGCGGGCACTTTCCTTTGGCTGGCTAAGTGGCTGTTGTGCTCTTTTCTCCCACCTTGCAGGACGCTCCCAAGATCTACCCGGCTATCCCAGCGGCCAAGCGGAGGCCCATCCGGGTGCTTTCTCTCTTTGATGGCATAGCAACAGGTAAAGACGCACCCAAGGCTCCGCCAACTCTGGATTTTCTGCAGACGAGTCATAACTCTTCTGCTGGACGTGAGGGACAGGGAGCTGTACCAGTTGCACCGGGAGTTGCGTGCCACTTCCAGGCTAGACGGTGGCAGTGTCTTTGCCACCAGACCAGAAGGTCAGCCCAGCTTGGGGCTCCCTGTCCCTTTAGCCCAGTAATGGCCAAACTTTGGCCCTCCAGGATGTTTTGGACCACAACTCCCAGAATTCCAAGCCTTTATTGCCAATGACAAAGGACTCTGGGAGTTGTGGTCCAAAACATCTGGCGGGCCGAAGTTTGGACACTACTGCCTTAGCCAGTCTTGCCAGTTCATTCCCATCAGAGAGGTGACGAGGTTGGTGGCTAAAGAACTTAAGGCAGGCATGTCCAAACTTTGGCCCTCCTGATGTTTTGGACCACAACTCCCAGAATTCCAAGCCTGTATTGCCAGTGGCAAAGGACTGTGGGGTTTGTGGTCCAAAACATCTGGAGGGCCGAAGTTTGGACGAGTCAAAAAAAGAGAGCCCTGACTCTTCCTCTGGCCAAAGACCTCTCTGGCCCAATCTATGGCTCGTGCAGTACCAAGTAGCTAGCGGGAAGCCCCCTGGCAGGGTGTGAGTGCCAACGCGGTCCTCCCACTATCATGTTCTCCAGCCACTGCTACACAGAGGGCAACTGCCTCTGATGATGGAGATGCAGTATAACTATCCTGACAAGCAGCCATTGAGGGCCCAGCTGCCACGAATTTTTTTATTCAGTGCCCTGCGTAAAGAACTCTGTGCAGAATCTCCCACTGTTGAGATGCTCCACAGTCACATCTTAGTGAGTGTGGCGCAGAGGTTAAACGACTGTCCTGCAGCTAAAATTGTGCTCACGACTTGGGGTTCAATCCTAGGTACCTGGCTCAAGGTTCTCTCAGCCTTCCATCCTTCCGAGGTCGGTAAAATGAGTACCTAGCTTGCTGGGGGAGGGGGAGGCAATGTGTAGCCTGCAGGCTGTAATTAAACTGTAAGATTACTTGAAGTGGCATGGGGTGTTATATAAGCAGAACACTTTTGCTTTTTGTATTCTCTCCCCCCCCCCGAACTCCACTGTGGTGGCTCTCTTGTGCGGTGTGTGAACTGTAGCTTAGGAATGGTGCTTCTTTAGAAAAAAATAAATAAATGCAAAATGATAATTTTTGGGAAAAAACACTACTCTGCCTTGCTAGGTCATGGTGTGAGGATGGACGGGACCGTTGCCATCACTCCTCAGGACAGCACCTCCACCCCCAGTGGTGTTCGGCCTGTCTTTCGGCCAAGTTTGGCAACTTGCTGGATGGCCTGTCCTCTCCTTCTTTAAGGCCAGTCTGGTTCATTTGATACCATCTCTACTGCTGTGTTCATTCCCTTCTCTGTTGCACCTCCCAGCTTCCCTTGCCACGCTTGTGTGGTTTTTGGTTTTTGCCCCGTCATGGCATGACACCCACACATATTTTGTCTCCATTGTTGCTTCTCATCAAGTGACTGACTGTGTGTGTGTGTGTGTGTGTGTGTGTGTGTGTGTGTGTGTGTGTGTGTGTGTGAGAGAGTAAGAGAGAGAGAGAGACATAATAGAGTGAGAGCACAGCAGTATCTTGGCTGTATGGATGAGAACTGACCGTTCTGACCTCCTCTAAGTGATGCTCAGAGCACCCACACAAGTATCGCAGCTCCTCTGGGGAATCGCTTTTTGGGTTTTGTTTTGTTTTGAGTTTTGGTGAAGGGATGTGAATGCTGTATATGTGGGGCGTGTGGGGCAAGGGCAGGGTGGGGACGGGTCTTGAGGTGGCTGATGGGGGAAATCACAGGGGGCATCTAAATTAGCCACCTGGTTTTGTCTTCTTACCTGAGGTGCTTCTGCACCAATAGGTTACCTGGTTCTGCGGGATCTAGGCATCAAGGTGGAAAAATACGTCGCTTCTGAGATCTGCGAAGACTCCATCGCCGTGGGAACGGTGCGGCACGAAGGGAACATCAAATACGTGCATGATGTCAGGAACATCACCAAGAGAAATGTAAGTGGGTCGATAGATCAGAGGGACTCGTGAGACTTTTGGACACACTCTGAAAGTTAGCTGGTTTCGTTGGGAGGTCAAGCTTGCATGCTGGGTGTAGAGACAGCTGCATGATTTGGGATTCTCTCCAGGGAGGCATCATATCCTCAGGGGGCATCCTTCACCTTGAAGAGGGGTAAAAAGGTAAAGGTAAAGGCTCCCCCTGCACATGCGTGCTAGTGGTGTCCGACTCTAGGGGCGGTGCTCGTCTCTGTATTCATGCCAAAGAGCCAGTGTTGTGCAAGTCCATGGGCACGGTGGCTGGCATGGCTGCAAGGAAACACTGTTTTGCCTTCCCACTTTTTATGGCGGTACCTATTTATCTACTTGCATTTGCATGCTTTCGAACTGCTGGGTTGGCAGGAGCTGGGGTGAACAGCGGGAGCGTGGCACCGGGATTCGAACCGCCGAGCTGCTGGCTTTGCAGTTGACAGTTTTCAGAAGTCCACAGAGCCACCACGGCCCTTTCGAAGAGGGGAGGGGGTCTCTTATGTTCCCTCTCCCCCCATTTATTGCTTCCAACAAAGTGGGAATCTGAAGGCCTTTTCTTGGCATGTCTGCCTCTCATCTGGATGCCATGTTGGAGCCCAAAACTCTCCACCTGAGCCGTAGGAAGTTTTCCTGTGGGATCTGTTGTCAGAACCTGATTAGGATAAGTCACTCCTCCAGGTTTCCGGGGAAAAGATTGATAGACCTCTCAGGCAACGTGTTCTACGATTCTTCATAGCTGATATTATCCCAGTAAAGCAGGGGTCCTCAACCTAAGGCCCCGGGGCCGGATGCAGCCCCCCAAGGTCCTGAATCCGGCCCCTGGGACCAATTGAAACCCCCCCACCTACCCCCTGTTTTGTGAGCAGGCCAGCCTCCGCAGCTGCTTTTGGACTGGGATCCGGCCCCCAGTGGTGTCTGGGTGGTGATGGACCAGCCCGCTGGTTGAAAACTTTGAGGACCCCTGCAGTAAAGGGATAGTCTTTGAATGAAGCCAGACAACTGAGCTTATGGAATAAAAAAATGTGGTAAATGAACAGAACGTGTACACTGTCAGGAGAGAGAAAGGGATGGAAGGCAGAGGGGCACATCCAGTGAGTGGTAAATGGAGAAGTGGGCCAGGATCAGCAGGCAGGGTGGACATTGTGGTTGAAGAAAGAAGTTTGTGGTCCCATCTGAGCAAGAGAGTGGTGTAGGTTCTCCAAAAGGTATTGGCCAGAGGACCCCAGGGCACCTCACCTTGTCTGTAGGGCTCAAAACGGACCAGGAGACTGTCTTGGGAGTTGCCCCAGGCCTCAGAAGCGAAACACTTGGCGCTTAAGAAGCTCTTTCTGGCCCGTTATGGGTTTCTTTTTGAGCCAACCAGGAGGTCCAACATCAAGGCGTGAATGCCAGGACACTTCCTGTCTCAACGTCTGCGCCAGCTGATATTTTATTTTATTTATTTTTTATTTATTTTATTTATTTTTACAGCTTATATGCCGCCCACTACCCAAAGGTCTCTGGGCGGCTTACAACAAGGAATTAAAACAGTTAAGACATAAAATATCAATAAATAATTAAAACAACAGCAAAACCTTATACTAAAATCATCACTAAAATTGCCATCAAAGGACCCCAGTCTATGTTGTATCAATTAAAAAACTTCTGGAACAGGAAGGTTTTTACCTGGCGCCGAAATGTCATCAATGTTGGCGCCAGGCGGATCTCACTTGGGAGGGCATTCCATAACTTGGGGGCAGCTGCCGAGAAGGCCCTTTGTCTACAAGCCATCCCTCTCACCTCCTTGAGGGATGGCTCTTTCAAGAGGGCCCCCTGGCTAGATCTTAATTGCCGGGTAGGTTCATATGGAAGGAGGCGGTCCTTCAGGTATCTAGGTCCCAAGCCGTTTAGGGCTTTATATGTCAAGACAAGCACTTTGAATTGGGCTCGGGCAGCAACTGGTAACCAATGCAGGTTATGTAGAATCGGCGTGATGTGATCTCTGGCGGCCCCACCACTCACCAGCCGCGCCGCACGATTCTGAACCAGTTGCAATCGCCGGACCGTCTTCAAAGGCAGCCCCACGTAGAGCGCATTGCAGTAATCAATACGGGATGTTACCAGCGCATGCGTAACTGTCATGAGGCTCTGCTCGTCTAGGTAGGGGCGGAGCTGGTATATTTTCCGCAGCTGAAGGAAGGCGCCCTGGCCACCGAATCCACCTGGGCTTCCAGAGTTAGACCAGGGTCCAGAAGCACCCCCAAGCTGCGGACCCTGTCCCTTAGGGGGAGTGCAACCCCGTCCAAGACAGGGAAGTGGCCCTCTAACCTGTCCGGCGAAGCACCCACTAACAGCACTTCCGTCTTGTCTGGATTGAGTTTCAATTTATTAACCCTCATCCAGTCCATTATCTGGCTCAGACACGAGTTCAGGACAGAAACCGCCTCACCTGGATTGGTGGAGAATGAGAGGTAGAGCTGAGTATCGTCAGCATATTGCTGACTCCTCAGCCCAAACCTCCTGATGACCTCTCCCAGTGGTTCCATGTAGATGTTAAACAGCATGGGAGACAGTATTGAGCCCTGAGGAACCCCATGACGTAAACGCCACGGGGCGGAGCAACTGTCCCCCAGCACCACCTTCTGACACGGTCAGCCAGGAAGGAGCGGAACCACTGCAAAACAGTGCCTCCAACTCCCAACCTGGCCAGCCTATCCAGAAGGACACCATGGTCGATGGTGTCGAAAGCCGCTGAGAGGTCCAGGAGTATCAACAGGGTTGTACTCCCCTGTCTCTCTCCCGGCAAAGGTCATCGTACAGGGCGACCAAGGCAGTCTCTGTTCCAAAACCCAGCCTGAAACCAGATTGAAATGGATCCAGAAAATCCGTTTCATCCAGCAGCGCCTGGAGCTGTCCGGCCACCACCCGCTCCAACACCTTGCCCAAATAAGGGAGGTTCGCTACTGGCCGGTAGTTACCCACCAGCCCTGGGTCCAGGTTGGTTTTTTTAGGAGTGGCCTAATTACTGCCTCCTTTAAGGCAGCAGGGACCACTCCCTCTCTTAATGAGGCATTTACAGCTTCCTGGACCCAGGTGCGAACCCCCTGGCAGATCTTTCAATTAGCCAGGAAGGGCAAGGGTCGAG
The DNA here is from genome assembly GCA_029282475.1 of Phrynocephalus forsythii. NCBI lineage: Eukaryota > Metazoa > Chordata > Lepidosauria > Squamata > Agamidae > Phrynocephalus > Phrynocephalus forsythii. Next base: position 128,414,221 of record JAPFRF010000005.1, on the reverse strand, counting down.
CAGAGTGGTGGTAGAACGGACAGATCCAAGCACCCTGTCCACATCCTCGGGTCTCAATAATTGAAACTCATCCAATAATACTGGACCTAAGCACGGCACACTGGACACATCCCTTGATTCTGCACCAATAGTGGAGTCCAATTCCCTGCGAATCTGAGCGATTTTTCCCTCAAAGTGAACAGCAAACTTGTCACAACGGGCTGCCGAGTGGTCCAGAACCTCCTCCGTATTTCTCAGTTGAAGAAGGTCCTGGACCACCCGAAACAGCTCTGCTGGACGGCACTCTGAGGAAGCAATACGGTTTGCGAAGTATTGCCTTTTCGCCAACCGTATTGCCACAGAATAGGCCCGATAATGGGCTCTAAGCTGTGTTCGATTGGACTCACAGCGGTATTTTCTCCACTTGCGCTCCAGCTGTCTCCCCTCCTGCTTCATTGCCCGCAGCTCAGATGTATACCAAGGAGCCGTCTGGGCTCTGCGCAAGGGGAGAGGGCGCTTAGGTGCGATCGTGTCAACTGCCCGGGACATTTCCCTATTCCATAGGGTGACCTGAGCTTCGACAGGAGCACCGACCATATCAGACGGATAATCCCCCAGAGCTTTCAAGAAACCATCTGGATCCATCAGTCTCCGAGGGCGGATCATCTTAATAGATCCCCCACCCTTGCAGAGGGTTGGAGTAGCTAATAGCCTAAACTTGACCAGGAAGTGGTCTGACCATGACAATGGAGTCAGGACCAACCCCTCCACATCCAAACCACCATCCTCCAATCCCGTTGAGAAAACCAGGTCTAGAGTGTGGCCTTTCTCATGTGTCGGGCTGATGACATGTTGAGACAGCCCCATGGTTGTCATGGCGGCCATGAAGTCCTGAGCCGCCCGGCCAAGGCAGCCTCAGCATGGATGTTGAGGTCCCCAGCACCAACAGTCTGGAGGTCCTCAACACCAGGTCCGAGACCACCTCCGTCAGCTCAGGCAGGGAGACTGTTGGAATGCAGCAGGGTGGGCGGTACACCAACAGAATCCCCAGTCTGTCTCGTGAGCCCAGCATACAATACAGGCCCTCTAAACCTCCTCTCAAGGAGACAGGAAGCCTGGTCAAGGAGATAGAACTCCTATAGACTATAGCAACTCCCCCCTCCCCGACCTTCCGGGCGACACTGGTGCTGGACTGAATACCCAGGTGGGCAGAGTTGGGAGAGGGGAACCCCACCTTCCTCTCCCACCCAGGTCTCAGTAATGCATGCCAGGTCGGCACCCTCATCCAGGATGACATCATGAATGAGGGCGGTCTTATTTTTACCGACCTGGCATTCAACAACAGCACCGTGTGGCCCGTAGGTTCGCTGATATGGTCACCTGATACCTTCAGGTTGGAAGTGGAACCAGAAGAGGGGATAGATGTAAGATATCTAACCTCTCTTCTCCTACGCGGGCACGTTCCACTCCCACCCCCATACCTTCCTCTACCCAGCACAGGCTCAATGGCTCCCCCCTCCATTGCCCTCCTTCCTTCCTGTTCCATCAGTTCCATTGTGAGTCCTTATCTCTATCTCAGATGGCAAGAAAATGACAAAAATGAAATAAAACAAAACAGAATAAGGCAGATAAAAACAAACCACCCCACCATTCAGCTTCAACATCCCACCACCCTCTCCCTTTCACAGGCAAATAATAGAGGTTGGTATCAGCCCGATGCCCCTCCCCCCGCCACACCTCTCTGATGGCAAGCCAGCTAAATTGTCTCTCGTGGCTCTCACTCACGAGGAGACCCAGCAGCAAGCAGGTGGAAACAAAGGGTTGGTGGTTGAAGCAGGGTCTGTTTGGAGCAGTACTTGCTGGATGATGGAACCACAGCACAAGCTTGCAGACAGCTAAAAAGCTGTAGGGCGGAGTCCCAGCTCTCCAGTCCCACCCCTCAATTGGCAAGCTGACTAGGTTACCTCTCGTGCCTCTCACTCACGAGGAGACCCAGCAGCAAGCAGGTGGAGATGAAGGGGTGGTGGTTGAAGCAGGGTCCGTTTGGAGCAGTACTTGCTGGATGATGGAACCACAGCACAAGCTTGCAGACAGCTAAAAAGCTGTAGGGCGGAGTCCCAGCTCTCCAGTCCCACCCCTCAATTGGCAAGCTGGCTAGGTTACCTCTCGTGCCTCTCACTCACGAGGAGACCCAGCAGCAAGCAGGTGGAGATGAAGGGGTGGTGGTTGAAGCAGGGTCCGTTTGGAGCAGTACTTGCTGGATGATGGAACCACAGCACAAGCTTGCAGACAGCTAAAAAGCTGTAGGGCGGAGTCCCAGCTCTCCAGTCCCACCCCTCAATTGGCAAGCTGGCTAGGTTACCTCTCGTGCCTCTCACTCACGAGGAGACCCAGCAGCAAGCAGGTGGAGATGAAGGGGTGGTGGTTGAAGCAGGGTCCGTTTGGAGCAGTACTTGCTGGATGATGGAACCACAGCACAAGCTTGCAGACAGCTAAAAAGCTGTAGGGCGGAGTCCCAGCTCTCCAGTCTCACCCCTCAATTGGCAAGCTGGCTAGGTTACCTCTCGTGCCTCTCACTCACGAGGAGACCCAGCCGCAAGCAGGTGGAGATGAAGGGGTGGTGGTTGAAGCAGGGTCCGTTTGGAGCAGTACTTGCTGGATGATGGAACCACAGCACAAGCTTGCAGACAGCTAAAAAGCTGTAGGGCGGAGTCCCAGCTCTCCAGTCCCACCCCTCAATTGGCAAGCTGGCTAGGTTACCTCTCGTGCCTCTCACTCACGAGGAGACCCAGCAGGCACACTCTTGTTACTGGAGGTGATAGATCACCCATCTGTCTGGTCATCCTGGATGGCCCTGATTTATCTCACCCTTTCAATCATGCAACTTGTTTGAGGCCATCCATTCCACGTTATGGTGACCCAGCTACGGTTTTCAAGGCATGCGAGATGCCCACGGAGCCTCTTGCCACTGTCGTTCCCCGCTCTATTGATTTTCCACGGTAGAGCAGGTATTTGAACCCAGCTGTCCTCCGTGTCCTCGTCCCCCATACCATCTGCCACAGGATTCTGCCTTTCCATTCTCTCTCTTTGGGTCGCCCGAAAGAGAGAACCAACTCGATGCGCACGGCAACCACTTTTAAATGCATCCCGGCCGGCAGCCACCAAATACATCTTGTGGCTGCAAATCGCACCGTTGAGCAGCCAGCTTAAGTCTTGTTGCTGGGAAATTAGGACACGCTTTGCGCCTCTTCAGCTTCCTTTCTGGATAGGCAGCTGGCCTTGGTGGCTCTCTCTGGAGCAGAAGATGTCTTGCTTTGGTCCCGTGGCAGTCATCAATCACCTCATGGGCTGCCTGGTGGAATAGAGGTGTCCTTCCAAGTGTGGGACCCTAGCCTGCAAGCGCTATGCTAGGTGGGCATTTAGATCTCACGTACGATGGCTCAGTCAACTACTTGATGTCGAACACCTGGATTTCTAAAACTGCCCCAGAAAAAAAAATGTTGTTCCTTTGCATTGGAATATGCCAGGGCTGTCCAACTTCGAACAGGCCAAGGTCTACTTTTTCCAGCCCAAAGTGCCTGAGGGCTACTACACTAAAACCTCTACTTACGCACATGGTCATAAGTAAAAAAAAATTGTAAGTAGAGCAGCAATTTCCCATAGGAATGCATTGAAAATCAATTAATCCGTTATGGAGGGAATTGTCCGGGGGGGGGGGAGAGAAGAAGAGAGATGTCACTGCACAAAGGAGATGGGCACACCTGCAACCCCACCTCTTGCCCCTCTCCTCCCTCCACTCTGCACGAGCGACTCAGCTGGTCACAAGACAGTGGCACACCAATCATCTGGCCGGTGGGGGGGAACAGGGGACTGAACCAGAACTTTGCTATGGCCGTGGTGGTCCTTGGGATGGGGAAGAGAGGGGTGGAGAACTTATCCCCTCACTTTTTTTTATTGATGGCTGGAGGGCTACTTTTGAACCCTTCGCGGGTTACCGGTAGCCCACGGTCTACCTGTTGGGCAGGCCTGGAATATGCCAAACCCTTCTTATGTCTGTTGCAGATTGATGACTGGGGCCCCTTTGATTTGGTGATTGGTGGAAGTCCTTGTAACGACCTGTCTATTGTGAATCCTGCCAGGAAAGGGTTGTACGGTGAGTCATCCTGAAAACAGCTACTTTAGCTGTTTGGATCCCAGGCCGTTTGCTGGGAGAGTCATCCCGTCTTCCTCTCCTTTCTCTTTGGGTCCTGTTCGTCCCATTGGGCATTCCTTGTTCTCTGAGCCTCGTGGCGCCGTGGTTAAATGCCTGTCCTGCAGGTAAAACTGTGCTCACGACCTGGGTTCAATCCCTGGTAGCAGGCTCCAGGTTCACTCAGCCTTCCATCCTTCCGAGGTCGGTAAAATGAGTACCCAGCTTGCTGGGAGGGGGGCAATGTATAGCCTGCACTCTGTAATTAAAATTGTAAACCGCCCAGAGACTACTTGTAGTGGTATGGGGTAGTATATAAGCAGAACACTTTGCTTGTTTGCTTTGTTCTGCAGAAGGGACCGGCCGACTTTTCTTTGAGTTTTACCACCTGCTGAATTATACGCGCCCGAAAGCCGGAGAAGAGCGCCCGTTTTTCTGGTTGTTTGAGAACGTCGTTGCCATGCGAGTCAATGACAAGAGGGACATCTGTCGTTTTTTAGAGGTAAAAAAAGAAGCCTTGTTGATTCGGTGCAGCCTGTCCTGCAGCAAAAAACTGGCTGAGCATTTCTGCCCAGGGCCATTTTAAAAAGGATGTTGACAACCTTGAACGGGTCCAAAAGAAGACTGAGAGGGGATATGATAGCCACATTTAAATATTTGAAAGGATGTCATATTGAAGAGGGGACTGGTTTGTTTTCCATGGCTTCAGAGACGAGGACTCGGGGCAATGGTTTCAAACCACAGGAAAAGAGATTCCATTTGAACATTCGGAAGAACTTCCTGACAGTTAGAGCTGTTTGGCAGTGGAAGATGCTGCCACGAAGGAGGGTGGTGGAGTCTCCTTCTCTGGAGGTTTTTAAGCAGAGGCTGGATGAAAGAGACCTCTGGATCACTTGAAAGCACTTTTGGGGCCTCCAAGGGCCTTTCTAGGCCTTTCTAAGTTCTCCTCCGCCCCAAAAGTGCTTTCAGGCAATCCAGAGGTCTCTTCCTGTTTTCCGGAAGCCACTTGCGGTTCGTGGGGAAGCCCTTTTGGAGCCTCCGATGGCCCCGGGAAGGCCCTTGCAGGCCCGTTTGCAGCAGCACCAAGTCTGCAGAAGGTACAGGAGGCCTGAAACAGGCCTTTCCAGCTTACCCCAGAGGGCTTTTTTTCATATACAGTAGCGGGACTGCAGTATATGAACCGCGAAAGGGCGGGGGGGGTGGTTACTGTATTGAAACGTGTCTGAGGAGGATCACCTGGCTCTTCAGATGTTGCTTGATTCCAGCTCCTCTCGTGCTGAAGGAGCATGGGCAATAGCCAATGGTGATAGGAGTTGTAGTCCCCCAGCACCTGGAAGGCGACCGACCGGCACACCTTGTTTCCAGAGACCACCAACCAGTGGGGATCCTTCTTTGCTGCCTCTCCGTAACCTTCTCGTTCTCTTTTCCTGCCCAGTGTAACCCAGTGATGATTGATGCTGTCAAGGTCTCGGCCGCCCACCGGGCACGGTATTTTTGGGGGAACCTCCCAGGGATGAACAGGTAAATCAGGAAGCCCTCTCCTTCTGTCGTGTGTGTCTCTTGCAAGTAAAACAGAGCCATCGCAGAGGTTGTGGGGATTACAGAGCAAGGGGTCTGAAAAGTGTGCAGGCGAAAGAACGTAGCTGCATTTCATAAAAGCGGAGGGGGCAAGGGTGGCCTGCAAGGATGTTTTCCGGTGCACCATTGATGCCACGATGCGTGGGGCCAGGTTGTGCATGCAAGCTGACCCCTCTTCCTAGAAGGCGTCAAGGCTTGGAATTAGAAACCATGGGCCAAGAGTTGAGTTTTGGATCATTGTGCCTTTTCTTTGTACAACTACCGAATGAATGGTTCCATAGAAGCAAGGTAGCCGGGCTGTCCAAGCATAATAGAATGGGTCATTTATTTATCAAGAACTTATCCTTTGTGCCAGATCCCTTGTAATGTTGGTTGTTGTTTTTGCCTATTTTTTAAAAACCATTTTATTTGATCTATTGTGGGGCTTGTTCATTTGGGCAAATTGTTTATTTGGGCAATTTGTTGTACACCGCCCAGGGTTCCTGAGGGAAATGACCCCAGGACTCTCTCAACATTCCAGGGAAAATGGGACCACCATCTGTCTCAAACCTGATTTGATTTGGATTCCTGCCTGGAGAAAGGGGGGTGGGGTGGACTTGATGTCCTTCCAGACCCCTTGCAACTCCATTATTCTATAGTTCTCTCTCTGTGTGTGTGTGTGTAGTGAGCTCAGCCTTCCCAAAACCAGAAGGGGATCAGGGCACCAGAGTCACCGAGTAAGACCTGAGTGTTTGTGGGGGCTATAGAATGAAGCTGGGTGTGTGTGAAAGGGAATGATTGGGGAGAGGATGGGAGCAGATCCGAACAGAAGCACCCCAGAAATCTGGCAGGGTCCCGTTTCTCTGAGCAAACAGGATTTGGGCTGGAAAGGAGAGCTTGCATGCAAAACAAAGGGGGTTCATAAACCACCCATAAGATAGAGCCTTTTCAAACGACCCCTAAACTCCGCGGCAAATGGCTCCCAGCTCCGGAGCTTAAAATTGTTTCCCCACCAGCTCCGGAGTTTACAGTAAATTAAGTGCGACCACGCCCACCTAAGCGCGTCCCAGCGCACTTTTCAGGTACCTGCTCTCCGGGGGTGAAAAATCCCTGATGCAGATCTAACGTAGAGAGTGCCGGGCTCTCCTGGCTTCTGTTTGTTGTTTTTTTGCCCCCCGCCTCTTTAAGAGATCTGAATGCTGCCGGGAACAGAGCGAGAACGGAGGTAAGCCGGCATTCTTTTCTTTCTTTTTTTCTCCCTCCCCTCACGCAGCCAGCAGCCAGGAGTGCGGAGGGGCGGGGAACACAGAAACAGCGACAAACCCCCAAGACCTCTGGTCCGAATTTAAGTGGCCAGCGGATCTTAGGGGTCGTGTGAAAAGGCTCATAGTTTAGAAAAAGTAAACTCGGGCAATTTCAACTCCCCAGAGTATCCTAGCCAGCAGGGCAAAGCGATTTTGGTAGTTCTAGTCCAGGCTCTCCAAAATAGTTCTACAGTAACTCCCCCCCCCCGCTGCCGCCGATCGCGGGGGTTAGGGACCCACCCCACCCGCGATGCAGGAAAATCCACGATATGCGGAAGCGGGTGGGGGGGGCGATGCGTGGCGCGCCACGGCAGCAGGGGGATCTTACCTCCCGCCGCCACTGCCTGCCTGCATGGCCCCGAGGCTTTTCCGGGGTGCGTGGAAGGGCCGCGCGGAGCAATCGGATCACTCCCTGCCACCCCCCCCCGCCCGGCTCAGAGGCCTCCCAGAGGGGCTTGGGGGGCGGCAGAGAGCGATCGGCCCCGAGGCTTTTCCGGGGTGCGTGGAAGGGCCGCGCGGAGCAATCGGATCACTCCCTGCCACCCCCCCCGCCCGGCTTAGAGGCCTCCCAGAGGGGCTTGGGGGGCGGCAGAGAGCGATCGGCCCCGAGGCTTCTCCGGGGTGCGTGGGAGGGCGGCGCGGAGCGACCGGATCGCCCGCCGGCGCCCTCCCACACACCCCGGAGGCTTCTTGGAGGTGGGGGCGGCGCGGAGCAACCCGCCCCCTGCCCCCCCCCATGGTTCCGGTACTGTGTTCCTGTGATGTAGTGGGACCGCAATACCAGAACCGCGAAATGGCGGGGGGGGGTCACTGTAGTTCAGGCTAGGTCTCCCTCCTTGGCCTCTTGCAGTGTGCCCTGTGAAACAGTAAACTCCTCCCTGGGGGGCAAAGAGGCAGGAGAGAGGAGAGGAGAAGATGAGCGTCTAATGATGCCTTTTGACTCCTCCCTTAGGCCCCTGGTGGCTTCAAAGAACGATAAACTTGAACTGCAGGACTGCCTGGAGTACAGCAGGACAGCCAAAGTAAGCTGTGAATCCCGCCCCGCTTTGAAATTCCAGGAATTTCTTCTTTCCCCAATTGTTCTTTGTACTAATCTTGGGGGTGGGTGGGAGGGGAGAATGGGAAAGGACCGGAGGGCTGCGGGATCCCTCCAGGGTCTCTGTTGCAACACAGACTGGCAATTATGTAATTAACAGTGGAGACACTGTCTGTTGAGCAGAGGGAACCCGTCTTTCGACCTCCCCTCCCTTGCCTGCTTCTCCTAAAAATTAAAAATAAAAATAAAAACAGCCCTCCCTATCTGATCTCCTTCTTTCTTTGTCTTTCCTGCCCCCACCTTCCTGCACGGCTCTTCCAGAGCCTTCTTGGTGGACCGAAACAGAAGGAGGCTCTTAATACATTTGTCTCCTCCTTCCCCTGAGCAAACCACGCTCGATGTTGTAAAGGTGGTTTCGAATTGGAGAGACAGGAAACCCTCACACGATGCCGTGGAGTATTGTTCCCTGGGGTGGCGGGGTGGGGGGGGAGGCAAGCTGGGGCAGAGCGGTGGTGGTGGGGATGGAGGCAGGGCCGGTGCTAGGTTTTTTTTGCGCCCTAAGTGAGGGTGGGGGGCGGGGCAGGGTGGGGGCGGGCGAGGCGTCAGGGGGCGGGGCGGGGGGACGGTGATGGGCGGGGGCGGCGGTGGGCGCAGGGGGCGGTGGGCGGACGGTGACGGACAGGTGGTGGTGGGGATGGACGGCAGTGGCCAGCGGCAGGGGGGCAGGGGGCGCCAGGCTGTCCAGCGCCCTCTCTCCATTTTGGCACCCTAGGCAACTGCCTAGTTCGCCTTAATGGAAGCGCCGGCCCTGGATGGAGGTGGCATCTTCCAACATCCCGGAGCCTTCGGTCAGGATCTGGCCTCTCCTTCTAATGATCCTGGCTATTTTTAGGTTTCGGGATGCCTTCTTCTGTGTGAAGGAAGCCCGGTCTCTTCTTCCCTTCCCTGCAGAGCTGCAGACATGCCAGCGATGCCTTGATGGATGGGGAGCTTAACCTTCCGGGACAACCAGCCCTTCCCACCCCACTCCCTTGAGCCCGGCTGGCTCTGCATCCGCCCCACTCCCACTGCCCTGCTCTTTCTGGAAAAATCTGCCGGGAAGGGCTCCCTTCGGGTTGTAAATCACCCTGCCGGAGACACAAACTCACCTTCTTTTCTCCTCCCTGCCCCTTGTTTTCCTTTGTTGTTGTTGTTGTTGCCCCTTCTAAGTTAAAAAAGGTCCAGACCATAACCACCAAGTCGAACTCCATCCGTCAGGGAAAAGCCCAGACCCTGCCTGTACTCATGAATGGGAAAGAGGATGATTTGTGGTGCACTGAACTGGAAAGGTGAGAGGAAGCGTCCAGGGGGATTTATTTATTTATTTATTTATTTATTTATTTATTTATTTATTTATTTATTTATTTATTTATTATTGCTTATATACCGCCCGTCTTTCTGAAGGAACTCCGGGCGGTTTACAATATAAATACAGGTAAGGAAAACAATAAAACTAAACAGCAATTGTAAAGACAAGCAACATCAAACATAAGCTAACAATATTTTAAAAAGGCACAAAAACGATAACAATATTAATATCTGGGGGTGGAGGGAGGGGGCTGCAAAGGCAGGGGTCCCTAGGGTTTTTTGGGTGGTGGCGGGGAAACAAAAAGCTTTGCTTAGGACAGACCCGGCTGCAATCGTGACCACCAACGTGCATCACTTGAAAAGGTGCAAGTATTTCTTTTTCTGAGCTTGGGTGCGTTTCTTTTATCTATTTCATTTATTTAAGTATTCTTGCTCCACCTTTCTCCTCTCTCTCTCTCTCTCTCTCTCTCTCTCTCTCTCTCTCTCTCTCTCTCTCTCTGTGTGTGTGTGTGTGTGTGTGTGTGTGTGTGTTTGCATGCATGTATGTATATATGTACCAGAGAGAGTAACTGTGTTAGTCTTTTCAAGAACTGCAGGCAAAAATCAAAGGAAAAAAACCCCAAAGACAACAAAGAAAAACCAAATTTGTTTTGTTTTGTTTTTCTTATTTTCTGTTTAATTTTTTTTTGTTTTGTCTTTTCTTTCTTTTGATCCGCTGCTCTCTGCCGAGGGTTCTCCCTCTCTTGCTATCTTGCCATTTTATCCTTGTCTTTGTTATTGCTGTTTTAGCTGTTTTTAACTGGAAACCACTCTTGAGTTCCTTTATGGAAAAAGGAGCGGTATAAAAGTGTACCAAATAAATAAATAAATAAATAAATAAATAAATAAATAAATAAATAAATAAATCTTTGATTTTTGCCTGCAATGTATGTATGCATGTATGCATGCATGTATCATTTCTATCCCATCCTGACTTGCAGCAGGGCCACTCTGGGTGGTTGTTTTCCATTTTTCCAAGGAGAAAGGCGGGATAAAAATATTCAAAACAAAACAAAACAAATAATACAAGTACGCAAGACCACAGTAGTAAAGCAAAAAATTACATCAAATAAAATTAAATAACATTCCAACAAGTCATAACGACAATGTAAATGTTTCTGTTTTTGTTTAAATAGTAGAAATTTTACGGGGGCAGAAAAAAAGGGACAGAGATGAATAAAAACGGATGGGTATGGGTGCTGTAGTCCTTAAGAGGACCTAAGACTGCTTACATCCTTAAAAGACAATATTCAAAGCTAAAAACAGGTAGTACGCAAAGACTAAAAGGATCTGGAAGTTAAGTCATGGCAACTGGACTTCTTTTCTTGAGAGATCGAAATGTTTCACTCTTCATCCAGGCAGCTTAGTCAGTCTGAGAAATGTTTCGAGTCTCTCAAGAAAAGAAGTCCAGTTGCAAGGACGGCGCCTAAGAGGTGACCTGATTGAAGTTTATAAAATCATACATGGTGGATAAGGAAAAACTGTTTTCCCTATCGCACAGAACTAGAACTGGAGGGCACTCCAGGAAACTTTTGGGTGCTAGATCTCAAACAAATAAGAGGAAGTACTTTTTCACCCAGAGGATCACTGGTCTGTCGAACTCCCTACCAGAAGAAGTGGTGACAGCTGTCAGCCTTGACAGATTTAAGAAAGGATTGGACAAGTTCATGGAGAACAAGGGTATCAGTGGGTATCATTATGGATGCCTAAGGACAACCTCCGGGTTGGAGAGAGAGGCAGGATATCTCTCAATGCCATTTGCAGGGAATCGTAAGCAGGTGAAGATATCTGCTTGGGAATCCCCTGAAGCAAATTGCGAGCTGCTGTGTGAGACAGAATGCTGGACTGGATAGGCTGTGGCCTGTTCCAGCAAGGCTGTTCATATGTTCTTATGTTAAGGACAACCTCCGGGTTGGAGAGAGAGGCAGGATATCTCTCAATGCCATTTGCAGGGAATCGTAAGCAGGTGAAGACATCTTCTTGGGAATACCCTGAAGCAAATTGCGAGCTGCTGTGTGAGACAGAATGCTGGACTGGATAGGCTGTGGCCTGTTCCAGCAAGGCTGTTCATATGTTCTTATGTTAAGGACAACCTCCGGGTTGGAGAGAGAGGCAGGATATCTCTCAATGCCATTTGCAGGGAATCGTAAGCAGGTGAAGACATCTGCTTGGGAATACCCTGAAGCAAATGGCGAGCTGCTGTGTGAGACAGAATGCTGGACTGGATGGGCCGTGGCCTGTTCCTGCAAGACTGTTCTTATGTTCTTAAGTAGTTTTAGAAATTTGCCGGGATGGAGTTGACTAAGCGGGCCTGGGTGAGATGGGTTTGGGACCTCTCAGGCACAGGCCAGTCAGCACTGCACACAGGAGGTTTTTATTGCAGATAAGCCAAGCGGTCTTCCTTCCGTGCCCCCTGTGTGCATGGAACGGTGAGTGTGGCCCTGCAGGGACTCTGGTGGTCACATGCCACACCTTTTGTGTGCCCTCCCAGGTGTTTGAAGTGAGGCTCGCCTTCTCTCTCATGTAGAAGGGGTGGACTGGTTATTTGTCTTGGTGAAGAGAAAGAGGAGAGCGTGCCCTCAGCCAGGGGGTGTATTACCTACATAAGAAGATAAGAAGAACCATGGTGGATCAGGCCAAAGGCCCATCTAGTCCAGTTTCCTGTATATCACAGTGGCCCCAACAGATGCCTCTGGGAGCGCAAGAGACTACATCTCTGTCTCCTGATACCACTCCCCTGCAACTGGCCCTTGAAGTACCCCGGTTTTAAGCCTGGAGATGACACATCTCCATCATGGTTTGTAACCTGTGATGGACTTTTCCTCCAGGAATCTGTCCAATCCCCTTTCAAAGGCATCTAGGCCAGATGCCATCATCACCACCTCCTGTGGGAGGGAGTTCCACAGACTAGCAACATGCTAGGTAAAAAAAATATTTTCTTTTGTCTGAGGTTAGCACAGTTATTGAGGCCATGCTGGCTGGGCTGGGGTGGGTTTTTTGGGGGAGTTTCAGTCCAGATAGGTAGGTTGTCCGGACTCTCGCCTGATGGGGAGGGTGTGTTGGAGCCTCCGTGTGCCTAATGGTAATCTAATATTGAAAGTATTACTAAGAAAGCACAACAAAGAATGTTTTTTCTGCATCAACTTAGGAAGTTCAGACTGCCAAAAGAACTGTTGATTCAATTCTATAGAGGTGTTATTGAATCTACTATCTGTTCCTCTATAACTGTCTGGTTTAGTTCTGCAACTAAGCATGACAGATAACGACTTCAAAGGATAATTGGAACTGCAGAAAAAAATATTGCTACTAATCTGCCATCTATTGTGGAATTGTATACCACACGAGCTAAAAAGAGGGCGATGAAAATATATACAGATTCCACACATCCTGGACATAACCTGTTTTAATTGTTACCCTCAGGGCGACGTTTTAGGGCATTGCATATTAGGACAACTAGATATAAAGATAGTTTCTTTCCAAGTGCTATCAAACTGTTGAATAATTAATTTTTACTTCTTTTCTTCCTTTTTAAATAATAGGTTATATTGTATTGTTGTACTGTGTTTTTATTGTTGACTATCTGATTCTTATATTTCCTTTTATATCGAGAGCATATTTTACCAAAACAAATTCTGGGTGTGTCCAACCACACTTGGCCAATAAAAGTATTCTGATTCTGATTCTGATTCTAATGTTTATTGCTTTCCCCAGGATTTTTGGCTTCCCTCGCCATTACACGGATGTGTCCAACATGGGCCGAGGGGCTCGGCAGAAGCTGCTGGGCAGGTCCTGGAGTGTCCCCGTCATCCGCCACCTCTTTGCGCCCCTGAAAGACTATTTTGCCTGTGACTAGGCGGCAGGGGCGCCCGACTCTCTGGGAGGGAAGGACCAGGAGTAGACTTCTGCGCAAGGCCCATCCACACAGTATGACACCCCCACCCCCACAGCCTCCCACCCCACCCCCCATGGACACTGGAAGGAAAGGACAGCCTTGCCGCCAGGGAAACCTCATGTGAATCCAGAGTGGCTTTTCTTGAATGGACCAGGAGACCTCCAGCCGGCCATCGCGCAGTACGGGATGAGCGTCCAGAGGAGCATAATCACCGCACCTCTAATCACCATTCCATAGAAGCGGCAACCTAGCTGCTGTATGAGTGGCTTTTTATTTTTATTTTATTTTTCTTTCAGACTGTGAACCACAAGCAAACTTGAACTAGGGAGGGGGGGAAAGGATTTGCCAAGGACCGATCCCTGGAAAACCAAGAGAGTAGCAACAAGTGCCAACTTTTGTGATATTTTGTAGCCTTTTTAACACTGGAGGAAAAACCGGGAGACGAGGACAACGGTCCTTTTCATTTTAATCTTTTGCATTTTTTTCTTGTTTTGTTTTTGAAGAGTTTGTTTGTTTGGGTTTCTATTTTTTTTTATTTTAAAAGCAGTCCTTTTGGCTGCTGGTTTGCAGCGTTGCGGGCGAGTGTGGGAATTCCTAGAAAGAAACAGGACGGTGAGCTAACCATACTGGTTGGTTCCAAGTAGGCAGGGAAACCACAACATTCAGACTACGCCTGCTGTATGTATCCAGTGTACTGTTCAGTTACACTAATGTGCAACCTGTAAAGTGTTTTCAAGCACCGAATGCTTGAAGGAATCTATTACGAAAGAGAAATGTCACCTGCATTCCACCTGGATGGATTTCATTCCACCTGTACGCAGTCAAACACGACCAAAGAGCTGTCTTGGGCATTTGCGCCATGTTAGTCATTGCAGGAGGGCCTGAGCAGACAGGTTGTTTTCTTGGACTTGAAAACAGAGCAAACGGAGGCGACAGTGTCCTGTTTTGCGAGCGTTGATGTTGGAAGATTGATTGGCAAGAAAGCTGCTCCACTATCCCTTTTAAAAAAACATCTGCAGGTTGAACAGCTGCCGCAACAAGAGTCAGGAAACTGTCTCTCGGCCCACAAGGCACCTTGGCTGTCCTTCGTCCCAGCCCAGATGGACCTCATCTGGAGGGATGGTGGGTCTGCTCCTTATCGATGCTGCTATTTTCATTATGAAAATTAAGCTTGATTCTTGAACTGACATTTCATTTGCCACTGGTTCGGTTAACCTGAGACACAAGACTTACGGGTTTCCAGATCTCAAGGAAGAAAGATTGCCCTGTGTTTTGCAGGTTCTTTGGGAGAGGCCCTTGCCAACTCTAATTCACTCGTCATCGTTAAGCCCTTCTCCCATCTACTCTGTGCTAGTAGTGAGTGGCAACTAACTTTTCCTTTTCCAACTGTATGGGATACAGCACAAAGAAGATTTAAAAAAGAACTAAAGCTGGTTCTTTGCTCCCTTTCGCTGGGGATTTGGGGGCCTGTGACCATATGAGCATGGGTATCTTGGAGTCTACCACGTCCACCAGCCATTTGATGCAAATCTGCATGGACCGGGTGGGAAAAAAAGAACACAAAGATTCCGTGGCCCTGCTAGCACAATCCATTGGGAAAAGCCACGTAAACAAGCGCCACCAAAAAGCACACCATGCCAGGCCACAGGGTGGGCGTGGGCGGATGCTTTTTGTCTCACTGCAATGGAGACGTCCCTTGTGGATTGCGGCCAAAACTGGGCAAGATGCCAGTCCCCCCCCAATTAGCATTTGTTAAAACTTTTGGACTTTCCACAGCGAAGAGCAGCAGCACCTCTTTGGTAAATGGACTATGAGTAGCATTTCTTTGGGACTTGGGATGTTCCAGTTCTGTGCTGGCCTTTTTCCCCTCCTCCCCTGGGCAGGATTTGGCTCTTAGTTAATCTTTCTTCCTCTTCACACCACCTGGGGTCTTGCTGGGGAACAGTACCCTCCATGCAAAAATAACGTCTTTTGCAGAATTCAAAACAATGAAGAGAGAAGCCACATCTGCTAACCAGAAATTGGGAGTGTCGCTTTTTAAATATGCAGCTCCCGGTTGGTTCTCAGGTTGTAGTTCAAAACCAAGAGCTCATTTCCCAGAGCTCTGCTCCTACCTCGGCCCTCTTTTGCCCACCTTCACTTCCTCCCTTTTATTTTATTTTATTTTGACTCGGACATCATCTCTCCCACCAGGATCACAACTGTGTTTCTTACAGTTGACTCATTAGCCCTAACTCCAAAGGAAGGGGGTTTGAGAACCATTTGCTTGACGTTGAGACTCAGGAACAAGTGGGCACTTGTTTTCCTTAGTGGGTAACTTTGTGCCAGTCTAGAATAAAGATACCTCAGAAAACAGCTGCAGCTGCCCCCATCACCTGCAGGGACCTTGAGCTGTCGTGGTCTGTGTTCAGAAGGGTTCAGCTGTACCTATAACTGTTGGGCAGTCCTGTCCCCTTTAAGGAACAATGCAGGTAGTGATTTAGTACTTGGATTTCTTTGAAACAGCTAGGTATCAAAGAAAACCTTAGGTTCTGGAATATTAAACTTAGAAGTCCCGAGTGTTTGCTGCCATGCAAAAGTAACTTAAGGCCCTCATGCTTCTGGTGGGCACATGAACTGGAATCAGGGAAACTTGCATCCCGAAGATTTTTGTTTCGCGTCTGTGGGAAAAATGTCAGTGCTTATAAATGCAACCAAGGGATTCAGCTTTTTATGTGCCTTCTCTCTTTTCCTCACCCCTGCTTTCCAGACCAAAGCAGCAGATCTGCTGTTTCCATCCTAGCAGCAAATTTCCTGTTTTTCTCTCCCATATTTTTTAAAGCCTAAAATTAAAAAAAAAAAAAAGCTTAAAGGAGAATGGGTTTTGGATGATAACCATTAAACTTGCACAATACATAGCAATAGCTGAGATGAAAAATCTTGTCTTTCAACTGTATTTTTTATGATGTGTTTCAGAAATGTCCCGAAGAGGCTGAAAAAGCTTTCTCCTTCTCTTGGTGCTATATTAAAAGACTTTTAAATGTCAATATTGTATGTTTTATATAACTTTTGAAAATGACAGACTTGATCTTTTCTCTTTGTTTTTGTTTTGTTTTGTTTTAATGTTTTTATAGCTTCACGGTTCAGAAGCTCAATACCAAAGCAAAAGACTGTAACTGAGCCTTTGGAAAGTTTTTTTTTAAGTGGAGATGAAAAGAATTTGTTTCTACAAAGTTTACTTTCAACATTTATGTCTGTTTAATTAAAGTCAGTGTTCTTCTATATAACTGAGTGCCCTCGTGTTCTTTCTTGTGAATGCCGGTTATCTCAAGGATCCATAGGGTTCAATGGAGCTCTGCAGCTCTGAGATGAAGAAGGGGTGTTTTGCATTTCTCCAGCTGGAGTGGGAGAGGCACATGGTGACTGTGCCTGAGGGGGGATATGATTGAGATGTACAAAATAATGCAGGGCATGAGTAAAGTGCATAGAGGGAAGCTCTTTTCCCTCTCACAAAATACTAGAACTAGGGGACATGCACTCAATTTGAGGGCTGGGAGAGTAAGAACAGACAAAAGAAAATATTTTTTCACCCAGCGCGTTTGTTAGTCTATGGAACTCCCTGCCACAGGATGTGGTCATGGCATCTGGCTTGGATGCCTTCAAAAGGGGATTGGACAGATTCCTGGAGGAAAAGTCCATCCCAGGTTACAAACCATGATGGAGATGTGTCATCTCCAGGCTTAAAACCAGGGTACTTCAAGGGCCAGATGCAGGGGATTGGGATCAGGAGACAGATATCTAGTCTCATGTGCTCCCAAAAGCATCTGGTGGGGCCACTGTGAGATACAGGAAGCTGGACTAGATGGGCCTTTGGCCTGATCCAGCAGGGCTCTTCTTATGTGTGTTTAGTGGTGTTAAGTTGGATTTGACTTCTAATGACGCTCGGACGGCTTTCAAGATAAATTAGATATTTAAAAGTGGTTTTACCACTTCCACTCTCCCACTGAGTTTCCACAGCCAAGGAAGGATTTGAAATCTGTTCTCAGTGTGGTCCCCAATCCCCGGGCCGCAGACCGGTGCCGGTCCGTGGATCATTTGGCACCGGGCCGCCGGAGGAACTTCAAATCCACTAATCCCCTGAGAAAGCCTATTTGCAGTGAAGAGTATCTGTAGGGGGCGAGGCTGGTCCATGTGGGTTTGTGTCCTTGGTGTGCAAAGAGAGAGCCCGCCTATTGCCCAAAGAGCGCAGGGAGGGAGGGGGTGCTCCCTTTGGACATTAAGCCAGGAGGGCGAGGAGGAGGAGGAGGTAAGGCGGGGGAACGGGCAGGCGGGGAAGGGAAGGGAGGGGAAATCGAGGCTGATTTTCCCAGGCTTGGTCTTGTCGGCAGCGTGCTCTCTCCCGTTCCTTTGGAGAGCCTAGACCTGCAGTCCTTAATGTTTGTGCCCGTGCCCGCGTCCATGTGTTCTCGCTTCACTGCGCCATCCAGAAAAGCCAAAGGGGGGGGTCGTGGTGGTGCTGGCGGTGGCAGCGGCGGAGGGAGAGAGAGAGGAAGGACAAGGGAAAGCTTGAAACGTAAGGACATCTTTGGTCATCTTTTCGTTCTCCGTTTCCACTCCAGCCGGCTTGGATTTTTTTTTCTGGAGGGTCCCTGCCATCCAACTCCCGCCCCCACGATGTTGCGTTAATTTCAGGCGAACATTGGCGCGCTCTACTCCTGCGCCCCCCCTCTGCCCGGTATAATCGTGCTCAATAATGTGTGTGTGTGTGTGTGTGTGTGTGTGTGTGTGTGTGTGTGTATCAAAAATACATTGCGATCTGGGGTTGTGCAAGTGCCCGCATTGAGTTATGTCCCGCCCTCCCACTTTCGATTGTTTTATGGACATTTTCCATCCTTGATAAATTGTGGCGTGCTTTTAAGATTGTGCAGGGGGTTCGGGAACCAAGGTGGGACAGAGAGAACCGAAGTGGCTCTCTGGGCGCTCCTCTCTTTCCTTCCTCTCTCGCTGCCGAACCAAAAAAAAAAGAAGTCTTAAGAACAAATTTTTGTTGTTGCTTTTTGGAGGCAAAAAGATTGGGGCGAGCGCCGGAGAGAAGGGGAAGAAAATCATAACAAGTTGATGCCCTCCTCTTTCATCCACCCAGCCTCTCCCCTTTTCTTTCTTTTTTTGCAGAAATAAAACATCTCCCCTCTCTTCGCTTCGGCAGGGAGTGAGTGAGAGACGTGAAACGAGGTGAAGTGGAAATCTTTTGTTTTGTTTTGGGCTCTGCATTGTTTACTTAGTACTGAGTGTGATGGACAACATGTGCCAGCAGATTAGCAGGGTAACCCAACGGTTTCCAGCGCTGCCAAAGTCTCGGCCAAGACAAGGGAGGAGGAAGGGGGGGGGAGAAGGCGAGCGGGGGGGTGGAGGAAGAGAGCGGGAGGGAGAGAGAGAGAGAGAGAGAGAGAGAGGTTTTCACACCGTTCAAGCGGGAGACTTGGGCCGTTACCGCTCGCTTCACGGCTAGCCTTCTTTTCTGTCCGAATCGATCGTTTTAGTCCGCACGCCCCTCCATTTTAGCTTCGGTGCCGCCCCGACCACTCCCCCTTAACCGTGCTCCAACCGGGGCGAGTGGTGCCCCTGGCTGCTGCCGGGAATCTTTTCGCTTCGCATCTTGCTTCGCTCCCAACGTGACGTGTGGTCTCGGGTTTTGGCTTTTATTTCAAGTTTTTTTTTAAAAAAAAGATTCAAACAGGGATATCGATGCATCTTGCGCTGTTACTTCCTCGCTCGAGTAGCGGCGGCGGCGGCGGGAGCAGGAGGAGCCGCTGCCGCCTCGCCCGGCCAGAGCAGGGCACCCGGGGCAGGCAGCGTGCAAGCGGCGGAGGGCAGGCGGCTGTGCCATGCGGGGCTCCCCCCGAGTAGCGGCAGCGGCGGCGGGGGGGCGGCTGCCAATGATGCCAGGAAACAGTTGAAATCAGTAGAGACATTGCAACTGACAGCCCAGCATCAGTGCATCGATACACCGTCGGTAGGAATTTTTTTAAAGGACGGATGGGAAATAACGAACGTTGAAAAGTGGCATGCGAATGCGAAGGGAGCACGTGAGGTTGTGCTCGAATCGGTCCTAAAACTGCAGCTCGTGAGTACTGAGAAACGGGCGGGAGTGAAGCGAGAACACATGACCGCCACGTGACCGCCTCCGAATTCAAATTGAAGGCAATATCGCTGCGGAGCGCCGCGCCTCGTGAAGTAAGGGCCTTGCTCTTCCAAAGGCTACGGAGAGGGGCAACTCACCTTTTCTCTTGCCAGCTCGGCCCGATTGCAAACGGGTGGGTGTGATCTGTCTGGGCTCGCCTCCCTTCCTCCCCCTCCTTTCTCTCCTTGCTTTCTTTTTTCTCTCCTCCTCCCTCCCAAGTAGTTTTAGGGCTGGAGAAGGACGGGCGTAGAATACATGCCCCCCCCTTTTTAAAAAAAATACGGGCCAAGAGAAAGCGATCTCACGCCAAGAGCCCTGTAAAATAAACAGTTGCAAGAGAAAGCGGCACTTGGGGAACCGGGAATGGAGGCGGGGCGGGAAGGAGCGGTGATGGGGCTGTTGCCAGGAGGGCACGGCCACCATTTGGGAAAGAGGAGGCTGCTGGACCCCAAGAGCCTATATTTCTATCCCTATATCTGTATATCTTAAAAGGACTTCCCGTTTGCTGCTGGGAAGCTTTGCGCTCCCTTTCATTGTGCCGTTCCCGAAGTGGGCTTGCAGTTGTTTTGTTGCACGCTCTTGCCCGTCCCCATTCCGCCCCCAAGCTGCACCTTTTAGTGATCTGGCGTGTGATTTCTTTTCCTGTCCTCTTCCTTCATGACTGCATAATAATTTGGGTTTGGGTTTGGGAGGGTAAGTGCACGGGGGGGGGACTCAGCACTATCAAACGGAAAGAGGAGCAGCAGTGGTTTTATTAGAATGCCCTCTCATTCACCCAGGTATCACTCTTCTAGCTCTTCTATCTGTTCACTACGTGTGTGTACTGACGTGTTATTGTGTCTGCTTTAACCCACAAATTAGCAAAAATGAGTACGAAACAGACATCGTTAGAAAGTTTCCTTGGGAAGAAAAGAAGGCCCAGTGAACAGACAGAAGAAGAGCCTTCAAGATCAAAGAAACATGCAACTTTGAACAGACAATACCATGAGTCCTATTTGAAATATGGATTTATCGGGACAGGTGATTCCCACGCACCAAAACTGCTCTGCATAGTTTGCATCGAGAAGCTCTCTAATGAGGCAATGAAACCTTCAAAACTGCTTCGCCACTTGACCGCCAAGCACCCTGGCATAAAAGACAAGCCCCTGGAGCATTTTGAAAGAAAAAAACGGAAGCATGAAGCACAGAAGATATTTATGAGGGCCACCACATCAATAAAGGAGAATGCACTGAGAGCATCATATTTGGTACTGGTAGCTAACTGCATTGCTAAGGCTGAAAAGCCATTTACTATTGGTGAAGAATTGATCTTGCCCTCCACTAAAGACATTTGCTGTGAACTTCTAGGAGAGGCTGCTGTGGAAAAGATAGCACATGTGCCTTTGTCAGCTAGCACTGTGACTAGGCGCATTGAGGAAATAGCCGCAGACATTGAGGCACAATTGTTGGAGAGGATTAATACATCACCGTGGTATGCACTCCAGGTTGACGAATGTACAGATATCGACAACAAGGCACTACTACTTGTTTATGTGCGATATCTATATCAGGAGGATGTGCATGAGGATTTGTTATGTGCACTATCTTTGCCAACCAACACCACAGGAGCAGAACTGTTTAAGACACTGGATGGTTATATATCAGAAAAACTGAAATGGTCCTTTTGTGTCAGCATATGCACAGACGGAGCTGCTGCCATGACTGGATGACTGTCTGGTTTAACTGCTCGGATTAAGGAGGTTGCACCTGAGAGTGAATCTACGCATTGTCTCATTCACAGGGAAATGCTGGCAAGCCAAAAACTGTCACCGGAATTTAACAGCGTATTGATGGATGTCGTTAAAGTTATTAACCACATCAAAGCACACACACTTAACTCGCGCCTGTTTGAGCAGCTTTGTGAGGAGATGGACGCAGAGTACAGATGCCTTCTCTTATACACAGAAATAAGATGGTTATCCAGAGGAAAATCGCTAACCAGAGTATTTGAATTACAAGAGCCATTGCAAAGATTTCTCTCAGAAAAGAAGTCACCGCTGGCAGCACATTTCAGTGACAAGGTATGGGTCGCAAAACTGGCTTACCTGTGTGACATATTCAGCCTGCTCAATGAACTCAATCTGGGCCTTCAGGGGAAAATGACAACTGTTTTCAAGTTGTCAGACAAAGTAGCTGCATTTAAAGCCAAACTGGAGTTGTGGGGACGGCGCGTGAACAGAGGCATTTTGGACATGTTTCAGACATTAGCAGGGATTGTAGGCGAGACTGAGCTTGAACATTCATTCTGCCAGTTGGTGCACGATCGCCTGTCTTTGCTTTTAAAAGAGTTTGAGTGCTACTTCCCAACCACAAAAGACCCACGAACTGGTAAGGAATGGATCCGCAACCCATTTGTCAACAAATCAGGCGAATCTAGCATGTCTATGCAAGAAGAAGAACAACTGCTGGAGATTGCAAATGACAGTGGCCTTAAAAGTACATTCGAGACAACAACTCTGCCGGTGTTCTGGATTAAAGTCATGGCGGAATACCCTGAGATTGCCACCACAGCACTTAAATCCCTATTGCCATTTCCGACAACCTATCTGTGTGAAGCGGGGTTTTCTGCAGTGACAGCAACCAAAACAAAACAACAGAATAAACTGGACATAAGCAACACACTTCGGGTGTCATTGTCTCCTATTACCCCCAGATGGAACCGTCTCGTTGCAAATAAACAAGGTCAGGGTTCTCATTGATTTGGCATTCTATTGAGTTAAATAAAATAAATCACTTTATATTCATTTTGGTGTAGCTGTATTTTATTTTGAAGGCATGTTTAAATACAATTAAATTAAAATTATTAAATCAAAACAAGCGGGCCACGGAAAAATTATCAAACATTTACCAGTCCGCAGCGATAAAAAGGTTGGGGAGTCCTGTATTTTTGACCACACTGGGAATCCCCTGTTTTCTTGACATGGCGACTGTTTCCTTGACATACAATAATAGAGTTGGAAGAGACCTCGAGGGCCATCCAGTCCAACCCCCTGCCATGCAGGAAACCCCATCACAATATTTCCGACAGATGGCCATCCAGCCTCTGCTTAAAAACCTCCAAAGAAGGAGACTCCACCACCCTCCTTTGTGGCAGCATATTCCACTGCCAAAAAGCTCTAACTGTCATGAAGTTCTTTAATGTTCAAATGGAATCTCTTTTCCTGTAGTTTGAAACCATTGCCCCGAGTCCTAGTCTCTGCAGCCATGGAAAACAAACCAAAAAGCAAAAGCAAAAAAGCAAAGCGTTCTGCTTATAGACCACCCCATACCACTTCACGTAGTATCTGGGCAGTTTACAGTTTTAATTACAGTATGCAGGCTACACATTGCCTCCCCTCAGCAAGCTGGGTACTCATTTTGCCAACCTCAATATGACATCCTTTCAAATATTTAAACATGGCTATTATATCCCCTCTCAGCCTTCTTTTTGTAAGGCTAAACCTTCCCAGCTCCCTAGCTGTTCATCCTAAGACATTTGTTCCATATCTTTAACCGTCCTGGTTGCCCTCCTCTGGACCAGTTCAAGGTTGTCAACATCCTTTTAAAATTGAGGTGCACAGAACTGAACACATTACTCATAGAATCATAGAGTTGGAAGAGACCTCAATGGCCATCTAGTCCTACTCCCTTCTATGCAAGTACTCCAGGTGGGAGTACATGCAAGTGGCTATTACAGGTGGGACTACTTGCAAGTGGCTACTAGCCTCAAAATCCGCCCAGGCATAAGATCTAGAGATGCTACCAGCCAAAGGAAGCAGAAGAGACCACATGTGGAGGCATTCTTCAAAGCTGAGCAGTGAATTGATAACTCCTGAGGATAGGGTGCAATGTTTGGGGCTGCTGAGTTCAGAAGGAGGCAGTGCATTCACTCAGCCAGCTGTTTCTCCAGCTGTCTCCTGACTTTCAGGGCTGGCTATTGGCTTAAGAATGCCCTACATATGAAATGCCTCTCCTGACCAGAGGTTTTACGGGGTGGTGTTGGGGGCTGCCCTGCTGCACTCAACCCACTCCTGTGCTAATTTATGTAGGGAGCTGGTGGCCAGCTTTGAGAACATGTATGGATGACATGTGAGGATCCTCACCTAGACTATTAGCTTGCTTGCCAAAGAAGAAGAGGGGACAGGGGTTGGATGCTGCTTCTCCTGAGGAACTTTTTCTACTCCCTGGGGCTGCCTTGCAGGTCTCCGGGGGATGGCTTGCTGACAGTCCTCTTCATATATGGGGAAACACACAGCCAAAGACCTGTGTGGCGGCCAGCTCTGTGGCACCTAGGTCCTATCCCTTAGGCTAGCACAGCAGCCTCGGGAACCTTGCATGCAGAGTTGATCCACTCTGGGGCCACTTGGGAATCTTCTTCATTTGCCATTACCTTACATAAGAACCTAAGAAGAGCCATGCTGGATCGGGCCGAAGGCCCATCGAGTTCAGCTTCCTGTATCTCACAGCGGCCCCACCAAATGCCTCTTGGAGTGCACGAGACTAGATCTCTGTCTCCTGATCCCACTCCCCTGCATCTGGCCCTTGAAGTTCCCTGGTTTTAAGCCTGGAGATTACACATCTCCATCCTGGTTTGTACCCTGTGATGGACTTTTCCTGCATTAGGAAACATTAGGAAGAACTTCCTGGCAGTTAGATCTGTCCGGCAGTGGAATAAGCTGCCAGAAAGAAGGGTGGTGGAGTCTCCTTCATAGATATAGGATGGGAGACACCTGGCTGGACAATAGTACCTGTGAAAGGGATCTGGGAGTCTGGGTGGACCACAAATTGAATGTGAGTCAGCAGTGTGGTGCGGCGACCAGGAAAGCCATTGCAATTCTTGGTTACATCAACAGAAGCACTGTGTCTACATCAAGAGAAGAGATAGCAGCACTCTATTCTGCTCTGGTCAGACCCACACCTGGAGTACTGTGTCCAGTTCTGTGTGCCTCAATTTAAAAAGATGTTGACAACCTTGAACTGGTCCAGTAGAGGGTGACCAGGATGGGTAAAGGCCTGGAAGAAATGTCTTATGAGGAATTGCTTAGGGAGATGG
Organism: Phrynocephalus forsythii; assembly: GCA_029282475.1. Taxonomy (NCBI): domain Eukaryota; kingdom Metazoa; phylum Chordata; class Lepidosauria; order Squamata; family Agamidae; genus Phrynocephalus; species Phrynocephalus forsythii. The sequence goes on along the minus strand of JAPFRF010000005.1, from coordinate 128,389,647 downwards.
GAATGTTTAGTCTTATAAAAAGAAGGCTGAGAGGAGATATGATAGCCATGTTTAAATATTTGAAAGGATGTCACAGCAAAGAGGGAACAGGTTTGTTTTCCATGGCTTCAGAGACTAGGACTCTGGGTAGTGGTTTCAAACTGCAGGAAAAAAGATATTCCATTTGAACATTAGGAAGAACTTCCTGACCGTTAGAGGAGCTGTAAAACAGTGGAATAATATGCTGCCACCAAGGAGGGTGGTGGAGTCTCCTTCTTTGGAGGTTTTTAAGCAGAGGCTGGGTGGCCACCTGTCAGGGATACTTGGATGGTGGGTTGGACGTGATGGCCCTTGAGGTCTCTTCCAACTCTATGATTCTATGATTCGTGGATCGGGTCCACTTCTGTGGACATACAGCAACAGAATGAGATGTTCAATGTAACATTGAATGAGACGCCTCATTTCAGTCTATGTCTGAACTAGTGGGGCTGATCCATGAAAGCGTACATAATTAAAATTTATTGGATCTGTATATTGTTTTAATTATTTATTGATATTTGACGTTTTAACTGTTTTAATTCCTTGTTGTAAGCCGCCCAGAGACCTTGGGTAGTGGGCGGCATATAAGCTGTAAAAATAAATAAAAATAAATAAATAAATAAATACCACGTCATCTAGCCCAAAGGCTACTCTGGGCAGTTTACACTAATAACAGCCTTTATGGTGCCACATGTTTTTGTTTTATTATGTTTCTTTGATTTCTACATTTATTCATTTAAAATATTCCTGTTCCTTGGATGGACCCGATCCCTGGCTGGGCTGGGTTTATTTTAATCCCTTTCCGTGTGGTTTCATATTTATTTGGGGGTGAAGCTTTATTAATGTTTAGTTTATAGGTGTAGAAAAGCCGCTTCCCCACAGGACTCAGGGAGGCATTTTGTGGGGCGCGCGCGGGGGGGGGGAAGGAGGCCTGGGCGTGGCCTATGCCGGCTGAGAGAAAGAGGCGAAGCCGGCTCCCGCCTTTTCCTGAGCCTTTTTTTTTTTTTTAAACGGCCTCTGACAGGCGAAGCTCGAAAGATCAATCACGCCGGGAGGCGGGGCAAAGAGGGTCGGGCGAGGGAGGGAGGGACGGAGGGAGGGAGGCCCTAGCAACGCGTCAAGGCGGCGCGCCGGACCTTCGGCGCCAGCTCCGCCCTTTTTTTTTTGCGGCGGTTGGGAGGGAGTTGTTTCCGGGTGAAAGGGGAGGGGCGGGGCGTGGCCTCGTCGCCTCTCCGTGACGCGCCTTTTTCCTCCTCCTCCTCCTCCTCCTCCTCCTGGCCTTCGAAGTGACGTCACCGCGCAGGGCGGCGCGTGACGACAGATCCTCCGGGCGAGGCAGGCGGGAGGGCGGGGGCCCCGGTTTGAAAGGCGAGCGACTGAGGTAACCGGGAGGCGGCGGCGGCGGGTGGCCGGTGGCCGGTGGCCGAACGAAGAAGGCGAGGCGGAGGCCTCTGGGCCCGGCGCTGGGGCTGCCGTTGCCGTTGGGCGGGCGGGCTTGGCCAAGGCAACGGCAAAGGCAACGGCAGGGCTCCGCCCTTGGCTTCCCCCCGCTGGGCGCCCGAGAGGCCTCTCCTCAGTCTCCTCCACCGGCTGGCATGGGGTGGGGGTGGGGGTGGGGGTGGGGAAACCTGCCTGGTTTCTATTATGCAAATGAGCCCCCCCACACACACTCGCCGCGGCCGGGAAGGAGGCGCCCCCCGTGGGGGAGAGGCGACCCCCTCCCCCTTCGCCACCGACCCCCCCCCGCTCTGTGTGTGTGTGTGTTTGTGTGTGTGTGTGTGTGTGTGTGTGTGTGTGTGGCGGGCATGCACGGCCGAGAAATGAAACACACACACACACACACACCGTCCGGTCCGGCCCGGCCTCCTTCCTTCCTTTTTCATTTATTTTTTTCCCCTTTATTTATTAACAACAGTAGACCCTCGTATAACAAACAGCTTGTATAACCTAAAATTTGTACAACATAAAAAATTCCGGAGATGGGGGAAATTTGCTTAACATAATCGCCTATGGGGAGAATCCCTACAACATAAAAATGGGATCACTCCGTTTCCAATGCGTTCCTATGGGAAATTTGTATAAAGGAAAATGTGCTTAACATAATTTCATTTGGAACGAATTGATTCCTTTATACGAGGTATCACTGTAATTTATTCCTTCCTTCCGTCTTCCCTCTATAGTCATCTCCTTTCCTTCCTTCCTTCCTTCCTTCCTTCCTTCCTTCCTTGGGGGAGCAGCCGGCCGGCCAGGGGGGGGTGCCTTCCGGGGGGGGGCGGCAGCGGTAGGAAAGGCCGCCTCAAGGCCCTCTTGGGGTTGGTTTGAGGGCTGCGAGTTCGAGACCCCCCTCGCCCCCTCTCCTGGGAAGGGAGCCCCCGCTGGGTGACCTCCTCGGGAGTAGCGGGTGCGTGTGAGGTAGGCCGTGAGTGGCGCCTCCCTCCTGCTGGTGGGGAGCTGGTCGTGGGCCTTGGGAGGAGGAGGAGGAGGAGGAGGAGGAGGCCCAGTCGCCTTCCTGGCAGGTCGGGAGGCAGCTTTTGGGGGGTGGGGTTGGGGGCTGTAGAACCTGAGCCTCCCCCAAAAGGCAGAAAGCAAAGCAAAGCGTTCTGCTGACATATACCACCCCATATACCACTTCAAGTAGGCTCTGGGCGGTTTACAGTTTTAATTACAGTAATTCAGGCTATACACCACCACCCCCAAGCTGTTTAGCCTGTCTAAAAGAAGACTGAGAGGGGATATGATAGCCCTGTTTAAATATTTGAAAGGATGTCATATTGAAGAGGGAACAAGTTTTGTTTTCCATGGCTTCAGAGACGAGGACTCGGGGCAATGGTTTCAAACTACAGGAATAGAGATTCCATTTGAACATTAGGAAGAACTTCATGACGGTTAGAGCTGTTCGGCAGTGGAAGATGCTGCCCCAAAGGAGGGTGGTGGAGTCTCCTTCTTTGGAGGTTTATAAGCAGAGGCTGGATGGCCATCTGTCGGAAATACTGTGATGGGGGTTCCTGCATGGCAGGGGGTTGGACTGGATGGCCCTTGAGGTCTCTTCCAACTCTATGATTCTATGGTTCTATGACTCATTCTACCAACCTCGGAAGGATGGAAGGCTGACTCCACCATGAGCCGGTTACCTGGGATTGAACCCCAGGTTGCAAGCACTGTTATTTACCTGCAGGAGAGGCGTTTAACCACTGAGCCATGGGTCTCCTAGCGGAGGGTTGTTGGGTTAGGGTCAGTTTCTCTTCCAGGAGGGTCACAGGTCAAGAGGGACCCTAAAAGACAAGCGGCTTTTGCTTTGCAGAGTTTTTAGGGGTGGTGCTAGAGAGTCAGGCCAGCATTCATCCCTTAGCTGGGGTCAGTGGGGCCTGGGCAAGATTGCTCTGGAGCCCAGTGGGAGATCCTGCCATGCCTCAGTCTTCCCACTTTTGCTTTACTCAGTTGCCTCGTGGCGCAGTGGTTAAATGCCTGTCCTGCAGGTAAAACTGTTCACGACCTGGGTCAATCCCAGGTAGCAGGCTCAGGGTTCACTCAGCCTTCCATCCTTCCGAGGTCGGTAAAATGAGTACCCAGCTTGCTGGGGGGGGCAATGTGTAACCTGCACACTGTAATTAAAAAATTGTAAACCGCCCAGAGACTACTTGTAGTGGTATGGCGCGGTATATAAGCAGAACACTTTGCTTTTGCTTTTGTCTGAATTCTTCTTGCTAGTCAAGTGGGCCTCTAAAAACACATAAGCTCTTCTGATTTCTCTTGTTGGTGATGGAGAACATGTTCAAGCCGGCTGCTGAATTATAGTTACCTTTCTGTCCTTGATAGTGAACAATTATAGGGCTGGCAGGTATATTTCCTGGTATAATAAGACAGGCTAATTTGCTGTGACTGGGTATTTTTGCAGCAGTCTAGCCATTCATAAGTACAGGACTATCACACTCATCTGGTTTTAAATTTCTGATAAATATTTAGAGCATTTCCAGTAAGTTATCTTTAAGGTGGTGGCCTGGATCCGGCAGATGTGATTTTGCACTGGAGGGCTGCAAAGGCTTCCTGCTTACCTCAGAGTATGAAATCATTGACATTTAGTCACTGGCTTAACAAAATCCCTCTTGGTTACATTCCTCCAGAAGATGGCTGTTAACGTATATTCCACTTCGGTGACAAGCGATAACTTGAGTCGACATGATATGCTTGCCTGGATCAACGAGTCATTACAGTTGAACTTGACTAAGATAGAGCAGCTTTGCTCAGGTAAGAAAGGGGGCGGACTTTAAACACACTTTTTTCCCTTTGAAAAAAGTCAGGTGGTAATGTTTAATGTTTTGCATTTTAACTGTTCTTCACATTAGGTCTTGAGAAGTGTGAAATGTGAAGAAAATCCCTTTTGCTTACCCCTTTAGGATGTGGAACAATTTAGTTGCTGGAGCTGAGTGGTCATCTCATGTTTATTAAGCCTTGAGTCCTTTGTTTACAGTATTATTTGGTGGAATAGTTTTTGGTCGCAAGGCAAATAGGAAAAATAAATCTGGTACTCATTATAGCTTCTGATTCCTGTTCCATCCTGTTTCTGATATAACAATGGCAGTGCTTTCAAGTAAAGTTCCGGGGAGATCTGCAGTGGAAGTACTTATTTTAGCCTGTTATTTGGGTAGACTGCTGCAGAAGTTGCAGCCTGGATCTTGCACAGCTGCACACTTGATTCCCAAGATGTGCCACCAGCTTTCTTTAGAGACTAGTTATCAGCTTTGCAGAAGACAAAACTTGGTGTTGTTTTGGCAAACATTGTATTGGTCCCTGTGGAAGGCTGCAGAGAGTGCTAAGCTGTACTGCTCTATACTTCTGTGCTATAGCTAAACCTCAGTGGGCATAAATCCATAGTGATGCTAGCAAATGTTGTGTTTTCTGAAGCTGAATTGCTTCTTGTCTTTTTGAAAAGAATGATGTGATTTAAGTTATACTACAAATTAGCAAAGCAAGTGAAGAGTAAAGAAAAATCTAGTGTAGAAAAATATCTTACTTTACTCCATCATTATTATATTAAAAGTAACCTGTAGAAAGAATTGGAAACTGGTTAGCACTTAATTCAAAAGTGAGGTGTTTAGCATATCAAATGTCCTGTGTCCTTTTTTGGGAGAAAGATGGGGCATACATAAAGTGAAATGAAATGAATGTAAAAAGTCTGGCTTGGACCAAAGGATACCTTTAACACATGTTTGTGTACCATTGTTCTCATACCTGTATGCATATCTGATGTGCAAATGTGATGTTATGTGCTGTCAAGTCATCTGGCTCATAGACACCTTATGAATATGCAGTTTTCAAATGCCTTCTGCTCAGCTCTTGCCAACTGGTCTGCAGTTTCCATGAGGGAGTCCATCTCAAATTTATACTTCTTCTTTTGCTTATACCTTCCACTTTTCCCAACATTATTGTCATTTCCACAGAATCTTGCCTTCTCATGATGGACCCAAAGTAGGAAAGCTTCAATTTCAATATTTGCATCTGCAGATAGTTCAGACTTGATCTGGGACCCAATTGTTTGTCTTTCTAGCTGCCTATGATATCTCCAAAATTCTCCTCTAGCACCATGTTTCAAACAAATCAGGTTTTTTTACTGTTACATTTTTTTTTACTGCTCACTTCTCACATACTTACATAGTGATTGGGAATACAAGAGCATGGATGGCCTTGGTCTCCAGTGACACACGCTTACAAATACCGCTTGGTTTATCTTGGATAAAATCATTGGGATCCGTCAGCAGTGAGCAGGAGCTTGACAGCAACAAAATAAACTGAGGAAAATCCTATTTGTAAACTGGCGAATCTCACTAATGGGTGGAAGAAACAGTAGGAGATGCGCTCTTCGTCAAGCAGTAATCTTACAACGTTCTCTAGAATCAACCATATCCTTAGAAATGGCTAATCCCTTACCCTTTAATTTCCAAACAGAACTAGGTTTTGAAGTTCTGTTCCGGACAATTATGCTGTCTTGTTTCCTTTCTGCTACCAGTCTTTTCTGTCTGAAGCAGACTGCACAGTTTTAGTAAGATTTTGCTGCTTCCTGAATTTTGTACTTAGACACAACTCTGGGAAGTCTGTTGCAGTGGGTGGCATGGTGAAGGAAGGCTGAAATTTTAGGAACATGCCTAATATGAAGATGCAGACTGGAATCGTGAAGAACCTCATTTTGGACTAGTAGTGCAAGAGTGTCAGCAGTTCAAGCAAATATTCTACAGCACATCTATTAAAATTGGAATGATGCAGACTAGATGAGAATGGATAATGCATGTGTTGATTCATGTTTAGCCAGTGCTTTCAGATGTTTATAATTTGTTATACACTACCTTGCAGAATGTAGGATTTAATGTACAGAGTTTGTTTCAGTCCTGTGTACATTAATACCTTGTTTTACGAGTGATTTGCAAGGCAAGCAACCATTTATGATCAATTTTGCCTTGATCAACAAGCAACGTTTTGCAATATGAGCACTGGAGCAGGTCAGATGATCACAAGTGAGCCAGTTGTAGCTCTCTCTCCCCCTACCTGCTGGGTTATGGGTGATTGCCTGGCACGTTCAGACTCAAGCAGCATCCAAAAGAAAGGGAGGAGAGGGGAAGAGATATCTCTCTTGCACCAGCCAGGACCGTTTTCAAAGGAGAATGCAGCCTAGGGGTTTATTTTTCTTTATTTATATTCTTAATTAATTTGTTTTCAACATTCTTTCTTGTTTTTCAAGCAATTTCCAGTCATGCGGCAGCTAGTCAAGTGTGTGTATAGGGCTACAAGTGTTTCATTTTATTTTCACATTAAAAAACAGAATAAAATCCACTTGTTAGTCCCAAGTAGAGCAGATTCCGCAGTTAGGTACCTAAGCTGTGGTGTGGAGGAAGTAGGTTTCTAGCCATCTTCTTTTGTGAGTTTTGCCATGTTGTGTGTACAGTATGTGGTCTGTGGGACCCCAGAACGAATCATCTGATTCTTATTTTTTATGGGTAAATTTGCTTTGATATAAAAATGTTTTGGTTTACAGGCATGTTTCCAGAATAAATTATGTCTGTAAACCAAGGTATTACTGTACAGTATTTGTATTCTGTACTTCTTGGTTTGGGTGTAGCCTCCATAAGTGCCCAGAATATAATTGTCTGTGGTTTTATGACATCTTCTCATATTTATAAAAGGGACACTTTCTGTTGTGCTGCTTTGATTTTTTTTTTTTAAACTTCAGTTTGGTTTTACATATGGAGAGCAGTAGCACCGATATACTGAATTTGAATAGTCTCTGTAGCCGCTTCACAGGTTCTGAATATCAACTGTTCACGTGTCTCTCTTGTATCTAGGAGAGAACATGCTGCCAAACCCCACACAGCTCTAGGCTGGATATATTTCTTGTGTAATGACCACTAACAAGTTAGTAACATAGCTTTATTAACTTTGGAATTAAGGCTGCACCATCCAAACCTGTGCTGAGTTCCAGAACTTGCGATAAAGGGTAGCTTTGGTGATCGAACATATGGTTGTGTTTGGATATGTTTAGGCCACAATTGTGCATAAGGGATCCAGTCTGTGAGACCAGTGTAAGAAGGGTTATACTATATTGCAGACTCCATACTTGTAGAGTTGTTAAAATCTAGGTATAGGACTGGTGTTGCTATAAAGATTGTTACAGCTTTATACAATCTAAAGGTTTATAACATACTCTCATTATTGCGGCATGCTGTACTATGGTATAAGACTTATTATCACAATAATATTATTATTATTTTCATTTTTAACAGGTGCTGCTTATTGTCAGTTTATGGACATGCTCTTCCCTGGATCTGTAACGCTTAAGAAAGTGAAATTTCAAGCAAAGTTGGAACATGAATACATCCAAAACTTCAAGGTTCTACAAGCAGGTTTTAAGAGGATGGGTGTTGATAAAGTAAGCATCCTTGCACAGGAGTGCATATCTTTTGATGTCATCCATTAATGGAATGCTGGCTTTCTAGGGAAACTGATCTAGAGCCTAGACCAGTGGTGGCCAAACTTCAGCCCTCCAGAAGATTTGGACCACAACTCCTAATAAAGAGCTGGAACTCCTAATACAGCAAAATAAATATGACATAATTGGCATCACTGAAACATGGTGGGATGAGACGTATGATTGGAATGTAGTCATTGGAGGGTATAACCTGTTTCAAAGGAACAGGCCGAGTAAGAAAGGAGGAGGTGTAGCTTTATATATTAAGGACATTTATACTGCTGAAGAAATACAAGATAAACAGCAGGGGAACCATATTGAGAATATTTGGGTGAAAATCAGGGGTGAAAAAACTAGGAGGGATGTCACTGTGGGGGTATGTTATAGACCCCCAAGCCAGCCGGAGGAGTGGGATGATGCCTTCTGTGAACAGATGGCCACACAGTCAAAAGGGAGAGATGTAGTACTAATGGGAGATTTTAACTATCCTGATATATGCTGGCAGTCCTACTCAGCTAAGAATGCAAGGCCTAACAAATTCCTTACTGCCCTTGCAGACAATTTCATGGTCCAGAAGGTAGAGGAGGCAACCAGAGGCAAAACCATTTTAGATCTGGTCTTAACCAATAAGGAGGACCTCGTAAATGGGGTCGAAGTGGTGGGATCATTAGGTAAAAGTGACCATGCCCTCTTGGAATTTGTTATACAGTTGGAAGGTGAAGTTAAGCATAGTGAGACAAGAATCCTGGACTTTAAGAAAGCCAATTTTTGTAAACTTAGGGAATTATTGGCTGTGATTCCATGGACTGACACAAAGAAAGAGAAGGGAGTCCAAGATGGATGGGAGCTCCTTAAAAGTGAGATATTAAAGGCACAATTTAAAACTGTTCCAACAAGAAGAAAATATAGGAGAGGTCTAAAGAAACCGCAATGGTTTACTAAAGAACTTTCAACTCAGCTAACTATAAAGAAAAACCAGTACAAGGAATGGAAAAATGGGAAATGCACCAAAGACGAATATAAGCAAACAGCTAATATATGCAGGGGGGTGGTAAAAAAAGCTAAAGCGCAAAACGAACTTAGACTTGCCAGAGAGATTAAAGATAGTAAAAAGGGTTTATTTAGTTATGTCCGCAGCAAAAGGAAAAATAAGGAAATGATAGGCTCTCTGCGTGGCGAGGATAACCAGTTACTAACAGGAGACAAGGAAAAGGCAGAACTACTCAACACCTTATTTGCCTCCGTTTTCTCCAAAAAGGAAGAAAGAGATCTACCGGGACAAAGAGTAGATGAGGTAGAATGGGAATTGCAACATAAAATAGGTAGAGAGGTAGTACAGGAACACCTGGAAACATTAAATGAATTTAAGTCTCCTGGGCCAGATGAATTACACCCAAGGATATTAAAAGAACTGGCAGAAGTAATTTCAGAACCATTGGCAATAATCTTTGAGAAGTCCTGGAGAACAGGGGAAGTCCCCATTGATTGGAGGAGGGCTAATGTTGTCCCCATCTTTAAAAAGGGGGGGAAGAGGACCCAAATAATTACCGTCCAGTCAGCTTGACTTCAATTCCAGGAAAGATCCTAGAGCAGATTATTAAACAGTCAGTCTGCAATTATTTAACAAACAATGCTGTCACTACAAGAAGTTAACACGGATTTCTTAAAAACAAGTCATGCCAGACTAATTTGATCTCTTTGATAGAGTTACAGGCCTGGTGGATGAGGGGAATGCTGTGGATATTGCTTATCTGGACTTTAGTAAGGTGTTTGATAAGGTTCCCCATGGTATTCTTGCTAAGAAGTTAATAGAAAGTGGGGTAGATAGTGCAACTGTTAGGTGGATTTGTAATTGGTTGACTGATCGCACCCAAAGGGTGATCATAAATGGCCTCTCTTTAGCTTGGAGAGCCGTGACCAGTGGGGTCCCCCAGGGTTCTGTTCTGGGTCCAGTGCTGTTCAATATGTTTATTAATGACTTGGAGGAAGGAATAGAGAGTATGCTAATTAAATTTGCAGATGATACCAAATTGGGAGGGGTTGCTAATTCCCTAGAGGATAGGATGAAAATCCAAAAGGACTTTGAGAGATCAGAGTGCTAGGCCAAAGCTAACAGAATGGATTTCAACAGAAGGAAATGTAGGGTGCTACATCTAGGTAAAAAGAATGAATTGCACAGATATAGGATGGGGGACACTTGGCTGGCGAATAGTACCTGTGAAAGGGATCTGGGAGTCTTGGTGGACCACAAATTGAACATGAGTCAGCAGTGTGATATGGCGGCCAGGAAAGCCAATGTGATTCTTGGTTGCATCAACAGAACCATAACGTCTAGATAAAGGGAAGTAATTGTACCACTCTATTCTGCTCTTGTCAGACCCCACCTGGAGTACTGTGTCCAGTTCTGTGCGCCTCAGTTTAAAAAGGATGTTGACAACCTCGAGCGGGTGCAGAGGAGGGTGACCAGGGTGGTTGAGGGTCTGGAGGAAATGTCTTATGAGGAACGGCTTAGGGAACTGGGAATGTTTAGCCTCTCTAAAAGAAGGCTGAGGGGGGATATGATAGCTATGTTTAAATATTTGAAAGGATGTCATATTGAAGAGGGACAGGTTTGTTTTCCATGGCTTCAGAGACTAAGACTCGGGGCAATGGTTTCAAACTACAGGAAAAGAGATTCCATTTGAACATTAGGAAGAACTTCATGACAGAGCTGTTTGGCAGTGGAATATCCTGCCACAAAGGGTTGTGAGTCTCCTTCTTTGGAGGTTTTTAAGCAGAGGCTGGATGGCCATCTGTCGAAAATATTCTGATGGGGTTCCTGCATGGCAGGGGGTTGGACTAGATGGCCCTTGAGGTCTCTTCCAACTCTATGATTCTATGAACTCCCACAGTCCTTTGTCATTGGCAATACAGGCTTGGAATTCTGGGAGTTGTGTTCCAAAATGTCTAGAAGTTTGGCTGCTACTGGCCTGGACTCTCTTGTATCCTAAATTGATCCATTAGTCTACATACTGTCATTCCTTCTCAGCACCCAAGTAGAACTTGGCCTCTCGGTCTCCCCTCCCCCCCCAATGAAAAACAAGATCGATCTTGAGATCTAGTTGCCATTACCAGTTTTGTCTCATCTAAAGTGGTTGAACTTCTTTTGGATGAGGCAGAAAAGCACCTTTGCCAGTTTCTGCCTCACCTGCTTTCTCTAGTGAATCGAGAAAATCGGTAAATACAAAGGTAGCTGTTAAATGAAATAAAAGAGTATTGGATCAATGGAAAGTGCAAAGGTGTGATAAGATTAGACTTCTTAGAAATAAATGCATCAGGAAGAATAATTTTGGCATGATAGACTTGAGTGGGAATGTGTTGGACGAGAGGAGACACTTCACCAATTCCTTTTGGCTGCTTTGGGGGCCTAAAACGTTTCCCTGGGTTAAAAAAAAAAGTGCAGATGCACCTGGGTCCCCAGTGGTTGGAAAGGCAGTGGAGAAGGCAGCATCCTGCTCTGTGTATGCAGCAGTGGGGAAAAGCTCAGCTTCCCAGTTTCCCTTTTGATGGGATTTCCCAGGAGTTTCCTTTTCCCTTCCCAACTGTGGTGAGGAGGGAAGAGGTGTGGCTGGGAGAAAGTCTAAACTAAGGCTGTGGTGCTAGGAAGAGAGTGGGGCTTAAAATCTGATTCAGAATTACTTTGATCTAAAGTACTAAGCTGGGCCTCAGGAAAGGACCAATCTAGTTTGCAAAATTATTATGTTTGTAATCTTTTTCAGATTTTGTCTCCAGAACATTTTGTGCCAGTTCTCAGTTGTGATATTTTTTTGTCCTGAAGACACATCTGCATGCATGAGCTGGGGGGTGGGGGTGGGGGCGGGGTTCATTGACAGATTGGAGCTGGTGAAGTGTGGTGAAGGGAAAAGTTTCCTATAAGCCTTCTAATGTCTTTTAAAAGTTAAACCAGATTTGTGATGGTAGTTTTTGTAAGGCAAAATATCAGCTCCAAGAGAGTGGAAAGTCTTGGGGAAATGGAGGTCTGGTCAGTCAGCTATTCTTAATTGCCACTAAGTGTCCTTCCCTCCTGTTTTGTAAAAACTGGCAGGGGGTCTTAATTGCAGATTTCCCAAAGGCATTTATTTGGCTCAGTGAGTTAATGATCTGGCTATAGAGCCAGGGGCTGGGAGTTTGATTCCAAATGGTACCTCCAGGGGAAGAGCCAGCCTGGTTAGCCTTGGGGCAAGCTGCACAGTCCCCAGAAAAGGGGAATGGGGAACCGCCTCTGAGCATTCTCTGCTTGGAAAACCTTGAAAAGGGTTGCCCTTAAGTCAGAAATGACTTTACAGCCTGCCATTAATATTCATATTTAGTCATGTTTTTGCTTGGCCTCTTTTTGCTTTTAATTCCTGCAATGATGAAGGGTTGGTTCAGTTGTCCTTTTGGTAGCAATGACTCCTCTATGCTTTTTGCATCGTTTTAAAACTTGTTGGCTACCTCTGTTTGGGGCGTTTGTTGAGAAATGGGATCTTGGTGTGGTTTCCTTGCAGTGCTGGTTCCTTTATTGGGTTGTTGTTTGTGCTCTAGGGCTTGTTGAAAGACAAACTGTCTTCTCTTGTGCCCTGAAGCTTGATCCTGTCTGTATCTGTTGCTCTCGGGCTTAAATTATTGAATCTTTCAGAACTTGATCTGAAGAATCTTGTGGTCCTTTCAGAGAGGTTTGAGAGATCGCCCATCTGCTTTAGACCTGGTGTGTTCAATTTTCTTTCTTCAGATAATCCCTGTGGACAAGCTAGTGAAAGGAAAATTCCAAGATAACTTTGAGTTTGTTCAGTGGTTCAAAAAGTTCTTTGATGCAAACTACGACGGGAAAGATTATGACCCCGTGGCAGCGCGGCAGGGCCAGGAGACAGCGCCAGCACCTGCTCTGGTTGTGCCCATGCTGAATAAACCTAAGAAGAACCTCGGTTCTGGCGGCACAGGTAAAGCCAACCCTTGCCAAATGGCTTTGTACTTTGGGTTACCCATGCTTGGGGATATTTCAGTACCGCGTAGCGTAGTGAATGCCCCCGTTGTTTTTGTTAGCCATAAGGATCGTGGTGGGGACAATTTTATTTTTTGCAAATATCCTTTAATCCAAGAGGCAAAAATGAGTGGAAGATCTATCGCCACAGAGTGTGTCCTGTCCTAGTCCTCTCTCAGCATCTGTCCTCCTGCAGGGTGCTTGGATGTATGCTCATTCTGTTGCACCTGTGCAGGTCTGGACCAGTGTGGAACTCTTGCTGTTTCCTGCATTTCAGAAGGGTTGCGGTTTGTAAAGAGGAAGTGAAACACCACCATGTGTTTGAAATTTCCCTTTAATTCTGCTGCGTAGTTGAGATGGTGGGGGTGGGAGGGAGGGAGGTCGGAGGTCAGCCTGTGTTTGTAGTAGCCTTGGGCCACAGGCTCCTATTAGAGGAAGTGCCTCAGATCAGTTTGTAACGGGTAGAAATGTATTTCTTTTGTAGATGATACTTTTGTAGTCGCTTCGGAGGTGAGGGATGCAAGAGCAGGCGCTTCTACGCCCTTTAAGAAAACCGCTATGATTGGTACAAAATGCTTTGCAAGAATAAGGGATCTTTGGATGGTTCTTGGGGTTCTAAGGTTGCTTATCTCACTGCACATCCGGGACTTCTCACTGTGGCTACGTGCACCTCACTGGATTTGGCTGATACACATGGGCATTGGGGGGGCTTGTGAATGTCATCTCTTTAGACTCCAGCTAACACAAATTACGTTCCAGCTCCAACAAGGCCCATGGTTGCACAGAGGACAACGGTGGCTAATAAAACTGCACCAGGCATGGTTAAAAAGGCTCCTGCAGGGATTGGAGAAGATGAGTCCGCTGAATTGATCCAGCAGGTAGGTTTCATGTAGTCACTACAGATGTGGAGGTATCCGTGCCATGTACTTTCCCCATTTCTTTTCTGTTGTGGTATCATGAAATTTATTTATTTATTTATTTATTTATTTATTTATTTATTTATTTATTTATTTTAATACTTATATACCGCCCGTCTTCCAGAGGAACTCCAGGAGGTTTACAACAAAGAAATGAAAACAATAACAATTAATTAATACGTCACAGTAAAACTATAAAAAGAGGTAGATGGCAAGATGGCGGTACAAAAAAAAAACCGTAACAAATAAAAGTTGCAAGGGCAGTTTAACTGTTAGGACCTTTCATATTGTCGTGGAAGTTTCTCTGCTGATCATGACTCACTCTGAAAGCCATAGTTCCCCAATGTTGTGTTGAATAATCTGCATTTGTCAGCTGTAGGCATAGCAGGTTTTAAGGAAAGTGTTTTTAGGCCTCTCTGCATGTTTTCCCCATAATTCTCCATTCTAGATGTTCCACCTAAGTTGTGCTCACCTGGAGAAAGGATGGGTTTAGAAGGTTTTGGATAGGCCAAGCTCTTGCCCAGTTGCCCGTTAGAAAAGGAAGTTGCTCCAATGTTTCCTGGAGATTAACACCAGGGAGAATTTGGGGATTTGGAGATGTCTCTCCCACCCACCCCTCAAATACAACAAATGCACAAAGTCTGTGTGTGTCACAGTTAGGTCTTGGCAGATAGACCAGCATGGCACAATTTGGTGACTTGCATGGTCCACTGGTGCAGGGCTGAATCAGGGTGCAGGCCCTTAACTACCACATAAATTGAGCGGAAGCAGATCTTTTACATTGCACATTATTAGCTGATGTAGTCAAAGAATGCAGAGCTGCTTCAATGTGCCAACCTTTATTAATCATTAAAAAGGGGATTGAAAATGAAATAGCCAATATTATAAGTGCTATTATACAAAACAATGGTAAGTCCGCACCTGGGGTATTATTGTGTACAGTTCTGGTTGCTGCACCTTTAAAAAGCCAGTGGAACTGGAATAGGTGCAGAAGAGAGCAACTAAAATAATTATTGAGCTGGGGCCCTTCCCTAATGAGGAAAGGCTATTGCATTTGAGGGTTTTAGTCTTGGAAAAAGGTGCCTCATGGGCTGATTGAGTTGTACAAAATTACACAGGAGATGGAGAAAGGGTATAGAGGGAAGCTTTTTCCCGTCTCACACAATACCAGAATCAGGAGTCCTCCACTCGAATTGAGAGTAGGGAGAGTGAGGACAGACAAAGCATATTTCTTTACTCAATGTGTTGAGAGACTGTGCAACTCCTAGATGCCTTTACAAGGGGATTGGACCAATTTATGGAGGTAACTTCCATCGCAGGTGACAAGCCATGCTAGAGATACATATTCTCTACTGGCTTAAAAGGAGGGTTCCCCATAGTGCCATATGCAGGGGAGTGGCACCAGGAGACAGATGTCTAGTGGCCCCATGTGCTTCTGGAAGCAGCTGGGGGGGGCATTGGGAGAGACAGGGGGTTGATTTAGATGGGCCCTGGCCCTCATCCAGCTGGGCTCTGTGTATGTTATTACAGAGACACCCCCCCCACACACACACACCTATCACGGGAGTTAGGGACACGACCTGCGATAATTGAAAATCCGCAATATGCAAATGCAGGTTGAGTGGAGCCTGTGGAGGCCCTTGTACTTACCCCCAGCCTGGCGCTGCCCCGAATGGGCCTGCGAGGGCCTTCCTGGGCCAAAAGTGATTTCCAGTAAACCGGAAGTTACTAGAAAGGCCCTCGGAGGCCTCAGAAATGATTTTATGTGAATCGGAAGTCACATGGGTAGCCATTTTGGGGCCTTCAGAAGGCCCGGGAAGACCCTCGCAGGCCCATTTGGGGCAGCACCAGTCCTGGGGTAAGTACAGGAGGCCTGAAACAGGCCTCCCCCGCCGCTACCCCAGGGGGCCTTTTTTCATATACTGCGGTCCTGCAATATAGTGGGACCGCAGTATATGAACCGTGAATGGGTGGAGGACCACTGTAAAAGAACCACATATTGCCAGAGTTAGCATCTGGGTCTTATAAGATCTTTTTTTTGTGTGTTGTTCCTTTTTTGTGTATTCATTTGGGCACTGCTTATCAGCTTAAAGGTTCTGCAGGCAGAACTGGTCTGGCTCCTTCTGACCTCTAGCTCAGGCATTTATAGATGATGGCCCATTGTTTTGAAAATTACAGTTGACCTTTTTATATCGATACCTCCAACATTAGTCTTGGAGGATGGTCTAGAATAGCTTTAATTAACAAACTCTCCCCCGGTCTCCCGCTTAGATGGAGGGACAATTGTAATTTAATTTTTTTTTTTAAATTCAGTCCACAGGCCAGAGGCAAAAGCAAAACATCAACAAATAATTAACTAATATTTTGATGGGATGCTTTTCGTTGGGTAGGTTAACAGTATATGGAGTTGTGCTCAGAAGTAGGTCCTGCTGCATTCATTCAGTTGCGACCTGCTCCAAGGTGAGTGCGAAAGACTTGAGCTGGTAGTCGTGTTGGTCATGCATGTTCTTTTGGTTGCCAAGGTCTTTTGAGAAAAATAGACAAGGATTGTGATTGGATCTTATTTGCCAGATCAATGTATTAAAAATGACTGTGGAAGATTTGGAGAAGGAAAGAGACTTCTACTTTGGGAAGCTGCGGAACATTGAGCTGATATGCCAGGAGAACGAAGGCGAGAGTGACCCGGTGCTGCAAAGGATTGTGGAGATTCTTTATGCTACAGATGTGAGTCTGGGCGATTTCCTGATATTCAGCAGACCTTCCCGAGCTTCTAGCTCAGATTTCCCCGCTTTTATCATTTAACCGTCAGCCACGTGGTCCTCAGAATAATGTATAGTCACCCAGACAGGCTCTTGAACTGTGTTTTTGGTGAAGAGGTTTTGAATTATTGAGTCCTGTCGCTTCTTTATGTGCTTTATACCACTCTTAGTTCTAATTGTGGTGTTGCTAGCTTCCTGACTGCCATTTCTGATAGGAAGGTGGGATATAAATTTAGTGAACAGTGTAAATAGTTTGCATAACATCTGCTGCTGTATACTTTGTGTTTATCAAATTCACATGGTACACCTCTCAGTAAACTGAGGTGGTTGCACCTCTAGCCTGTCACAAAAAGACAACAGTCACAGGAAAAGGCAGTAATGCCTGGAAAAGTTGAATACAATATAAAAAGAGGAGGACTGAACAATTTATCCCAAAGTAAACCACAGGATGTCTCCATAAAGTTTTCTATAGGATTGAACTGTGATGTGTAGATGAGAATATATATCTGTGTGTGATGGCATCTTACATTTTATTTATGTATTTTTTTATATTTTCAAAATATTACAATAATGAGGGACAATATATACAGTCCAGAACATTTATATTCAAATTAAGAACAGGGAGATTGAAGAGGCATCTTAGAACATTAAAAGGTAACATTAGAGCTGTAAAGAACACATAAGAAGGAAAGAAAAATCCAATTGTGAGGGGTTAAAAGCAGCATGGAGATCACTGGTGTTCTTATGAAATCAGTCAATGCAATCATGTATGGTAATCCATATAAAGTCACATAGCAGGAAGTCCCTTATTCAGGAAAGCTTGCCTGAGAGTCAACACTATTCTTGGACATTTGCCTCTTGACAGGTTTCACGGATAATACAAATTGGCTTGAGTCAATTTGATAGTAGCGATAAGACTTGATCTACTGAATCAGTTGCTGAATCATAAGTCACTACAGTATGTGAATAAATTTAGGCCACATCAGTTTTAGTTTGCACTAGTAATGCTAATCAGGCTATTTGTACCCCATACTCATTTTTGTGTCCTGAAATGCAGACACTTTTGGAGATGGGAGTGGTGACCAGAATCCTAAATTAGAAACACGCAAGTGCTGTATGCCGTGTTGTCGGATGTCATTGTGTGTTTTGGAGTGGCTGGGTGGTACAGTCAGTTCATTGCCCTGACGTATGACAAATGGCCTGCAGCCCTTACATGTGTGGTGTTTGTAGTAGTAACAGGTAAACTTTGTTTGAAGTTCCTTTTGCTATAAGCCAAGACCTCTGAAAGTTTCACTTACCACCATTTTCCTGTTTGGCTTGTATGGTTCCTTGTCTTGACAACTCTCTCTCTCTGTGTGTGTGTGTGTGTGTGTGTCTGCATTTTCAGGAAGGCTTTGTCATACCAGATGAAGGAGCACCTCCAGAGGAGCAAGAAGAGTATTAATGGTCCACCAACTGTACCAGCAGAGCAGCAGCAGCAGAGTCAGAATTCCAAAATCAGAATTCTTTGCCCCAATCATGTGCTTATCTGTACAACACTCCATTTTATTCTTAAAGGACTCACTGGTTTCTTTTCATAAGTAAAAAAAAAAAAAGTACCTCTTCAAGTGCACTTTGCGTAAGTTTTACTACTTTCCCCCTCTTCCATTGGGTTTTGTTTGAGAGCTCTCTTCTTCCTCTTGTAGCAGAGTGAGCAGTATTAACATCTTGTTGGTGTCGTTTGGAAGCAAGAGGTTGAGTCCATGGAGTTTGCAATGTTGCTTTGTTGCTGCTCAGGCACGGGTTAGTGGAGAGTTTGCTGTACCGTTTAGTGGAGCTGTTTCGGGATTGACTTCCCTGCAGGAAGGATGGGGAGGGGAAATGTGAAATGTGTTCTGCAAGTAAAGAGATGCCTTAAGGGGGCTGAAAAATGTGCTTCCAGATGCCAAATTATAAAGTCATGGGACCTGAGATGT
This sequence comes from Phrynocephalus forsythii, assembly GCA_029282475.1. Taxonomy (NCBI): domain Eukaryota; kingdom Metazoa; phylum Chordata; class Lepidosauria; order Squamata; family Agamidae; genus Phrynocephalus; species Phrynocephalus forsythii. Next base: position 128,371,045 of record JAPFRF010000005.1, on the reverse strand, counting down.
TACGTGCTCTAAAGCAGGGTTAGGAGCGTCTGGCTTTCTTGTTTTGGAAGGAATCGCTTGTTGGCACCTCAGATCAGCCAGAGCTGGACATGCAGCAGCTTAAAAGCCCACTTAGCTATGAAGCTTGCCGACTTGGTCATTGGCTTTCATGGGGAAGTGGGGTGGGTGGGTGGGCTTGCGCCCTGGGGCAAGGCTAGCAGTGTGAATATGACTTGGATCCCTGGGGAGTCTCTTGGTGTTCTTCTCCTGGGCAAAAGCCGGTCCTATCTTCCAAAGCAATAAGGCAATCACTTTGAAATTATTCACCTGAATCACTGCCTGCATCTCGCTGCCACGCCCCAACCTCCTGCTTTTGTCTCTGGTTGGTTGGCTTCGGTGGCTCCTTCTGTCCTCCTCTGCACCCCTCCTTCCTCTCCCACGCCCACTAGCTAAGGTTGGATGGATTTGCTGGGTTTGTTCGCAGTGCCAACCTTCGGTCTCTGGGCTATTACGTCCCTGTTGTGTGTCCTTCTAGAGTTAGCCTCCCCCACTAAGCCTCTGCCGGTGTTCCAGCCGACCGGTGAACCCAACGGATTGCAATGCCAAGGCTGCAGAAGACGCTGTTGCTCCTATGGATTTTGGTTATGACAGTATTCCATGTTTGACCCCCCCTCTCCCTTTCGTGTGGAGCCAACTCCCCGCTTTCTCTCTCCCCCCCCCCACCACCCCAATCTGATTGCTGCTCTTTGGGCGGGCCCCTCCGAGATGCTGCCCTCAGCCACAGCTACGACTAAGCCTCTGAGATTGTTGTGCTCTTGTTTGTTTGCTTCCGGTGGTTATGTGTCCTAAATGTGTGTAGAAAGCAAAGCATTTTATGGTTAACTGTTGTGTAGTGCATGAATCCCTAATGAAAGTTCAGAGGAAGACCCAAATTCAACCCATGCCAAAAAAGCAAGCCATTATTTAAAACATCAGAGGTGCTATTTCTCTCGTGGCCTTCTAGATCCTTGTTGCCCTAAAACCGTGTTTCACCCAGACTCCTCTCAACAGGGTTTTTTCTACTTTTAAACCGTTTCTAAATAAAGTTCTGTTATTTCAAGATTCCTCTGTGCTGGAGTGTCGTGTTCTTGTCCGGTTGGTTCTTGGCTTCGCTCCAGAGATCCTCTTGTCCTCACTGGGAATTTCATAGTTCTACAATCCCTGCCTCGTGCCCCTCTGGGCACCCCTGGCGTCTGTGTTGGAAAAAGAACAACTTGAGGACGAAGCCCGTGGTGGCCTTTCCGATCTCCCTTGCTCTCGTAGCAAAGGGCTGGGTAGCCGCAGATGGCTGTTTCGCAGGGTGCTCGTTTGACCCCCTGGAAGCACTGGGCTACCTGGCCGCTTGTGCACAGATCTGCATGTACGTGTAAGTGTGCCTTGCCGGTGTCTTTCACAAGAGGTTCTTTGTAAAGGCCACACGCTAACATTTGAATGCTTGCAGAGCTCATTGAAGTGGGAAAATGGAGGGTACTGCATTGTAGAACAGCAGCTTTTGAGTTGTACGTAGCTTCCCAAAACATTTCAGTTCTGAAGAGTAATGGATGAAGAATAGCTCTAGTCACAAATATTTTCTAGCGGTTCATTGGCTGGAGTTTTTGAAGGGTGCACGAAATCCACTTCCTGTTTGACATGATGAAAATTCATAACACTTCACATTATGGTACTGCTGCCTCCTTTGCACATGGAAGAAAAATACAGTGTCAGTCCTGTGGGAAGTTTTTGGGGCAGGAGGCTTCACTGAATACATATGAGGAGACAATCCTTTGTGAGTTGTTTTTTTTTTTTGGCCCATTGGGAAGGGAGGTGGGTGGGTCAATTCCTTGTTCATCTTTTTTTTTAAAAAAGCCCAGGACACGGAGGTGCTTAATCTGTTGATGTCTAATCTCCCATGTGTCTCTTTTGGGCCAGAACAGAAGAGAAACTCAACTGGCACGTAAGCAGCTTCCCTTGTCAAAATTTCATTTTCTGACTAGGGAAACTATGTTGAAGAGCCAAGACTGTCCTTTGTGGTGGTTTGAGAGATAATTGTAAGATCTTCATTGTCTTTGGGTGTGGAGTCATGACCAACTGTCTTCCCATAGCAGATAATATATGGATCTCATACAATACCTCATGTGAAGCACTGTCATGTTGAAAGTCTCCTTTAAGTTGAAAACAAAAAATACTAGCAGCCTTTCTTAATTGTAACTTTTTTTTAGATACCTGGAAGGCAAACAGTCAAAAACAGGACGTGAGAACTTTTCTATACCCAACTAGGGTCTCTTTTGCAAGTGGGCTTACAGGAAATCTTTTCTTAACTCTGCTATTCAGTTTTGTCTACCTTCTGACTTGCAATGACGATTCTTACTGTAACAGTCTGAAGACTAAAATAAAAATTCAAGAATTTCCACAAAAATCTTGTCTCCAGAATGATGTGATTTCTCTGGCTAGCTGATGACATGTATAGCACTTGCAAGTGGACGAAGCAGTTTAGAGACTCACTGATGCAATTTGTAAAATACTTGGCAACTTCCTCTATTGTGCCCTTCAGAAGGAGGGGGAATGGAGATGGGCTGTGTGGCGGCGATTTCTCCATCCTAGGTTCATAACCGAGCTGTAGCACCACATGCCAGGAAGCTGACCAGCCAGCTCACGAGCTTTTACCGTGCCCTAATTTGAATTTGAGGGGCAAGATGTTGTGTGCATAATTATGTTGTAAACCACCCATAAAATGCTCCAAGCATCCTAATGCATCAGCAGACAAGACTGGAAGTTGAGTCATGGCAACTGAGCTTCTTTTCTTGTGAGATCAAAACATTTTGCTACTACTCATCCAAGCAGGCTTGTCAGTCTGAAGAGAGTTGGTGGTGAGGCTTCCAATTTATAGTTCATCTTGATTTCACAACACCCTGGACTGAATAGGCTAATTAGGTAGACAGTGGCCTGAATAGGCTCGTTAGGTGGACAATGGCCTGGAGTGCCGTGAAAGTCCCATCTATGCAGTCCTTCCCAGCAGCCATTAAGTACGTGTCATTAGCAGTGGCCTTCCTGGTGGAGTTGTGAAGTGCTTCTGATTTGTCTGAGGATTGGTGAAAGCAGCATAAGTGAGAGACAGATTGGGCCTGAAGTATCGCTCTCTCGACCATACAGTGGCACCTCTACTTAGGAATTTAATCCATTCCGAATGCATGCTCTTAAGTCAAACAACTCTTAAATAGAGGAGACCTATCTAAAAAATATCAATCAATCAATCAATCAATCGAAAAAAGTAAAAATTGTAAGAGTAGACCACATCTAAAATTTGTAAGGCAGCAGTTAAAACACCATGTGTTTTCTGCTCTTAAGTTGAATTGCTCAAGTCGAGCCGCTCTTAAGTAGAGGTACCACTGTACTCTTGTGTCCTTGACCTCCACAACTCCCTGTAGACTTCCATTCCTCAACACCCTCTGCTCATTTTTGCTGTTTCTGGATTTTCCCCTTCTCCAATCTCATTTTGAGCAGTTCTAACTGTAGCGGCTGTTTCATTTGAGTCCAAATCCATTTAGTAGTGCTTCTGGAGTGGAAGGGGCAGTTGGCAGGGTGCTGCTGTTTGCCCAGAGGGCGCTCAAAGGGGGTTTTACAGCCCTCACATTAAGAACATAAGAACATAAGAAGAGCCATGCTGGATCAGGCCAAAGGCCCGTCTAGTCCAGCTTCCTGTATCTCACAGTGGCCTCACCAGATGCCTCTGGGAGCACACGAGATTAGATCTCTGTCTCCTGATACCACTTCCCCTGCATCTGGCCCTTGAAGTACCCCAGTTTTAAGCCTGGAGATGACACATCTCCATCATGGTTTGTAACCTGTGATGCAGCCTTCTCCCGCCCATTCAGCCCTCAAGATCTGGCTTAGTGGAAGCTGTGGCCCCTTTGTGTGTGTGTGGGGGGGGGGGGATTGGTTGGTTGGTTGGTTGGTTGGTTTTCTGTTCCAGGCCATGAGGTCATCATTCCACAGCTTGACATCACAGTTGAGTTTTCTGGTGCTCTTGATGGTGGATCCTCTCGGGTGGATTTCTGTCTAGAGTCATCTGTAACTCTCGTCTCAAAATGCACCAAGCATTGCACTTAGATGGGTTCCAGGCTAGTCCCAAGAAAGCCCCCGACTCGTTGGGGAGCTCCCTGACGAGCTCAAGGATAAGCACGCCCCAGAGACTGAGCGTCCACCCCTCCGTGACCTGGTGAGTGCTGGACAGTAGGGCAACGTTCTCTCTTTTCGGTGAGCTGTGCTACTGCTCCCTGACCACCTGAAGATTGTTGCGTCTGTACCACAAAACCAGTGGGGAGCTCGGTCCATTGGTCCTGTGATGGAGGAGAATTCCAGTCTGTGACACTGCCACTTAGTTTAGACTCCTCAGTCTGGAGGTAACTCCAAATGGTTACACCTGGGTAGAAAATGCATTCGCCATCATTGGTGTGATGCTGATTAACAGTGGTGGGAATTGTACAGGGCCACAGTAGCCCGGAGCTGGTACATGTGCTTTGAAAGCCGGGCACCCCCTTCCTTCCATCCTTCCATTTATATATCGCCCATCTGGCTACAGGGCCTCTCTGGGTGGTTTACAGTCGGCCAGTAAACGATTAAAACAGGCAATAACTTGGTGAATTCAATTCAAATTAAATATAAACAACAGACTGATAACAGTCACCCGCAGTTACTCAACAGATTAAAAAGAAAATAAATATTTCTTTCTTCAAAGTACTGTGTATGTTAATAGTGTCCTATAATTTAACAGTTGTTCTCTCTGGAGAGACAAGATTGGGGAAGGTAGGAAAATTCATCTACAGCCCCCCTGAACCCTGCCTATGTAGGCAGCAGCTGATGGGGCTCCTCAGAAGTCCCAGTGGTTTCCCACTTGTTTTTTTTTTTTTTTAAACTCAGCTTATGCCCTTGAATCTGCTACCTTGTGTTCTCCCCTTCAGACAACTGCCCCTTTTCCGGTGTTGTAAGCCTTGTGTTCATATGCTCCAATAAAGTGTATGGCAGGACTCTCACTGGTCTGCTATGATGCATTGCCCAAGCGTGGATGACAGCACTGAACACATAGTACAGTGGTCCCACAGCTTGCAAATGTAGTCCATTCTGAATGCATGCTCTTAAGTCGAACTACTCCTAAGTCGGGGCACCTATCTAAAAAAATTGAGAAGATAAGTTAAAAAATCAAAAAAATATGAAAAAAATATTTGTAAATAGAGCAGGACATACCAGTATCTAAAATTTGTAAGGTGGCAGTTAAAACCCCAACAGTTTTCCACTCTTAAGTCAAATTGCTCTTAAGTCAAGCTGCTCTTAAGTTGGGGTACCACTGTACAGTGGTACCTTGTATAAAGGAATTAATTCTTTCCAAGTGAAATTCTGTTAAGCAAATTTTCCTTTGTACAAATTGCAATTTCCCATAGGAATACGTTGAAAATGGATTAATCTGTTCCGATGCATAGAAAAATGACACAAACTTCCGTTATTTTGCAAGAAATATTAAAGTGCTCCTTAGAGACCCAAAATATTGTGCAAGAAAATTATTTATTAAGAATAAGTGTTAAAATGTTTTTAAAAATGATACAGTACAGTACAGTACACATCAGTAACTTTACAAACCTACAACGTAAATCTTTAAAGCATCACAGACAAGTGCTTAAAACATGAAATGACTTCTTTTTATTTACAGAACCACACAGTTTAAGTTACAGTACCTCGTCAGGGATGTGAATGTCACTGAGCCTCTGGGGAACAGTGACCATGCTGCAATTACCTTTGCCATGCATGTCGGAGGAAGAGTGTCAACCAAATCAGACATAAAAACCCTTGATTTTCGAAGGGCAAACTTCCCTCAGATGAGGAAACTAGTTAGAGAGAAACTGAAGGGGAGGGTTAGAAGAATCCAATCTCTTCAGAGTGCATGGAGTCTGTTTAAAACAACAATAATAGAGGCCCAGCACAAGTGCATACCACAAAGAAAGAAGAGCTCATTTAAGTCCAAGAGGACACCGGCATGGTTAACGAGTGGAGTTAGAGAGGCTCTAAAGCACAAGGAGAGGTCCTGTAAATGGAAATCCTCCCCAAACGAGGAAAATAAAAAGGAACACAAACTCTGGCAAAAGAAATGTAAAAAGATGATAAGGGAGGCAAAGAAAGACTTTGAGGAACGAATGGCTAGCAATATAAAGGGTAATAATAAAAGCTTCTTTAAATATGTTAGAAGTAGAAAACCTGCCAGAGAACCAATTGGGCCTCTGGATGGTGAGGGAGGAAAAGGGGAGGTTAAGGAGGACTTGGACATTGCAGAGAAATTGAACAAGTTCTTTGCGTCTGTCTTCACGACAGAGGACCTTGAACGGATTCCGCTGCCTGAGCCACCCCTCTTGACTAAAGAATTAAATCAAATACAGGTTAAAAGAGAGGAGGTTTTAGGACTAATTGATAAATTGAGGATTAACAAGTCACCGGGCCCAGATGGCATCCACCCAAGGGTTATTAGGGAACTGAGAAATGAAATTGCAGATCTCTTAACGGTTATATGCAACTTGTCTCTTAAAACGGCCACAGTGCCGGAGGACTGGAGGATAGCAGATGTCACACCAATTTTTAAAAAAGGAAGGAGGGGGGACCCAGGAAACTACAGGCCGGTTAGCCTTACATCTGTCCCAGGGAAGATGGTGGAAGGCCTCATCCAAGAGAAAATCTTAAAACACATAAAAGAACAAACCTTGCTGAGAGAAAATCAGCATGGCTTCTGTAAGGGTAAATCTTGTCTTACAAACCTTTTAGAATTTTTGAAAAGGTCAACAGGCACGTGGATTTGGGTGAACCGGTGGATATAGTCTATCTGGATTTTCAAAAGGCTTTTGACACAGTCCCTCACCAAAGGCTGCTGAGAAAATTGCATAGTCAGGGGATAAGAGGGCAGGTCCTCTTATGGATTGAGAACTGGTTGAGATCCCGGAAACAAAGAGTAGGTGTCAATGGGAAATTTTCACAATGGAGAGAAGTGAAAAGCGGTGTGCCCCAGGGCTCGGTCCTGGGACCGGTGCTTTTCAATCTGTTCATAAATGACCTGGAGACAGGGATAAACAGTGAGGTGGCCAAGTTTGCAGATGACACAAAACTTTTCCGTGTGGTAAAAACCAGAGAAGATTGTGAAGAGCTCCAGAAGGATCTCTCCAAACTGGAGGAGTGGGCTGAGAAATGGCAAATGCGTTTTAATGTAACCAAATGTAAAGTAATGCATATTGGGGCAAAAAATCCAAACTTCATCTATCAACTCATGGGCTCTGAGTTATCCGTGACGGATCAGGAAAGAGATCTTGGTGTGTTGGTGGACAGCTCCATGAAGGTGTCTCCCCAATGTGTGGCAGCAGTGAAGAAGGCCAATTCCATGCTAGGGATTATCAAAAAGGGGATTGAAAATAAAACAGCCAACATTATAATGCCGTTATACAAAACAATAGTAAGGCCCCACCTGGAGTATTATGTACAATTCTGGTCACCGCATCTCAAGAAAGACATAGTGGAACTGGAAAAGGTGCAGAAGAGAGCGACTAAAATGATTACTGGGCTGGGGCACCTCCCTTATGAAGAAAGGCTAAAACAATTGGGCCTCTTTAGTCTGAAAAAAGGCGCTTGAGGGGGGATATGATTGAGACATACAAAATAATGCAGGGTATGAGTAAAGTGGATAGAGGGAAGCTCTTCTCCCTCTCTCAAAATACCAGAACTAGGGGACATACACTCAAATTGAGTGCTGGGAGAGTAAGAACTGACAAAAGAAAATATTTTTTCACCCAGCGCGTTGTAAGTCTATGGAACTCCCTGCCACAGGATGTGGTGATGGCATCTGGCCTGGATGCCTTCAAAAGGGGATTGGACAGATTCCTAGAGGAAAAGTCCATCACGGGTTACAAACCATGATGGAGATATGTAATCTCTAGGCTTTAAACCAGGGTAGTTCAAGGGCCAGATGCAGGGGAGTGGTATCAGGAGACAGATATCTAGTCTCATGCGCTCCCAAACGCATCTGGTGGGGCCGCTGTGAGATACAGGAAGCTGGACTAGATGGGCCTTTGGCCTGATCCAGCATGGCTCTTCTTATGTTCTTATGTTCTAACAGTTGACCCTCTCCCTCCCTTTGTTCCACCTGGGGTTTGTGTCGGCTGAGAGGTGTGCCCGGCCCTTGAAGAGCCTTCAGCTTCTGCTCCCTTGGAGGGCTTTTTAGACCGGCTGGACTCTTCACAGAGGACCCTCTCCCTCCCTTTGTTCCACCTGGGGTTTGTGTCGGCTGAGAGGTGTGCCCGGTCCTTGAAGAGCCTCCAACTTCTGCTCCCTTGGAGGGCTTTTTAGACCGGCTGGACTCTTTACAGAGGACCCTCTCCCTCCCTTTGTTCCACCTGGGGTTTGTGTCGGCTGAGAGGTGTGCCCGGCCCTTGAAGAGCCTTCAGCTTCTGCTCCCTTGGAGGGCTTTTTAGACCGGCTGGACTCTTCACAGAGGACCCTCTCCCTCCCTTTGTTCCACCTGGGGTTTGTGTCGGCTGAGAGGTGTGCCCGGCCCTTGAAGAGCCTTCAGCTTCTGCTCCCTTGGAGGGCTTTTTAGACCGGCTGGACTCTTCACAGAGGACCCTCTCCCTCCCTTTGTTCCACCTGGGGTTTGTGTCGGCTGAGAGGTGTGCCCGGTCCTTGAAGAGCCTCCAACTTCTGCTCCCTTGGAGGGCTTTTTAGACCGGCTGGACTCTTTACAGAGTACCCTCTCCCTCCCTTTGTTCCACCTGGGGTTTGTGTCGGCTGAGAGGTGTGCCCGGCCCTTGAAGAGCCTTCAGCTTCTGCTCCCTTGGAGGGCTTTTTAGACCGGCTGGACTCTTCACAGAGGACCCTCTCCCTCCCTTTGTTCCACCTGGGGTTTGTGTCGGCTGAGAGGTGTGCCCGGCCCTTGAAGAGCCTTCAGCTTCTGCTCCCTTGGAGGGCTTTTAGACCGGCTGGACTCTTCACAGAGGACCCTCTCCCTCCCTTTGTTCCACCTGGGGTTTGTGTCGGCTGAGAGGTGTGCCCGGTCCTTGAAGAGCCTCCAGCTTCTGCTCCCTTGGAGGGCTTTTTAGACCGGCTGGACTCTTCACAGAGGACCCTCTCCCTCCCTTTGTTCCACCTGGGGTTTGTGTCGGCTGAGAGGTGTGCCCGGCCCTTGAAGAGCCTTCAGCTTCTGCTCCCTTGGAGGGCTTTTAGACCGGCTGGACTCTTCACAGAGGACCCTCTCCCTCCCTTTGTTCCACCTGGGGTTTGTGTCGGCTGAGAGGTGTGCCCGGTCCTTGAAGAGCCTCCAACTTCTGCTCCCTTGGAGGGCTTTTTAGACCGGCTGGACTCTTTACAGAGTACCCTCTCCCTCCCTTTGTTCCACCTGGGGTTTGTGTCGGCTGAGAGGTGTGCCCGGCCCTTGAAGAGCCTTCAGCTTCTGCTCCCTTGGAGGGCTTTTAGACCGGCTGGACTCTTCACAGAGGACCCTCTCCCTCCCTTTGTTCCACCTGGGGTTTGTGTCGGCTGAGAGGTGTGCCCGGCCCTTGAAGAGCCTTCAGCTTCTGCTCCCTTGGAGGGCTTTTTAGACTGGCTGGACTCTTCACAGAGGACCCTCTCCCTCCCTTTGTTCCACCTGGGGTTTGTGTCGGCTGAGAGGTGTGCCCGGTCCTTGAAGAGCCTCCAGCTTCTGCTCCCTTGGAGGGAGGGCTTTTTAGACCGGCTGGACTCTTCACAGAGGACCCTCTCCCTCCCTTTGTTCCACCTGGGGTTTGTGTCGGCTGAGAGGTGTGCCCGGTCCTTGAAGAGCCTCCAGCTTCTGCCCCCTTGGAGGGCTTTTTAGACCGGATGAATTGCAAGATGGCGGGCGGCAGCAACAGCGTTCCATCCTTGCTGCACTTCCAATTCTTAATCGACTCTAAATTTCTTGGCTGAAATCTTCATGTGGTCTGAAGACAGAACCAAGGTTTTTTTTTTCCTCCCCGCCTTCGTCACCACTTCCAAATTAGTCTGTTTTGCCATATCTAATTTTAATTCTGCTAGAATTTGCTCCTCCGCATACCGGGACGCAGGAGGATTTTTATATGTTTTGTTGTTTTAATAGTTCTATGTTGTTTATGCTTTATATCTGATGTATTCTATTGTTGTTGATTTGGTATGTATTGCTTTTGTTAGCCGCCTAGAGTACTACATGTAGTAGATAAGCGGGATATAAATACAAGAATAAATAAATAAATAAATAAATGAAATGACTTCTTTTTATTTACAGAACCACACAGTTTAAGTTACAGTACAGAACAGTTCCAGACTTTAACAAACAATTCCTAAAGAATTTCTAAGAAGAGGATCAGGTTGATTGATTGGTCATCATCACCAGAAGGCTCTTTTAAATCATTTTTAAAAGGCTCAAACAATTCCTGTGCACTTTAACTTAATGCTTCCAGGACGCATAGCATCCTGGAAGCATTTGCAAATGCTGCAAAGCAAGGTTTTTAAAAACCACGACCATTTTTCTGTTGTATGGATTCGTCCCATAGGCAATTCCATCAAGCAAGTTTCCCCTATCTCTGGAATTTTTTTCCATTAATTGAATTTTCTGTTAAATCAACCACTCATTATACGAGGGCCTGCTTCTAATTTTGATTTCAAGCTTAGGATGGGCCATGAGCAGGTTTCAAGGCATCATCCTATTTAGGGTTTTTGGGCGGTGGGGTAGGGTGGGGCAGGGATATTCTCAGGGATTGCAACTTGGAAAGATATTTGCTAGGATGGCCAAACAATGTCCATCTTAGCTTCTTAGGATTAGCTGTATGTAAGAGAGGTCAAGCCAGGAAATTGTTAGGAAGAACTTCCTGATGTTTAGAGCTGTTCAGCAGCGGAATATGCTGCCACGGAGGGTGGTGGAGTCTCCTTCTTGCGAGGTTTTTAAGCAGAGGCTGGATGGCCATCTGTTGGGTGTACTTTGATGGGGGTTCCTGCAAGGCAGAGGGTTGGGATGTCCCTTGAAGTCTCTTCTGACTACTACGATTCTGTGGTCCCAGGCAGTATTGCTTCCAAAGATATGGGCCTGCTCCTAGAAAATGATGTTCTGAGACCAAGACATATTAGATATTTACTGTCCAATTATGAGGGACCATGTTTGAGGATGTAGCAGGGGCAGGGAAGGGACAGCTGCAGAAGCTCTTGGAGCACAGAACTAACTTCAGCTATCCTGACAGGTGGCTTTTTGTCCAGAGAGGGGCAGGAGACGTTCTGGCCACCTTGCTCTCTCCAGATCTCTTGATCTGGAAGTTGAGTCATACCAAATAGACTTACAGTGGTACCCCGTCTTAAGCGCAGCTCGACTTAAGAGCAGTTTGACTTAAGAGCCGAAAGCTGTTGGCGTTTTAACTGCCACCTTACAAATTTTAGATATGGTGTGTTCGACTTACAAATATTTGTTTTCTTTTTTAACTTATTTTTTCAACTTTTTAGATAGGTATCCCGACTTAAGACTAGTTTGACTTAAGAGTGTATTTGTAAGTTGAGGTACCTCTGTATTTTTCTAGAGAGATTGAAATGTTTCACTGCTCATCCAAATAGCTTCATCAGTCTGAATACAGCTAGTTGCAAGTCCTCCATCTTATAGTCAGCTTTGACCTCTTGTCACCCTGGTCTGAAATAGGATCATAAGATGAACAATGGCCTGAATAGGCTTGTTAGGTAGACAATAGTATCCATAGTCTTAATGTCAACAATGGCCTATGGTGCTGAAACCCATAAAGTATGGGTCGTTAGCTATGGCCCTGGTGGTGAAGGCTTTTTGATTTGTCTGAGTATTGTTGAAATCACATCCTGGTAAGTGGCAGATAGACTCTATTGAGGTAGGGGTTTTCAATGCTCACATGAATGGCTTCCCTGACCCCTCTCTCAAGCCACCTCTCCTGATGTTCTCGAGGTCTCCACCCAGACTGTTTCTGCGAGGCTGGTTGGATAGGAAGCACCTGTAGAAGAAGGTGGGGGCGCTGGAGGGTTGTCTCGCCTCCCTTTGCATTTGCGCTATGCACCCAGGACACAATCCTTACCCTGGTCCTCAGAACATTTATCTAAAACTTCACAGCAAGCTGTAACCGACAGGCATCACCAATAGGAGTTGCATCTTCCACTTCCAGAGGCACCCTAACGCTTAATATGAGTTAACTGCAGCTGGTGGTTTGCGGTGCAGAGTGCTCGCTCTCAGCTACGGCGTGTCCTGGAGCACCGAAGCAGCTGGGACATAAGAACATAAGAAGAGCCATGCTGGATCAGGCCAAAGGCCCATCTAGTCCAGCTTCCTGTAGCTCACAGTGGCCCCACCAGATGCGTTTGGGAGCGCATGAAACTAGATATCTGTCTCCTGATACCACTCCCCTGCATCTGGCCCTTGAAGGACCCCGGTTTTAAGCCTGGAGATGACAGATCTCCATCATGGTTTGTAACCTGTGATGGACTTTTCCTCCAGGAATGTGTCCAGTTCCCTTTGGAAGGCATCCAGGCCAGATGCCATCAACACATCCTGTGGCAGGGAGTTCCACAGACTAACAACACACTGGGTAAAATAATATTTTCTTTTGTCTGTTCTCACTCTCCCAACCCTCAATTTGAGTGGATGTCCCCTAGTTCTGGTAGTTTGTGAGAGGGATAAGAGCTTCCCGCTATCCACTTTACTCATGCCCAGCATTATTTTGTACGTCTCAATCATATCCCCCCTCAGGCGCCTTTTTTCCAGACTAAAGAGCCCCAAATGTTTTAGCCTTTCCTCATAAGGGAGGTGCCCCAGCCCAGTAATCATTTTTGTCGCTCTCTTCTGCACCTTTTCCAGTTCCACTATGTCTTTCACACGCTGCCTGAACGGAGAAACCCACAGACGTCCGTCCCCCAAAACCTGGAGGACTGAGGAGGGGCGTGTGCACACACTCTTCTGAAAGTAGCGCACAGGCAGTTTAAAGAAGCCCACGGGCTGTTCAAAGTTGGGCAGCCCTGTCTTAGCAGAATGCATTGTAGAGTTGCATGCCACAGGAGCTGCAGGAAGGGCTGTCCCTATCCCAGCAAGCAGGGACGGGAAGAAACCATGATACGAAGTGAGACCAGTGGTCTCAGCACAGCAGCCCAAGAGAAGGTGGGAGGACCTGAGCTCCCCCCTCTCTGGAGACCTTGGCTCCAGTATCAGTGACACCAATGGGGCATGATTCCTGAGCAAATACCCATAGTGGAGGAAAGTACACACAAAAAGCCCGGCAGGGCACAATGATTGATCATAAAGGCACAATCCGTCCATTCAGGAATAACCCATAGCCTCCTGGAAGACTGGAAAAGGTGTCCCCTGGATAATGGCATGCAGCTGGCAAATCCCTCCCTTCCAGAAGCATTCCTTGCACTGGAATGGGACCAAACTTACCCACTTCATGGGCACTGACTTTCCCAGAGGACAGTTGAAATTGAGGAAAAATGTTCTGCCTGCATCTCAAGCTCTAACCACTTCTGGTCATAATTAATTATATTGGAATTTTATTTTGTTTTCCATTTTGCCTAAATTTCATATGCACATTAAATCATGCAACGGTTTGCGATGAAGAAAGAGAGAACGGCAATCAATCGTGCTGCAAGGCAGCCGTTGTTGCATTTTCCCAGTGCTGTGCCTTTTCCAGAACTGTGCAAAACGCACACATCTTGGTGTGCTGGCGGACAGCTCAATAATGAAGGTGTCTACCCAATGTGTGGCAGCGGTGAAGAAGGCCAATTCCATGCTAGGGATGATCAAAAAGGAGTATTGAAAATAAAACAGCCAACATTATAATGCCATTATACAAAGCAATAGTAAGGCCCCACCTGGAGTATTGTGTACAATTCTGGTCACCGCATCTCAAGAAAGACAGAGTGGAACTGGAAAAGGTGGAGAAGAGAGCGACTAAAATGATTACTGGGCTGGGGCACCTGCCTTATGAGGAAAGGCTAAAACATTTGGGGCTCTTTAGTCTGGAAAAAAGGCGCCTGAGGGGGGATATGATTGAGACATGCGAAATAATGCAGGGCGTGAGTAAAGTGGATAGAGGGACGCTCTTCTCCCTCTCACAAAATACCAGAACTAGGGGACATCCAATCAAACTGAGGGTTGGGAGAGTGAGAATAGACAAAGGAAAATACTCCTTTACCCAGCGTGTTGTTAGTCTGTGGAACGCCCTGCCACAGGATGTGTTGATGGCATCTGGCCTGGATGCCTTTAAAAGGGGACTGGACAGATTCCTGGAGGAAAAGTCCATCCTAGGTTACAAACCATGATGAAGATGTGTCATCTCCAGGCTTAAAAACCAGGGTACTTCAAGGGCCAGATGCAGGGGAGTGGTAGCAGGAGACAGAGATCTAGTATTGTGCACTCCCAGAGGCATTTATTTATTTATTTATTTATTATTAGATTTATACCCCGCCCATCTTCCCAGGGGAACTCGGCGGCTTCCAACAAGCTGACCAATGCAGCAGTATTCAAATACAGAGTACAATATAGCAAATTCAGTTCAAAATACAGGTACAATAAAACAAGCAAACAGATTAAAGTTAAAAACACTAAGGCATACGAACAGATGTGGCTCAACAGCCCAACATCTTACTAATTAAAGTAAACGGTAATAGCAGATGGCGGGGAAAAAATAATGCTTAAATAACTGAGTGAGTTAAACTTTGGTCACCAAAGGCCTCACGATTAGAGATGGGCACGACTTAGCGGTATTCCCGTTTCCGTTTCCGTTACTCTACGGAAACGGTAACGGGAATTACTCCGCCAGAATTCGAGCTCGAACCGACAAACGAACAATTTGGTCTGATTTGTCGTGCTCGTTACTTGCACGCGGCGATCGTGCAATGCCAAGCGGCACAGAAAAAAAGTTTTTAAAAGTTAAAAAAAAACCCCGATTCCCGGCCCTAAAAGCAGGCGAAAACTGTCTGAGGGCACCTACCAGGCCAGAAGGTTTTTTTTTTTTTTTTTTTGGGGGTTCCCGCCCCCTTTCCTTGGCTAGTGCTACTGCTGCGCTGCGCTGGTACCAGGCCGGGGGGGGGCATTGTCTCGTCTGCCTTTGCCATGCGGTGTGCGGGCAGGGGGTCCAAAATGGCGACCGCAATATTTTTTTTGAAATCCTTGCCCAAAACCCCACCAAAGCACCACAGAAACATGCGAAAGTTACCTATTTTAAATGCTTGATTTTTTACAGTAGCAGCAGTGGGTTTGTCTTGCCAAAATACGTCTCCGTTGATTTTATTTTATTTTTTCTTAATTTATTTTTTTACACCTGCGCAACGATGGGCTGGCCATGGGACGGGACCATGCAAATTTTTGGAGCCATTCCACCAATCGCATGGACAGGTTTTGACTGACACTTCTGGATGTGCCAGAGGGCATAAAAAGCCGAGGCAGTTCCAGTCCGTCATAGTCTGGGCTTGGATCTTGTGGAGGGTGGTCAGGGCTGGATTGCTGCGCTCAGTCTAGTTTCGATTTCGCGGTCACGGTCTCGGTCTCGCTAGGCAGGGAGGGAATTGAATTGATTTTAATTCGCAAAACATAATAATTTCTTTTATTCCCTGTGGGGAATAGCAACACAGTGTTTATTCTTTTTTGTTTTCTGCATTTTTGAGGAAGAGCTCCGTTTTTTATTTGCTTATATTTGCTTCAAGGGGGAGGGAAGATTTGAGTGGGAGCGGTAGGGGAGGGGAGGTGCTGCGGATTTATTTTGAAAATATATTATTTTACACTACCATACCATTTCTTTTGTATCCCAATTTCCCACCAAGTTCATTTACTTGGCCAAGGTCCTTTTACCCTGCGCCTACAGCTTTTTTGCTGCTGTTGCGATTGGGGTTTTGGAAGGGAATCCAGCAACCCTATCTTACCCTAGTAGCAGCTTATAGTTTTATTCCATTTATTTTCTATTCTACAGTTTATTAGCAAGTGGCAAGCAACAGCCAAGGTCCAGTACTAGTGCTTAGAAGGGGAGGTTGGAGGCTGTGGATTAAATTACTTTAAAAATATTATACAGAGTACAGACTGAGTAGGCAGAGTCTCCCTCGCCAACCAGTGCACTCCAATTTCTCAAACACAATTGTTGGCAACAAGGGTAGGGCACCTTCCTCTATAGAACATTTTACAATTTCATTTTACTTAACACTTATAGATATTCTTTCACTTGTCCAACACCTCATTCATTTTTTTGCAGTCAGGCACTCAAACAAACATTTGTTGAAGGGCAGGCATCCAGCCACCTCTATAGAACTTTTTCTTCAATTACATCTTTGAAGAAGTTACATTTATCTTAGTTACTGTGCATTATTTGTGAAAGTTGGGTGCTGCCAGATTTTGCAAACCCCTTGCTTCTATTAGCTTGGTTTTTGTGCAGTTGTAACTTACATCTGTGAAGAAGTTAAGTTACAGTTCTCCTAATTACACTTGCCCTGTGCATTGTGAAACTTGTTTGCCAGGATTGGCAAACCCCTTGCTTCTACTAGCTTGGTTTTTGTGCTGTTTTTGTGAGTCAACCTCACTCATTTACTCGCCAGTTTGCCACCAGTCTACATACACAATTACATTTTTGAAGAAGTTACATTTCTCTTTGTTACACTTGCCCTGTGCTGTGCATTGAGAAACTTGTTTGCCAGGATTGGCAAACCCCTTGCTCCTATTTCCTTGTTTGTTGTGCTGCTGTAACTTGTGAGTCCATCTCACTCATTTACTTGCCACCACAGTCTACATACACAATCCAATTACAACTGTGAAGAAGTTACAGTTCTCTTTGTTACACTTGCCCTGTGCAGGGCATTGAGAGACTTGTTTGCCAGGATTGGCAAACCCCTTGCTCCTATTTCCTTGTTTGTTGTGTTGCTGTTGTCTGAGTCCATCACACTCATTTACTTGCCCCCACAGTCTACATACACAATCCAATTACAACTGTGAAGAAGTTACAGTTCTCTTTGTTACACTTGCCCTGTGTAGGGCATAGAGAGACTTGGGTGCCAGGATTGGCAAACCCCTTGCTCCTATTACCTTGTTTTGTTGGGTTGCTGTTGTGAGTCCATCTCACTCATTTACTTACAGTCTGCATACACAATCCAATTACAACTGTGAAGAAATTACAGTTCTCTTTGTTACACTTGCCCTGTGCAGGGCATTGAGAGACTTGTATGCCAGGATTGGCAAACCCCTAGCTCCTATTACCTTGTTTGTTGTGTTGCTGTTGTGTGAGTCCATCTCACTCATTTACCTGCACAGTTCCTTGGTGCTTTTCTTTACTATCACATTATACATTCCCTGGCCTGAGCCACAAGAAGTGAGAAAAATGAGGAGGGGTCGCACAGCTAGAGGGCAGGGGAGGGGGACCCCTACTAAGATAAATAGGGGCACGTTTCTGAGGGAAGGGACAGGAAGTAGTGCAGAAAGTGATACTGGTGCAACTCCCTCCCCGAGTAGCAGTGCCAGTGGCACAAGCAGCACTGTGCCATCGTCTGTCACCGAGGGAAGCATGGATGAGGCGTACCAAATCCCATCTCCGTTACCTGACAGCCCCACCCTTAATCAGCAAGAAGACAAGGGCTCTGATTCTGAAATGGCATCAGAATCAGAATCGGGCTCCTTGTATCTAAACATGCCAGATTCTGAGGACCTGTTGGCAGGGACAGATTTAAGGCAGGCTCCAGGCAGTGACGGAAGGAGCAGCCCTCTTTCCACCCAGAGTACCACCAGTGAGAGCAGTAGTACTACTCTACTTTCCCGGCAGGGCAGAGGCCACACCAGCACCACAGCAGCGGCAGCGGCAGGCAATAACAGAGGGGGCGTTACTTTCTGTAAGCCACGAGGGTGTCTCTGGGAGCATTTTGAGAACAGCCCCCAAGACGCAAGGATGGCGGTGTGCAAGATATGCGGGGTGGTCTTGCGCAGGGGGAATGACCCCAAACACCTCTCCTCAAGTGGTTTGCGCAGCCACTTGATGAGGAAGCACCCTGGGACTCTGCCTGGAACCCTGTCAGGCCCTTGCTCTTCAGGGAGGAAGAGAGGGGAAGAAGGGTTAGAGAAAGAAAAACACAGCTCCGCTAGTGAGAGTGGGAAGAGGCAGGCCACTCTGCAGGAAGTGGGGCTGTTGGGTGGGACTTTTGTCAGCCCGCGAAATAGGGCCAAAGCACAGGAGACCACCACTCGAGTGGTGGGTGAAATGGTGGCCACGAACGGGTTGCCCCTCTCCTTTGTGGAGTCATCAGGCGTCAGGCACCTGATGAAGCACGTGGCACCATGGTACGAGACTCCATCCCGGCGTACCTTCAGCAGGCGGGTGATTCCCTCCCTTTATGAGTCTGTCAGGGACAGGATCCGGGCCCTGCTGCAGGCGGCCAGAGGGAGGAAGATCCACATCACTTCCGACCTCTGGACCGGTGGGCACCACGGATAACTCTCACTGACGGCTCATTGGTGGCAACCCAAGGAGGTCCTGGAGCCCCGGACATCCCATGAACAGCTGCAGGGGGAGGCACAAGGCAGCACCCCAAGAGGGTATAGGGTGGTGCTTCTCCAGGCACAAAGCATGAAGGACAACGCCACAGGGATCAACATTGCTGACGTTCTCAAGACAGCAATGCGAGAGTGGGGATTGGGGACAGAGGGACAGGTCAATCGTGGAGTCATGGTTACAGACGCGGGCCGTAACATGACCAACGCGGTTCTTGGGGCAGGGTTCCAGGGCATCGTGTGCGCAGCACACAAACTGCATCTAGTGGTGGGCGATGCCATTGGCCTGGGTGCACCAAAGGACTCCTGCAGTGAGGGGACCAGGGAGACCAGGGCCTTGCTGGACAAGTGTCGGAAGATCGTGGGGCACTTCGTTTGCAGCGTCAAGGCAGCCAGGATGATGCGTGAGAGGCAGGCGGAGACAAGCCGACCGGAGCACATCCTGATCCAGGACGTGACCACCCGGTGGAACTCCACCCACGAAATGGTCAAGCGTCTGGTGGAGCAGAAGGAAGTGGTGGAATACATCATGTCAACCACCCCAGTCCTGCATGAGGGGAGGGAATTGGACCTTGGTGCTACCGAGTGGCTCGCCCTCTCCCAGATGGCGGATATCCTGCAGCCTTTTGAGGAGACCACCCACGTCCTCAGCAGCTACAACGCCAGCCTGGGCCACGTTCTCCCCCTGCTCAATGCCCTTCGCCAACGCCTAGAGACCAGTATCCAGGAAGAAGGCAATCTTCTCCCTAAGAGCAGGGCATTGGCAGACAGGCTGTTGACCGGCGTGGATACCCGCCTTGGCCCACTAAGAAGGGAAAACGTGTACCAGATGGCCTGCCTGTGCGACCCTCGCGTCAAGGGTTCCCTGGCGGCCAGCACTGCCGAACTGAAATCCTGGAAGACGGAGCTATGCCGTCAAGTCAGGGCTCTCTCCGATGAGGGCCAGGCATTTCAGAGGGCGCACGGAAGCCAGAGCGATGCTGAGGAGGAGTCCTCGCAAGGATCCACATCCCTCTGTACTCCAGGAGTGTTCACCCAGAGACCAGGTTCCGTTCCAGCAGCCAACTACCTGACCTCTGCCCTAGCCATGGCAGTTTCCTCCTCAGTGGAGGCAAGGGAGGAAGAAGTAGCAGACCCCGCTCAGACCATGGTGAAGGAGTACATGGCCGAGCCCCTCCAACCCCTCAGCTCGGACCCACGGCACAACTGGGCCAGAAAGGCAGACCTCTGGCCCGCTCTTTCAACTCTAGCATTGGACCTCTTGTCTATCCCACCCACCAGTGTCCAGAGTGAGCGTGTCTTCTCCCACATGGGAGATGTCCTGAGGCCGCGCCGCTGTCGCCTGGACCCGGAGACGGTGGAAAGGTTGACTTTCATCTGCTTCAACCTTTCCACCTTGGGATTACCCCAACACTCCAAGAACTAAGTTGCTGCCTGTAACCTAACCTCCTGCCTGCAATCCTCCATGCCCGCCTGCAAGCCTGCCTGCCTCCTCTTGGCCCTACGAGCCTGCCTGCCTGCCTGCCTGGCCCTGTGACTACCTGCCGACTCCAGTGCCTAATGCCTGCAAAACTGCCTGCTTGACTGCCTGCCTGCCTGCCTGCCTGCCTACCTGTATTCTCTCTCACACACAATTGAAGGGTACTATTAGTGGCCCAATTTTTCTAGCCCTGGCCTGTCTCCAAACCAGACAGGGCCACTCAAAGTGTCATTGGAAAGGGTCTGTCTGTATTGGCCCAATGTTTCCCCTTTTGCCATGGCTGGTCTGAGAGAGACCCTAATACCTGCCTTCCTTGGTGCTTCACACCGTTCCCTGGGGTTTAGGCGCCAATCTGCTAACAAAGTGGTGAGGAAGCACTTTACAACAACCTACCTCAAAGACTGAGTATCAGGGGGCAAGCTCCCCTCCTTACAGCCTTAAAGAAATAGACCCACCCAGTTCTCCTGCTTCCACTCTGTCTCCTTGGTTGCCAAAACCCGGTCTCCTGGGGTGGCGATAGAAACTCTGCCTGCCAAGGCGGAAACAATCCTCCCTACTGGCACTTTGGCTTAGTGCCTTCCCAATCCCTAGCCTTGGAGGATGGTATCCTCTAAGCATGCGCCTAGGCTACACACACATACCTGTAAGCCAGACGAGATGCTTCCCTGCCTGCCCGGCCCTCTGCCAACCTGCCTGCCTGTCAGACTCGACCAGTCCCGGCTTTGAGCATGCCTTCAAGTTGCTTCTCATTCAACCTCCTCCAGTCTGCCCTTCTGGCCTCCCAGTCCCATACTTTGTCGTCTGGTCTGGTCTGTGAACCACTAAGAAGGGCTGTGGAAAGGGAAAGACAGTGGGAAGAGGCAGGCCTCTCTGCAGGAAGTGTTGCCGCTGTGTGGGAGTTTTGTCCGCCTCCGCTACCGCTAATTTTCACTCTGAGCTGCAATGCACTGTGAAGGGAGGGACAAGGAAGCCTCCATGTTTGGTTCTTGGTGGATACTCTGACGCACACTGACTGTGTGAGTCTGTAATTCACACAGACCTAGCTCTGTCTCCTCCGCCACTCTTTCCACTGGGCTGCCAGCTGTGGCTCATAAAGAAGGGAAAAAATGTACTAGTTGCGTGGTGGTGGCACTCTGGCACCATTTACAAATGGAAGAGTTTCCCAAAAGTTCCAGGCTTGGCTTTTGGAGTTGTGGGAGCTGGGATTCACAACAAAGGGCATGGTAGTGGATTGCCGGCCCAGCAGTTAGCAAGTCTATCTGCACACAGCTGGGAAGGTAGAGTCAGACTCAGATTCTGGCTTGCTGCTGTCCTTTTGGCAGCCTGTGTGGTCTAAGACTAGTCAGACTCACTCCAGCTTGTGGCCTCCGCCACTCTTTCCTCTGGGATGCAATGCCCTGTGGCTCACAAAGAAGGGAAACGTACTTGTTGTGTGTGCGTTTCTGCTCACTTGTCATAATGTGCTCTTCATCACTGGTCAGCAAGAACAATGTTTACGGCAAGTAGCAGCAATCTACATTGGGAGTTCTTTGAGACATTTGCATCAGAGTCAGGACCCCATGTGCAATGCCCTGGCTCACAAAGAAGGGAAACGTCCTTGTTGTGTGTGCGTACTCCTGTCCGAAAGTCCCCTGTGTGGATCTTGGTGCTGTGCTGTGTGACTCATTGTGCGCACACTGTTGGGCTTGGCTAAAGCTAATGGATCTTACTCTGCCTTTTTAATCTCATATAAACTATGTTACATTAATTTATGTAATGATAGCTTTTCCTTTAAAGAACATGCAGAAAAGCTGACTTAATCTGGCTTGACAACTAACCTGAACACAGTACTGTACCTGATGTTCAAGCTAGGCACTCAGTGCTTAAACATTTTATAATCATTTCTGCCCTAACCCCGGAACAAAGGCTGCCGGACAAGAAAAGTTACTGGTTGCAAATCTAGGTTGTGATTGATGATGATAATGATTGAGTTATGGGAACACTCTTCAGGAACAGCTGGTGGTTGGCTTAGGGTTAGGGTTAAGGGGGATGTTTAGGCCTCCGCTACTCTGTCCTCTGGGCTGCACCACACTGTGTCTCACTAAGAAGGGCTGGAGTGGAATGTACTTGCGCGTACCACAGTTCTGCACAATAATCGTTTGTTTCTTAGAAATAGAAGAGCCTTTCAGGAGGAAGTTCCAGGCTTGGCTCTTGGAGTTGTGGAACTGCTGTGATTCACTACGAAGGGCATGGAGATGGAATGCCGGCACGGCAGTTAGGAGCAGTCTACCAGCACACAGCTGGGAAAGAAAGTCAGAAAGCTTGGCTTGCTGTCCTTTTGGAAGCCTGTGTGGTCAAAGACTCAGACTCACTCTAGCTCTGTGTCTTCTCCCTGCCTGCCTGTCAGGCTCCCCCCACTTCTGGCTTAGAGGAGGCCTTCCAGCCGCTTCTCCTTCACCCTAACAGCATGGTCCAGTTAGTGCTTCAAGTTCAGCCCTGTCGCCACTGCCCTCAACTTGCCCATGCAGCAACCACGGCTGCGCCCGCCTCTTGGCAGAAAACCACTTGAAGACCAACTGTAACAGTGCATTCACTCATCAACTATTTTGTTTAGAAGAACTGGTGGACTCTGTCATCCCACATTCGGGGGGGGGGGTTCTTCACGCAGTCTAGGTTGGGAAATCCTTTGGCTGAGGGAGGGGCGATTCGGTGGTTCTCCTTCAACCCCTTCTAGTCTGGCCTTTTGGCCTCCCCTACCCTTCACTCTGGGTTGCACACACTGTGCCTCACAGAGAAGGGCATTGTGCTTGTGTGCTAGAAAACAGCCGTGGGGTGGGCCCGTGATTAGGCAGAACTCTGCCTTGCTCTCCTCAAGGTGGTTGCGCAGCCACCTCATGCGAAAGCACCCTTGGACTCTGCCTGGGACAGTGACAGGACTCTGCAGGAAGGAGTGCCGCAGTGTGGGAGTGTTGTCAGCCTCCGGACCGCCAATTAGTCTTCAGTGGGCTGCCATTGCCATACACTGTGGCTCACAAAGAAGGACAACTTACTGCCGTGCTGGTGGCCCTCTGTCACCGTTATAAATAGGACAGTTTATCAGAAAGTTCAAGGCTTGGCTCTTAGAGTTGTGGGGAATGTGATTCACTACGAAGGGCATGCCACTGGGATGCAATGCACTGACTGTGGCTCTCTGTGAAGGGAGGGAGCAAGGAAGCCTCCAGGCTTGGTTCTGTGTGGGTACTCTGACTCACACAGACAGTGAGCCTGTGGTTCTCAGACCTACTGTCTTCCGTGGGCTGGGCTGAAAAGCTATGTCACTCACTGAGAACGGAACATGGATGGGCTGGGAGTTTACCAGGAAACCAGCACATAGCTGGGGAGGAAGACCCTCTGGCTTGCAGTCCTTTTTTCAGAGTGGTCTCAGGCCTCAGAGTCAGACACCATGTGGACTCTGCTTTTCCACTGGGCTGCCAACTGTGGCTCACAAAGAAGGGAAGCCTGCGTAGGTGTACATAACAGATTGTCGGAAAGGTGCAGCCTGGCCCTTGTTGGTGGATGGATACTTGGAGTCACTGACTGTGAGTCTGTGAGGGAAGCGCGACTGTGTTCCATTTGCTGCAACCCACTGTGGCTCACGAAGAAGGGCATTTTCCTGGCGTTCTCCTCAGGCCATTCAGCTACGCTGGGGAGCTGGAGCTTCCTGGCAATGATCCTCCCCTACGGAGGCCCTGTGGCCTCAGACTCAGGCTATGTGGCCTCCTCCAGCCACTCTTTCCTCTTGGATGCAAAACACTGTGGCTCACTAAGAAGGGAAGAGTAGTTGTGTGCAGCACGCACTCCAGTAGTTTATCGGACAGTTCCAGGCTTGGTTCTTGGAGTTGTGTTGGAGCTGGGATTCACTACGAAGGGCATGGTAGTAGTTTGAGGGGAGTTTCTAATTCACACAGACCTAGCTCTGTCTCCTCCACCACTCTTTCCACTGGGCTGCCAGCTGTGGCTCATAAAGAAGGGAAAAAATGTACCAGTTGCGTGGTGGTGGCACCACCATTTATAAATAGAACAGTTTCCCAAAAGTTCAAGGCTGGGCTTTTGGAGTTGTAGGAGCTGGGATTCACAACGAAGGCCATGGTCGTGGATTGCTGGCCCAGCATTCAATTACTCCAGCTTGTGGCCTCCGCCACTCTTTCCTCTGGGATGCAAGACACTGTGCCTCACAAGGAAGGGAAGAGGAGTTGGGTGCCAGCACTCCATTAGTTTATTGCAAAGTTGCAGGCTTGGCTCTTGGAGTTGTGTGGGAACCAACTGTGATTCACAAAGAAGGGCATGGTAGTAGACTGCCGGGCCGGCAGTTAGCAAGTCTACCAGCACACAGCTGGGGACTTGGGGAGGAAGAGTCAGACTGAGAATGTGGCTTGCTGTCCTTTTTGCAGCCTGTGTGGTGCCAGACCAAACTCAAGGTGATTGGCCTCCTCCGCCAGTCTTCCTCTGGGCTGCAAGACGCCGTGTTTCACACGGAAGGGGGTCCCTGATTTGAACAGCGTTCGTACGTACAGCACCACCAAGACTTAGTCAAAAAGTGACATGTGGTGGACGGTGGTGCATCGCAGGCAGTGTGGTGCCAGACCAAACTCAAGGTGATTGGCCTCCTCCTCCAGTCTTTCCTCTGGGCTGCAAGACGCCGTGTTTCACACAGAAGGGGGGTACTGATTTGAACAGCGTTCGTACTACGTACGGCACCACCCAAGAGTTTGTCAGAAAGTGCCATGTGGTGCATCGCAGGCAGTGTGGTGCCAGGCCAGACTCAAGGTGATTGGCCTCCTCCGCAACTCCGTCCTCTGGGCTGCAAGACACTGTGACCCAAGGCCAGTGGCATTTAAATTCCTGTCATGCCATTCAGCTCCATCCTTTTTATACTGGAGCTGGCAAGGAGCCTGCCGCACTCTGGCTCTGTGCTGTGGTGCTCTCATACTCTGCCTTGTGGCCTGGCCGGAGTGGCCGCCCTTACTCTGGCCTTATGGACGCGTCGACCAGAGATAGTCCTCCTCCTTGTATAGCCTAGTGGGCTGGGCTGTGGGCTGTAAAACTTAAGTAAGAGCAACCCAGAGCCCTATCCCATTCCCATCCCTACCAAAACTATTCCTGGCTGTAGCTACTAGCTAGGTACGTAGCTTAACCACCTCAGGCTCTAACTGCTAATGTTTTTGTTGACCATGACCAAAAGCAGGGTTGCATTGGCTTTGGCTTTATTGCTTGTCCTTTAAGTGTGTGTGACTTTGACTGTGAATGTGAAGTGAAGGCAGAAGGACCTTGGTGATGGGGGGCCAATTTGAGAGGAGTAGAGTAGCAGACCCCTCATCCAGATTTGGGGAGGAACGGAATGTCTGTTTCTCCTGCTGCCTCTGAGAGAGGTGGAGGGGAGATGGGATGGATTCAAAACCAAACAACAAAAAAGTACAACAAACAGGCACGTCAGCCAGACCAAGTAGGGTGGCTGGCTGGTTCAGCATCAGCAGATTCAGCACAGCAGACCAAGAGGAAAAAAAAGAAATGCAAATTTGTTTCTGCCCCACTTTGTTTGCTTAGGATGCACTAGCCTTGTTGTGCAGCAGCAAGTCCATCACCCAGGCAGGTTTAAACTGTATTTCGCCTGCTCATTTGCGGGACCCGCACCCACCTGCCCGCGCGCCCGCGCGCTAGCCACTCCCCCTGCCGCTGCCGCCGCCCACGCATGTACCCCCGCGCCGCCGCCGCCCGCGCTGTGCCCGCAAGCCGCAAGTCTCGGTCGGACGTCAAAATGCGCGAAATCGCGGCAGAAACGGAAACGAAAAAACGAACGACTAATTTTTGCGAATTTTCGCGAAAAACGGAGACGACCCGAAACGGAACCGGCCCGACTAACGACAACTCGAAAAAATTTTTTTTCAAGTCGTGCCCATCTCTACTCACGATAGAGCAGAGTTTTCAAAGCCCTATGGAAGGCCAGCAGGGATTCTGCAGAGCACACATCACTAGGAAGGCTGTTCCACAGTGAGGGGGCCGCCATTGAGAAGGCCCAGTTACGGGTGGTAGTTTTCCAGGCCTCTCTAGGGGTGGTGACCCGGAGCGAGTGCACTCGCGACTGCCGGACTGGTCGGGCCGAGGTTGATCACTGGGCGATCCGCTCTGCCAGGTAGTCCGGGCATCTGGTAGGGCCACTGTGAGATACTGGAAACTGGACTAGATGGGCCTTTGGCCTGATCCAGCATGGCTCTTCTTATGTTCTTATCTGTAACATCTGTCATCCTGCTAGTCTGTGGGAATTAGGTGATTAAATTTGAATGCAGTGTCCTTGGCCAATGCACCTCTGTGGGCCTTGTGGCCAGAGCCAGAGGGAGGGGCAAACGGAACCTGGAGGTGTCTTGACAGAAAACAGTTTTTACTGGTCAGAGTGGTGAAGATGCCTGGCATGGGCAGCGATCCGACACGTTCCTGCGCGGTAGTGAACGCCTCTAGCAAATTGTCTTCAGATTTGTCTAATAAGACGCTGCAGATTTTTGAGGAATCCTTGTGGTTTCCTGGAGGACAAAAGGAAAAGAAAGGTGCCCCTTTCCCTTCTCAAGTGCGCGGATGCTTTAAGCCTGTTGAGAAGGGTCTGTTTTCCCTGCCGGTTTAATGCCATTGGTCTCCTCTAACCCTCACTTTTTCCATCAGCTTTGCCCTGCTGGAAAATACCAAATAAAATCACAAAATACCAGAACTAGGGGACATACACTCAAATTGAGGGCTGGGAGAGTGAGAACAGACAAAAGAAAAATTTTTTAAACCAAGTATCTTGTTAGTCTGTGGAACTCCCTGCCACAGGAAGTGGTGATAGCATCTGGCCTGGATGCCTTTTTAAGGGGATTGGACAGATTCCTGGAGGAAAAGTCCATCACAGGTTACAAACCATGAGGGAGATGTGTAATCTCCAGGCTTAAAACCGGGGTCCTTCAAGGGCCAGAGGCATGGGAGTGGTATCAGGAGACACAAATTAGTCTTGTGCATTCCCAGACAAATTTGATGGGGCCACTGTGAGATACACAAAGTTGGACTAGATGGGCCTTTGGCCTGATCCAGCAGGATGGCTCTTCTTATGTTCTTATGTTCACATGCAGGCCTTTCTTACGAAGCGTGACCCCTTTGCTTGCCTGAACAAACCCTCCTTTGTGACCAGCCCTTCCTCTGCCTGGCCCGGCCACCCTTCCCTTGTCTCGGCCTCATCTTTCTGGAAGGATTTTTCAGAGGACGGTTGCTAATTGGTCTTGTCAGCCGCCCCTCTGATTCTGAATAGCAGTCAAGTCTGCAGAGGCGAGCAACGCGCATTGTTCAGGCTGTTGGTTTGCAGAGAAACAAAGAAACCTTGATAGACCATACCCTTCTTCTGCCCCTCAGGGCTTGGGGTTCAACCCCACAACACCCTCTGGGAGGACCCGTTGAAGCTCCTTCCTTGGCGTTCTGCAGCTAACGGTCCCCCAAGGTGCGCTCCTGACAAACCTTGTTGCCCCGAGCAACCCCAAGGGACCTGGGCCTTGTGCCTCCACTTGAACAGGTGGCCTGGGGTTTGGTGTTTTGATCACACATGCTCCAGGGTTGTGGTGCTTCATTTGGAAAAGACAGCAGCTTTCCTTCCAGCTCACGAGCCTGACTGCTTCTGGATACCTCCTCGCCATCTTCACAGCTCCTTGGCCCATGTCTTTCCTCTCCTCTTGGTCTCAGCAGCTGGCGGTGGCAAGGTGCCCCATCAGGAATATCCCCACCCCTCCCAGAGATTTGTTTAGGGCCAAAACCTGAGTGCCAAGTGCAGGAGCGTTTCCCTAATCTGTGGCATCCATCAGCGCTGGGGGTGGGGGTGGGGGTGGGGGGAATATGAAAGTACAGTGGTACCCCAACGTAAGAGCAGCCCAACTTAAGAGAAATTCGACTTAAGAGTGGGAAACTGTTGGCATTTTAACTGCCACCTTACAAATTTTAGATATAGTCTGCTCGACTTACAAATATTTTTTTCCATTTTTTAACATTTTTTTTAATTTTTTAGATGGATACCCCAACTTAAGAGTAGTTCGACTTAAGAGCATGCATTCGGAATGGATTAAATTCACAAGTCGAGGTACCACTGTACTTCTGAGCATGTCTAGACAGCATGCCATGAGAATGAACCCTGCAATGGAGGGCTGTTGCTTCATAGCTAATATTCCATTTCCTTAGAATATGCAATAGGCAAGCCACCTATCTTAGCCTACCCAATCTGTTTTACAGAGGCCAGATATTTATTTATTTATTTATTTATTTATAGACTGCCAGATTTTCCCAGACGGGAACTCAGGGCAGTTAGTAAGGAATAGCATACAACAAAATACAGGTTTAAAAAAACTAGTTGGTTCCACAATATGACATAAAACAAACCCAACAACGATCAGTGGTACCAAAATTTGAAAAGCTAAAAATACAAAACATTACTAAGGCAAGATGGCGAAAAACGGGCAAACACACAAACTCATGACACCTATTTATAAAATAAATCAACCTCCTTGATCGCTGAACACAGCCATATAAAGCCAAGTTTTTAACAGCTTATTAAATGCCGGGAGGGACTCCGCAGTCCTAATTTCACTTGGAAGGTGGTTCCCCAGTGTTGGACCCACCACAGAGAAAGCGCGATTCCAGGTGGAGGTTTTACGTGCCTCCCGGGGGGGGGGCAACCTGGAATGCAAGGGATTGAGATGTTCTGGTGGGCCGGAATATTTATTTAAAATATTTATTTTACATATTTATTTAAAATATTTGAAATATTTCTTTAAAATATTTTAAAAAATTATTTGAAATATTTATTTAAAATATTTTCCCCTTCGCCTTTCTCCTTGACAAGGACCAAAAGTGGCTTTCGAAGGACGTCAGCTAAAACCCCAACTTGTTTGTTCTTTCTTTGGGCTTTATCATTCTTCTTTTCTGCCTTGGTCCATTTAAAAGTTAGAAATGCAGTCCTTGGAAATAATTAAAGTTGCTGTTGGCTTTCGGTTCTTATGCAGGGGATGCTCCGATTCTGAAGGAGAACTTGGTGGCCCGCATCATCCAGGAATAACACCCGCAGTAAGTAAAAAGCCCCTAGGGACCAGAAAGCAAAATATCATTAACGCACTCCATTGACATGGCAACCCCTCACTACAAATGTCCAGGGTGTAGCAGCCAAAGTGATGAGGAGTCTGGTGACACCTTGACACCTGTCAAGTTTCATTGGTGTGTCTTTCTCCTCTTGCCTCATCCAAATGTTTCTCAGTTTTAGGTTCTAGCAGGAGGGCTGGTTTCTATTTTAAAAGCCCAGTTTATGGAGCTGTTCAATGGTACTGCAGCTTTAAATGCTAGCATGTTTTATGCAGCATGTGTCTTCTTTTTCCATGCACCAGACAAAGTAGGTTGCCCTCCATGAATTTTTTTTAAAGTTTTTTAATCTTTACAGAAGGGAATCCCCATCTTGGTTTCTATTGCTATTTTGGACTTCATATCTCATAACCCCTGACATTGGCCACACAGTCTGAGACTTCTGAGTGCCAAAGTCTAAGAATCTGAAGGATTGTGGCTTGAAAAATCATTGTTCCAAGATGTCTACAGGTCCTGCCCTGCCCAAGCCTGCTCAGCACGGCCAGTTTTATTCCAAAAAGGCCATATCAGCTCTCTCTGCAACCGAACGTGCTTGGGTGAGAGGGTGGGAGAGAAAGAGTCTGCCAATCTGAATGCAGCCGGTGCTAAACAGATGGGATGAGGGCTCACCACACTTTCCACAGCTCCTGGGTCTCCAACGGATCTGTGCCAACACAGATGGGACTTCGGCTCAGCAGCATCGGGCAGCTGTCTTCCTACCTCAGCTTGGCTAGCTCTTTCCAGACACAGTCTGGAGCCTTCATGTGTTTATCTGGCTGTCCCTTGCTTCATCTTTTAAAATGTAAATGTAGATTTAAATGAGCAAAAGTTGTATCCAACTTGACTCCTGCATAGAAGCATCTCTGTTCTCTGTTTGCTACTCAGATTCTCTCCTGAAGACACTTATGTCTCAGAAATAGAGGGTTCAACAGGGGAGCTAGCCAGGAGAACAAGCAGAAAGATGGCTTAGAACAGATGCAGGCCTGGGTCTTAGAGAGGGCAGGAAATGCTAGCTGTCTGGAAAATGGGATGTTAGGAACAACATAATGGTGCTGACACAGCTTCTGTCCATCCGTCTGTCCATCTATCTATCTATCTATCTATCTATCTATCTATCTATCTATCTATCTATCTATCTATCTATCTATCTGTCTGTCTGTCTGTCTGTCTGTCTGTCTGTCTGTCTGTCTGTCTGTCCCTTTCTTCTTTCCTATCTATCTATCTATCTATCTATCTATCTATCTATCTATCTATCTATCTATCTACTCGAAGGCTTTCATGGACAGGATCTGATAGTTGTTGTGAGTTTTTCAGGCTGTTTGGCCGTGTTCTGAAAGTTTTTATTTCTGACGTTTCACCAGACTTTATGGCCAGCATCTTCAGAGGGCCAGGAGCTCAGGGAACTAAGAATTCCCTTTGTGCTCTAGGTTATAAAGTGAGTGAGATTGGGGGTTTTAAAGTTGAGGAAATCTGCTTCTGGCCCCCTCCTCCTCCTGCTGCAGAGCCAAGGCACAGGAGAGCCAAGTTTCACCAAGGGGTCACCAGTGAGGTGCTGCTTTTGCCTGTGGATTGGACCCCATGGGTGGACATCGGGCCACGGAGACTCTCCCCTGCAGAGAGTTCACGCCCCCCCCCTGCATTGCAGGAGGAAGCCACCGCAGTTGCCTTGGCTTCATCCTGCAGTGCAGGCAGGGAAGCATGAATTCTGTCCTGCCGTGCTGCAGGACTACATCTCCCATCTTCACCCATCCGGTGGCTGTCGTCCCAGGTGTGCAAGATTGAACCATCACTGGAGGCCTTCCTCTCAGTGCCCTGATTCCATACACAGGTGGTAGAGTCAGCTGTCTGGGGCTGTTAAGAACATAAGAAGAGCCATGCTGGATCAGGCCAAAGGCCCATCTAGTCCAGCTTCCTGTATCTCACAGTGGCCCCACCAGATGCGTTTGGGAGTGCATGCGACTAGATCTCTGTCTCCTGATACCACTCGCCTGCATCTGGCCCTTGAAGTACCCCGGTTTTAAGCCTGGAGATTACACATCTCCATCATGGTTTGTAACCTGTGATGGACTTTTCCTCCAGGAATCTGTCCAATCCCCTTTTGAAGGCATCCAGGCCAGATGCCATCACCCACACAACGTGCTGGGTGAAAAAATATTTTCTTTTGTCTGTTCTCACTCTCCCAGCCCTCAATTTGAGTGTATGTCCCCTAGTTCTGGTATTTTGTGAGAGGGAGAAGAGCTTCCCTCTATCCACTTTACTCATGCCCTGCATTATTTTGTACATCTCGATCATATCCCCCTTCAGGTGCCTTTTTTTCCAGACTAAAGAGCCCCAAATGTTTTAGCCTTTCCTCATTTTAGTTGCTCTCTTTTGCACCTCCTTGCCCATCACTGAGGCTATGATTTTTAAAAGGGCTTTTTGGAAAAAAAAATAACAACAGTTGCCCTTCTTTGAATCGAAGCTGGTCGCTTTGGAATCTGAAAAGTCCTGAAGCTGAAACTGCAAATCTCATTGTGCTACTGCCATCCAGAACATGAAACAGGCAAAGGGCCCCTTTAATTTTCTTCCACCTTTTGGCACAACCGCTTCTCTGATCTTGTCTTCCTTTACAGGTTCCAAAGAGATAACTCTGTTTCTTTGTTTTTCCTTGTAATAGGCTGAAAATCCTATTTCTACAAAACAAAGAACAAAACAAAAACAAAGCAAAATCCCTGTGTCAGCCTACCTTAACAAAATTAAAGGGATTGGGTGGGTGGGTGGGGGAGAGGAAAAAACAGAGAGAGAAAAGGAAAAATATTGTAGAATTTTAGAGACTTGGTGCGAACGTGCATGGACATCCACTTTTTCAGACATGTTACTACATATACACCATCTTTTCTGTTTATGTAAATCTTTACACCAAAGTGAGGGTACAGAGTAAGGGTCTATGGGACAATAGTTCGTCAGCTTAGGAACTGGGTCGTCAGACTGCTAATTACTTTATTGAGTAAACAGTTGTAGGCTGGGTGAACTTCATTTTCAGAGGAATACTACAAAGGTCAGAGTTGATCTGTTGCCTGTATCCCACCTGGTTATACTGGCCCTCCTGTCTGAAGGAATGGATTTTTGACGTACAAAAACTTCACATGCGGATGTGTCTGCTAGACTTTACAGTTCTACAATATTTGGTTTCTTTTTTTCTTTTTCTTTTTCTTTTCTTTCCTTTAATTTTGGCCCCCTAAGACTTCTGTAGAAACCTAAAAGTTTTGAAACAAGAGTCTTGTGTTACCCCAAAGATGAACAGGTTTCATTGGGCATTAATGGTGGAGAGCATTCATTTGCTTCCACCCATGCTTCTATAAATCTGTCTCCTGAACCTTCACTGGCTGCATTGGAAGGAGTGGGTTTTAGCTTCCAGAAGCGTATGCTGAATAAAAATGGTTAATATTGAAGGTCACACACAATTCTTGTGTTCTTCTGAAATCACCCTTTGCAACTCTTCCGAAAGTGGCATTGTGCTGACCCCTGCTGGCTGAACGTGGCATTGCACTTGTCCTTGAAAACAATGCTAAAAATGGCTTTAAGGATCTTCCCAGTTGGAGGATGGATTTTAATTACAGTACTTAAGTAAATTCCTGTTGTGCAATTGGGGCATTTCCAAGTTGGTTGTGTCAGGGACGCACAACTGATTCCACAACTGAAGGGAGTGATTCCTTCTTGCCAGGTAGAGTGCCCAGCACATTTATGCAGGTGTAAGGTAAAAGGTTCACCCCCGCACATGTGTGCTAGTCGTGTCTGACTCTAGGAGCGGTGCTCATCTCTGCATTTATTTATTTATTTATTTATTTATTTACAAGATTTTTTAGCCTCCCCACTACCAACAGGTCTCTGGGTGGCATAAAACAAGTATTAAAAACTATGAAACAATAAAATTATTAAAGCTATAAAATACAATACGGTTAAAACAACATATAGTACAATTATAAATTATAAAACCCTGCTGATCATATGTCCAGCCAAATAATCTCATTAAAATGCTGGCCAAACAGGAAAGTCTTTGCCTGGTGCTGAAAAGCCAAAATTGTTTAAGCCGAAGAGCCAGTGTTGTGCAAGTCCATGGC
Source organism: Phrynocephalus forsythii (assembly GCA_029282475.1). NCBI lineage: Eukaryota > Metazoa > Chordata > Lepidosauria > Squamata > Agamidae > Phrynocephalus > Phrynocephalus forsythii. Next base: position 128,337,813 of record JAPFRF010000005.1, on the reverse strand, counting down.
TACGTAGCCGGCATGGCTGCAAGGAAACCTTCCTGCTTTTTACGGCAGTACCTATTTATCTATTTCCATTTTACATGCTTTCGAACTGCTACGTTGGTAGGAGCTGGGGTGATCAGCGGGAGCTCACTCTGCTGCGTGGCACCCGGGATTCGAACCGCCGAGCTGGCGACTTTGCAGCCGACAGTTTTCGGAAGCCTTAGTTCACTAATAGTAATTATTAAAAACTTCCTATTTTTAAAAAGAAACCAGGCAATTTAGAGAGAATGTTGTGTTTACTTGAGTCGCTGTCTCCCATCTTGTCATGCATGGATTTAGTTGTCATGTTTAAAAGTTCTCTTTTAGTGTGTGTTTCTTTGTGTGTGTGTGTGTGTGTGTGTGTGTGTGTGTGTGTGTGTGTGTGTGTGTGTGTGTGTGTGTGTGTGTGTGTGTGTGTGTGTGTGTGTGTGTGTGTGTTTGCGCTACCATTTAGGCGCTTGGAATGCTCAGTCTGTCGTTTGGAGGGGCTGTCGTTTCCATTTCCATGTCCTAAGGATGTGTTGGGGAAGTGGTGCAGGGTGGATGCTTCCTTTAACCTGGAGTGCATCTGCACCACACACGTCCCGCAGTGCGACATGCCATTCTTCTTGTTTTATTCATTCCAGTGGCAGCAGGGATTTTCATTCTTCTACACAAAGAGGCCACAACATTTTAATTCATTATTTAAGGACTGTCTGTTGAACATGTTTTAGAAATGCCTGTCTATATCTTTTGAAATGTAACAATTTAATAATACGATGGGTTTCATGAATTATAAAGGTAACGAATTATATTTATAATTTCACTCCAGTGTTTCAATGCAAATGTATTAAGTTTCTTAAGAAGAGCCTCACTGCGCAGCGGTTAAACCGCTGCACTGCAGCTAAAACTGTGCTCACGACCTGGGATTCAATCCCGGGTAGCCAGCTTGAGGTTGACTCAGCCTTCCATCCTTCCGAGGTCGGTAAAATGAGTGCTGAGATGGGCGATGTGTAGCCTGCATAAATGAATTGCAAACTGCCCAGAGAGTACTTGAAGTGCTATGGGGCGGTATATAAGCAGAATGCTTTTTGCTTTAACAATCTGGCATCCAACTTTTATAGCGTGCCTGGCAAAACTTCCCGAGTGGCAGCTGTTTTGCGACGGCCACCCCATCTCCTTCCCAAGGTTGATGTTACTTGGTATACAGTAGGACACCGGTATCCTCTGGGGATTGGTTCCAGGTCTTCCCGTGTATAATGAAAACCGTAGATAAGAGAGAACACCCCCAAATCCCCCAAACTACTATTTTGTGACAGTAGCTTGCTTTACGGCTGCTGTTTTGTGACAGTAGCTTGCTTTACAGCTGGTGTTTGTGACAGTAGCTTGCTTTAAGGCTGCTGAGTTATTTATTTAATTTTTTCCTTTGCAAACCGTGGATAATTGAATAAGTGGATAATGAATCAATGGATATGGGGGTCCTACTGTATAATCTTTCAGTCTCCTTTTGCGCACGTCTTGCTTCTTCTGTGTTTGGTCCTGTACCAGGTCTATCCAGCCAAGAGCTACACCAAGGTGATGGTCCCTTATGGGGCCGTCCCGGTGCATTCTCACATTGCCCGTCTGGCTGAAGTCATCGTCAGGGCCGTGCAGAGACGATATGCACAACTACGTACGTCGGTGCAAGCGACTGCCGGAGCCGGAGGCCGCTGCTCTTTTCCGACAGATGGCAGGCGCGGTCGGCCACTGTCACCAGCACGGGGTCATCCTGCGGGACCTCAAACTGGGGAGGTTTATCTTTGCAGATGGAGGACGGTGAGGGGCTAAGAAGGCGCCTTGAAACTCCCTCCCCACGGGCTAGAAACATTTTGCTACCCGTTAGTCTTTGTTCTTGCTCATTTGGCTTGCAGGATCAGCTGAGTTGCATGGTCTGGGATCCTCCTCTGCTTATTTTTATTTTTATTTATTCTGAGTATTTTTACCCCACCTTTCTCCTTGGAAAAGGACCCAAGTTGGCTTACAATAATGAGGGACAATATACAGCCCAGAACATTTAAGACATATGCAAGTTAGGAACAGGGAATTAGAAGAGGCATTTACAACTAGAGATGGGCACAAAACGCCAAAATAGTGTTTTGTTTTTGTTTTTGTTTTTTATTGTTTTGTTTCATTTAGAACAAAACAATTTTTAAAAAAATATTGTTTCACTTTTCGTTTGTTTCATTTTTGTTTTTTGTTTTTTTCATTTTTTAAAATTTGTGCTGACCAGCTGGCCCGCGGGCTGTGTCAGTGCGTTTATATATATATAAACGAGTAGTTAGTCCACAGGCCGGGTCGGCATGGTTTTTATTTTTTGTTTAAAAAACCTGGCCCGCAGTCCAGCTGGTCGGCGTGAGTTTTTAAAAAATTAAAAAACATACTGACCGAGCCCACAGGCCAGTTGGTCGGCATAAGCTAAATTTTTTGAAAAAATAAAAACATGATAAACAAAACAAACAAAAATGAAATGAATTTTGGAATGAATTGGAACGAAATGAATTTTTTTAAAAAAATCATTTCGTTCCAAGCGAAACAAAACAATAAAAAAAGAAAAATGAAACAAAACGCCATTTTGGCTTTTCATGCCCATCTCTACTTACAACATTCAAAGGTAACATTAAAGCTACAAAGAGCAGGTGAAAAGAGAAAAAAATTCCATCATGAGGGATCTCACCATGTTTTTTTGCATCTCACCCCGAATTATTATGAACCCTGCTTTTCCAAGTTGTATCAGCAAGGCCCAATCCCGCCCCCAAGGAGCTTAAAGTCACATATATCATTACCTTTCTCTCCCCAGAAATCTGCTGCATGTGTTGGGGTTGCAGAATTCGTGGCTCCTGGTTGCGGAATTCGATAGATTTCTTTTCTACACCAGGCTGCTGCTGTGTTTGTCAGCCTGTCCACCGCAGCAGCTCACCTCGGACTCTTTGCTTCCTTCCCTTTTTGCACAGCTCCAAGCTGCTTCTGGAGAACCTGGAGGGCTCCTGTGTGCTGAGCGGTCCCGACGACTCCTTGGAGGACAAGCACGGGTGCCCGGCTTGCGTGGGGCCGGAAATCCTCCGCTCCAAGGGCTCGTATTCCGGGAAAGCGGCCGACATCTGGAGCCTGGGCGTGGCGCTCTACACCATGCTGGTGGGGCGCTACCCTTTCCAGGACACCAAGCCCATCTCTCTGTTCAACAAGATCCGCTGGGGGCGCTTTGCCCTCCCCGAGGCCCTCTCGCCCTCGGCGCGCTGCCTGATCCATTGCCTCCTGAGGAAGGAGCCCGCCGAGAGGCTGACGGCCAGCGAGATCCTGTTGCATCCCTGGCTGGCCGCTGGTGGCACCGTCCCGGAGGACTCATGGAAGGGGCCTGCGGGAGACCAGCGGCTGGTCCAGGTGGTACCGGAAGCCGAGGACTTGCGGGCAGTGGAAGAGGAGGAAGAGGAAGAGGAAGATGAGGGACTCTACGGCTGAGCCAGTAGGAAGGACCAAGAGTTGACAGGATTGCAGAGAGGGGACTCGGTCTTGACCTGACTTGCCTTATGCAGCGGAGCGTATCTGCTAGCTTGGATGCTCCAGCTAGGACTGGTCTCTTAAGTGCCTTGGACCCGGACAAGAGTCCTCTTGACCAGAAACTGACCGGAAAGGTGCTTTTCCTTTGGAATCAGGGATGGAGGGGGCCAGCCTCCCCGTTACCGAGAAGCCTGTTTGCATGTCCCAAAGAGCAGCTTCTGAACACACCAGCAAACTCTCTGTCATTCGGGAAGCAGAAGGCTTGCCTACCTCATTGCTCCTTAACGGAACGTCAGGGAGGGGACTCCTCCTGGTCCGAGCGAGGTGCTTGATGGTGGAGTGTGGACTACCTCAGAAGGGGCTGCCCCTCTTTTCTCACATGTTTTTAAGCAGCGCTCTTTGCCAGGAGTGCTTAAGCCACGAGCGTCGTGCCTTGGCAGGCAGCTGGACTCGACACCTGCAGGCACCGAGGTTTTGGGACCCCGTGGCTTCCGTGGGAAGTTGCTGACCCATCCACGTGTCGGAAGGGGCAACAGAGACCCACCTCAGGAGGAGAGGGTGCAGAACGCAAAGGCCAGGGTGCAAATCCGTGTTGTGGGTTCCTCTGTCCTAATTGACGTGGCGGATTCGGGATGAGGGGTTGGGACTCAGTGTCTGCCAAGAGGAACCCATGGCAAACCCCACACGTGTGTGTCATAGTGCACCAGAGAACATGTTTACCTGTGCTGATGCCAAGCCGAAACCCAGGCAGCATGCGGGGAGGGTAGATGTGCCATGGAGGGGCAAAGGGGGAGCAGCTTCAGGGGGGCAAAAGGCTACGCAGGCCTCCTGGGGTCTCTCCCTCTTCTCCTTTTTCACAACATCAACCAAATGTGTGGCCTTAAATCTTCTCACTGCTGTGTCTTTGGGGCGTTTCTGCCCCAAAATGGAAAATTTGGGGGAGGAATCTGGTTTTTTTCTGTTTTTCTCTCCTGAAGGCTTTTTGGTCCCCCCCCCCAAAATAGGGAAAAAATAGGGAAAAATCATTATGGAATATTTTATTTCAAAATAATTTCTAAAAGACTTCATCGAAACTTAGTCCCTCTCCCTTCTATACATCTCCTCCCCTTCAATTCTTTGAATGAGGTTAACTTTCATATTTTAATGTAACATTTTGTGGACACGTTCACTTCTTCAGACATATAGCAGCAGAATGAGGTGTATAAAAGAATATGTGATGAGATAATATATTTCATACAAGATGTTCATTGGTGGATGGGGGGGGGAGAGATGATTAGTTGTAGAAGTGGTGGAAGGATTTGGCCAGGGGTGGTAGATATGTTAACCATTGTTAATGGCTCTGTGGAGGAGGGAGAGATGGTTAGTTGTACAAATGGTGGGAAGGAAGATTTGGCTAGGGGTCATAGATATGTAAATTATTGCTAATGGCTCTGTGGGGGGGGGTCTATAGAAATGTTAAGTGTGGTTTTAAAGTAAATTCCTCAAGAGTCAGAAACCAGAACCAGGTAGAGTGGGGTGGTACCTATTGATCTACTTGCAATTTACATGCTTTCAAACTGCTAGGTTGGCAGGGGCTGGGGTGAACAGCGAGAGCTCGCTCCACTGCATGGCACCCGGGATTCAAACCGCTGAGCTGCTGACTTTGCAGCTGACTGTTTTCGGAGCCTTGGTACAAATTCTGTGCAAATGACTGCTGCCTTTGGTGTATGTTGTGCATGGAACTTGGATGGGTTACTTCTTAGAACTAAAGCTCCCTTAATCCCCCAATCAGCACAGCTCTGATCCTGCTGGCAACATCTCGGCTGGGTGCCTTCCAGATGTGTTGAATTACAACAACTAGCAGTCCAGCAGATGCTGGGAGTTATAGTCCAGTGCAATTGGTGGGCACCTTGGTGGGCAAAGTAGAATGTGCCCCGCTGTGCAGATGAGCTGGGACCATGGCTCCTTCTTGCAGCTTGCCCTGAACCCACAGAGATGCCCCCCCCCCACCAAATGGCTGCTCCCCATCAAGGTTTCTGGTGAGTTCATGAATAACGCCACTGTTCATTTTGATCCCTGCCCCTGAAACCAGAGAAAGGAGTTTGTAATCCGGTCACAGGGGGACTGCCTGTTCCAGGCAAAAAGAGACAGGATAAAAGGTCACCAGAGCTATTCCAGAAAGAAGACGGGGTCCAGAGGTGGTGCTGAGCCGCTGAAGGCAGCAATGGCCCATTTCCAAGACCCAGAAGCAGGGAGAACCTGCGGCCCTTGTTTGAAGGCTTTCATAGCGTGGCATGCTGGAGATAATCGGTCACAATCGGCAAACAGTTGGTTATTAACTTGATGCTATTCCTTGGATCCAGATCCCCTGGAAAGCCAGAAAACTTCACGTCCATCTCATCGTTGTTCACGGTCCCACTTGGGACCAGTACAAAGTAATCTAACCGCACGTCCATTGCGGGACGAGGGGAGTTTGTCCTGACCACGCCCCCTGAACTGCGATTTAAGTGGGATGAGAAATTCCCCTCCCTGGCCTCTGGAATCTGCTCGTCATGCTTCTCATTCCAAGACGAGTGCCCGTGAAGTAAGGCTCGTCACGCAACGTGCCATTCTCCATCTAGTGGCAGGAGTGCAAAGTGACATTCGCCAGGAATCAGCAACGCAGTGCAGAGAGATTAAAAGACAAATGCCTCAAACTTAGCTCCGCAGTGCATTGAAGGCAAGGCTTCGGAGAATTTAAACATCGAAAAACAGAAGGTTGGGCCAAAAAAAATAAAAAACACAAAACACCCCCAGAGAACAAAGGCATGGAATTTCACATCTCATCACGGAACGAAGACGTGTGGTAACAGTCATGCCGGTACCATCCATCACGCCCGTGCGTACACGGGAAAAGGGACAGAACCGGAAGAAGACCACATGACCGTGACTAGCATCAACATGCAATGAACTTTCTCCCGGGACAAGAATGCACGTGAAGTAACCGTCAAAGACAAAACTAGTGTGTGCTGGATCAAATCAAGCCTGAACTCTCTCCCTCTCTGGAGGCATAAAGGTTGCAAAAAGACATGGGCACGACTAGGCGAAATTCTTGTTTCCGTTTTCGGTTCTCGTTATCGTTACGTAATGGGTAACGGTAACGAGAATTACTCCGCTCCAACTCAAACTCGAACCGAAAAAGAAAAATTGGGTCTGATTTTTCGTTATCGTTCATGGCATCGCGGCGTGATCGCGCGATGCCAAGCAGCACAGAAAAAAGTTTAGAAAAAAAAACCCGATTCCTGGCCATAAAAGCAGGCGAAAATATGCCTGCCTCAGTGAGGGCACCTACCGAGGGGTGGTTTCTGGGGGGGTCCCCAGCCTTCCCCCCTCTCCTGTCCTGGGCTGCTGGTACCAGGCTGGGGGGGCCATCCTCGTCGTCTCCATTTGCCATGCGGTGTGGGAGGGATCTAAAATGGCGACCACAATATTTATTTTTAAATCGTGGTCCAAAAACCCACCAAAGCACCACAGAAACATTTGAAAATTGGGTGTTTTAAATGCCTGATTTTTTATAGTAGCAGCAGTGGGTTTTTCTTGCAATAAAACGTCTCCATTGATTTTATTTTATTTTATTTTTATTTTTATTTTTTTACACCTGCGCATGCGTAATGATGGGCTGGCCATGGGATGGGACCATGCAAATGTTTGGACCCATTCCACCAATCACATGGCCAGGTTTTGACTGAGACTTCTGGGTGTGCCAGAGAGGGCATTAAAAGCCCACAAACCCTAACCTTAACCCTAACCCTAACCCATACGCCAGTACGCTGTCCTTCTTAGTGGGTCAGAGGCACCCAGAGGTGCAGCCCACTAACCCACCCTAACCTTAACTGTAACCCTAAGCCTAGCCCTTACCCTAACCCCAACCCTAACCGAGATCCGTACGCAAGTGCACTTTCCTTCTTAGTGGGTCCCAGGCACCCAGAGAGGTGCCTCCCACAGCCCACTATCCCCTATCCCATTCCCTAACCTGTACGTCAGTACGCTAGTACGCTCCCCTTCTTAATGAGTCAAAGTGAGGCCCCCAGAGAGGTGCCTCGCAGAGCCCACTATCCCCTATCCCATTCCCTAACCTGTACAGCAGTACGCTACTATGCTTCCCTTCTTACTGAGTCAGAGGCACCCAGAGAGGTGCCTCTGCCACCCCACCCTAACATAATGTAATGTAAATGTATGGTACGCGGCGGCTCCGCGAAACGCTTCCCTTGCTTCCCTTCTTAGTGGGTCAGACCTCAGAGAAGCACCCAGAGAGGTGCCTCCCAGAGCCCACTTACCCCAACCCCAACACAAACACAAACGACAAACGACAAACGGAAACGACAAATTTTTGAAAATTTCCTCGACAAACGGAAACGAGCCGAAACGGACCCATCCCGACAATCGAAAACTCGAAACGTCATTTTTCCTGGTCGTGCCCATCTCTAGTTGCAACTGAGTCTGTCCTACTTAGGGCACAACATGAGAAGGCAAGGTTCTCTTGAAGGCATGGGGCAGCAGCAGCAGCAGCAGCAGCAGCAACAACAACAACAACAACAACAACAACAACAACAACACTGATCCGGAATGGGAGACCCAAGTTCACCGTGTTTGAATAAAGATCATGTGGTACTGGCCAGCTCGGACTCGTTCTCCACCCAGGGCTAGTGATATAGTCCTTGGCAAGTTAAGAGCTTTCTTCCCAACATCTCCTGTCTGCTTCTTTGGAGATGGAGAACCTGGGAGGATTGAACCCTGACTTTTTATTATGTTTCAGAGAGGGTAGCTGTGTTAGTCTTTTCAAGAATGTCAGGCAAAAGCCAAAGAAAAACAAAACAAAAGACAAACAACATGTCTTTAAGGTGCCACATTTTGTCTTTTCTTTTCTTTTTATTTGATTTTTGCCTGAAATTTTTATGATGTGAAACCTAGACTCTATTCCTAGTCTATGGCCTTCTGGTAATCTTGATTTACCAGTACTGAACCTGGACACTTCTGGTGGAAAATAGTCTATTTATCTGAACATTGTAATTTGTTTTTAGTTTTACAACAGTATTTATTTATTTATTTATTTTCAGATTTATATACTGCACCTTCTTCCCAAGCGAGAACTCAGGGCGGTTACCTTGGCGGTTACAGTGGTACCTTGAAAACGGATTAATCCCTAATCACGACCCCTGTCTTGGAGCCAAATCAAACCCAGGGACGTCCTGGAGGCTGCCTTTCCATTACAAACGGCCTGGAGATACCAGAACCCCAGGCTGCCAACAGTTGCCACGGCAACTGCTGGGCCCACAGCTGCTCTGAGACCTACAAGCGGCTCTTCTCCAGCTTCTGTGTCAATGGGACCCACGGCATCATGTCACCCTTGGCCAAGAAGATGCTTCTGGCTCAGGTCAGCAAGGATGAAGCCCTCTCCTGTCACGGGAAACACCTCAGCCATTGCCCGGCGTACAAGAAGACCAGAAAGCGTGATATCTCTGGGCTGGACCCAGAAACAGGGACGTGGTTGAGCAGCCATTGTCAGAAACAGGCACCAAAGAAGGTGGAGGTGGTGGAGGGCGGCCCGTCTGGTTCCTCTCAGTCTGCAAAGGGGAAAGAAGGACCCTTGAAGGTGCTCCTCAAAGACAACCATCATCCTCCCCAGAAAGCTGAGGATGGAAGCTCAGGTGGCCGCCCGTCAATGGTCCCACCTGTCTTCAGTGGCTCCTCCTATGCATCCAGAAGTGATGTACCAAAACCTGGGAGCTGCCATCATCCCTGTGGACCAATGGAGTCCTCTCCTGCATTGTGGGATGCCCCAAGCTTGTCCTTGCCTTCCTATCTGGTATGATATACAAACACATTATGTCCCTCCCCCTCCCAAGAAAAATAACTCTAATAGGGAACAAAGATCATACAAACAGAGATGTCTATCTGTGGTTGTGGCGGATACAGGTCTATTCTAGTTTATACTCTTTCTCGTGTGTGTGTGTGTGTGTGTGTGTGTGTGTGTGTGTGTGTGTGTGAGTGAGTGAGTGAGTGATTGTGTGTGTGAATGTGTGTGTGTGCGCATGTGTGATCAAGTCAATTCCAACTTCCGGTAACCCTTTTGGGGGCTTTCTAGATAAAGGATCTAGATTTACCGTTTCCCTTCTTCCGAGGGTGCCCAGGGATGGCGCAGCTTGGTCAGGGCCACACAGGCCTGTTCTTCTCCTGGCCTCTCTCCAAGAGGCCCCAGCCGGCAACCTCGGGGGGGGGTCCTCAGGTAGCCCAAAAGGGTGGTCCCCCCCCCGTTCATAGGCCTTCGCCCCATCAAACAATGGCACCTCCAGGTCTTTAGAGAAACCCACTGAAATTCTATATACCACACCAAAGACCATGTTTTTTTAAAAACATGTGGTTTATTTTAAATTCTTCATTGCTTTTTGGCTTTGGGTATGCATGTGTGTGTTTGGGGAGGTGTCTTTAAACAGGTGGAAGCAGTGAATATTGGAAGGCACTGAGGAAAGCCCCATTTCCAGATTCTCGGTGGGGTGACCATTGGGAGGGAGAGGGGTGGCAATCATACTTGGATGGCTTGCCTGATTTGGCTGCCTGGTGAAAGGTTTTGTGGTTAATGTGATCACCAATAATGTGACTGCCACACGCCAGATAAAAGTTAAAACATTAAAGGTTTATTAGCAATCAGAGTTAAAACAGAACACAGATTTACATACACGCACAGATTTAAAGCTCTGTAAATATAAGTATAAAAATATTTAGGGTCTCAGAATTTGGGTGATGCTGACAGTGGTCAATTCCCACTTCTCTTTTAGTTAGTTAAATAAATAAATAAATAAATAAATAAATAAATAAATAAATAAATAAATAAAATAATAATAATAATAATAATAATAATAATAATAATAATAATAATAATAATAATAATAATAATAATAATAATAATAATAATAACTACAGGTCTTCTTCACACCAGTGGCCGGAGAAGATTTCCGGGCAACTTTCGTAGCCAACTGGCACCTGGAGCGGATGGATGGGAGGCAGACCGGCACCTGGAGCGGATAGATGGAAGGCAGACTGGCACCTGGAGCGGATGGATTGGAGGCAGACTGGGACCTGGAGCGGATGGATGGAAGGCACACTGGCAACTGGAGCGGATGGATGGAAGGCACACTGGCACCTGGAGCGGATGGATTGGAGGCAGACTGGCACCTGGAGCGGATGGATGGAAGGCAGACTGGCACCTGGAGCGGATGGATGGAAGGCTGACTGGCACCTGGAGCGGATGGATGGAAGGCTGACTGGCACCTGGAGCGGATGGATGGGAGGCAGACTGGCACCTGGAGCAGATGGATGGAAGGCAGACTGGCACCTGGAGCGGATGGATGGAAGGCAGACTGGCACCTGGAGCGGATGGATTGGAGGCAGACTGGCACCTGGAGCGGATGTATGGGAGGCAGACTGGCACCTGGAGCGGATGGATGGGAGGCAGACTGGCACCTGGAGCAGATGGATGGAAGGCACACTGGCACCTGGAGCGGATGGATTGGAGGCAGACTGGGACCTGGAGCGGATGGATGGAAGGCACACTGGCACCTCTTGCGGATGGATGGGAGGCAGACTGGCACCTGGAGCAGATGGATGGAAGGCACACTGGCACCTGGAGCGGATGGATGGAAGGCAGACTGGCACCTGGAGCGGATGGATTGGAGGCAGACTGGCACCTGGAGCGGATGGATGGAAGGCAGACTGGCACCTGGAGCGGATGGATGGAAGGCACACTGGCACCTGGAGCGGATGGATGGGAGGCAGACTGGCACCTAGAGCAGATGGATGGAAGGCACACTGGCACCTGGAGCGGATGGATGGAAGGCAGACTGGCACCTGGAGCGGATGGATTGGAGGCAGACTGGCACCTGGAGCGGATGGATGGAAGGCAGACTGGCACCTGGAGCGGATGGATGGGAGGCAGACTGGCACCTGGAGCGGATGGATGGAAGGCACACTGGCACCTAGAGCGGATGGATGGGAGGCAGACTGGCACCTGGAGCGGATGGATGGGAGGCAGACTGGCACCTGGAGCGGATGGATGGAAGGCACACTGGCACCTGGGATGGATGGAAGGCAGACTGGCACCTGGAGCGGATGGATGGGAGGCAGACTGGCACCTGGAGCGGATGGATGGAAGGCACACTGGCACCTGGAGCGGATGGATGGAAGGCTGACTGGCACCTGGAGCGGATGGATGGAAGGCTGACTGGCACCTGGAGCGGATGGATGGGAGGCAGACTGGCACCTGGAGCGGATGGATGGGAGGCAGACTGGCACCTGGAGCGGATGGATGGAAGGCACACTGGCACCTAGAGCGGATGGATGGAAGGCAGACTGGCACCTGGAGCGGATGGATGGAAGGCAGACTGGCACCTGGAGCGGATGGATGGAAGGCTGACTGGCACCTGGAGCGGATGGATGGGAGGCACACTGGCACCTGGAGCGGATGGATGGAAGGCACACTGGCACCTGGAGCGGAATGGAGGCTGGAAGGCAGACGGAGCGGATGGATGGTAGGCAGACTGGCACCTGGACTGGAATGGAGGCTGGAAGGCAGACGGAGTGGGCGGGTAGCCTGATGTTCCGGGCCTGGTGGGCTGCCTGGTGGGCAGGCAGACATTCCTAGACTGGAATGGAACATGGCTATCTCAATAATTAGTGAGGGTCTGCCAGTCCTGAGGGCCAGGGGTTTCTTCCCTTTCTTCCCAGTCTTTGATGGTGCTGGTGGCAGTGGTGGGTGCTGGGGGTCCCCCTTGTTCCTCTCTCCACCCCACCAGCTCTCCTCCTCCTCCTCCTGTTCCATGGGAAGCACAGCGATGGCGGGAGCATCGCTTCCCGCGAGGTTGGGTGCGAGTGGCTCAGCATCGAACTCTGGTCATGGTGCCATCATAGAAATGGAGTGGACTGGCCAGAGGCAAAGGCACCAAAGCCTGGTCAAATCCCTGTCAGGTCCCCGCGCGCCTCCCTGACAGGGAAATGCCAATTGTGGAGCAGGGGAGCTGCCACTGCTGATTTCCAGAGCCCTACAGTCAGGCCGAGCCCAGGAGCAGAAGCCGGACTTGAGTGCCATGGTGGGCGCCCAGGCTTTGCCTGTGGCTTCTGCTTCTGGGCTTGGTCTCTGGCTGCGGGGCTCCCAGGTGTGTGCGGAGGAATGAAGTCTGCAGCTTCCTAGCGCACCAGGCAGCATCTCCCTATACCCAGGCTGCCTCTTTGGAAGGCTCCGATTCGGCCTGGCTATGGCGAGATGCTGCCTTGTGTACAAGGAAGTTGTAGACTCAGGTCCCCCGTGCGACTCCCCAAATTTGAAAAGCCACGTGTGGGCCAGAGGAGACATTGCTGCTGCTGTCCTGGAGTTGTGCAGCTAGACTGAGCCCAGGAGAAGAAGCCGGCCTTGGGCGCCATGGCAGGCACCCAGGCTCTGCCTGCAGCTTCTGCCTTTGCACTTGAGCTCTGGCTGTGGGGCTCCGGGACAGAGGTGGCGGTGGCTCCTCTGGCCCACTCGTGGCTTTTCCCTTTTGGGGAGGCGTGCGGGGGACCTGGGCGCCTTTGCCTCTGGCCAGCTCAGCATCTATGAGGGCACCACGACCGGAGCCTAAATGGGCTTGGGGATTGCCCACGCTGCCGCCTCCCACCGTCCTTCTCGATGCTGGGCCACTCGGATCCATACCTAGCGGGAAGCGATGCTCCCGCCATGGCTGTGCTCCCGATGGAAAGGGAGGAGGGTGTGAGCTGTGTGTGTGTGGGGGGGGTGGACGGAGGAAGGAGGGGGGGCCCAGCACCCTGCCACTGCCACCAGCACCACCAAGGCCCTGGGAGGAAACCCCTGGCCTGCACCACTGGCAGCCCCTCACTGCCATAGCCACCGGCTCCAGGCCAAAGCACCGGAACAAAACGGAAACTGGGACCCCAGAAGGAATCCTTTGAATTTTCCCCTCTCTTCTATGGGAAAATTTCATTTAACATGCGAGTCCTTTGGTTTACAATCCATCTGCCAGTGCAGATGTTCATTAACCAAGTTACCATTATCTACTCATGTCCCCCTCATTAAATTTTGTCCCATATTTTTTGTAAGAAATCCTCTGCCTTCTGCACTGAATTGATTCTCTATCTTCTTTGCCTGAACTGAAATATTAGTCCCTCAATAATTTCCCATTGATACTTCAATTTATTTTGCCCCAAAATTTTGGATTAGGAGTGATAATCTTTTCTTAATTTTAAGGTTTTTGATGGGATATCTTTGAATATTTTTCCTTCTTTTCCTCCTGTTTCTAATTTCTTATTATAGCTTTCCTGGATCTTATCTACTTCCCACTGAAAATCTTTTTTATTTTCATTTTATATAATTTTGCCATTGCTGGGATTATCATTTTGTACAAGTCTTCCTGAAGCTCTTCTCCTACTTCTGGGATGCTTCTGATTTTCAAACATTTAGCTCTTTGTCTTAATTCTAATCTGATTGTTGGTTCTTTCCTTTCTTTCTGTTCTGCTCTTTCTTCTTTTACTACCTGATCCGATACATCCAGTATAGTACTGTATTTTTCATTTCTTCTAAGTCCAGTTTAATTTGGTTTTTGACCTCTTTAATTTCTTTTCTAGTTTCATCCATTTGTTCTAAAATTCAGTTTTCCATATTTTTAAATTCTAATAATCTTTCCTTTGGGTCTTAAGGTACTAGAAGTTTCTTCTGTTGTAAGTCTATAGACAATTTCCTTGCTTGAGGTAATATTGTCTTATCTTTTTCTCTCTGCATCTTGCTGTTTTTTTCCCCAGGGTTAGGGTAAGGGTTATTCTAACCCCCCCCCCTTTTAGATAACTTTATTTCTTTACCCCTTAATTCCCTTTTAATTTTTGAGCAATCTAAGGTCACCCCCCTAGCGCCCATCAGCTGGCCTTCAGTGCTTTAAAAAAATCTCTCCCCCCCCCCAGTGCCCATCAGCTGGCCTTCGGCGCTTTAAAAATTATTTATTTATTTATTTATTTATTTATTTATTTATTTATTTATTTATTTCCTAGCACCGACCAGCTGGCCCTGGGGCTGGTCGGTATTTTTATTTTTATTTTTTATTTTTATTCCCCTCCCCAGTGCCCATCAGCTGGCCTTCACTGCTTTTTTTAAAAAATGTTGTTTTTTCCTAGCGCCGACCAGCTGGCCCTTGGGCTGGTTGGCAGTTTTTAAAAATTTATTTATTTGAGTAGTGTGTTTCTTATCAAATGTCTTTGAAAATATTTATGTTTTTTACTTTTATCATACCATAAGAACGCATGCCTCCTGGCTTGTAATAAGTCACGTCATCCATTTGTTCATGGCTTCCGATGTTAGTATAAAAAGTAGAGGAGAGAGATGGCATCCCTGTCTTGTCCCTTTTTTAATTTCTACGCTTTGCATCAGTCCTCCATTAACCTGAATCCTTGCAGTTTGATCTTTATATATTGCTGTTCTTGCTTTTTAAAAGCTGTCTCCAAAATCCATTATCTCTAGTTGTTTCGTCATGAAGTCCCACTCCAGGTTGTCAAATGCTTTCTGAGCATGGCTTTTTTCAAGCCCCACCTGGCTTTTTTCAAGCTCCCTCCCAAGGAGAGGCTATAGATATATTAAATTTTCACATTCACAACATGCCAGTTATGACTTCACTAGCATTGTGTGCCATCTAGCAAAGGGTCTGTCTTTTGTTTTACAAAAGAAGCCAGGCAGGGTGGCGGGTGACCTGGGTTGCCTGGGTGGGTCTTGCTTGGGTGCCGCCTGGTGTGACAGGCGGATGGGGTGGGGTGGGGTGGGGTGGGGTGGGGTGGGGAGGGTGGCAGCCCTTGGGTGCCTGGATTGGTCGGGTTCGGCTGCTGGCGGGCTGGTGGGCTGGCATGTAGACCAGCAGGCGGGCAGGCTGCCTTGCCCGGTTTGGCTGGCTGGTCACCTGGCTGGCCAGCTTGCCTCCCTTGAATTGTTTTGCCTCCATTCCTCCCTTTCAGATGTTGGACCCAGGGCAACTCCACCTTACGCCAGTCACTGCCCCCCCCCGATGCTGCCAGCAATGGTCCATATGGTGCCACATCCACTGCACCCTTCTGCCTACTACTCCCCTGCCGCCGCCTCCTCCTCCATCTCTTCCTCCTCCTCTAGGTCGTCGATCAGCACGTCATCTGCACGGAGGACAAACACACACAGAGAGAGACTTTGTGAGAAGAGAGGAACCTCCCGCCAGGGGCAGCATCCTAAGACCCTTCTCTCCCCTGCAGGCTTCTGGAGCCTACCTTTCCCAGCCAGCAGCCAAGCTCCATCGGGTTTTTCCCACCTCCTGGAGTCGTTGAATCTCGGCCTCGGTCCCCTGCGCCTGTGGAGATGGAAACCAAAGCTCACCTTCAGAAGCCTCCCTCCCCACCTCCTTGCTCCCCCCAAAAAAGGCCAGCCTGAAACTCACGTCCATCCCCAGGACCTCTTTCCCCAACCCAAGGAAGGCGTAGAGCAGGAAGAGCGCGGGTTGGGACACGGGGGGATCTGGCTCCATCACCGCTTGCAGTGCTGTTCTCAGGAATGCCAGTCTTTGCTCTGGTGTAAAGATGCCATCCAGTTTCTGGAAGGAAGGAAGGAAGGAAGGAAGGAAGGAAGGAAGGAAGGAAGGAAGGAAGGGGGAGAGAGTGAGGTTGTTTAAACTACACTTGGACTGCCGTGTTTCTCATCCTCAGGAAGACCCCCCCCCCGGCCAAGGGGCTGCTCCACATCCCTCCCTCCCCACCTCCCCCCTTGCCTATGACTCAGAAAGGGCAAACCCAAAGGCAGGGGAGACCCCCCCCCCCCGCACCTCCAGGCACCTGCCCGTCTCGGCAGAAAGAAAGGCAACCCCACAACCATCCCGGGCGGCCTCCCTACCTTGGCCATCCTCACGATGTTTAGGTAGGAGGCCATCTCCCAGTCCAATTGGGGCTCTCTAATCCAGAGGTTTGCCATCTCCCGGATGTCCATCTCTGTGGGGAGAGGCACCAAGCCCCATCGTTTAGCCCCACAAAGCCTGGCTTGCAGTTCTGGAGATTTCCCACCCAGGGAACCCTGGGGTGGTGGTGGCGGTGGTGGTGGTCCTGGGGGAGGGCTCCCTGACGAAAGGGAAGGTGGAGGGGGCGCCTCGGAGGAAAGGCAGCCCTTCCCCCTGCAGCCCTGCCATGGCCTCCCCACTCCACCCAGGTCCCTTCACATGCATTCTCTTCTTTTCCTCTGTTCCTGCCACGGTTGGATTGTGGCCCTCACCTGCTCCTCCTACGACCCTCTCCCAACATCCACCCCACTGCCCGTCCAGATGACACCCCTTTGCCTGCCCTACCCCCTTCCTCCCCTTACCTGCCTCCCACCCCCAAGAAGGCCTACCTTAGATGTTGGAGAGCCACCAGGACACAGGGTAGGATGTTCCCTGGGGTGGGCTCTGCCACCACCTGCTCCAGGACTGCCTAAAAGAGGGCAAGAGAGAGAGAGAGAGAGAGAGAGAGAGAGAGAGAGGAGGGTCAGTCCCACAAAGGTCAGCCTCGACCACCACCCACCACGCTGTTGCCCATCCTCTGCTACCCCCTTGTCAAACACCCTGACACTCACCACCACTTCGGCCACAAGCTCAGCCTTCCTTTGGGGAAGGTCCAGCTCATCCTCTCCCCTGACGATGGCTGTTAGAGGGAGGCGGTCAAGATGTGAGCCAGGTACATGCACTGGGCCTGCTCATTCGGACCGTCCTGGAAGGAAGAGGAGAACCTGGCTAGGAGGGTCTCTGCGGACATGCCCAGGGAGCAAAGTTGAAAAGCTCCACACCCCAGTCCCCTCCGCAGTCCAGGAGACATCTGGCGGCGTGGGGAGAGGGTGGGGGGAACAGGATGGAAACGTTCCGCGCCCCAGCCCTCTCAGGAGTCCAGAGATAGCCAGCGACATGGGGGGGTGGGGGGGAGCAAGGTGGAAAAGCTCCACACCCCAGTCCCCTCCGCAGTCCAGGAGACATCCGGCGGCGTGGGGAGACGATGGCTGTTAGAGGCAGGCGGTCAAGATGTGAGCCAGGTACATGCGCTGGGCCTGCTCATTCGGACGTCCTGGAAGGAAGAGGAGAACCTGGCTAGGAGGGTCTCTGCGGACATGCCCAGGGATGGATCCTGCATGGCTTCTGGAGGAGAGCAGAAGCTTGGGAGAGGGTATCGTGTGTGTGTCCCCCCCACACACCCCAGGCATGGAGGGGGCTCCCAGATGACCATACCTGCTTAGCCTGCACTGGGTGGGACATGATGCTGCTCAAAGCCTCAGCCCCATCCTCCGGGCAGATGTTTTTGCCCAGAGAGTCCCCCAAGGAGGCCAAGGAGCACCTCATGAGTTCCTCCGAAGAGCTGGTGCCTTGGTTCTCGGGGCATGCAGCCTCTCCAACCGATTGCACTGAGGCTGCCAAAGAATGCCTTGTTGTAGTGGTCAAAGTCGATGTTGCTGAGGAGAGATCACAAGATCACCGTGAGTCTCAGGGGTGGTCCAGCTAGCCACCACCCCCTCACTCACCCCTCATTGCATCCAGGACCTACCTGGAGACACGCGCTCCCCTCCTGCAGCCGGAACCACGGCTGCAGGGGGGAGGACCTGGATGGTTTTGGTCACGCTCTCCACTCTCGGGGGCACCCGGTTGTTACAACAAGGCAGCCGCCAGTTCCACCAGCTGCGGCCACGGCCACGGCCACGGCCATCCTCCTGCTGACCCCTCTTATTAAAAAGCTTTCTCAGTTTTGAGAATCTAGAAAGGAAAAGGAGAAGGTGGCCAATCGGTGGGAGGGAAGAAAAGATCTGGAAAGTCCCATTGATCTTTCACATCCTCGGCCTTCCTTCTCTTTAGAAAGGGATCCAGCTTGCTTCCATTGTGGTCAGCATGCAACTCCCCAAAAGGAATATAATGAGTGGGGTCTTCCACAGTTTAGGCCCCACGGATCCGCCATCCACCTTGACTTGGTCAAGCTAGATCTCTCTTCCGTCCTGCGAAAAGGGAACTCTGGAAAGCCTTGACCAGATCCCGTTGGGGCGGAATGGCATCAAGGCTGAAACTGGACCAAGTCATGGGGGATGATGGGTCTGTGGGGGCCCAGCTGTAGAGGAAACCCCCCCCCCACTCATTAGATTCCTTGTGGCGTGGTGAGAAACCACGAGTGCAGCTTCAGCAAATTCCTGAGAAGTTTGGGGCTTCAGAACGGCTTTGACATATTTGCAACTCTTTGGTGGGGAGACGAGGAGAGGACCAGAGACCGTTCAAAGGTAGAACACTTGTGCCCTTGCTTAATAGTCTTATGAATGCCTCGTCGTAATGTACCTGCAGTGAATGAACGGGAGGGAGCACGTGCGAAAGGGCTCTTGGAAGGAACCGTGCCGGAAAGAGTGGGAAGAATCTCAGAGCCGAGTCCAGTCAGCACCAAGGGGAGAAGGGACACTGCAGTCAAGCGGAAGGAGGGAAGAATGGATTCTCTAATCAGTGTGCCCTCTGGCCCTGTGGAATGGACACCCTTGTGGCAAAAGAAGACAGTAATGAACAAGTAGTGCTGGGAGTCACGAGGGCGGTGTATTTGCTTTAGGATTTAGACGTGGGGACCATTTCCCACTGCGAGTTTCATGCTGACCCCAGAGGAAGCGAGCTGGATCCTTTTCTAAGAAGGAGGAAGCTCCAGGATGTGGAAAAGAAACGGGGCTTTGTTACCCTGTTCGTGATGAATGTGGGTAGAGCTTGGGAGGAATTTGAGAATTCTGGCCACAAACGACCCCTGAGCCCCCAAAAGCGCACCGCATGTAACTGGAGGCTTTGTTAACAGAATCACAGTCAAATACCATCTCTAACTGATTAAGAAATTATTAAAGAGCGATCTCAAGTACTGATATAAGGTACCTAATATGCATCATCACCATCACCATCACCATCACCATCATCATCATCATCATCATCATCATCATCATCTCTCTCTGTCTCTGTCCCTCTCTCTCTCTCTCTCTCTCTCACACACACACACACACACAACATCTCTCTCTCTCTATCTCTCTATCAGGGGGCCCAAGGCAAGTGACAATGTAAACATGAAGGAAATTAAACACATAATTAAAGATGGAAAATTCAACCCATTAATCTAAATATAGTGGTACCTTGTATAAAGGAATTAATTCATTCCAAATGAAATTATGTTAAATTTTCCTTTATACAAATTGCAATTTCCCATAGGAATGCATTGAAAAATGGAGTAATCCATTCCAATGCAGAGAAAAATGACACGAACTACAGTACATATATAATTTTGGGGAACAGAAATGGAAAAATGCAAACTGGCACCCACCCACCCACACACTGATTTCGGGTGGAGTGCAGCAGCACAAGGGTTAATTCTTCCCAGGCCGAGCCTAGGAACCATCCTCTAGCTTCTCCTCCTTCCCTGCACACACACAGAGGCTGATACTTCACGTCCCTCTCGCTGCAGTTCGCGGCCCCGCTGGAGAACGGTTTGAAGGAACGTAATGTCCTTGTGGGGTCAATCCGAGTTCGAAGGAACGTAACCTCACGTCCTTGTGGGGTCAATCCGAGTCTGAAGGAACGTAACCTCACGTCCTTGTGGGATCAATCCAAGTTCACCCCGACCACGCCCCCTGAACTGCGCTCCAAGCGGGGTGAGAGATTCCCGTCCTGGAGCTCGGGAATCTTTTCAATCCACTTCTTGATCCGTGTTGAAAACCGATTTCAACACGGAGGCAAGTTCATCTCGGCTCGAGGAAGGACGTGAAGTAACCACCAGACTCTCTCTCTCTCTCTCTCTCTCTCTCTCTCTCTCTCTCTCTCTCTGCGCCTGGCCTGAGCGTGGCGCCGGGGCTCCGGAGGCCAGCAAGAGAAAAGAATGCACGAGTTGAAGCCTGCGGAGCAGAGGCTCCAACTCATGAATGAGGGGCTGGGAGAGAGACAAAGGCGGAAGGGACGGCAGAGGCGCTTCTGCTGCTGCTGCTCGGGGAAAGCGAACCCGCCTGCAGGACTGAGCAACGGCAGCAGCAGCCAGAGGCACGGGCTCTGCGAACGGGCCAACTGCGCCGCCCGCCCGGGGCGCGTTCCACCACCACCTCCGCCGGCGCCAGGTCCGACAGGGCTGATCCACAGCACCATCGGGTGGCCTCGGCTCTCTTGCACTGCACGGCTCGGGCTCACCGGCCCTGGCCGCTGGGCGCACGGGTGGTGTGGGAGGGGATGAGGTGCAGTTGTGGGGAGGGGGAAGAAAAAGAGAGACGGAAAGGGGGAAGGAAAAGAGACCAGCAGGCACGCCTGAGGAAGCTTTGCTGTGGGTGCCTAGCCAAGCCGAGCGAGCTGACCTAGCCCTCCTCCTCCTCCTCCATTGCCAGCTTGCATCTTCGGTAAAGAGCCCCAGAGACTGTCTGTGCCCATTTTGGAGGGGGAGGGAGAGTGGTGATGGAAATTTTTTCCGTTATACGAGCTGTACGTTATACAAGGGTCCACTGTACTAATTAAAAGACTGTGGAATAATGAATAGCAATCAAGCCACATTAAAAATAGCATTGGAATTCAGGAGCTTCACATTTTCTCTCCTTCTACACCAGAAGATCAAGAGAGATGAGAGGTATGACCCACCTCCCATGTGGTCACTCGGTCACCATGCCCATGTGTCACAATGCAGGACATGTCACAAAATTGCCAGTGGGGATGGCAGCCTGTACTTGGCATTAATTTAGGTGCCCCGGCTGGTATCAGGGGCAGAAAGCCTCATCCTGAGAAGCATGGCATCAGTTTAAAATCAAAACCAAGTTTCTAGTCCACTTGAATCTATCTATCTATCTATCTATCTATCTATCTATCTATCTATCTATCTATCTATCTATCTATCTATCTATCTATCTATCTATCTATCTATCTATCTGTATTCTCAAAGGCTTTCACAGCTGGGATCTGATAGTTGTGAGTTTTTCGGGCTCTTTGGCTGTTTTCTAGCAGTTTTTCTTTCTGACATTTCGCCAGACTCTGTGGCCGGCATCTTCAGAGGGCAAGAAGATCAGGGAACTAAGAGTTCTATCTGTACTCTGGGTTATAATAAAGTGAGTGAGATTAGGGTTTTTAAAGTTGAGAAAACTTGTCCTATGCAGGAAGATAGGTGTTAGTCATTGTATTTTGATGAAGAGATTAAGAAGTTTCAATGCAAACAGGGGTAGCAATTCCAGACCAGAATCAAAGAACATGAAAGATACTGCAGACTAAAACAACCAGAAAAATTAGCAGTAGCTGAACACACCCCCTGAAACAAACTGGACATGAAATCCCCTTCCAGGACACAGTGGTGGTACTGGACAACACTACGCATCACTGTCAGGCTACACAGGGAAGCCATTGAAATCCACACAAACATAAGCCCAGTTTCAACAAAAAGGAAGAAAGTCTAAAAATCAGCAAAGCCTTGCTTCCAGTACTAAATGCTGCAAAGGGTGACAGGTCAAAGCAAAAGGTCAAAGCCACAAGGAAAAATTGATCCATGCACATAATTAATCCATTCAGATAATAGAACAGTTAATTGATCCATTCACAAAATTGATCCATTCACATAATAGAACAGCCAACGACACCCATCAAGAACATTGCTACCCCTGTTTGCATTGAAACTTCTTAATCTCTTCATCAAAATACAAAGAGGACACCTATTTTTCTACCTAGGACAAATTTCCTCAACTTTAAAAACCCCACTCTCACTCACTTTATTGTAACCCAGAGCACAGAGGGAATTCTTAATTCCTTGAGCTCCTTGCCCTCTGAAGATGCCAGCCACAGAATCTGGGGAAATGTCAGAAAGAAAAAACTTCCTGAACATGGCCAAAGAGCCCAAAAAACTCACAACATCCATCCATCCATCCATCCATCTATCTATCTATCTATCTATCTATCTATCTATCTATCTATCTATCTATCTATCTATCTATCTATCTATCTATCTATCTATCTATCTATCAGGGGGCCCAAGGCAGGGGACAATATTAAAATGAAATAAATTAAACACATAATAAGTTAAGCATGGTAAATACAACCCCTTAATCTATATAGGTGTACTCATTAAAAGAATAATGATACTTTGCCCTGGCCAGGGGCTTAAAGACGTGGCGAGGAGCCCCCCCCCCCCCGAAGCGGCCATGTTCTCTCTGCCTCTCTCCATTTCCCAAAGGCTAGCAGGCCCACAGATGGCTTCTGAGCATGTCCAAAGGGCAAGAAAGACACCAATCCATGTATCTGGCCTAGGAAACAGATGAGGTTACAGAGTGGAAATGACACCCTTCTTCCCTCGGTCGGAGTGAGAAAATGTCACTCTGGGTGTGAAAAATCCTCCACCGTCTCCATTTGCCCTCTCCTTGGGTTTCAGTTCTGGATTTTGGCGATTTTATCTCTGGAACCCCCTTCCGTGAGGCCTAGGCCCTCGTCTGAAGGGAAAATGGAAATATCAATCTGTCTTGAAATTGAATCTGTCCAGTCCCCTTTTGAAGGCATCCAGGCCAGATGCCATCACTACCACCTCCTGTGGCAGGGAGTTCCACAGACTAACAACGCGCTGGGTGAAAAAATATTTTCTTTTGTCTGTTCTTACTGTCCCAGCCCTCAATATGAGTGCATGTCCCCTAGTTCTGGTATTTTGTGAGAGGGAGAAGAGCCTCCCTCTATCCACTTGACTCATGCCCTGCATTATTTTGTACATCTCAATCATATCCCCCCTCAGGCGTCTTTTTTCCAGACTAAAGAGCCCCAAATGTTTTAGCCTTTCATTCTGGGTGTGAAAATTCTCTACTATCTGCCGTTGCCCTGTCCTTGGATTTCAATTCTGGATTTTGGCTATTTTATCTCTGGAAGCCCCTTCCCTGAGGCCTAGACCCTCGTCTGAAGGGAAGATGGAAACATCAAATGGTCTTGAAATGTATTTTCTGACAGCTTTCATTGTATTTTCCTGCGGACGCTTTCTCTCCCATAGATGCTTGGGCTGGGTGCTCGCATTCAGCCAGATGCGTGGCCTGAAGCCCTTTGCCCAATCCACGGGAATACCAAAAAAACAAAACAAAACAAAAAACAAAAAACCAATTCTCCCACATCAGTTCTTGTAATCGAGAAAGAATAGCCATCCTGCTGGATCAGGCCAAAGGCCCATCTAGTCCAGCTTCCTGGATCTCACAGCGGCCCCACCAGATGCGTTTGGGAGCGCATGAAACTAGATATCTGTCTCCTGATACCACTCCCCTGCATCTGGCCCTTGAAGGACCCTGGTTTCTCCATCATGGTTTGTAACCTGTGATGGACTTCTCCTCCAGGATTCTGTCCAATCCCCTTTTGAAGGCATCCAGGCCAGATGCCATCACCACATCCTGTGGCAGGGAATTCCATAGACTTACAACGCGCTGGGTGAAAAAATATTTTCTTTTGTCTGTTCTTACTCTCCCAGCCCTCAATTTGACTGGATGTCCCCTAGTTCTGGTATTTTGTGAGAGGGAGAAGAGCTTCCCTCTATCCACTTTACTCATGCCCTGCATTATTTTGTACGTCTCAATCATATCCCCCCTCAGGTGCCTTTTTTCCAGACTAAAGAGCCCCAAATGTTTTAGCCTTTTCTCATAAGGGAGGTGCCCCAGCCCAGGAATCATTTTAGTCGCTCTCCTTTGCACCTTTTCCAGTTCCACTATGTCTTTCTTGAGATGCGGTGACCAGAATTGTACACAATATTCCAGGTGTGGCCTTACTACCATTTTGTGTAATGGCATTATAATATTGGCTGTTTTATTTTCAATTCCCTTTTTGATAATCCCTCATCGAATTGGTTCTTCTTCACCACTGCCACACATTGGGTAGACACCTTCATTGAGCTGTCCACCAACACACCAATATCTCGTTCCTGATCTGTCACGGATAACTCAGAGCCCATGAGCTGATAGATAGTTTTGATTTTTTTGCCCCAATATGCATTACTTTGCATTTGAAACACATTTGCCATTTGGCAGCCCATTCCCCCAGTTTGGAGATATCCTTCTGGATAACTGAACCTTCAGATATGTGAACGCTATGTAGGGCAGTAGTAAATTTCAGCAAAGTGAAACTACCAATGAAGGGTATAGATCAAGCATATATAGCTATTTTAGTAACCCCCAGGCATTGACAAGCCTCATGTATTCAAAAACAGCATATCCCAAGCTATACCCTGCACAATATAAGCCACACAAGTTATATATTTAGAAGTAGTAATATTAATAAGCACTCCAATTGTACCCACATGTATATTCTTGTCCTGCAAACAAACTTTGGTCAAGCCTTCCGGCATAAAGCAGACCACTAAGAGAAAAGGACTTCCGTTATAAAATTGGCTGAGCCAGCAATAAGATTCAAGGATCTAATTATTTTTGTAGCTTTGATGCTTTATAGTTAATTACATGTAGCTAAGCCAGCCAAGAAAATCTTATCTTTGTTTTGAGAGCTCGCCACCTAGAGCAGCTGGCATGCATTACTGTCAACAGCCAAGGACACTGGCACTCCTAGGCACTCCTAGCCCCGTGTAGGTCAGATCAAACGCCACAGCAATTAGGAACCCAAGGAATACATTTAATTGGTGTCAGAAATATAAAATAAATGGCCAAAGATGTCAATTAATGTTTGATGTATGTAACAGATGTGTGTGACGTAAATTCGGATGGGCGGGAGGAAAGGAGAGTGGCCATATCTCTATAAAGTATACTGCATTACCTTTGTAGGACGGACTTCTCACTTGATTTGCGTCAAGAGGGATTTCCCTGGTTGTCAACCAAATAAAAATCTCTTTCCTGTCTTAAGAGACCCAGACTGCTCGTTGCATATTGTAGAGCCTATGCTTGCCGGCAGTGGACCCCAAAATTCCTATTCCTTTCATTTGGCACCCCAGATGGGACTCAGCCGCAACTATAGGCCTGCAATCGTCTGGCTCAGGTCATGGTAGGAAATCTGTGCCGATTGCAGAACATTCCAGTCCGGACGCCTCCCAGTTGTGAGGAGGAACGTTCTGTCGGCACTGAATGAAATACCATTACCTGAGAGGAAACCGATGCCGGCCGAAGGGGGGAGAACTGGGAAAGACTGCGCAGAAGAAATCTGGTAAGATAAACAATCGGTTGTGGGGTGGCATGAGTTCGAATCTAACAGCTCTGTGGAGTGGAGAAGATTGCGGATTCTTATAGTCGGCCCCCGGGGGTTACGGAGACGAGAAGGGACGAATGCGTCCCTAGCATCCCAAGAACCAGAAGAAATTACGGGTTAAGGGACCCTGAAATCTTCTAAGGGTGGAAAGGTTCTTTTGCAAAGATCCAGTAGCCTAGCGTTCGCCCCAGTATTTGAAACAGGAGAGGAGTGCTGCTCCATCGTCCTGGGGAAAGTTTAAAGATATATAAATGTGTGGGTATGTGGGATGGTGATTCCACTTTTGAATTTTGTGTAAAAGAAGCTTCATGTATGTTTATGTGTGTTTTTAAGGGTAAGAGGCTGCGCCCCGATACCCTCTGTAACTACAGAGAAATGGCCATTCTCTGTATCTAAGCGGTGGCAAAGAGTGGCAGTCTTTGCCCCACATTACTACCGACGGAGTGTCGACATCAACTCCGTTTGATTTTAGAGAAGTTAAAAAGATTTATTCTTAGGCAGGGGATCGCAGTTAAGTGGGGAAGCGGGAAATGTGGGAGATTTGTGTGATCATAACGGACTCAGTGAATGGTTGCTGATTGGGCCGGGTCATCTAGCAAAAAACCCTTGGCGAAGTGTGTCCGGACGTGCACGTCCCAAGCTAGGGCGACCTACTTGGGTCACGCCAGAATCACATGTTTGCGTGTATGATGGGCGTTTAATTGTTTGAGGTGCGAGTCCGTTTGATACTTGTGTGGGAGAAATCATAGGAACACAGTTAGACCTTTAAAAACAAACCAATGGGGATAAATTAATGCAGCTTATGCACCCCTTTTTGATGTGCACTGTGGCAACGTTGGAATTCTGCCACCAGAAGTAATGACTTTGGTATTAAATGGAACGGATGTAAACTTTAAGAAGAACCCCTCTGACTAAGAAAAGGCAGGACTTTACCATCCCAAATTAAGATTCTAGCCCTCAAGGAGGACAGACCAATTATGACCTGCTAGCAAGAGGCGTGTGAATTTACAAGGACGTGATTAGTTAATTAATATAGAGACTAAAAACTCTACCAACTAGAAGACCCCGCCAGCAATTTTGATAACACCAGGGAAGTCTGGACACTGAGAAGAATATTTTTGGGTACTCAGGACAAAGCAACATCCCATATATTTTGTGTAAATTAGGCTGGCTTGTTACACAACGAAATTTACCAGCTGAAGGGACATTTTAAAATGAAAACATCATAGGGCATTTGAGCCTAACATTTCTTAAAACATCAAGTCCCGTGCGTAGAACTTAGGAGGTGAAAAACATCCAGGAACCCCCCCCCTCTTTTCAAGCCAATTTTATGCCCCAAAGAAGCAGCGAGCAGTTTTACGCATCGACCAGCAAGCTGCATCCAAGTAATTCAATATCACTCCTTAAAAACTACACCAGAGGAGCCAGTGTGCCCCAGAACAGGACAGAAACCCCCTCTCCAACCCCCAAGATTTCTGGCAGTCCGAACTTTTTCTACCCACTAAAGGAAAGAGGGGGGAGAGTGCAGCCCCGAAAATCAGAGACAGGGACCCGAGAAAAGATGGGAGAGACAATGAATAGATGAAGGAAAAATGAGGAAAGATAGAAGGAAGAAAATGGACAAAGGAAGTGAAGCAGAGAGGGAAAACGAGACGGAGATGGGAATGGACAGGTATGATATCGAGAAAACTGGAGGAACGAAAGGAGAACAGAGAGAACAGGCAGTGCTAGACGGGAGCTCCGTATGCGTACCCCTGAATTCCATTTTTCAAGCGTTCCGGAGGTACTTCCATCCCGTTACGCCAATGCCCAAATGCTTGACTATAGAAGCCTTAAAAAGAACTAATGTTCGCTATGCACAACATGAGGAGATTGGCAGAGATGTTATTTCTGAGCTCCAAATAATCAGAAGCAGGAATTTGTATAGGGGCCCATGCCAACTCTGGAGGCTGGCCACATCCAAATCTCATATAGGGAGTAGAATACACGCCTTTCCCCCCCCTCCAACAGCGACTAGGAACATTTGATAGAAACAAGGCAATTTAATTTCAAACACAGGGAGGTTCTCAGGAAAGATGTCGTTTCCCTGCCAACAAATATCCAAATCAGAACTTTTTCAGGACTTTTTAAGGACAGAAAAAAAAGAGCTAACTATTCAGCCCTGCCTCCACCACAACAATAGTAAGAGTGGAATGTACGGACTGTGATTCCATGTACTTCAAAAGGAATTAAATAATACCCATAACTAATCTGCCTCCCCGTGGATATGAGGGTGGAGAAAGAGAGGGAGAAATTTTACACATCAAGTTACGATTTTCAAGCCCCTGGATGGGATGATAAAGCAATGTGTTGATTTTTGTTTTTAGAACGATTTCCCAAGCCACTTGACAGAGCTTGGACGCAAAACTTATATTGAACACACCAACCAAATGAATGCATAGCGAAGGAAAATAAACTGACCCTAAAAGCCACAAGCCAATAACCATCCTCTGGACAATGACTAGAAGGTCCCCCTTACCAGCTACAGACACCAACATAATCTTCCGTGCCACCTTAAAAGAAGGGAGGAGGCTTCGAGCAGGCTTACGGCATTTTTGTCCCCAGAGAGAGAGAGAGAGAGAGGGTCTATTGTTTAGTTAATTCAGCCCTCGGAAGCACACTCAAATCTCGTGTAAGGAATAGGTAGCATGATTCTTGTTGCCGAAAAATAAGCTTCCCTTTTTGGCTTCAGAAAGAAAAGGGACAGAGGAGAAAACTGACATTTTTTTTTAAGGATGTGACGCCAAATCGAAGCCCCCCTTATTTGTGAGCTTTCCTTGCACACATTTTTTTCCCCTTGAAGTAATGTACATGTCAAACCAAAAGCGTTGCCTTTCAAACAGGCTTCCAAACGGGAACTTAGGGCAGCTTGCTTTTTTTTTCAGCACAATACACACGTTTCTTAATTAGGCTCTTAGAAGATAAGTTCAAAAGATACAGGGATAGTGGATTGACTTGTTATTTCAATGACTCTTTACTACTAATTCACTACAGGAGAATATCTTTTTTTGCCCTGGGCGGTAAAAGGCTCGCCTCAACTATTAAAATGTAAATCGCATGTTGTTGCAGCTTTAATCCACACCTGGTTTCAGAGTTCCTCTGAAGGAAAATGGAGCCTTTTTCAAGCGGACTTTAAATCTTTTCTTCTCTCTGCACATGAAACTCCATGTAAAGGGCGAGATTCCCTATTTTTAAAGAACAGCTCTGTAGGGCAAATTATTACTTTGTTATAGTGACACATTGTTTCAAGTTCAACTTTTTGAAAACTACTGAAGTGCACATGTGTCTTATGACCAAACGCCGTTTCCGAACATTTGGCCACCCCCCCCTTCATTCATATGCTTGTTTTACAAAATGGAATACCCTATTCTGCAGGACATTTGCCTTTTGCGACATTTTTTCTTCCTTCTCGAGACTCTCAGATAGACTGCGCTACACTGCGCCATTGGAATCTGCACACAGTGTACTGCATCTAGAACTATCACACCTGGGGAACAAGGCCATGATCTGCAGATAGCTTGGCCGTTTTTGTCTGTCTTTGTGTGTGTTTGTGTGTGTGTCTGTCTTTTTTTTAACACAGATAAACCCTGGAGGAACCCCTTTCCGTCCTGAGGGAGGAGCCTACCCATTCATCATTTCCAGGTTGAGGAGTTGCTGTGGGTTGGAAGGCTGACGGCACTGCTCGTGGATGCCAAGCTGAGGACCCCTTTGTGAGGGCCCTTCGCCGCCACCACCCCGTCATCGCGCAGCGTCAGGCACCGCCAGATGGAGAGGTTAAAGCCAGCGTGCGATGAGGCTCCAGTGGAAACCACCCCCTTTCTGTTGTCCTGCTGCCCAACCGCCATCGTCGCGATGACTTCACCCCGTGGATTTCTCACCAGACCCGTGACGACCTTCAGCCAGCATCGACCAGGGCAGAGGGAATCGACGCGAATTAGATCTGTGGTCCTCGCATCCTTGCCCATCCTTCCCCAGATGACAGCGTGCGTTTGACGCTCGGAGGGTCCCGAAGCAGCCTGCTGATTCACTTTCAACTCAGGTTGACAGATTAAAATCCTGTCTTCCTGCCTCTTTTTCTTTTTTTTTCTGTTTGTTTATGGGGGGGGAGTGGGTCTGAAACAGCCACTGCCTTTTATTTTGAAGTACGGACAACAGATCTGCAACTTAACCCCTTTATACCCTTTTCGTCAGAACAGAGAAGTGGCTGTTTTTGAATCTGGTGAAATCATCACTGTTTTTAAGCCCTTGGCACAGACTGTACACTTATGGCTGTCTACACATTTTCTTCTTGAGAGACGCAAGCATCTCAGCCCCCAACACACACCAGGACAAATTGGCACTTCTTGGCGCACTTTTTGCCTATTGAGCCAAAATTATATCATCCTGTTGCCTGGTCTCGACAATTGAAAATATTCTGCAGCCTTTGAAGCCTTGCAGAGAGACACTGATTATTACTATTTATGTTGTTGTTTGTTGTCATTGTTTTATTGTCAATATGTTTTAAGAAGCACCAGTCGGGGTATGGATCGTGGCACCTCTTGCCTTTATAATTTGTATGGTAGTCACACTGCCACTAGAAATGCAGACTATGGGAGATGCCAAGAGTATAAAGGACACTAGCCATTCTGGTTATAATGCCCAGAGGACCAGGAATGTTAGCTGTTTTGTTTATGATAATCATATGTCCTGTTACAGCCCAGCCCCAGGTGAAAACATATGCACCCCTTTTGTTCCAGATGGAAGGGAGAAGGTAAAAGGCACTCACAGTCATGGCGACCAGTGTGGGCAAGACTTTTTACCCACAAGCATTGAGTGCAAGAGACTATGCCTTGACTTTCTATGAAATGTTGGCACCCATGGGTGTTCACGAGACTTTATACCAAAGAACAATGGCTTTCTAGAGTAGCTGTCTACATTATTTTCTTCACCAAAGACAATGATGAACTAATTTTTGCCCCATGTTTGCAGGGCTGATTTTGTATGTGAACTGACAGCTACAGAGACATCTCTGCCTTGATTTCAATAGCTCGCCCTTGATTCTACCATGGGACTATAACTATTGATTATTGTTTATGGCTCAAAGTGGGTTTTTCTAAGCACCATCTAGATGTGGTTTATGACTCTTTTAGCCTCTATGTATGCTGCCTTTATTTAGTATCATTGCAAATGTCTATCATTTGAGAATGCAAACACAACTGGGTAATTCTGTACAGCCTGCTATAATCTGGGTTTTATGCACACCACACATTCAAAAGGGTTGATAGCCATATTGTTGGTCCTTATGAAACCAAGTGCCAATGCCTATGTATTCTTTATGCAAAATGACAGAATGGACAATCATATTTCAAGGCTAGCTACTTAGTCAGTCTAAAGCCACTATGTCAGCCAAAGGAGTATGCTGGCAACAATTCACTCGACCAAGCACAGGAAAATTGCAGACCTACTATAACATGCATTTCTCCCCATGTGTTTCTGAATTTGCATAAAAACTTCAAGTCTTTTCAGCCTAGCTGCCACAACTTAAGACATGATATACCAAACAATGAGCCTGAGGTTGCAAACTTTATTACAATGTTCCCATAATTTCTTGTGTCAGCCCCTTCAGAGGTTGGGAATTTGATGTCCCTGAGAGGCACATGACCTGCCCTAGGAGACTCACTTAGAAACTGTTGCAGCCACGTGGCGCTTCTCCATGAAGGGAAAATTGCATTATTGTGGTCTCTGAAACGCTTCCTTCCATTGCAGTCTGTGGGTCTGACCAGATGGACTTTTTAAATCCCAGACATTGCAAAACTTTATCTGTTAACTTAACATTTGACTATAGAAAGTGCCCTAGTGAATTAAGGGGTATTTCTTTGTCATTCACACAAATCATTTTGTGATAATTCAGTGCATAAGCCCTTTAGGAAAAGAGGGCTGGAAAAGTTTTCCTGGCAGCACTGCCTAAACTCGTCAGGAACATTGAAAAATCACTCCCTGAGCCATGATGAAAACCCCTCCCCAAGGGAATGGTAAGAAGGGAAGATCAAGCATATTCACGCTTTTGTACATACACCTTTGATATGTTTATTTGTCCCTTGCAAGTCTATCACAGGAGCCAAGGGGAGCAACCTCTGGATAATTTACTGGCGTAAATTTCCAGAACACGTCAGGGGGTAGTGAAGGGTATAGATCAAGCATATATAGCTATTTTAGTAACCCCCAGGCATTGACAAGCCTCATGTATTCAAAAACAGCATATCCCAAGCTATACCCTGCACAATATAAGCCACACAAGTTATATATTTAGAAGTAGTAATATTAATAAGCACTCCAATTGTACCCACATGTATATTCTTGTCCTGCAAACAAACTTTGGTCAAGCCTTCCGGCATAAAGCAGACCACTAAGAGAAAAGGACTTCCGTTATAAAATTGGCTGAGCCAGCAATAAGATTCAAGGATCTAATTACATGTAGCTAAGCCAGCCAAGAAAACCTTATCTTTGTTTTGAGAGCTCGCCACCTAGAGCAGCTGGCATGCATCACTGTCAACAGCCAAGGACACTGGCACTCCTAGGCACTCCTAGCCCCGTGTAGGTCAGATCAAACGCCACAGCAATTAGGAACCCAAGGAATACATTTAATTGGTGTCAGAAATACAAAATAAATGGCCAAGGATGTCAATTAATGTTTGATGTATGTAACAGATGTGCATGACGTAAAATTCGGATGGGCGGGAGGAAAGAAGAGTGGTCATATCTCTATAAAGTATACTGCATTACCTTTGTGGGACGGACTTCTCACTTGCTTTGCATCAAGAGGGATTTCCCTGGTTGTCAACCAAATAAAAATCTCTTTCCTGTCTTAAGAGACCCAGACTGCTCATTGCATATTGTAGAGCCTATGCTTGCCGGCAGCGGACCCCAAAATTCCTATTCCTTTCATTTGGCACCCCAGATGGGACTCAGCCGCAACTATAGGCCTGCAATCGTCTGGCTCAGGTCACGGTAGGAAATCTGTGCCGATTGCAGAACATTCCAGTCCGGACGCCTCCCAGTTGTGAGGAGGAACGTTCTGTCGGCACTGAATGAAATACCATTACCTGAGAGGAAACCGATGCCGGCCGAAGGGGGGAGAACTGGGAAAGACTGCGCAGAAGAAATCTGGTAAGATAAACAATCGGTTGTGGGGTGGCATGAGTTCGAATCTAACAGCTCTGTGGAGTGGAGAAGATTGCGGATTCTTATAGTCGGCCCCCGGGGGTTACGGAGACGAGAAGGGACGAATGCGTCCCTAGCATCCCAAGAACCAGAAGAAATTACGGGTTAAGGGACCCTGAAATCTTCTAAGGGTGGAAAGGTTCTTTTGCAAAGATCCAGTAGCCCTAGCGTTCGCCCCCAGTATTTGAAACAGGAGAGGAGTGCTGCTCCATCGTCCTGGGGAAAGTTTAAAGATATATAAATGTGTGGGTATGTGGGATGGTGATTCCACTTTTGAATTTTGTGTAAAAGAAGCTTCATGTATGTTTATGTGTGTTTTTAAGGGTAAGAGGCTGCGCCCCGATACCCTCTGTAACTACAGAGAAATGGCCATTCTCTGTATCTAAGCGGTGGCAAAGAGTGGCAGTCTTTGCCCCACATTACTACCGACGGAGTGTCGACATCAACTCCGTTTGATTTTAGAGAAGTTAAAAAGATTTATTCTTAGGCAGGGGATCGCAGTTAAGTGGGGAAGCGGGAAATGTGGGAGATTTGTGTGATCATAACGGACTCAGTGAATGGTTGCTGATTGGGCCGGGGTCATCTAGCAAAAAAACCCTTGGCGAAGTGTGTCCGGACGTGCACGTCCCAAGCTAGGGCGACCTACTTGGGTCACGCCAGAATCACATGTTTGCGTGTATGATGGGCGTTTAATTGTTTGAGGTGCGAGTCCGTTTGATACTTGTGTGGGAGAAATCATAGGAACACAGTTAGACCTTTAAAAACAAACCAATGGGGATAAATTAATGCAGCTTATGCACCCCTTTTTGATGTGCACTGTGGCAACGTTGGAATTCTGCCACCAGAAGTAATGACTTTGGTATTAAATGGAACGGATGTAAACTTTAAGAAGAACCCCTCTGACTAAGAAAAGGCAGGACTTTACCATCCCAAATTAAGATTCTAGCCCTCAAGGAGGACAGACCAATTATGACCTGCTAGCAAGAGGCGTGTGAATTTACAAGGACGTGATTAGTTAATTAATATAGAGACTAAAAACTCTACCAACTAGAAGACCCCGCCAGCAATTTTGATAACACCAGGGGAAGTCTGGACACTGAGAAGAATATTTTTGGGTACTCAGGACAAAGCAACATCCCATATATTTTGTGTAAATTAGGCTGGCTTGTTACACAACGAAATTTACCAGCTGAAGGGACATTTTAAAATGAAAACATCATAGGGCATTTGAGCCTAACATTTCTTAAAACATCAAGTCCCGTGCGTAGAACTTAGGAGGTGAAAAACATCCAGGAACCCCCCCCCTCTTTTCAAGCCAATTTTATGCCCCAAAGAAGCAGCGAGCAGTTTTACGCATCGACCAGCAAGCTGCATCCAAGTAATTCAATATCACTCCTTAAAAACTACACCAGAGGAGCCAGTGTGCCCCAGAACAGGACAGAAACCCCTCTCCAACCCCAAGATTTCTGGCAGTCCGAACTTTTTCTACCCACTAAAGGAAAGAGGGGGAGAGTGCAGCCCCGAAAATCAGAGACAGGGACCCGAGAAAAGATGGGAGAGACAATGAATAGATGAAGGAAAAATGAGGAAAGATAGAAGGAAGAAAATGGACAAAGGAAGTGAAGCAGAGAGGGAAAACGAGACGGAGATGGGAATGGACAGGTATGATATCGAGAAAACTGGAGGAACGAAAGGAGAACAGAGAGAACAGGCAGTGCTAGACGGAGCTCCGTATGTCGTGCCCCTGAATTCCATTTTCAAGCGTTCGGAGGTACTTCCATCCCGTTACGCCAATGCCCAAATGCTTGACTATAGAAGCCTTAAAAAGAACTAATGTTCGCTATGCACAACATGAGGAGATTGGCAGAGATGTTATTTCTGAGCTCCAAATAATCAGAAGCAGGAATTTGTATAGGGGCCCATGCCAACTCTGGAGGCTGGCCACATCCAAATCTCATATAGGGAGTAGAATACACGCCTTTCCCCCCCCTCCAACAGCGACTAGGAACATTTGATAGAAACAAGGCAATTTAATTTCAAACACAGGGAGGTTCTCAGGAAAGATGTCGTTTCCCTGCCAACAAATATCCAAATCAGAACTTTTTCAGGACTTTTTTTTAAAAAAAAGAGCTAACTATTCAGCCCTGCCTCCACCACAACAATAGTAAGAGTGGAATGTACGGACTGTGATTCCATGTACTTCAAAAGGAATTAAATAATACCCATAACTAATCTGCCTCCCCGTGGATATGAGGGTGGAGAAAGAGAGGGAGAAATTTTACACATCAAGTTACGATTTTCAAGCCCCTGGATGGGATGATAAAGCAATGTGTTGATTTTTGTTTTTAGAACGATTTCCCAAGCCACTTGACAGAGCTTGGATGCAAAACTTATATTGAACACACCAACCAAATGAATGCATAGCGAAGGAAAATAAACTGACCCTAAAAGCCACAAGCCAATAACCATCCTCTGGACAATGACTAGAAGGTCCCCCTTACCAGCTACAGACACCAACATAATCTTCCGTGCCACCTTAAAAGAAGGGAGGAGGCTTCGAGCAGGCTTACGGCATTTTTGTCCCCAGAGAGAGAGAGAGAGAGGGTCTATTGTTTAGTTAATTCAGCCCTCGGAAGCACACTCAAATCTCGTGTAAGGAATAGGTAGCATGATTCTTGTTGCCGAAAAATAAGCTTCCCTTTTTGGCTTCAGAAAGAAAAGGGACAGAGGAGAAAACTGACATTTTTTTTAAGGATGTGACGCCAAATCGAAGCCCCCCTTATTTGTGAGCTTTCCTTGCACACATTTTTTTCCCCTTGAAGTAATGTACATGTCAAACCAAAAGCGTTGCCTTTCAAACAGGCTTCCAAACGGGAACTTAGGGCAGCTTGCTTTTTTTTTCAGCACAATACACACGTTTCTTAATTAGGCTCTTAGAAGATAAGTTCAAAAGATACAGGGATAGTGGATTGACTTGTTATTTCAATGACTCTTTACTACTAATTCACTACAGGAGAATATCTTTTTTTGCCCTGGGCGGTAAAGGCTCGCCTCAACTATTAAAATGTAAATAGCAGGTTGTTGCAGCTTTAATCCACACCTGGTTTCAGAGTTCCTCTGAAGGAAAATGGAGCCTTTTTCAAGCGGACTTTAAATCTTTTCTTCTCTCTGCACATGAAACTCCATGTAAAGGGCGAGATTCCCTATTTTTAAAGAACAGCTCTGTAGGGCAAATTATTACTTTGTTATAGTGACACATTGTTTCAAGTTCAACTTTTTGAAAACTACTGAAGTGCACATGTGTCTTATGACCAAACGCCGTTTCCGAACATTTGGCCACCCCCCCCTTCATTCATATGCTTGTTTTACAAAATGGAATACCCTATTCTGCAGGACATTTGCCTTTTGCGACATTTTTTTCTTCCTTCTCGAGACTCTCAGATAGACTGCGCTACACTGCGCCATTGGAATCTGCACACAGTGTACTGCATCTAGAACTATCACACCTGGAGAACAAGGCCATGATCTGCAGATAGCTTGGCCGTTTTTGTCTGTCTTTGTGTGTGTTTGTGTGTGTGTCTGTCTTTTTTTAACACAGATAAACCCTGGAGGAACCCCTTTCCGTCCTGAGGGAGGAGCCTACCCGTTCATCATTTCCAGGTTGAGGAGTCGCTGTGGGTTGGAAGGCTGACGGCACTGCTCGTGGATGCCAAGCTGAGGACCCCTTTGTGAGGCCCCTTCGCCGCCACCACCCCCGTCATCGCGCAGCGTCAGGCACCGCCAGATGGAGAGGTTAAAGCCAGCGTGCGATGAGGCTCCAGTGGAAACCACCCCCTTTCTGTTGTCCTGCTGCCCAACCGCCATCGTCGCGATGACTTCACCCCGTGGATTTCTCACCAGACCCGTGACGACCTTCAGCCAGCATCGACCAGGGCAGAGGGAATCGACGCGAATTAGATCTGTGGTCCTCGCATCCTTGCCCATCCTTCCCCAGATGACAGCGTGCGTTTGACGCTTCGGAGGGTCCCGAAGCAGCCTGCTGATTCACTTTCAACTCAGGTTGACAGATTAAAATCCTGTCTTCCTGCCTCTTTTTCTTTTTTTTTCTGTTTGTTTATGGGGGGGGAGTGGGTCTGAAACAGCCACTGCCTTTTATTTTGAAGTACGGACAACAGATCTGCAACTTAACCCCTTTATACCCTTTTCGTCAGAACAGAGAAGTGGCTGTTTTTGAATCTGGTGAAATCATCACTGTTTTTAAGCCCTTGGCACAGACTGTACACTTATGGCTGTCTACACATTTTCTTCTTGAGAGACGCAAGCATCTCAGCCCCCAACACACACCAGGACAAATTGGCACTTCTTGGCGCACTTTTGCCTATTGAGCCAAAATTATATCATCCTGTTGCCTGGTCTCGACAATTGAAAATATTCTGCAGCCTTTGAAGCCTTGCAGAGAGACACTGATTATTACTATTTATGTTGTTGTTTGTTGTCATTGTTTTATTGTCAATATGTTTTAAGAAGCACCAGTCGGGGTATGGATCGTGGCACCTCTTGCCTTTATAATTTGTATGGTAGTCACACTGCCACTAGAAATGCAGACTATGGGAGATGCCAAGAGTATAAAGGACACTAGCCATTCTGGTTATAATGCCCAGAGGACCAGGAATGTTAGCTGTTTTGTTTATGATAATCATATGTCCTGTTACAGCCCAGCCCCAGGTGAAAACATATGCACCCCTTTTGTTCCAGATGGAAGGGAGAAGGTAAAAGGCACTCACAGTCATGGCGACCAGTGTGGGCAAGACTTTTTACCCACAAGCATTGAGTGCAAGAGACTATGCCTTGACTTTCTATGAAATGTTGGCACCCATGGGTGTTCACGAGACTTTATACCAAAGAACAATGGCTTTCTAGAGTAGCTGTCTACATTATTTTCTTCACCAAAGACAATGATGAACTAATTTTTGCCCCATGTTTGCAGGGCTGATTTTGTATGTGAACTGACAGCTACAGAGACATCTCTGCCTTGATTTCAATAGCTCGTCCTTGATTCTACCATGGGACTATAACTATTGATTATTGTTTATGGCTCAAAGTGGGTTTTTCTAAGCACCATCTAGATGTGGTTTATGACTCTTTTAGCCTCTATGTATGCTGCCTTTATTTAGTATCATTGCAAATGTCTATCATTTGAGAATGCAAACACAACTGGGTAATTCTGTACAGCCTGCTATAATCTGGGTTTTATGCACACCACACATTCAAAAGGGTTGATAGCCATATTGTTGGTCCTTATGAAACCAAGTGCCAATGCCTATGTATTCTTTATGCAAAATGACAGAATGGACAATCATATTTCAAGGCTAGCTACTTAGTCAGTCTAAAGCCACTATGTCAGCCAAAGGAGTATGCTGGCAACAATTCACTCGACCAAGCACAGGAAAATTGCAGACCTACTATAACATGCATTTCTCCCCATGTGTTTCTGAATTTGCATAAAAACTTCAAGTCTTTTCAGCCTAGCTGCCACAACTTAAGACATGATATACCAAACAATGAGCCTGAGGTTGCAAACTTTATTACAATGTTCCCATAATTTCTTGTGTCAGCCCCTTCAGAGGTTGGGAATTTGATGTCCCTGAGAGGCACATGACCTGCCCTAGGAGACTCACTTAGAAACTGTTGCAGCCACGTGGCGCTTCTCCATGAAGGGAAAATTGCATTATTGTGGTCTCTGAAACGCTTCCTTCCATTGCAGTCTGTGGGTCTGACCAGATGGACTTTTTAAATCCCAGACATTGCAAAACTTTATCTGTTAACTTAACATTTGACTATAGAAAGTGCCCTAGTGAATTAAGGGGTATTTCTTTGTCATTCACCTATTCAGTGCATAAGCCCTTTAGGAAAAGAGGGCTGGAAAAGTTTTCCTGGCAGCACTGCCTAAACTCTCGTCAGGAACATTGAAAAATCACTCCCTGAGCCATGATGAAAACCCCTCCCCAAGGGAATGGTAAGAAGGGAAGATCAAGCAATATTCACGCTTTTGTACATACACCTTTGATATGTTTATTTGTCCCTTGCAAGTCTATCACAGGAGCCAAGGGGAGCAACCTCTGGATAATTTACTGGCGTAAATTTCCAGAACACGTCAGGGGGTAGTGAAGGGTATAGATCAAGCATATATAGCTATTTTAGTAACCCCCAGGCATTGACAAGCCTCATGTATTCAAAAACAGCATATCCCAAGCTATACCCTGCACAATATAAGCCACACAAGTTATATATTTAGAAGTAGTAATATTAATAAGCACTCCAATTGTACCCACATGTATATTCTTGTCCTGCAAACAAACTTTGGTCAAGCCTTCCGGCATAAAGCAGACCACTAAGAGAAAAGGACTTCCGTTATAAAATTGGCTGAGCCAGCAATAAGATTCAAGGATCTAATTATTTTTGTAGCTTTGATGCTTTACAGTTAATTACATGTAGCTAAGCCAGCCAAGAAAATCTTATCTTTGTTTCGGATGGGCGGGAGGAAAGGGGAGTGGCCATATCTCTATAAAGTATACTGCATTACCTTTGTAGGACGGACTTCTCACTTGATTTGCGTCAAGAGGGATTTCCCTGGTTGTCAACCAAATAAAAATCTCTTTCCTGTCTTAAGAGACCCAGACTGCTCATTGCATATTGTAGAGCCTATGCTTGCCGGCAGCGGACCCCAAAATTCCTATTCCTTTCACCAATACCAGTCCAGAGGATAACCAGAAGTCCTACTGTGTACAGTGGACCCTTGTATAACAAACAGCTTGTATAACATAAAATTTGTACAACATAAAAAATTCCGGAGATAGGGGAAATTTGCTTAACATAATCACCTATGGGCAGAATCCGTACAACATAAACATGGGATCACTCTGTTTTCAATGCATTTCTATGGGAATTTGTATAAAGGAAAATTTGCTTAACATAATTTCATTTGGAACAAATTAATTCCTTTATACAAGGTACCACTGTATATTAAATTCATAAAGAGTACATGGATACTTTCTTTGTTAAGTGATTTTGTTATAGTCAGTAGGAGCCGGCTGTGTATTTGTGACCCCTTGTGCAAGAGTGAGTTTCTTCTTCCTTCTTTCCACTAGAATTGAACAGAATAGACAGAAACTGCACACAGGTTATAAACCTTGACTAGATATTGGTAGGAATGCAGAAAAGGGAGTTGTCTTTCCAGTGCAAATGACTTCTCTGGGATGCAGAGGAGCCACAGTAGCAAGTGTGGGAAATCTTGTCACAAATCTTTGGTGTCTCTCGCCATGGGATCACCGATTGGCACACTGCTGCATACCAACTGAGAAGATCTCAAAACGGGGGCCTTTTCTGAGTGACGTTAATTCCTTAGTAAAAGTTTCCCATGCTGAGCTGAAATATCCATCAGGGGCTTTACGGTGTCCAATCCTCCCCCTCCCCGACCTGTTGGTTAGCCCACTGCTTGCCGCCGCCATCTTGTTTCTGCCAATCTTAATTTTGTTGTTGGCTTTGTTACTTCTGCTTATATTTTGTTTCTGGTTGTTCACCTCCCAGAGTTCCTTTGGGAAAGTCGGGCGGTATATAAATGGAAATAATAAATAAATAATAAATATGTTCCACAGGTAGGATGAGCTTGCCCTTTTTACTTCTCTTAAATATATTGTACTTCATCCCTGAATGTCTTTCACTGAAGGCATTTTTAGCTTTCTAAGCCAGTGATGGCGAACTATGGCACGGGTGCCAAAGGTGGCACTCGGAGTCCTTTCTGTGGGCACCCGACATTGCCCCTTCATAGCCACCTGTATACAGGTTAAATTACTGTTTTGGCACTTTGCAAACAAAATTAGTGGGTTTTGAATTGCAGTTTGGGCACTCGGTCTCTAAAAGATTCGCCATCACTGTTCTAGGCCATCTTGTCTTTAAGAGGGGACAACATTAAGCCTTCAGTTTGGTAGTGCACCCCATGCCTTTTGTTTTCTTTTTCTTTGATTTTTGGCCTGAAATTCTTGAAAAGACTAACCCGGCTACCCTCTCCGTAACTTTCCTAGAAAGGCTTGGGACCTGTTGTTTTATCTGTGTTTTAACTGCTTTTATTGGAAACCGCCCTGAGTTCCTTTTTGGAAAAAGGTTGCTGTATAGAAATACATCAAAACCAGGACGCCGACAAGAGATCATGAGACAGTCATGAGGTGGATGATAAAATCCCCCCAGGCTGGGTGGCTGGCAGGCACGGTCTCGGTTTTACGTGATGCTCAGTTGCACGAAGGGAAGCGAAGCCGTCAGATAGGACTGAAGCAACATCTTCCAGACAGCCCTTGCCTCCTCCTGCTGGTCCAGAGGCTTCTCGCTTCTCACGCTTCATCCTGTGCCTTTGCCTTCTGGTACACGCCAGCGGCAAGGCTGTGTGTCTGGGAAGCCGCCACACACACGCACACACCTGCTTGGGGTGGTCCTTTGGGGTGCAACATTGTTTGACCCCATGAAATTCAAAAGAGAACCAATACACATGCATCATTTTGCAAACCAAAAAGAGAAGGAATCCAGAGAACTAACAATCAAAACTTTAGGCCACTGGTGTCATGAGCCACAGACTCACACACACAGGTAAGTTCAGGCTTTTACTGGAAACTCAGAGCCAAACCCCTCTACAGCAAATCAGAAGTAAATCAGCATCCAGGAAACCTATAGCAAGGTCACGCCTATTCAGAGAGCAAAGCAGAGTCCCAGATAAACAGTCCAGAGGTCAAAGCCAGAATGCCAATGGTAGCTTATGCCAGATCCACTGAGAAAGTCCAGAGCCAAGAGAGACGAGGTCCAGGGTCATGCCAAGCAGGAACAAGGATCAAGCAGGAAAGAAGTAGCAAGTTGTCCTATCAATGTGTTGCTCCCACAATTTGCCTCAGTCCTGAATGCTTAATTTATGTCTCCAGAGAGCAACATAACTTCCCCAGAAACTAACCCTGTCAAAACTCAGGACTCCCTAAATGTAGACCTTGGTGGCTCAGATAAAGCTTGTCTCCGCTTCTCCCGGTTGTAAGTCTTTGCTGCCTTCTACAAGCAGCCCTCTGTGGGGGTGGAGAATCCCCTGAAGATGCTGAGTCACTCTCCTGTGCAGCTGCTGGAGTAACTGACAGCCCTGAAACCCCATCTGGGGCTTCTTCAGGCATTAACTTTTTAGTTTCTGGAACAGGTTCTGGCAGGGGCCTGACAACTGGGAATTCCACTTCAACCTCCAGGCAGCAGTGAGATGCTGCAAGTGTCTGTTGAAACCTTCCAGGTAAGTCCATTCCGGCAAGTCTCCGTCTTTGGCTGAGGCTCCCTGGCCTCAAGTGTCCAACAGGTGAATTCCTAGCAGGGCCTTTTTTCCTCAGCCCAAGACCAGTAACCCACCACCAGGCCATCACAATCCATTCAGGTGGACTTCTAGGGTTCTAGGAGGAAAGTCTAGGCAGGACCTAGGGAGGCTCCCTGCCCCTAAGATGTTAAGGTTTGGGCTTTCCTTCCCAGTTCAGGGCTAGCAGCTCCTTGCCAGGGCCCAATGGTCCCCTCCAATGTCCCAAAGTCCAGACCCGAGACCGCAGGGCTGCAGAGGTCAGATTTGTGGTGGCCCAAGTGGCTCCCGTGGCCTCTGTGATGTTAAGGTAGAGGTCCTTTCCCCTGGTTTGGGGCTAGCAGCCTACCATCCGTCAGGGCTCCATAATCTCATCTCAAGTCCATGTCCGAGATTCCAGGGTTGCAGAGGTCAGGTCTGTGCAGGCCCCAATGAGCCTCAAGGCCCCATTGATCTTAAGTTTGGGGGCCATTCCCCTGATTCGTGGCTAGCAGTCTATTTATTTATTTTATTTATATATTGTTATGCCGTCCGTCTTCCAAAGGAATTCTAGGCAGTTAACGGCATCAATGAAACAGTCAATCAGGAATAACAACAGTATAACAAAAAAGAAAATAAAAAAATACTAATACAGGAATATATAGAATATGTAAAAGAGATTAACTGTACTAATACTAAAAACAAAAAATATTTAAAAGATATTTGGCGAGGTGCCATAATAGAATTAAAAAAAAATTAAAGAAAATTTAAAGGTTGCCAAAGGCCTCACGGAAAAGCCAGGTCTTCAAGGCTTTTTTAAAAGCAGGCAGGAACTGACTCGGGACAGAATTCCAAAGCGAAGGGCCAGCCACAGAGAAGGTTCGGTTGTGGGTTACCGCTTTCCTAGCCTCCCTGGGCGTGGCCACCCAGAGTGAGAGCCCCCGCGACATTCTAGTAGTTCGAGCCTCAGTAGATTAACAACAACAACAACAACAACAACAACTTTATTTTTATGCTGCTTTTCTCCCCAAAGGGACCCAAGGCAGCTTACAACAAATTCAAAAATCACAACAAAAGCAATGTAATGTAAAAACAACACAATACCTATAAAATACTATAAAAATACTATACAATATAATAC
This sequence comes from Phrynocephalus forsythii, assembly GCA_029282475.1. NCBI lineage: Eukaryota > Metazoa > Chordata > Lepidosauria > Squamata > Agamidae > Phrynocephalus > Phrynocephalus forsythii. The sequence goes on along the minus strand of JAPFRF010000005.1, from coordinate 128,294,384 downwards.
AATAAGAAACAAGGTTAAAAACAATAGCTGCAGCAGAGTTTAAAAAGCTCCCCAACCAATAAGACTAAAAAAGTAAGATGTTATAAAAATTTGTAAAGGCTGGAGGCTCAGAAGGCTTGCCTAAATAAGTAAGTCTTAAGGCCTCGCTGGAATATTTCAAGGGAGGAGGCAATTCTTAACTCAAAGGGGAGGGAGTTCCATAGTATTGGTGCCACTACTGAGGAGGTCCTATTTCTTGCCGCCGCCCCTCGCACTTCCTTGGGTGGTGGTACTCGTAGAAGGGCCTTCTCTGATGACCGAAGGGAGCGGACCAGATTATATGGAAGAAGGTGGTCTCTTAGATAACCTGGTCCTGAGCTGTATAGGGCTTTAAAGGTCATAACCAGCAACTTGAATAGGGCCCAGAAACGAATCTCTGGAAGATCCACTCTGCCAGGTATTTGTCATAATATGTTAGAATTGACAAAATGTATGTAATGTATATTTAACAGATTGAACAGAGAATTTGTAAAATGGAGTCAGTCAAAATGCAGTGTCATGATGTTAGCCACAAGTGTAAGGGATTAGAAATCACTAGAAGGTTAAAGTGATTTAGCACAGGTGGAACAATTTAAAGTGATTTAGCACAGTTGCAAAGGACTGTGGGAGTTGTGGTACAAAACATCTGGAGGGCCAAAGTCTGGACATGCCTTACTAGGGTCATAACAGACAAACAATTTCTGGGTTTTACGCAGGAGACTAGTGCAGGATGTGTAGAAAGCTAGAGCCCTGCGTACATCCAACGATCATTACCTGTTGTCTTTTTCCCTGGCAGTGGCGGCCCCTCCTCGCTGGGACCAACGGCCCCTTGTTTGGGCCCGCCCCCGAAGGCTTCTTGATCCAGCGCGGTTCCGGGAAGCCTTCGGGGAGCTTCCTGGTGGTCTGGCTGACGATCCGGTCGAGGCCTTGGCCAACCTATGGTTTGAGTCAGCTGCCGATGCCGTCGACCGAATCGCCCCCAAGCGTCTCCTCCGTGGCAGAGCTCGTCCTTCGCCGTGGTTCACGGCGGAGCTAAGAGCGATGAAGCAGGAACGGAGGAGACTGGAGAGCATCTGGAGACAGAGCCGGACGGCAAATAACAAGACTGCTGTTGTGATCCAGACTAGGCGCTACTCCCGAGCGATCAGGGAGGCCAGAAGATCTTTTACTCCCTGAGAATTGGTGAGGCCTCGAACCGTCAGGCAGAACTCTTCCGGGTGGTTCGGGACCTCACCAATCCTAGTCTGGCTAGGCCTCCTCCTACTGATTTCAGTAGTGAGAATTTTGCAGTCTTTTTTAGATCCAAAATAGAGGCCATCCGTGCCGACTTTGAATCCAGTAGCACTAGTCCTCCCTCGCCATCCCCAGCTCCTGCACCCCCCCGCTCTCCTCAACTGGTTGAGTTTGGGCCTGTCTCTCCTTTAGACGCCTCCAGGGCTATTGCCCACTGCCGCCCCGCGACCACCCCCTTCGATCCTTGCCCATCTTGGCTCATTAAATCCGCCAGAGGGAGCATGCCCGAGTGGGCTGCAGCCATCGCCACCGCCTCCTTCAGCGAGGGGTTTTTTCCCTCTCGTCTGAAGGAGACGGTGATCAAGCCCATCTTGAAAAAACCGGGACTGGCGTCGGATCAACTGTCCAACTATCGGCCGATCGCCAATGTTCCCTTCATGGGCAAGGTTATCGAGAGGGTGGCCGCGGTGCGGATTCAATCATTCTTGGAGGAACAGCGGTGCCTTGATCCTTGCCAGTCCGGCTTCAGGCCTGGCCGGGGTACCGAGACAGCTCTGGTCGCGCTGCAAGATGACCTAATCCGGGCGGCCGACAGGGGTTGCTCTACCCTGTTGGTTCTCCTGGATTTGTCAGCGGCCTTCGATACCGTCGACCACGGTATCTTACTGGACCGGCTCCTGGAGGTAGGGATCGGGGGCACTGTTCTCAGTTGGCTCCGGTCCTTCCTTCAGGGCCGGTGCCAGTATGTGCAGCATGGGGGAGAGTTGTCGGCCCCGTGGACACTCCCTTGCGGGGTTCCGCAGGGCTCGTCTCTCTCCCCCCATGCTGTTTAACATCTATGTAAGGCCGCTGGCTGGGGTCATCAGGAGATTTGGGCTGCGTTGTCATCAGTACGCTGATGACACGCAGCTCTATCTCTGTTTTTCCACCTCTGCAGTGGAAGCTGTCCGGTCCCTCGACCAGTGTCTGGAGGCGGTTATGGCTTGGACCAGGGCCAACAGGCTCAAACTCAACCCTGAGAAGACCGAGGTGATGTTCTTCGGGAGTTCCCCGTCTGGGTATGGGGGCCCCCTCCCCAGTTTGGAGGGTGTTTCCCTCCAGCTGGCGGAGAGGGTTCGCAATCTGGGCGTGATCCTGGACCCGGCCTTGTCCCTGGACGCCCAGGTGGCGGCCGTGGCCAGGACCGCATTTTTTCATCTTCGCCAGATCGCCCAGATTCGCCCCTATCTAGACGGGGACTCCCTGAGGACAGTGGTCCAGGCGCTGGTGATCTCGAGGCTGGACTACTGTAATGCTCTCTACATGGGGTTGCCCTTGACTCTCCTCCGGCGATTGCAGCGGGTGCAAAATGCAGCGGCCAGACTGGTGGCGGGTGCGCGTCGTTACGACCGCATCACCCCGGTTCTGGCCCAGCTGCATTGGCTACCCATTGCCTCCCGGATCAGATTCAAGGTCTTGGTTTTAGTTTATAAAGCCCTCCATGGCCTGGGCCCGGACTACCTGGCGGAGCGGATCGCCCAGCGGTCAACATCGGCCCGACCGGTTCGGCAGTCGCGGGCGCACTCGCTTCAAGTTCCATCCCTCCGAGAAGCCAGACGGTCCCGTACTCGGAACCGGGCTTTCTCGGTGGCTGCTCCTTCTTTATGGAACAGCCTCCCTAGCGAAGTGCGCTCTGCAGAGTCCCTGCTGGCCTTCCGTAAAGCGGTGAAGACCATTCTATTCCGCGAGGCCTTCGGTGACCTAGCTTAGTCCTCTCTTAGTCCTCTCTTAGCTTTTTTCCGCCATCAATAATCAATAATCAGGTTGTTTCTCACATAGCAGCGGTGAGGTCTAAATCAAAGGGTGCGCCCCTGCTGCAGTTGTTTATTCGTTTTTTATTAATTTATTAACTTATGCTGATTTTGTGATTATGTCTCCCTATTGTGTTTATTTTACCCAATTGTATGTATTTCCTGATCTGTTCCGTTATGTTCGCCGCCCAGAGTTCCCGTGGGAAGATGGGCGGGATATAAATTCAATAATAAATAAATAAATAAATAAATAAACGTGAAATTCCTTTTTTGCAGGAGTAGAGGGATTCAGGAAGGTGGTTGGAAGAACAATAGGTTGTGCACAAAGTTCAGTAGCCCTTCTGGCCAAAGTGATGGCAACCTGAAAGACCGTCTAGAAGGTCAAGAAATGTAGGTCACAAGTAGCCAGTGGTTCAAAGGGTGGGTGTATTAAACATTGGAGAATTCAGGAGAGTGGACCACTGAGGGGAAATGGGTTTTCTAACAGGAAAAGTATTCTGAAGGGCCTTGTGAATTTTTTCAGGGTAGGGTGACGAAAGAAGGATGCAGTTTGAGAGTCTTCTGGCTGGTGGGCTACTATAGCCAAAAGGTGTACCCATAAGGAAGACAAGGTACGTCCAGTACGTTTGAGATAACGTAAGTACTGCAGGACAGCTGGCAATGGGGGTGGGGGGAATATGGTGAAAAAACATTCCTTGCAGCATGGGAAGCACACCTTTTCCACTTGTAGGTGTAGAGGTGGAGAGTGGAGGGTTTCCGGGCAACAGAGAGGATAGCATTAACTCTCTCTCTATCCTCCATGCCATTAAATGTAAGCGGGAGAGATTGGGATGGAGAATTTGGCCTCCATTCTGGGAAAGTAAGTCTGGCCAACGAGATAGAGTTTGGTAGTCAGACGCCATGTTGAGCAAAGTCAAGAACCATGGTTGCCACGGCCACCAGGGCACTATCAAGATCATGTTGGCCCTGTCATGTCGAATCTTGGTCACCACATGTAGGACAAGTTGTATGGGAAGGAAGGCATAACGAAGACAGGTGGTCCACTGAAACATGAAGGTGTCCCCCGAGGAATTGTGGCCTTTCCCTGCCCACGAGCAGAACATGGTGCATTTCTTGTTCTCTGGTGTGGCAAAGATGTCCAGTTCTGGGGCTCCCCAGTGGCGGACTATAGACTGGAAGACATCCTGGTGAAGTTCCCACTTGTGGAAGGTTGAAGTGGTCCTACTGAGGCGATCTGCAACATTCTCTTTTCCGGGGAAGAAGCAATGCCACCTGCACCATTCCCAGAATTCAACAGTTAACAGCAAGAGACCTCGGGAGTGGGTTCCGCCCTGTTTGTTTATGTAGTGCATGGTGGTCGTGTTGTTGGTGACCACCTGCACTTCCTGTCCAGATAAGAGGCGGAGATACGTCTTGAATGCCTTGATGACGGCTAAGAGTTCCAAGTGGTTGGTGTGGAGGTACTTCTCTGACTCTAGGACAATGTCCCGTCTATGCTTAGATGGTTGCAAGCCACTCCCCAAGTTTGCATACTGGCATCTGTGGCTACCTGTACAGTAGGTCGAAATGGTCAGAAGGGGCTACCGGTAAGCAAACTGCGGCTGTGTAGCCACCACTGGAGTTGATGGGCAAGCTCCGGTGTGACACAAGGAGCTTGGATTATCCTGAATCCAGTCAAAGAAGATTAGGTACCAGGATTCTTTTAGCCACCGAAGTCGTGAATGCTACCAGTCCTAGCAGCCTTTGAACAACTTGGGCTGGTAAATTTTTGGTAAGGCTGAAACAGAGGGACGAGAGAAGCTATGTCTTCCAGACGGTGCGATGGTGGGAAGGCAGGAGCCAGGGAAGAGTCAAGAACAGCTCCGATGTAGGTGAGTCTTTGTTCTGTGCAAAGATGAGACTTCTCCACATTGATTTGCAAGCCCAAAGTATCCAAGGTATACAGGAAGAAATCAATGTCCTTTTGGGCTTTTTCTTTTGATGGCGACACCACAAGCCAGTCGTCAAGATATGGGAAAATGCATATCCGCAAGTTCTTAGATAACCTGCTACCAGAGCCATTCTGAACTTTGTAGGGAGTGTGTATTGATTTAAATGTCTTAGGTCCAGGATAGGACGAAGACTTTTGTCCTTTTTTGGAACAATGAAGTATCTTGAGTAGTGGACGAGATATTTCATGTCCTGGGAAATACATTGGATGGCTCCTTTCCTTAAGAGGGAAAATACTTCCTCGTAAAGGCAAGGAGACAGGTCTGTCGGGATGAAGTTTTTGAGAGGAGGGTTAGAGCAAAGCTCCAGGTGGTAACCGTGGTCTATGATGGAAAGAACCCATCAGTCGGAGGTAATGTTCTTCCATGCGGGGAGAAATGGAGCCAAACGAATGTCGTTTGGAAAGTCAGAAGTCTCAGGATTTCTTATCTTGACCTCTAAATGATTGGGAAGAGGTGGCTTGGGACTTCTTGTTTCTTGACGCTGGGTAAGAGGTGTAGGTCGAGGGACGGGAGTTTCGATCCCTGAACTGAAGTTTGGAGAAACGGGATTGGTAGGGCCCTTGGTAAGAAGGTTTCCTCCAAGGGAAATGAAAGGAGCATTGAGTGGCCTGTGGAGTGACATTGAGGCATTTGGCTGTCGTTTTCTTCTTCGGGTTGTCCTCCATAATATCATCAGTGGAGGTATGAAATGGCCTTCACCATCAAATGGAAGTTGTTTGATTCTGGCCTTATTGTCATCAGAAAGCCATGTGGATCTAAGCCAGGTGTGTTGTCAGAGGGCCGCCGAAGAGCCTAGAACGTTGGTGGTACAGTCAAAAACGTGGTAGGCAGAGCGCATCTGCTGTGCAGCTAAGGCCATGGATTCATTGAAGATGGAAGAAGCATCACCTTTTTTGTCCTCTGGTAAAAACTCCAAGAGCTGTTGGAGATGGGTCAGCAATTCCCATTGGTAAGCGCCCATTGCTCCTTGATAATTAAAAATTTTGTAGAGAAAGCAGCGAAGGAGTAGATGTTCCTTGCAGCAATGTTGTATTTCTAACCCTCTTTAGAAGGGGGGACTGGGATTTGTCGGGTTCAAGATTGAACCTTGGATTTGGTCACTCCAATGGAAGTAGGCTTTGGATGCTTCTGGAGAATAGAAGCTTTTGGATCAAAAAACTTATACAAAGATTCCATCTGTCAGGATACCCTTTGTGGACTGAGTCGTTTGAAAGACTCTTCGGTCATTTGGATAAATGATAATTATCCAAGTATTCTATAGTATTCTATTGTTGCTGATTTGGTATGTATTGCTTTTGTTAGCCGCTTAGAGTACTACATGTAGTAGATAAGCGGGATATAAATACAAGAATAAATAAATAAATAAATAAATGAGGGAATGATCCCCAAATGGATTGGGGCAGTCTCATCTGCTCGCGCTCCCCCCATGACCCACCAAGCTCTGCAGCACTGGTGGTGGCGGAGAAGGAGCGCCTGCTCGCCCCCCCCCCAAGCTCCATAGGGCTGGCAGAGGAGGAAGAGGAGTGCCCAATCACTCCCACCCACCCACCCCAAGCTCTGCGGCGGTGGCGGAGGAGGAGGAGCGCCCATTCTCCACCCACCCATCAAACTCTGCAGCACTGGTGGCAATGGAGGAGAAGCGCCCCCAGGTTGGGAGGTGGGCAGGGACCTGGCGGGCAACTTCTTAGCACCCTGCGGGTTACCAGTTGCCCGCGGTCGATGCATTGTGCAGGCCTGATATAGCTAACAAACTGACACATACAAGTGATCTGAAGTAGGAAGAGTACACCCAATTATCCTCTCTGCAGTCTTCACAACTTTGGACAGCATTACCCTTTCCCTAACAGTACATCCCTATCAGGCATTTATAATCCGGCAAGAAGGCGGGCGGAGGACGCTCTCCTCTGCCACTGCCACATTTTTTCTTGTTATTTTTCTTGTTGTTAGCTGTGGTTTTTTTTTATGCCAGCAGGATAGCTGTTTTTCTTTTTTAAGCTGTTGCTGCAGCTATTTCAGCATTGTTTGGGGCTGCTCCCAGCTCCAAAATTTTGGTTATTTGCCCACCGGCTTTTGGGTGAGCTGTTCCCCCATCTTTGGGCTGTGCCTTTGAGGGAGGGGAGAGACCACCTAGGGTTCCCCCCAGCTCCAAACTGGGTGCCAGAGAGCCCGAGAGACACAATTTTGAAGCTGTGGGACTGGGGCAGATGATTTCCCCCGTGTTGGTTGGGGGATTTTGGGATGTTGTCCCTAGCTAGGCAGGTGGGTGGGTGGGGAGAGTATTTTAGAGGTATTTTAGGAGCTGGCAGTGGACTTACAGAGCCCCCCCCCCAGCTATGGGGAGAGATAGGGGGTTTCTGGAGGATTCTGGTAAAGTGTTCTGCTTATATACTGCCCCATACCACTTCAAGTAGTCTCTGGGCAGTTTACAGTTTAATTGCAGTATGCAGGCTACACATTGCCCCCCACCCCCAGCAAGCTGGGTACTCATTTTACCAAACTCAGAAGGATGGAAGGCTGAGTCGACCATGAGCCTGCTACCTGGGATTGAACCTCAGGTTGTGAGCACAGTTTTACGTGCAGGACAGACATTTAACCACTACGCCATGGGGATACTGGGAGCTACTGTTATGTCCCAAAATAGGGTTTTAAAAATTATTTTCAGGTGGGCTAGCCCCACTGAAGTCCGCTGAATCCCACAAGAAGCCAATAAAGATCCAACGCGAGAAATCCGAGGAATACTGATTTTATTTGGTACCAATAAAACCAGCAGGTGGACATCTGCCTTTCAACCGGGCTAAGATGTCAACCCAGAACACACAAAGGGTTCCAACTTTTATTGACTGTCTCTCCCCGCCTTTCCCAAGTGGCGCCAAGACTAGGGATTGGTCGAGGAAAGTTCAAATGGTCCAATCAGAAGGGGTTAGGGGTGGTTGGGGGCAGTCCTGGGTGGTTCCCAGTGGCAGGGCCAGAGCCCATGCAAATGCTAATGGGTTCAGGTAAGGTAGCACAATAGGACCAGGGAGCAAGGCATTGTCTTTGGATGCAAGCAAACTGAAGGAGATCAATAAGTCAATAACAGGCAAGAGGAGACAATTATCAGAACCAGTGGGGGGCAGGAAGGGTTGTTGGGATCACACACAAGCATTTGGGGAAACACAATTATTTGAGTGCACAGAGATACAAGCCATTGTAGGGTTACATTGAAAGATACAAGGGGTGTAAAGGCACAAGGATGTAAACTCTTATGGAATTGCATATGAGTGTTTTGGTGGTTACAGAAACTGTAAACATGAGCATACAAGTCCTTCCCAGGTGTAAATGAAACAATGGAGAGTGTCCTCAGGCTTTGATGACAATCTGGGTTGGCAGACAGGAATGTTGATTTTCTGAAGAGCAGCTACTGGGATACGTGTTGAAGATACCTGGTGATTATGGAGGTTTCCAGATGCCTCTGCCAGCCTGCGAAGTTGCCATTTTCTTCTTGGTGCCTTGCCTTCCTTCAGCCCCAGTTGATGAGAGATGGGGGTCAGGGGAGAGGGTACCTCAGGGTAGTGGGATGAGGGGAGGTTAAACAGGAGAAGAGAATAGAGAGGTGGAAGGAAGGAAAAAGCCTTTTGTATTTTTGGTTGGTGCCAGAGGTAGGCAAGAGGACCAATGTTTTAAGGGTGTTTCTTGGCCCAAAGGGTGAGATGGGTAGTCACTCCCCCCTTCAGCCTGAGTAGAGAATATAGAAATTGGTCTAAGACTTATTTTGCCCAGGCTGAGTCCCTGGCTGCAGTCCTTTTGGGGTTCTGCTTGGTGAGCAGGAGAGGGGGAAGGGAGAGGAAAGGGTTAATACAGGGGGGGGCGCCTCGCTTTCGGCCCATATCTCAGGAACGGCTGGGTATTTTTAAACGGGGTGAAAAGCAGCTTGCCTTTCTCAGTATGGGGGCCAATTGGGCCATATTGTTGACTTTCGGGACCGGTCCAAAAGTTTTAAAATTTTATTTTTCACAGTGTCTTCACACTACAGTAGAAAAGTCACTTTTCCCAGCTAAGCAACAGACCCTGGTTTCCTGGCCCTTCTGTTTCCCTTGAGAGTTCTGGCATCTGTATCGGAGCTCTTTTGCAGATTCTTCAGACTACAACTCCCAGGATTCTTTTGGGAAGGACCTGAGCAGTGGAACCCTAACCACCCGTGGGCAGGTCTTCCCTTCACACTGTGCTTTGCTTGCATGCATGTTTGGGGGGTGACTGTCGACCACCGCGGGATGGCCCATCGCCCAAAGAAGCCCCGTCTGATATGGCCCTCCTCCCGTGGGAAGCGTTCAAGAAAGTGGGTGGAACATGGAACTCGGAACCTCAGGGAGCCACGTCGTGGAAGTGTGGCGGCTCTCTTCATGTGCCTCTCTTTCTCATAAAAAAAATATCTCCCAAACAAAACAGAAAACAAACTCCAGAGAAAATCTCTTTTTAAAGTTCAGAAGCAGGAGTTGGATCTTAGGACGGCACCTGTTTAGAACTCTTGCTCCCATCGTCCCCTTGCTAGCATGCTTTCCAAACTGTGTAACAAGCACACCGGGAACGTTCAGGTCCGACCAAAAAGTGACAATAACACTGTGGGGCATGGCTCTCTCTCACCCCCCACCCCCACCCTGTCCCATTGAAAAACAGAGTGCTTTTGTTTTATCATCATTATATACTCTGGAAAATAAAATATATCGATTCACTGTTGGTGCCTCATGGCTGCGAAGTGTGTTTTGGTGATCGCGGCATGGGCAGCTGTCTTCCCTGGAAGGGCGTGGTGCTGGCCGTTGGGTTCAGCCACCTGGAGGCTGAAATATGAAGATGCCAAAATTAGACTGGAGCAGGGATGGTGGTGAAGTCATCTGACCCTCACGGAACGAAGACATGTGGTAACAGTCATTCCGGTACCATCTATCACGCCCATGCGTACATGGGAACAGGGACAGAACTGGAATAAGACCACGTGACCGTGACCAACATCAACATGCAACGAACTTTCTCCTGGGACAAGAATGGACGTGAAAAGACAAAACTAGTGGGTGCTGGATTAAATCAAGCCTGAACGCTCTGGAGTCATAAAGGTTGCAACTGAGTCTGTCCTACTTAGGGCACAACATGAGAAGGCAAGATTCTCTTGAAGACATGGGACAACAACAAACAACAACAACAACAACAACAACAACAACAACAACAACAACAACAACAACAACAACAACAACAACAACACACTGATCAGGAATGGGAGACCCAAGTTCCCCGTGTTTGAATACAGATCATGTGGTATCGGCCAGCTCAGACTCGTTCTCCATCCAGGGCTAGTGATATAGTCCTTCAGGGTCTTGGCAAGTTAAGAGTTTTCTTCCCAACATCTGCCTGCTTCTTTGGAGATGGAGAACCTGGGAGGATTGAACCCTGACTTTTTATTATGTTTCAGAGAGGGTAGCCGTGTTAGTCTTTTCAAGAATTTCAGGCAAAAGTCAAAGAAAAACAAAACAAAAGACAAAAAAAACATGTCTTTAAGGTGCCACATGTTTTTTGTCTTTTGTTTTGTTTTGTTTTTATTTGATTTTGCCTGAAATTGTTATGATGTGAAACCTAGACTCTATTCCTAGTCTATGGCCTTTTGGTAATCCTGATTTACCAGTACTGAACTTGGACACTTCTGGTGGAAAATAGTCTATTTATCTGAATATTTTAATTTGCTTTTACTTTTACAGTACAATGGTACCTTGTATAAAGGAATGAATTTGTTCCCAATGAAATTCTGTAAAGCAAATTTTCCTTTGTACAAATTTCTCATCGGAATGCATTGAAATTGGATTAATCCCTAATCACGACCCCTGTCTTGGAGCCAAATCAAACCCAAGGACACCCTGGAGGCTGCCTTTCCATTACAAATGGCCCGGAGATACCAGAACCCCAGGCTGCCAACAGTTGCCAGGGCAACTGCCGGGCCCACAGCTGCTCTGAGACCTACAAGCGGCTCTTCTCCAGCTTCTGTGTCAATGGGACCCATGGCATCATGTCACCCTTGGCCAAGGAGAAGCTTCTGGTTCAGGTCAGCAAGGATGAAGCCCTCTCCTGTCACGGAAAACACCTCAGCCATTGCCCGGCGTACAAGAAGACCAGAAAGTGTGATATCTCTCGGCCAGACCCAGAAACTGGGATATGGTTGAGCAACCATTGTCAGAAAAAGGCACCAAAGAAGGTGGATGTGGTGGAGGGTGACCCGTCTGGTTCCTCTCAGTCTGCAAAGGGGAAAGAAGGACCCTTAAAGGTGCTCTTCAAAGACAACCATCTTCCTCCCCAGAAAGCAATGGTCCCACCTCTCAATGGTCCCACCTGTCTTCAGTGGCTCTTTCTATGCATTCAGAAGTGATGTACCAAAACCCGGGAGCTGCCATCATCCCTGTGGACCGGTGGAGTCCTCTCCTGCATTGAGGGACACCCCGGGCTTGTCCTTGCCTTCCTATCAGCAGAGTGGAAAGAAGATGGCTCCGGGTGGCCTCCTTCCAACGAGGGAGGGGGGTCCCGAGGACCAGGCAGAAGACCTCAGCCGGAAGCCACTGGCACCCTCCTCCTCCTCCTCCTCCTCCTCCTCCTCCTCTTGGAGCCCCAGTGGCATGATGGGGCCCTCCCCGTTTCCCCACGTCAGGCTCTCTTGGGGCCCCTCATGACCATCTTGGCCAAGGTGAGCCTGCAAGTGGCCAAGAGCTCCTCCGACCAGACCCTTCCTGAGAGCGAGGCGGGAGGCACGGGGCAGAAGAGGAGGGCAGCGGACGAGGACTTGTACATGCCTGGGAAGAAGCTGAAGGCCGTCTCCTCTTTTGTCAAGGACCTGGACCCGACAGGTGGGGTGGAGCACAGCCCTTTCCCAAGCGGCACTCAATGAGTAGCGAAACCAAAGCCACGGGGCCAAGCCCGGCTTTCCCGGTGGCTCCCATGCCCCAGGTCCAAGACATGGACAAATGATGGTGAGGCTTCCCTTCAACATCAGTCGCCCCGAGGAGCCTTTCAAGGGACAGCTGCCCTCTCTGATCCCATCTCTGTCCGTCAGCCACGTCCTGATCCCTACCTTCCCGGCACTGTTGTTGACCGCTTCCGTGCAGCCCTCGGACCTCTGCCCGCCGCTGGGCACCAGCTTCGTCCACTGCCCGGCCTCTTACGACGGCACGCTATGGCAGCAGCTCTGCCCTCTCCCACCCTGGCACAGCCCCCCCCGCCTACGCCACTCCTCAGGTGCCTGCCTTCCACCGGAAGGCCAAGCTGGAACCACCCTCCTCGGTGGGCCACCCAAGAAAACGCAACTTTTAGGACCAGCAACACCCCCAACCCCAGACCCCAGCCCTCACCCCAAATTGGGAGCTGCAACTGTGCTGCAATTCAGGTGGGGGGGGGGAGTCTTCCTCTTCTGGACTCCTTCGCACAGGAAAGGGAGCAGGACCTCAGAACCAGGACCAGGTCCTCTGTGTTTGTTTGTTTGTTTGTGTGTTTGTTTCAAGAAAAACTGTTGAACTCTGGATAATGTTTCTATCTGGTATGATATGCAAACACATTATGTCCCCCCCCCCAAGAAAAATAACTCTAATTGGGAACAAAGATCATATAAACAGAGATGTCTATCTGTGGTTGTGGCGGATACAGTTCTATTCTAGTTTTCTCTCTCTCTCTCTCTCTCTCTCTCTCTCTCTCTCTCTCTCTCTCTCTCTCTCTCTCTGTGTGTGTGTGTGTGTGTGTGTGTGTGTGTGTGTGTGTGTGTGTGTGTGTGTGTGTGTGTGTGTGTGTGTGATCAAGTCAATTCCAACTTCTGGTGACCCTTTTCAGGGCTTTCTAGATAAAGAATCTAGATTTACCATTTCCCTTCTTCCGAGGGTGCCCAGGGACCTTGCAGCTTGGTCAGGGCCACCCAGGCTGGTTCTTCTCCCGGCCTTTCTCAAAGAGGCCCCGGCCGGCAATCTCTGGAGTGGGGTGTCAGGTAGCCCACCAGGGTGTTCCCCCCCTATTTATAGGGCCCCGCCCCATCAAACAATGGCACCTCCAGGTCTTTAGAGAAACCCACTGAAATTCTATGTACCACACCAAAGACCATCACAATTCTGTTTTTTTAAAAACACATGGTTTATTTTAAATTCTTCATTGCTTTTTGGCTTTGGGTATGCGTGTGGGTGTGTGGGGAGGTGTCTTTAAACAGGTGGAAGCAGTGAATATTGGAAGGCACTGAGGAAAGCCCCATTTCCAGATTCTCGGTGGGGTGACCATTGGGAGGGAGAGGGGTGGCAATCATACTCGGATGGCTTGCCTGATTTGGCTGCCTGGTGAAAGGTTTTGTGGTTAGTGGTACCAATAATGTGACTGCCACGCGCCAGATAAAAGTTAAAACATTAAAGGTTTATTGAATAGCAATCAGAGTTAAAACAGAACACAGATTTACACACATGCACAGATTTAAAGCTCTGTAAATATAAATATAAATATATTTAGGGTCTCAGAATTTAGGTGATGCTAACAGTGGTCAATTTTAGTAAAACAAACAAACAAACAAACAAACAAACAAACAAACAAACAACAACAACAACAACAACAACAACAACAACAATAATAATAATAATAATAATAATAATAATAATAATAATAATAATAATAATAATGTGGTCAGGCAGACTGGCAGCTGGAGCAGAGGGACAGGAGGCAGACTGGCACCTGGAGCGGATGGATGGGAGGCAGACTGGCACCTGGAGCGGATGGATGGAAGGCACACTGGCACTTGGAGCGGATGGATGGAAGGCAGACTGGCACCTGGAGCGGATGGATGGGAGGCAGACTGGCACCTGGAGCGGATGGATGGAAGGCACACTGGCACCTGGAGCGGATGGATGGAAGGCACACTGGCACTTGGAGCGGATGGATGGAAGGCACACTGGCACCTGGAGCGGAATGGTTGCTGGAAGGCAGACGGAGCGGATGGATGGTAAGCAGACTGGCACCTGGAGCGGAATGGAGGCTGGAAGGCAGACGGAGTGGATGGATGGGAGGCAGACTGGCTTGGCAGCATGGCCTGATGTTGCTGGCCAGGTGGGAAGGCAGAGTGGCACCTGGAAAGGATTGGAGGCTGAAAGGCTGACAGAGCGGGTGGACGGCCTGGTGTTCCGGGCCTGGTGGGCAGCCTGGTGGGCAGGCAGACATTCCTAGACTGGAATGGAAGATGGCTATCTCAATAATTAGTGAGGGTCTGGCCAGTCCTGTGGACCAGGGGTTTCTTCCCTTTCTTCCCAGTCTTTGATGGTGCTGGTGGCAGTGGTGGGTGCTGGGGGTCCCCCTTGTTCCTCTCTCCACCCCACCAGCTCACCTCCTCCTCCTCCTGTTCCATGGGAAGCACAGCGATGGCGGGAGCATCGCTTCCCGCGAGGTTGGGTGCGAGTGGCTCAGCATCGAACTCTGGTCATGGTGCCACCATAGAAATGGAGTGGACTGGCCAGAGGCAAAGCCGCCAATGTCTGGTCAAATCCCTGTCAGGTCCCCGCGCGTCTCCCTGACAGGGAAATGGCAATTGTGGAGCAGGGGAGCTGCCACTGCTGATTTCCAGAGCCCTGCAGTCAGGCCGAGCCCAGGAGCAGAAGCCGGACTTGAGTGCCATGGTGGGCGCCCAGGCTTTGCCTGTGGCTTCTGCTTATGGGCTTGGTGTCTGGCTGTGGGGCTCACGGAGGTGTGTGGAGGAATGGATTCTGCAGCTTCCTAGCAATCCAGGGAGCATCTCCCTATACCCAGGCTTCTTCTTTGGAAGGCTCCATCTCAGCCTGGCTATGGCGAGATGTTGACTTGTGTGCAAGGAAGCTGCAGACTCAGGTCCCTTGTGCGACTCCCCAAGTTTCAAAAGCCACGAGTGGTCCAGAGGAGCTGCAACTGCCACTGTCCTGCAGTCCTGCAGCCAGACCGAGCCCAGGAGCAGAAGTCGTACATGGGTGCCATGGTGAACACCATGGCAGGCGCCCAGGCTCTGCCTGCGGCTTCTGCTTCTGGACTTGGCCTCTGGCTGTAGGGCTTATGGAGGTGTGCGGAGGAATGAAGTCTGCATCTTCCTAGTGCACCGGATGGCATCTCGCTATACCCAGGGTGCCTCTTTGGAAGGCTCTGTCTCAGCCTGACTATGGCAAGATGCTGCCCTGTGTGCAAGGAAGCTGCAGACTCAGGTCCCCCGTGCGCCTCCCCAAGTTTCAAAAGCTACGAGTGGGCCAGAGGAGCCGCCACCGTCGCTGATCCGGAGCCCCACAGCCAGACCAAACCCAGGAGCAGAAGCTGGACTTGGGCAGTTTGGTGGGCGCACAGGCTCTGCCTGCGGCTTCTGCCTTTGCACTTGACCTCTGGCTGTGGGGGTCCGGGGCAGCGGGGGTGGTGGCTCCTCTGGCCCATTCGTGGCTCTTCCCAGTAGGGGAGGCGTGCGGGGGACCTCGGCGCCTTTCCTCTGGCCTGCTCAGCTTCTATGAGGGCACCACGACCGGAGCGCAAATGGGCTTGGGGTTTGCCTGCGCTGCCGCCTCCAACCGTCCTTCTTGATGCTGGGCCACTTGGATCCAAACCTAGCGGGAAGCGATGCTCCCGCCATGGCTGTGCTCCCGATGGAAGGGGAGGAGGGTGTGAGCTGGGGGGGGGTGGAGAGAGGAAGGAGCCCCCCCCCAGCACCCTGCCACTGCCGCGAGCACCACCAAGGCCCTCGGAGGAAACCGCTAGCCCACACGATTGGCAGCCCCTCACTGCCACAGCCACCAACTCCCGGCCAAAGCACCGGAACAAAATGGAAACTGGGACCCCAGGATGAATCCTTTGAATAGTATCCCACTATGGGTTGTTTTAAAACTAAGTATATTAGGGATACCCTTGGACATTCAGTTTGTGGGTTCTCCAAACCTCATACTAATCTACATAGGGCCATTATAAATGTGGCCCTTAAGAGACATGCAGCTTATCCTTAGGTGCCCGGATTGGTCAGGCTTGCCTTGCCCGGTTTGGCTGGCTGGTCACCTGGCTGGCCAGCTTGCCCCCCTTGAGTTGCTCTGCCTCCATTCCTCTCTTCCAGATGTTGGGCCCAGGGCAAGTCCACCTTACGCCAGTCACTGCCCCCCCCCCATGCTGCCAGCAATGGTCTGTATGGTGCCACATCTACTTCACCCTTTGCCTACTACTCCTCTGCCTCCTCCTCCTCCTCCGTCTCCTCCTCCTCCTCTAGGTCATCTATAAGCATGTCATCTGCATGGAGAACAGAGAGAGACAGAGAGACTTTGTGAGAAGAGAAGAACCCCGACTTTCCCCTCCGACAGGGGCAACATCTCCAGACCCTTCTCTCCCCAGCGCAGGTTTCTTAAGGGCACTACTGCCTACCTTTGCCAGCCAGCAGCCAGCACAGCTCCATCGGCTGCTTCCCACACTCCCGCAGTCTGTGGAGCTGCCGTCGAATCTTGGCCTCGTTCCCCTGCGCCTGTGGAGATGGAAACCAAAGCTCACCTTCAGAAGCCTCCCTCCTCCCCCCCACCTTCCTCCCCTCCCCCCCCCACAAAAAAGGCCAGCCTGAAACTCATGTCCATCCCCAGGACCTCTTTCCCCAACCCAACAAAGGCGTAGAGCAGGAAGAGCGATGCGCACCCAGCACCAGTCTGGCTGCCGCATTTTGTACCCGCTGCAGTTACCGGAGGAGAGTCAAGGGCAACCCCATGTAGAGGGCGTTGCAATAGTCCAGCCTCGAGATCACCAGCGCCTGAACCACTGTTCTCAGGGAGTCACCGTCTAGGTACGGGCGGATCTGGGCAATCTGTTGAAGATGGTAGAATGCGGTCCGGGTCATAGCAGCCACCTGGGCATCCAGAGATAGCGCCGGATCCAGGAACACGCCCAGATTCCTAACCCTATCTGCCATCTGGAGAGAAACTCCCTCCAAGGTGGGGAGAGGGCCTCCGTACCCAGATGGCGAACTCCCAAAGAACATCACCTCGGTCTTCTCGGGATTGAGCCTGAGCCTGTTGGCCCCGGTCCAAGCCAAGCGGATGAGGCGCCTAGGGGCGATCTGGTCGACAGCCCGAGAGGTTTCATCAAACCAGTGATCTACCATGGTGTCGACCTGATCGTCAGCCAGGCCACCAGGAGGCTCCCCGAGGACTCCCGGAATTGATCAGGATCCAGAAGTCTCCGGGGACGGGCCCAAACAAAGGGCTGAGGGTCCCCGCAGGGAGGGGCAGCAATTGACACAAAGAAAGACAGCAGGTGATGGTCTGACCATGACACGGGAGTGGACACAATGTCCCACACCCTCAGACAAGAAGCCTCTGAGGTGGAGGTAAACACCAAGTCCAGGGTGTGTCCAGATCTAGGAGTTGGGCATACAACATGCTGGGTCAGGCTTATGGAGGTCATGGACTGCATGAATTCCGAAGCTGCACCAGACAGTTCATCGTCGGTGTGCACATTGAGATCACCCACCACCAACAGGCGGGGGGATCTCAGGAGTGCAGCCACAATGAACTTGGTGAGCTCTGGTAGGGATTGTGCTGGGTTGCGGGGAGCACGGTAACAACCCTGGGATCACCAACTCAGAGGCCCTGCTGACATAAATAGAATCTCTGTATATAATGGCCGCCCCACCCCCCTTACGACCCTCTGACCTGCCAACACCCTGGACCTGAAACCCAGGGGGACACAGCTGGGCGAGCGAAGCTCCCCCCTCTGCACCCACCCAGGTCTCAGTAATACAGGCCAGGTCGGCCCCACCGTCGACAATGGCGTCATAAATGACGGGGATCTTATTATGGACCGACCTGGCATTCAGCAGGAGGCAGGACAGGTCGGAGGCGCTGGCGGGATGGCTCCAAGACTCATGGCAGTGAGTTGGGGGGGGGTCAGAACGGGGGACAGGCCTGAGTTGCCTGGCCCGAGTTCTTCTTAACCGACTAACCCCCCAATTACTAGCGTACCGCCCACGGCTCGACACGACTGGTATGGTGGTCCCTGCCAACATAGTGACCAACAAAGGAAAGGGACAAAAAAACAACAACCCACTAACAACAATTACTACGGTACAGCTACAATACAAATGGGAGTATACAGCATGCCAATATAAATCTGGCACTTAAAACAGACCAACAATACAATTAATGAAGTAATAGAAATAATAAAAAAGAAGGAAAAAAGGAAAAATAAAATAAAATAAAATAAAATACATAACATAGGGCACAACAACCAGGGCAGGTGGATGAGGGAC
Source organism: Phrynocephalus forsythii (assembly GCA_029282475.1). Taxonomy (NCBI): domain Eukaryota; kingdom Metazoa; phylum Chordata; class Lepidosauria; order Squamata; family Agamidae; genus Phrynocephalus; species Phrynocephalus forsythii. The sequence goes on along the minus strand of JAPFRF010000005.1, from coordinate 128,276,103 downwards.
AGGAAGGGGGGCAGATGAAGCCGATCAGATGGTAATGGCCAGAAACCTTTGGGGTCACTGACCTATTAACACCCAGTCAGATGGTACAAAGAAAATCCCCATTGTCCATAGATATTTGGCAACAGGTCTCCGCAAAACAGTTGACAGCCAGCAACATGGGAGGGTGGTGGGGGGAGCAGGGGGGAAAGCTCAGCACCCCGAACCCCCTCTGCAGTCCAGACAACAGCCAGCAACATGGGGGGAGGGAGGGGAGCAGGATGAGAGTTCCGCATCCCAATCCCCTCAGCAATCCAGAAGACAGCCAACAACAAGAAGGGGAGGGTGGGGGTGGAGCAAGGTGGAAAAGGTCTACACCCCAATCCCCTCCGCAGTCCAGGAGACATCCAGCGGCGTGGGGAGGGTGTGGGGGGAACGAGATGGAAGAGTTCCACGCTCCAGCCCTCTCAGAAGTCCAGGAGATAGCCAGGAACATGGGGAGTGGGGGGGCGCAAGGTGGAAAAGCTCCACACCCCAGTCCCCTCCGCAGTCCAGGAGACATTCGGCGGCGTGGGGAGAGGGTGGGGGGAACAGGATGAAAAAGTTCCGCACCTCAGCCCTCTCAAGAGTCCAGAGATAGCCAGCGACATTGGGTGGGGTGGGTGGGAGCAAGGTGGAAAAGCTCCACACCCCAGTCCCCTCCGCAGTCCAGGAGACATCCGGTGGCATGGGGAGAGGGTGGGGGAACAGGATGAAAAAGTTCCGCACCTCAGCCCTCTCAAGAGTCCAGAGATAGCCAGCGACATGGGGTGGGGTGGGTGGGAACAAGGTGGAAAAGCTCCACACCCCAGTCCCCTACGCAGACCAGGAGACATCCGGCGGCGTGGGGAGAAGGTGGGGGGAACAGGATGGAAAAGTTCCGTGCCCCAGCCCTCTCAGGAGTCCAGCGATAGGCAGCCACATTGTGCGGTGGGGGGGAGCAAGGTGGAAAAGCTCCACACCCCAGTCCCCTCCGCAGTCCAGGAGACATCAGGTGGTGTGGGGAGAGGGTGGGGGGAACAGGATGGAAAAGTTCCACGCCCCAGCCCTCTCAGGAGTCCGGAGATAGCCAGCGACTAGGGGTGGGTGGGTGGGAGCAAGGTGGAAAAGCTCCACACCCCAGTCCCCTGCAGTCCAGGAGACATCCGGCGGCGTGGGGAGAAGGTGGGGGGAACAGGATGGAAAAGTTCCGTGCCCCAGCCCTCTCAGGAGTCCAGCGATAGGCAGCCACATGGTGCGGTGGGGGAGCAAGGTGGAAAAGCTCCACACCCCAATCCCCGCAGTCCAGGAGACATCCGGCGGTGTGGGGAGAGGGTGGGGGGAACAGGATGGAAAAGTTCCACGCCCCAGCCCTCTCAGGAGTCCGGAGATAGCCAGCGACTAGGGGTGGGTGGGGGGGAGCAAGGTGGAAAAGCTCCACACCCCAGTCCCCTCCGCAGTCCAGGAGACATCCGGTGGTGTGGGGAGAGGGTGGGGGGAACAGGATGGAAAAGTTCCACGCCCCAGCCCTCTCAGGAGTCCGGAGATAGCCAGCGACTAGGGGTGGGTGGGTGGGAGCAAGGTGGAAAAGCTCCACACCCCAGTCCCCTGCAGTCCAGGAGACATCCGGCGGCGTGGGGAGAGGGTGGGGGGAACAGGATGGAAAAGTTCCGTGCCCCAGCCCTCTCAGGAGTCCAGCGATAGGCAGCCACATGGTGCGGTGGGGGGGAGCAAGGTGGAAAAGCTCCACACCCCAATCCCCTCCGCAGTCCAGGAGACATCCGGCGGTGTGGGGAGAGGGTGGGGGGAACAGGATGGAAAAGTTCCACGCCCCAGCCCTCTCAGGAGTCCGGAGATAGCCAGCGACTAGGGGGGGGGGGAGCAAGGTGGAAAAGCTCCACACCCCAGTCCCCTCCGCAGTCCAGGAGACATCCGGTGGTGTGGGGAGAGGGTGGGGGGAACAGGATGGAAAAGTTCCACGCCCCAGCCCTCTCAGGAGTCCGGAGATAGCCAGCAACTAGGGGTGGGTGGGTGGGAGCAAGGTAGAAAAGCTCCACACCCCAGTCCCCTGCAGTCCAGGAGACATCTGGCGGCGTGGGGAGAGGGTGGGGGGAACAGGATGGAAAAGTTCCATGCCTCAGCCCTCTCAGGAGTCCAGAGATAGGCAGCAACATGGGGGGTTGGGGGGAGCAAGGTGGAAAAGCTCCACACCCCAGTCCCCTCTGCAGTCCAGGAGACATCTGGCGGCGTGGGGAGAGGGTGGGGGGAACAGGATGGAAAAGTTCCATGCCTCAGCCCTCTCAGGAGTCCAGAGATAGGCAGCAACATGGGGGGTTGGGGGGAGCAAGGTGGAAAAGCTCCACACCCCAGTCCCCTCTGCAGTCCAGGAGACATCCGGCGGCGTGGGGAGAGGGTGGGGGGAACAGGATGGAAAAGTTCCGCACCCCAGCCCTCTCAGGAGTCCGGAGATAGCCAGCAACATGGTGCAGTGGGGGGCAAGGTGGAAAAGCTCCACACCCCAGTCCCCTCCGCAGTCCAGGAGACGTCCAGCGGCGTGGGGAGACGATGGCTCTTAGAGGCAGGCGGTCAGGATGTGAGCCAGGTACATGTGCTGGGCCTGCTCATTCGGACCGTCCTGGAAGGAAGAGGAGAAACTGGCTAGGAGGGTCTCTGCGGACAGCCCAGGGACGGATCCTGCACCGCCTCTGGAGGAGAGCGGAAGCTTGGGAGAAGGCATTGTGTCCCCCCCCTGCACCCCAGGCATGGAGGGGGGCTCCCCAGATGACCGTACCTGCTTAGCGTGCACTGCCTGGGTCATGATGCTGCTCAAAACATCATCTTCATCCGCCGGGCAGATGTTTTTGCCTACAGAGTCTCCAACTGATTGCACTGAGGCTGCCAAAGAATGCCTTGTTGTTGCTGAGGAGAGATCACAAGATCACCGTGAGTCTCAGGGGTGGTCCAGCTAGCCACCACCCCCTCACTCACCCCTCATTGCACCCAGGACCTACCTGGAGACACGCGCTCCCCTCCTGCAGCCCGAACCATGGCTGCAGGGGGGAGGACCTCAATGATTCTGGCCACGCTCTCCACCACCGGGTGTACCCGGTTATCACAACAAGGCAGCCGCCAGTTCCGCCAGCCACGGCCACGGCCACGGCCAGCCTCCTGCTGACTGCTCTTATTAAAAACCTTTCTCACTTTTGAGAACCTAGAAAGGAAAAGGAGAAGGTGGTCAATCGGTGGGAGGGAAGAAAATATCTGGAAAGTCCCATTGATCTTTCACATCCTTGGCTTTCTCTTTAGAAAGGGATGCAGCTCACTTCCTCTGGAAGCGCCAGGATGTGGAAGAGAAACAGGGGTTTGTTACCCTGCTTGTGATGAAGGTGGGTAGAGGTCGGGAGGAATTTGAGAATTGTGACCACAAACCACCCCTGAGCCCCCAAAAGCGCACCACATGTAACTGGAGGCTCTCTTAGCAGAATCATAGTCAAATACCATATCTAACTGATTAAGTAATTATTCAAACAGGGATCTCAAGTACTAATTTAAAGGTACCTAATATGCATCATCATCATCATCATCATCATCATCATCATCATCATCATCATCATCATCATCATCTCTCTCTCTCTAGCCCTCTCTCTCTCTATCTCACAACATCTATCGCTCTATCTCTCTATCAGGAGGCCCAAGGCAGGTGACAATGTAAACATGAAAGAAATTAAACCATAAGTTAAAGATGGAAAATACAACCTATTAATCTATATACTAATTAAAAGACTGTGGAATAATGAGAAGCGGCAGGCCGAGAGCCAGGGGCCCGGGGGCCCTGCTTTCTCTCTCCTTCCCAAGAAGGAGGCTGGTCCCTTCTCCTGAATTGCTCTCACCCACCACCTCCTCCTCCTCGGAAGGGCCACAGGTGGGTGGGTGTGAGGGGCGGGAAAGGATGCCGTCCTTCTGCTCAGCATCTCAAGGAGGACTCCTTCCTTTTGCCCAGTAGCATCAGGGATGGACCGAGGGCTCCAGCTGGCAGGAGCTGGAGCCCACCCACCCCCTCTCTGTGTGTATCTCCCTCTTTGTCTGTCTGTCTGTCTGTCTGTCTGTCTGTCTGTCTATCTATCTATCTATCTATCTATCTATCTATCTATCTATCTATCAGGGGGCCATGGCAGGTGAAAATATTACAATGAGAGAAATTGAACACATAATAAGTTAAAGATGGTAAATTCAACCTATTAATCTATATACTAATTAAAAGACTGTGGAATAATGAGTAGCAATCAAACCACATTAAAAACAGTATTGGAGTTCAGGAGCCTCACATTTTCTCTCCTTCTACACCAGAAGATCAAGAGAAATGAGGGGTCTGGCCCCCTCCCATGTGGTCACTCGGTCACCATGCCCATGTGCCACAATGCAGAATGTGTCACAAAAATGCCAGTGGGGGAAGGTAGAGGGATGGCAGCCCCTGCTTGGCATGAATTTAGGTGCCTCAGGTGGTGTCAGGGGCAGAAAGCCTCAACCCGAGAAGCATGGCAGAAGTTTAAAAACAAAACCAAGTTTCTAGCCCTCTTGAATCTATCTATCTGTATTCTTGAAGGCTTTCATGGCCGGGATCTGATAGTTGTTGTGAGTTTTTCAGGCTGTTTACCCGTGTTCTGGAAGTTTTTCTTTCTGACATTTTGCCAGACTCTCTGGATGGCATCTTCAGAGGGCCAGGAGCTCAGGGAAACTAAGAATTCCCTCTGTGCTCTGGATGATAAAGTGAGTGAGATTGGGGGTGTTTAAGTCGAGGAAACTTGTCCTGTGCAGGAAAATAGGTGTTAGGCATTATATTTTGATGAAGAAATTAAGAAGTTTCAATGCAAGCAGGGGTAGCAATTCCAGAACAGAATCAAAGAACATGAAAGACACTGCAGACTAAAACAACCTCAAAAATCAGCAGTAGCTGAACACATCCCCTGAAACAAACTGGACATGAAATCCTCATCCAGGGCACAGTGGTAGTACTGGACAACACTACCAATCACTATGTCAGGCTACACAGGGAAGCCACTGAAATCCACAAGCATAAGCCCAGTTTCAACAAAAAAGAGGAAAGTCTAAAATCAACCAAGCCTGGCTTCCAGTACTAAAAGCAGCAAAGGGCAAAAGGTCCAAGCTCAATGATTCCCCACCCAGCCACGAGCAAAAGTGATCAGTTGACATAATAGAACAGCTAACGACACCCATCAGACTACACAGTGAAACCACTGAAATCCACAAACATAAGCACGGTTTAAACAAAAAAGAACGAAACGTCAGGGAGGGGACTCCTCCTGGTCCGAGCGAGGTGCTTGATGGTGGAGTGTGGACTACCTCAGAAGGGGCTGCCCATCTTTTCTCAGAAGTTTTTTAAGCAGCGCTCTTTGCCAGGAGTGCTTAAGCCGCGGGTGTCCTGCCTTGGCAGAATAAAAACAAAAATAACTAGGAGTTTTTCCTGGGTACATGTGGAATGTTTTTTTTTTCCTTGCAAAGCATCCCATAGGGAATGTGTGTGTGTGTGTGTGTGTGTGTGTGTGTGTGTGTGTGTGTGTGTGTGTGTGTGTGTGTGTGTGTTCCGCTTATATACTGCCCCATACAACTTCAAGTGATCTCTGGGCGGTTTACGGTTTAATTACAGTATGCCGGCTACACACACATATACACCGCCGTGAGCTGGGCACTCATTTTTCCAACCTCGGAAGGATGGAAGGCTGAGTCAACTATGAGCCGGCTACCTGGGACTGAACCCCAGGTCGTGAGCACAGTTTTAGCTGCTGCACAGGCATTGAACCACTGCGCCACGAAGCTCATGCCTATTCCCAGATTTTTTTTCTTCCTACAGAGCTCTTTGTCTTATGAGCCATTTGTCTTAAGAGGCGCCACTGTCCAGTATTCAGCATCTCTGGATGACTTCAATCTTTTTTTGAGAATGTAGCTCTTAAAACAACTGTAATGAACACCTTGGAAATAGAGCATGAATAGTCTGCAAGCTCCAGTGCTTTTTGGCAGGGAAGGGCCTTCAGAGCCTGGGAAAAACAGGGCTCTTTGTGCAAGATCAATAAAAATGCATTCGGAAAGGTCCTCTGGACCTCTCATTTCCACAGCTCATGGTAATGGTTGTGAAGGGTAAAT